>CM066172.1:11084538-12284538 GCA_033629205.1 Lithocarpus polystachyus | reverse complement strand
CTTGGGTTGCAGGCAGCAAAAGTTAGAAATACAGCCCTCCTTGCCAAGCTTAATTGGCGGTTGCACACGGAAAGAGAAGCTTTGTGGGCTCAAGTCCTTTGGCAAAAATACCATAACAATAGAAGACTCACTGCTAGCAATCCGGACATATTACCATGCTCCCAGGTCTGGACAGCCATAAAAAGAGGTAGGGAGACCTTTGAGAAGGGTCGGTTGATGATGATCAGCAGGGACAGTAATGTTAGTTTTCGGAGGGGCAATTGGCTGAGCAAAGGACCTCTCCGGAATTTAATTCAAGGGCCTTTAACTCAAGGTGCAACCCACTTGGAAGTTAAGGATGTTCTAACAGATACGGGGTGGGATTGGAGCAAAATCCCTTTTGAGCTGCCCTTGGATGTAAAATCCTTGATTCAGGCCATACTTATTGGATGGGCAACCCGAGAGGCACCTTTGATTTAAGGAGTGCATACTCTATTGCCATGGGTACGGAAACTGATATGATTGTGCGTGACTTTGGGTGGATTTGGAAGCTGAACACTTTGCCCCGCATCAAGACCTTCTTGTGGATGTGTGCTCATGGAAGTATAGGGGTTAAGACTTGCCTTGTGAGAAGAGGAGTGGTTGAGGAGGAGTCATGCCTTATTTGCCAAAGGGCTTCAGAAACAATATTACATGCTCTTAGGGACTGCCATAAGGTAAAAGAAATTTGGAGGCAGCTGGGAATTCTAAGGATTGACAGAGGTTTTTGGACTAGTAACTTACAAGATTGGATCAAGATCAATAGTAAAGATAGGGAAAGCTATTTTCAAGGTAATCCTTCATGGAATATTTTATTTCCAATAGCAGTATGGAACATTTGGAAGTGTAGAAACATGCTTATTTTTAAGAGGAAGAGCCTTAATCCGAATCTTTCCTATGAAATTGTGAACCAAGCTATGGAATTTCTGTGTTATGTAGCTTCACCAAGGAAACCAACCCGAGTAGTGAGTAGGAGCATCAGATGGGAGAAGTCAGCTATGGGATGAAAGAAATTGAACACTGATGGGTCGGTTTTGGGTAGCTATGGTCAAGCAGGTTGTGGTGGTGTTGTTAGAGATGATCAGGGGAATTGGATAGCAGGTTTCTCTAGGCATATAGGGACTACTAATTGCTTTGCAACTGAACTTTGGGGCTTAAGGGGTGGACTTAGCTTATGCCTCTCTCTAAATATTCCATGCCTTGTTGTAGAGGTGGATGCTAAAGCAGTGGTTGATGTCCTAAGGAACTATAACTATGATAACATTGTTATATCTCCTATAATGGATGATTGCAGGCTGCTGGTGTCATGTTTCCGGCAAATTCAGATCAAACATTGTTACCGGCAAGCTAATCGATGTGCAGACTTGTTGGCCCAGATGAGAGTGGATCAGGAGGTAGATTTACTTAACTATTTGAGTCCGCCTGTGGACGTTTTGCAAACTCTCAGTCACAAAACCATAATACAATTAATAACTAAAATAAGTTAAAATGAGGATTTAATAAACAACATAAAAAAAATATTTACAAAAAAATACTTACGGGGTGACTTCAAATTCAAGATAACTTCTAAAAACCCATAAATTGACCTTATTGTATTAATAAGCCGGAGTCTAAACTCTAAACAAGCTTAATTTAATTTTTGGAATGAATGACTTTACCTCACTTTGCTGCTTGCAATAATTCAGGGACAAATAATTTTGTTTTTCCTCTATTTGAGGTGGTTGTAATAATCAAGTGCTATAAGATTGCCTGAATGATCATTTGATGATTTGGCTGTTAAACCTATTTTATTTTTTTTAATTTTATACTTATAAACATGGGGTAATTACAAGAAAGTTTTGTTTTGGGATGATTTAAAGTGCCAGTTAAAAGACTTAAACTCAGGACATTAGATCATATGAACCTAAAAATTACTAGATTAACTCAATGGGTAACCTAGCTGTTCCTATGTGCTACACATATATATTTCATCTTTACAAGTTCTTGTCAAATTCTAGGCCACTACTTAGGCATATTGTCCTCTCTCTGATCACTCATTTACTTACAACATTGGTATATTCCTACACCTCATTACAACTCTTGATTCTCATCTTCAATCACACTAATCAGTCTAGAAAGTCATAACACATCAAGCAAAATAGACCTGACCTGACATGACACCCTTCCACTAATAAATAAACACTAATACAATCTAAATTAGACAGTAAAAGAAGTAATTATAAATGATAAACAAAAAGAATATTAATTACTATTACTTTTTGGTAAAATAACTAAAAAGAATCTTTATTTGAATAGAGCCAGTGAGCAACAATATTTAGCAAACTGAAAAAATTCTCCAAAGACATAGCCAACCACTTAACCCATTTCACAGCAAAATTCTCCAAAGCATCATATACTATCCAATAACCCATTAACTTCATAATGAATCCATAAACCATTTCCAAAAAAAATTTCATCTAATTAGTTTGCATCACATAAACTTCATAACAACTCACCAATCACCATACAAACATGAACAAAAATGCACATACTTTGTATTTAAACTTCTTACCATGGAGATACTGGGAAACGATGGGCACAGTGAAGTCAACATCTTTCGCATTAACCTCATTTCAACATCATAACGAGCACATTTTTCCTTCATTGCTTCTACTTGATTAGACAACTTGATAACCCTTTGGTCGGTTGCTGTAGATGTTGGAGGTGGCATACTATCATCCATTGACCTCGCACGATTGCCAGAGGGGGTTGGACCGAAGCCTACCCCTCTGACACGGCCACCTCTCTCTGCACCGATGACCTGTCCAAATGCATCGTCGGGCTGCCAAAGTATGCCGGCCTCAATGTCATTTCCTCGCAACTATGACCCCCCTGTCATAAGTTGTTTCATCTTTGTCTAGTAATCATAAATAAACAAAACAACATATTAGCAACGAGGGCAATAATACACATGCCAACATGAGTAATATGCTTTTATATATATATATAAAAGTTTGTTTCAACGTTACAGAATTACCCTATAAATGTAGGTATATTATATGTACTACATTTCATCCCTGGTTTATATAGGTTAATAAGTCATTACAATAAGAATACAACATAATGAGTAGAATGGTTGGGTTTACAAGAGACTTCACACCCTAGATTGATTGTCATCAACGGAAGATTTGATGTTACCATAGAAACTACTCAGCTTTCATCGAAAAAGGGCTAATTTTAGCAACTGCCTTGGATCTAAAGTCCAAACTTTACAAGGATCGGTTACTAAGAACACTACCAAATACAAACAATAGCTTAGATCTTCAATCTCCAAATGCCTAGTGTTTTTGTGAGAATGTAAGGTTCAATCAATAATAAATTACATGATAAAATAGATTACATACAAAAAGACAAGTCTCGAGGTGTTCCAAGATCATCATTAAGACTTAACATGAACAAATGGTCACCATTTGAAATTTATCTAAGCGAAGAGAGATAACAGAGAATCAGAAACAACCAATAAGCCTATTGCCATCTTTAAATGGTTAGTCATGTTACGTGTAATTCTGTTAAAACATCCTCTGCACATGAAGTATCTTGTTTTTCAATAAAATAAAAAAATGACCTTCAAAAGAAAAAAAGAAGAAAAGAGTCAAGTTAGATTGCAGTCATTACACTCTGCGAATTGTTTTGAAATGTAACAAGGAAATCACATTGTATTCTACCAAATTCATTTATGGAAAGACACTTGGAAGTCAGAAGTTCAGAGAAAAGGGGGGGGGGGGGGGTGGGGGGGTGAAATTTTAACTTGCATGATTCTAATGAAGAGATTCCAAAATTTTAACTTAACAAGGTGGTAGGCTGCTTATGAACCAAATATCACAATATGCTTCTCATAAAATAATATCCCTTTATAATTTTTATTATTCCTAGAATCCTAGTCTAATCTAAAGTTATAAACAATACCTATATAAAAGAGGCAAGGGGTGCCTATCCCCAATCTTTATTCCATCATATTTAACTACCCACTAATTTCTAGATCAATTTCAACATTTTAGGATAATACTCTTTAGAGGGTCCCAAAAATAATTTAACCTTTTTAAAAGATGTACTATAAGGAAGGAATATCAGTTCCTCAGTGCATTTGTTATAGCTTACTTTCTAGTATTAGTGTGGTTATCATCATATTTAGCAATGCAACAACACCAAACCATTAACATTAAGAATAGGATAAGCCCATAGAAATCAGCTCCAATTATATTCCATGCCAATTTGGAAGGCTTGCATATTGAATATATACCTAATTAAGAAGTGACTTTTTTATTTGGGGGAAAAAAACTAAGCAGTAATGTTTCACTTATGTTAAGGTCTTATGAAAAAAATTTGGGAAACCAATATCATGAGTTTGCACTTTGAATTGGGATGCACTTGCTCACCAGTGAGTCTTAAGTAAGATGCTGTCAAAGGAAAAAAAATAAAATGAAAGGTAAAATATCTATACCAACTCTAGATTTTATGGACAATCTAGAATATTATTCAAACGTTTACTATATCTCATATATGACAATGACATACACTTCAATCTAGTTTGTTATATTAGAGAAAAAAAAAACCTTTATAGAACTGTTACAAAAGTTTAAATGCTCAAAAGTCAAAATATCCTTGATTTTATTGTTGCAAATTCCTATATATTTTTCCTTTACTTTCAAACTCTCAAGTTCTAGACCATACACATGTTAGATTTTATATTTTAGTTTTTCTCAAAATGAAGACGCAATCCTAACCTTTTGTCAAACTTGTTAGACTTATTATGGTCCAAGAGTTCGGAACCTTAGTATTAATTTATGCTTAGCTTAAAGTTAGGTATTATATACTGTAAACAAGTTGTTAGATTGAATCACGTTAATTTTACTTCTATTATATATTTCCCTCGCTTCTAACTTACTCATAATTTTAACGTCAATTATACCATAAAAAAATAATGATAATAAGAGCAAGATCATCAATTTACATTTCCTGTTTACGTAATGATCTTATATATGAAGTATAATTCCAAAAGATACAAGAGAATAAACCGTATCTTTTTTGCCTAACACCAATAGAGGTCGGTAATCCATCATAACATTATGAATGGGTTTTTCCACGGGTTTGTAGATTTGGTGGGAAAGTAATGAGTACAAAAGGGACATCAGCATTGAAATTCTATTATTAAAGAAAGAATGATAACATGTTGTACCTATTATCTATAATAATCTATATTTCCGAATCACAAAACGGCTAACATTTTCCGAAGCAAAATTTTAGATTAAGGCATCAGTCAAGAATTCTTCCATGGAATATCATCGTAAATTGTGTCTAAACTTTCACCCTAGCATATGCTTCTCATAAAATAATATCTCATCCAAAAATAAAGATAATCACTACAATAGTGAAAAAAAAAATCAATATTAAAATTCTATCTGACGCATGACACCACCAAAGTGTCAATATTTCTTTCTCTAATAAAAAATCAAGGGTGTAGATGTGCAACTTATCAATTATATATATAAAAAAAGACATACTATGCCACTTACAAGTGTATTGAGGATTCATAACAGATCATAAAATATGGAGACTAAAGCTTGATGATTGTTGTTGTTGTTGTTGTTAGATGCCATTGATGACATCAATTCACATTTTAAAACATGGCGAAACTTGTCCTCTAAGTAAACATAGCTAAACTAGTTATAAGTCCTCTAAGTAGACTCTAGGCTTATTAAGCTTAGTAAGGCATTTTCCAAATCCAACAACATTAAATTATTGCCTCCAGTCTTCAAGATTGGTTACTGTAATCATTAAACTTGAAGTCAAATTTGTAGGACAAACTACATTTCCAATAAAGATGAAACAGCCTATAATTGCACTCCTTCAGTAACAGCAAAGTAGTTATCCCCATTCCTAATGCCTATCCAAGGTTCAAAAGTTGTTAAAATACTACCAAAGTTGTTATCCCCATTCCTAATGCCTTTTTACAACAAATATGTGGGTGTGTGAGTGCTGCATTGCTGTGCAGCCTGTTTTGAGTTTTCCTCCAATTTTTGCTTATGAATTTTATATGATACACAAAGAACGGTAGGTATCAGCTCATATGTGCAACAAAAACTTATTTGCTCTTTATTCCATGCTTAATTCACTGATAAATCATTCTGTAGGTATCAGCTCATATGTGCAACAAAAACTTATTTGCTCTTTATTCCATGCTTAATTCACTGATATATCATTCTGTAGTTTATTCAGAAAGTTACCAAACTGTCCATTCCTGAACAGCATCCTATCTAATTACACTATACCTAAACAAAAGTTAATATTTTAAGCAATGGTTACAAATATATATCACTAATTAAAAGATCCAAGTTTCAACTAATTTCGGTCAATACTCTAGCGGTCAAGTTTTTTAGAGCAAAAACAAGGCAGTGTTATGCTGCAACAATTAATCCATAGTATATAATTCCTAGAACACAAGGTCAAAAAAAATAATAATTACCTCGGGGTGCACAATTCCAGAAATTCCTATTTGCTTTCCTTTGTAAATGATGCTTGCTTGTGTACCCAAAAGAAACTCAGGCGGGCTATGAACTTTGCTGACCTGACTGCAAGCACATAAAGGGATGTGTAGAACATAAATAAGACCACCTCTGAAGAAAATTGGAATGCAAGAAAGATATGGTTTGTGACATTATCAATTGGGGAAGGCAAATATATGTCATTTACCTGGTAACTCAGTGTCCTTGAAAGACTTCTCCACAGTCTGGAATTGTATAACCAAGTTAGAACCAAATGCTTCGAGAAAAATCAATTACAAATGCAAAATGTTTCATAGAACTTATAACTAAATTTCTGAATACCACTTGCATTCTCATATTTACATAATATTCATAAATGCTTTAGTTAGTCATATTGTACTATATGAAAAAGATACAAGGTGTAGGTCTATAACATAATATTGCTTTACCTGTGATTGGTAGTTCCAGATACTTATAGTTCCAGAATACAAACTTGCTAGGACCCTACATCATAAAGTAGTATGCAACATACATTAGTTGTGTTATCCTTGTATTTTCAAGTACAGAAAAATTAACTTATTTAAAGTTGAAAATCATGTAATTAAATTTTCACTGAAAAGATGTGTAACTACCATGGCTCAGTTGGATGTAGATCCACAGATAAAGACTACCAAACAGTTGCAAATAGTAGATCTACAAAAATTCCATCTTTATATCCATCAAAGAAATTCATGAATTAGATATGAGCTAAGAGCTCTCTCTCTCTCTCTCTCTCTCTCTCTCTCTCTCTCTCAATGAATTTTGAATCACAAAACAAAACAATTAAATGCAGACAAGATAAATTCTCTGTAATGAGAACCAGCTGCTTTTGATTGTTTCTAGTTAAACCTTAAACTTGAGGGAATTTCAAGGCACAAAACAAGCAGCCAAAAGGAACAAAGACTCAAGGTTATATAAACCATGGTGTCTAGACATGTAGATGGCATAAATAATGACAAATTAAGTCATGGGGCAGAAGGCTTGGCCAAGTAAAATACACCTTGTGGAGATGGAAGGTTGTCTCTCCAACTTCAATGATGATATCACTAGGAAGCCCAGTCAAGGAAAGCCTGCAAAAGAGAATTTGGCTTAAAAGAAATCTGAAACAGGACTGAACAAATATTACTCAAAGACGTGACATCAACACAAAAATGATTAGAAAATTAGCATGCTGTAACAATTCAGAGGTAGGAACCACACTTGTAACATGGCAGCAAGGTAACTATAGATCACATGTCATAATGATGCAACCAATAATCAATTGGTAAAATATTATTTAATCTTTTTTCATTATTAGAGGCCAAAAAGTGCCATTATATAGTTTCAAAACCCACTCATACTTTTACCATTGTCCATTAAAAGCAAAGAAACATAAATCTCTCCCCATGAGCCCAAGGTCCGTCCTTTACAGCCTCACTCATCCTTTGAAACCCTTAGACTAATAGAAACACACCTCTTCTTACCCATTCCATTCATCACTAGTGCTCTTCTAAATGTCTAAACACTCTAAATCAACTTGATTTGCATATTTTATCACCTACTGGGTAACTATTAGAACAACAGATAAGGCTTCCTAATTAATCTTACCAAATGTGTCTATAAAAAGACACAAAATCCAGTCCTAAAAGTGCAGTTTACACAGAATGTACATTACTGACAATTCAAGGAGTTCACACAAAGTTAACAATGGTGGTGACAAAATTGAGAGACTACAATCACTGAACTAAAATTACAGATAAAATCAAAATTACCAACCATCCTATCCTCAATATTGGGAATGTAATTTATTGATTAATACATAGAACCTTTAAAGGGTTTCCAAGAATGAAACCCAATTGGACACATAAGCTATTAAGTTCATAAAGTTAAAGCATTCACAGTAACCATTCCCAGAAGTTTTGGATTCATAATGCCAAACAAAACAAACCCATCACGTAATATCAAGTATTATCACAAAAACACAATTTTGAATTACAATTTTGAACAATTTTGAATTACAATAGACTCAATACTAACCAAGGGGTATAGCCATAAGAAACCAAAAAAAAAAAAAAATGTGAAGCAGTGGCAATCAGACCAATCGGAGGAGCTAAGTATACAGTTAGCACAAACACAAACAGAGCTTACAATAAATCGGTGCAGAAAAGAAACACAAACACAAACACAAACACAAACACAAACACAAACACAAACACAATACATTGATCAAAACCCACCTTACAGTCAGCACCAACATCGACGGAGCTGAATCCCCCAACACCGAGATGAGATTTTGGAGATGTGGGTGTGTGAGATTTCGGAGATGGAGATGGGTTTCGGCAATGAAGCTTCAGACTTCAGAGATGAGAGAAGAGATGGAGAATCAGAGATGGAGCTGGAGATTTCGGGGAAGGAGATGGAGATGAAGCTTTGGAGATGGAGATGGGTTTCGACAATGCAGATCGGAGAAGATTTAGGTCGGCGGCGGGGAGGATGGCAGTAGGCTGGGCAGGCCGAGCAGCGAGGGAGTGAGAGGGATAGTGAGGAAGAGAGAGAGAGAGAGAGAGAGAGAGAGAGAGAGCTTGGGAATTTTGGGTGTCTGATTTTAGTCAGAGACTCTAATTTTTGACTAAAGTGTGCAAAACCCCTAATTTTTGGTGGGAACCGAATAGTTTTAGAGGGAATTCAGCAGATTTTTATTGTGACAACATTTTAACCTATTATAGCGAATTTAAAGCTGCTGCAATAGAGAAAGAGCAGGCTTAGGTTTATTATGACGGGAATATAACTTGTTGGGGCGAAAATCAAGCCCGCCGTAATAGCTCTATACAGATTTTTTTAATAAAATAATATTTAAAACTTCAAATTAACAAAATATAATTTAATCCTACAAATTAACAAATATATAATTTAATACTTCAAATTACTAAAATTAAATTTAATACTACAATTAATACTTAAAATATAATTTACTAATGAATAACAATATAATTAATACTTCCAATTATGTAAATATATCTTAATACTACAAATTAATTTAGTATAATTTAATAATTAATAAGATTGAATATAATGCATCAAATTAATAAAATATAATTTAACAGTACAAATTAATAAAATAAATTATATTAATTAATAAAAATATCTTTTAATAATTAAATTTAACAAAATTTAATTTAATTGAATACTTCAAACTAATTTAATATTTTTTAATTTAATACTTCAAATTAATAAAATCTATTTCCTCACTAAAAATTAGTACAACATAATGTAATATCCACCTCAAAAATGTAAGATGAGACTCGAGGATCAACAATATTAAAATATAATTTAATATTTTAATTGGATTGGGCATATAAAACACATTTACTTATTAAAACTCATTTAACTAATTGCTTCTAACACAAACCCAGCACAACCCAATTATTATGGGTAAACCCTAACTCACCCAATTACCCAATTATCATAGTAATTACCAAAATGACCCTAAAGTATAAATGACCAAAGTACTCTAAAATCTACAAAAACGACCAAAATACCCAAAACCTCAACATTACCAAAATAACCACAAAACCTACAAAATAACCAAAATACTTCCAAAACCCAAAAACAAGACCAAAATATTCCCAAAACCTAAAAATGACCAAAATACCCCCTAAAACCCAAAAAATGACCAAAATACCCCCAAAACCTAAAAATCACCAAAATACCCCTGAAACCCATAAAATGACCAACATACCCCCTGAAACCTAAAATTACTAAAATACCCCAAGAACACAGAAAAGACAAAAATACCCTCAAAACCTTAAAATTACCAAAATACCCCCCAAAACGAAAAAAAATGACCAAAATACCCCCCCGAAATCTACAACTAACCAAAATACCCTTGAAACATAAAAAATGACCAAAACACTCATGAAACCCAAAAAATGTCCAAAATACCCCTAAAACATTAAAATTACCGAAATACCCCTGAAACGAAAGCGAACCTACAAGGGCGGTTTTTCTTCATACTTGACTGCACCTCATCTGTGGAGGGTTGAGAACCGGTCTACACAAGGTGCGGTGCAAGATACCGGTTCGGTGCAGTTAGTTTAGTTAATTTCTCATTTTTTTAGGTATTAAATACAATGTAATTAACAACCCCAAACCACATCATGCTCATTTAAAAAACCCAAATATTCTATAAACAAACAAAACAAAACAAAAAAAAAAAAAAAAATGAAAGAAAACTACAAACAAATTCACAATATTTTCTCAAACATAACCCATTTCCAATCACAAAAAACCTAAACCAAAAACTAAACCAAACCCACAAAAGATCAAACAAACACCATTGAAATTAAATTACATAAACAAACCTGGTAGAATGCATTGCATTTGTTAGGAGAAGCATCTGAACTCTGAAGTCAAAACATCACTAGAAACTTACGGAAGTTGAAGTGAGAGAGAGAGAGGAGCTTTGAAGAACTAAATATTTTGCTAGGACTGGGAGTCTGGGAAAGGAAGACTGACGAGATGAGGGTGAGAAAGATAGGACATGGGTAAAGTAAATAATCGAACGGCGTAAAATTAAAACGTCGTCGTTAGTAACTTACAATATATATATATATATATATATTTTAATCTAATGATAAAACGACGTCGTTTTGGAGTTGGTATTAAAAGTTAATATCAGGCACTAAAACGACGTCGTTTTAGTGGCAGATTAAATATTATTAAAAAAAAAAAACCTAACTTTTTTTCCTTAACTTACCCAGCGTTGTTCCCTTCTTCTTCCTCTACCTTGCTTTCAGTTTTCATGTCCAGCTTTCATCAGAAGGCAAAATAGTCACTACTCGCCGCATCGATCATCTTCGATTTGCCCATATCGCTGCCGATCACCGCATCGGATACCTGCAGAGAGGCTTGGAAACAGTTGGATTGATTCGGTGCCGGTCAGTTTCATTGGCGCCGATTAGATCCTAAACAGGCCTACCGAAATCTATAAATTACCAAAATACCCCTAAAGCATAAAAAATGACCAAAACACCCATGAAACCCAAAAAATGACCAATATACCCCCCAAACCCAAACAAAAAATGACCAGAATATCCCTGAAACCTATAAATTACCAAAATACCACCCGAACTCTTAAAATGACCAAAATACCCCTGAAAGCTAAATTTTAGGGGGTATTTTGGTCATTTTAAGAGTTCGGGATTATTTTCCTCAATTTCTAGGTTTCGGGATTATTTTGGTCAATTTTTAGGTTTCGGGGGGGTATTTTGGTCATTTTTACAGGTTTCAAGGTTGTTTTGATCAATATTTAGGCTTTAGGGTTATTTTGGCCATTTTGTCGACTCGAGGATATTTTGGTCATTTTTTAGGTTCGGGGGGATATTTTGGTCATTTTTTGGATTTCAAGGGTACGTTGGTAATTTTTAGGTTTCGAGGGTATTTTGCTCATCTTTTAGGTTTCAGGGGTATTTTAGTCATTTTTTTGATGTCATGAGTATTCTGGTAATTTTTAGGTTTTGAAGGTATTTTGGTAATTTTATCGGTTACAGGGGTATATCGGTCATTTTTAATGTTTTGGGGGTATTTGGTCATTTTTTTTTTGTATTCGGGCGATATTTTGGTCATTTGTTAATTAACAAATTCCTATAGGTGATTTTTATAGGTTTCAGTGGTATTTTGGTCATTTTGGGAAAATTTTGGTAATTTTTATGTTTTTGGGGAGTATTTTGGTCATTTTTTTGGGTTTTGGGGTTATGTTAGTCATTTTTATATTTTGGGTATATTTTGGTCATTTTTTTTTTTGTTTCAGGAGGTATTTTAGTCATTTTTTAAGTTTCGGGGGGATTTTGGTAATTTTTAGGTTTCGGGGGTATTTGGGTTTTTTTTTTTTTTTTTTTTTAAAAAATATTCGGATGATATTTTGGTCATTCGATAATTAACAAATCCATATAGGTGATTTTTATAGGTTTCAGTGGTATTTTGCTCATTTTTCCAGTTTCAGGGGTATTTTGGTCATTTTCTTTAGCTTTGGGGGTATTTTAGTCATTTTTAGGTTTCGAGGGTATTTTGGTCATTTTTTGGGATTTGAGGATATTTTGGTATTTTTTAGGTTTTTGGTCTTATCTTGGACATTTTTTGGGTTTTGGGAGTATTTTTGTAATTTCTAGGTTTCAGGGGTATTTTGGTCATTTTATGGCCTTCGGGGTATTTTGGTAATTTCAAAAATGCACCTTTTGAGAAGACCTATCCCGGCGCTTATTAAAGCGCCGGGATAGGCCGATTTCCATAAGGAAATGACAAGACCTATCCCGGCGCTTTATTAAGCGCCGGGATAGGTCTTCCCAGAAGGGAATTCAGTCCCTCCAATCCCAGCGCAATTTAGCTTCTTGTACCGGCGTTTTTAAAAAAACGCCGTTATAGAGTTTCCTATACCAGTGCTTTTAGAAAGCGCTGGCATAGGCTTATCTATCCTGGCGTTTTTTAAAAACGCTGGGAAAAAAACGCCGGGACAGAACCATTTTTTTGTAGTGTGTGTGCAGTACAAGTAATATGAGTAAACTACAAGTACAATATACTGAGCTAAGCCTAATGTGCTAATCTTGTCTAAGCTATACACTAACAGTGAAGATGATACAAATTTTAGTTTGAAAAGCAGTTGACAGTGAGTTTGCCTCATTCTCGCCACTACAAACTTCACTGAACCTGAGACAATTTAGTTACATTTTGTTTGCTATACTAGTCCTTTTCCCTACCTATATAAATCTCATTTCCCACGACATTGTAACCCTAATTCCCACTTGAAGATCCAGAGAAAGCCCATACATATCCTAGAGCAAAACTATTGTTTTCTCTCTATCTTCTACCTCACAAATTGCAAGGTTTTATGAGAGGAATTTCACACCATCACATGCATTGAAAGATTTGGAGTTCATGGTGTAGATTGTTGCTTGGTAATCTTTGGAGAGAAATCCCAAATCGCCAAGAGGCCTTGGAGTGATTAAGACTTGTTTGTGCGGTTGGTGGCTCAACTTGCGAATCTTGAGTTAGAATATAAAGAACTCGCGGAGTTAGTTGCGAACAAGAGCTTGAAGGCTTTTACGTTATTTTTGTTTGTTTTGTTTTTTTGTGTGTGTGTGTGTGGTTGTGTTGCTATTTATGTAATTCTATGCATGCTTATGCTAATTAGATAATCATGTATACAATATTAACTTAAATTGGTATATTAGCCTTAAACTAACTATGCCATAATTGTAACTTGGGATCTAAATGTTAAATTTGGTTGTTCTCAATCTCATTTGAAAAGTCACCACCATATATATAACAAAGAGAAAAGGTCCTCACCTTCATCAAAAGTCACTCATTCGAAAAGTTACAACACAGTTCAGTAAAAGGTCACAATTTTTAATTAAAGATTTTAGATTTATGTATAAAAATCCAATCAAAATACAACAATCTTGAGATTAAAAATTACTTGCTTTTGAAAATTCTCTAGCATTTGGCTAACTAAATAGGCAATGAGCAAAACATGGAAAGACCTTTGGCTTTAAGAGGAGGATTTAATTTTTATTGGCAATATGGCACGCAAGGTTTATCACTATAAATTAAAGCGAACTCTTCTTCTTTGCACAACTAAGTGGTATTAAGTTTTCTTATCAAAAAAAAGAAAAAAAAGAAAAAAAAGTAGTATTAAGTTCATACTAAAAAAAGGAAAAAAAATTGTAGTATTAGTAATATATCCTCAAATGATTTTAGCTGAACAAATGATAAAGAACATGTGGATTTTGATTATGGTGGGCATGGCTGTATATCAAGTCTCATTTGTGTATGCCATTGAGGGAACTGCCACCTTTTAAAATTACCCTCGTGTTTTTCGTAAGTAAATATTGTCGCCAAAAAATAAAAGGGAAATGTTAGAGTATTAGTTTAGGAATTATTTTTAAAAATATTTTTTAGTAAAATGATAAAATAATTAATTTTGTTGACAACTTTTTATATTTCTCTAAATGATATCAAAATTTTCCTAATATAATTTATTAATAATTGCCCTAAAGGCACTTGTTAACATGACTGAAAATAAAATGGATGAGATATGTGTAAAGTTTTGTGAATTCAAGAGCTTTATTTATTTATTTTGTTTATTTATTTATTCACACATAAACCCAAGAACAATTTTGACATGTAAAAGCCACAAATTTCCATCTTTTGTGAATTTAGAGGAGATTCTTAGGATGGATAATCAACAAACAAAGATTTAGAATTCCAAGTAGAAGGAAAATGGTCAATGAAATGGAGAGACAAATTTAACAACTATACTACTAGCTTAAATAAGTTTTTGTCATAATTTGTAGCATAACAATTATTGCCTTGTAACCTAATTGCACTTCTTCCTTTAGATAAAGAGTTGACATTTAGTTTACTGTAAGTGTGGGATTTATAGGGTTTGATAGGATTATGGGGCAAAGGATAATTTTATCAATTGTTAAAAAAAGAAGAAGAAGCTAATTTGAAAATCTTGTTGCTTATATATATAAAAAAAAAAAAAAAAAAAAAAAAACAGAATCTACATTGTACTATTGTAGCAAGGCTCAAATGCATTCAGTTTTACACGTACGCAGACACTTTTTTTTTCCTTTAAATGGTTGTGAAGTAATTTTTAAAAAGTTTCCTCCCTGTCAATTCAAACTTCCTAATGCATTGTTATGCCATTAGTTATCTAAGAGAGCAGGGATTCTAAGAGTTCCATTTTTAATATTTTGATTAATCTTATATATCGACACAATATTTTTCACAACAAATTTCATAATTGCTGTGTTATAAGCAAAAGTTTGTTTTTCGTCCCTAAATTATTAAAAATTTCACATTTTGTCCTGAACTATTGAAAATGTTTCACTTTCTTTCTTTAAAATTTAAAAAAGATCTTTTTTTTCTCATTCCTAAACTATTGAAAAAATTATTTTTTGTCTCTATTATTGAATTTTTTTTTACAAAATTTAAGGATAAAAAAGAATATTATAAATATTAGGGATCAAAATAGTATTTTAACCTTTATTAAAAGATTTTCTCAAAATATTATAAGTCGAAGAAAGTTTAATGGTCCACACTTTTTCTTTTTAAAATTATTGGAGAAATAATTATTTTCAGTGATTTTTTCTTGATTTAAAGGGTTTCAATTATTTTAATTGGTAAAATTTATTATTATCAAATAAGGTCATCGTATCAAATCCTACGATAAATGTGCCATTTTTTTTTCTTTTTCTTGCTCCCTTTCAAATATGCTTGGCTATGTTTAGTGTTGGATACTTGGATTATTTATATAAACCCAATACTATATTATTAGTTAGTGCCATGTATTCCTGCCAATCATGTTTGATCCGTTTTAAAGAATGAACCAATGATCAAGATGGGAAAAAAATTGCTGCCGCTAAGATTTTATGTTTTAATCGCAATTAGAAAGTTGATTATTATTATTATTAATATTTTTTTGAGAAATTGTTTATTATTAATTATACATCGTTAAGTAATTTGTTTTTTTGAGAAGATACATTGTTAAGTAATTGATTGAGGGATTTGTAAAAAGAAGGGCGATTGAATGATTGATTGATTGACTGCACACCAAAATGGGAATGACCACACTTATCGATAAAAAATGGAAATTACTAAATTGATTTTATTATCATACTAATGTAGATTTTTTTTTTTTGCTGAATATACTAATGTAGAATTAAAATGTGTCATAGGATAATAGAATTATTTAAAAGTAATTAATATAGAAGCCAATATATATCTTAGAAGCAATTGCTAAATATTTGCGCTTGAAACTACACTCTGGCATGCATACATTCTCTAATCTCTAATACAGTTTTGATATTATAAAAGACTATGGTTTTAAAAACTGGACTGGGGGCAAAACTGGATTTGCCTCCAGTTCTTAGTTTTTGACCTATTTTTTTCAGGTTTTTTTCGGTTTTAGGCATTTTTTTTGGACCAGACTGGTCTCTAGTTTCCGGTTTAGCCAACCAGTCTAGTTAGGTTTTTAAAACCTCGTCAAATACTTCAAACCAAGGAGCATAATACATTTATAGTCTTATAAAAAGAACCAAGAATTCATGTAGCTTACAACATAGCTATTAGAAAATGAACCCAACCACCGCCATCATTGTGACCACAACTCAAAATCGCCACAACCATCACCATAATGACCCATAGATCATCCTAACCGACACCCAAAATGAACCCAACCATAATGACCCAATCCAACACAACCCAAAATCACAACCCATGAACCCATGCCGTGACCATCGTGGTAAGTAAAATCGATGAGAGAGAGAGAGAGAAGAAATTAAAATTTTCTTTAAGAAGTAGCATTGCTACAATGATCTCCTTCTAGTAATAGATCACTGTAGCAATGTTAAAAACTTTTGCAAATTTCTACTCTAGTAGCACATTGGATTAAGGGTTTTTGTGTGTGTGTGTGTGTGTGTGTGTGTGTGTGTGTGTGTGTGTGTGTGTGTGTGTGTGTGTGTGTGTGTGTGTGTGTGTGTGTGTGTGTGTGTGTGGCTTGGTGTGCTAAAATAGCATTTTGAGTGTTTTAGCACACCCAATGCTAATGTTGTAATGGTCATAAGAACTAGTAGATTAAAAGAGTTTACTGCAAAAATGAATATGACATGACCTAAGGTGCATATTCCCCTTGGTTAATTGTGAGACACCAAAATTAAGTGTCCATTTGGGAACAATTTATTAAGATTTTTACTAAAATATTTTGCTGAAAGTTTGTTTAAGTATATTTGAACTTTGATAATTGTGAGACACCAAAATTAAGTGTCCATTTGGGAACAATTTATTAAGATTTTTACTAAAATATTTTGCTGAAAGTTTGCTAAAGTATATTTGAACTTTGAAAAAGTGATGAAAGATAAAAAAAAGTAAGAAAAATTGAGATTATAAAAATTTTTACATAAAAATTAAAATGCAAAAAGTTAGGTTATAAGCTAGTCCTTATGTGTTTTCAGCAAAAGCTAGATAAATTATTTCCAAACAGGCACTAAATATTACTCAATCTATCGCAATTTGTTTGTCCTCTATTCCATTTTAGGATGTCCCAAAATATTTGATAAGCCAAATATGTATTGACCCATTTGGTAAATTAAATCAATTAATTAACTAAGTGAATTAATTAGATTCAATTACATGCAATAAGCGTGGTAGCACAAACAAATCACCAACTAAGTTATATCAGCGGAAAATAAATTTGACACAGGTGATTTGTTTACGAATGGGGAAAAATACCGGGGCAAAATCTCACCGGGTGAATTTATGGTCACCACTTTCGAGAATCTACTATTATCAAAACAAGCGGTTACAAGTAAAAGGAATCCCAGTACCTAATACCAACTTACAGTTGGACCCTTACCCCAATACCTAATTGGACTTGTAATGTTTTGACAATCTCTCCTTTCAATGCATGGCTCCAAGTACATGACTAACCAATCAATGCACGGATCCAAGTACATGACTAACACACCAACTTGAGAAAGATATTGGCTACAAAGTTCTTCAGTTCATTCAGACGATGAAGATCAAGAAACCCCTTGGTTACAAAACTCTCGGTGCAAAGACGCAGTAACTTCTACAAAGAAGATGACAAACTAGGGCAAATTGTCTCTGGTCACAATATGCATGAGTAATCACTTTGCATCAAGTTGCATAACCTTGCATCACCTTTGATGGTCCTTAAAATAATCCTTATATATGTCTAGGGTTGTGAGAAAAGAAACCCTACACAAATAACTTGGATATGCGTGAAAAACAGATCTGAAAATCTGAATTTTGTAATTCTCGATGGATACAGGTTCTGTCGAGAGCTATCGAGAATTCTTATTAAACCTCAATAGATATTATTTGTTAAGATTTAATATAATAACACTTCTTCACTTGTTTCTTGAACAGATTTGCATGGCTTTAATACTAGGCTTGAACTCTTGTTCCTTGAAGTACTAAACCTATCCTAGATCTACTCAATTACAAGTAAAGTGTATTTTGTCAAAGGATTAGCCAATTTATAATAACATATGTTCTAACAAGTTCCACATATGTCCTAACAATATTTTCCTATTTCTACAATTAAAAACCATTAATTTACTAATGTTCCTATCATGCCCCTACTTTATTTCCAAAACCATTTTTATAAATTTATTTAAGGGTAGTTTTGAAAACTTATACATTTTTATACAGCAAATAAGGTAATTGTTAGATTCTTAAAGTTTAGAACAATTGGTAAATCGTGAATACAAACTTGTCTAGATATAGATCCTAGAGTCTATAGATATTATTAGACAATGCTCAAGGTGATTTAAGTCAAGATTCAAGAACAAGTAAGCTGCAGAAAGAAGATTTTAGAATTTGCCTGGTTTGACCGATTGAGAGACGGGATCAATCAATCGAGAGCATATCTGCAGAATTATAATTAAGCCCAAATAGCAGTTCAAGCCCAAAAAGGATTAGAGTTTCAGATCTTCTTCTTCAAGTATATAAAGGAAACCTTAGACATGTTTTATTATGACGTTGGAGGTGCTTTTGTGAGATCTAAAAGGTTCTGTGCCTTCCTCTATCAAAGTCACTACCGGATATCATTCTCATATCTTTAGAACCGGTAGATCTAAATCTGCTGCATCAAGATCAACAATAGTTGAAGATCTAAACCTTTAAGAGTGGTCTTGGAGTCACAAACAGGAGGGTTTGTGTTTATTATCACAAGTGTGGGTGCTTGTGTTACAAAGGCCTAATAGAGAAGGAGTCCATGGATTCGGAGCTTGCACTAGGTCGTATTAGTAAGTTTTACATGTGGTAGCAATAGGATGTTAGTGGTCTAAGTCTTATTGTAAACTTCGATTCTCTATAGTGGATTTGTTTTTTACCTTGAGAATAGTTAGGTTAAATCCTCCGTAGGTTTTTTACCGGTTTGGTTTTCCTAGGTGATCATATCATTGTGTTCTTTATTTTCCTCTGCTTTAAATGATATGACTTTATTGTTTTAACCTAGATCTGAATAATAAACCTAAGTATTCTCTTGGTTAATTAATTAGGTTAAACAATCTAGTTTATAGGGATCAAAAAACCTAATAGTAATAAATGATGTTCCCTTAAAAAGTTGAATTTTCAAAACGGAACAAACAAATTGGGATGGATGGAGTATTATTGTGGCCCTTGGCTTCTGCTTTGAGTACACTAAAATGAAGAAAATTAAATTAGACACTTGACATCAAATAGATTATAATTAGAAGCTAATTTAAATTGGATTTGGATTCTAATTGTGTTTCCACTTTAATATATATTATATATGATTGTTTAATTAGCTTTGTTTTGTTAAAGGTTGAATATCATAAATTCTAGTGTTACTTGATACGAATTTTTTGTTTTTTATTTTTTGTATATTTTCTTTGTTTCCGTTCAATATGTATGCTTAATCTAAGGGTTTTCATAAGAGTTTTAACCTGATAACATAATTATTACTTGTATTTTGCTTGATGTTCAACAATCACTAGATTCACCACAATGAAGTAGGATTAGACCTAAATTATATTGTAAATAGGAGTAAAGGGAGGAGTTCACAAGTTCATTTATCGAGTGTGTATAATTTATTAATTACCAATTAAAACTATAAAAAATTTTATGTTCATTTTCTCTTGGCAGCTAATGCATGTGGAAGATATGCAAATTTCGCCCACGTATATATAGCAGCAGCAGGCAAAGCCTTATGGAAATACAAGGCAGCATGTGGGAGATTTTATGATGTCAAATGCATTGGAGCCACAAATGCTGCACCATATCCTTGCAACAATGGCAATGTTCGGGTTAAAATCATTGATTATTGTTAGGTTCTAAGGAATTAGGAACGAATGTATTAGAACTTCATTTTGTAATATTGGCAAACCATGATCAAAACAGTTTTAGTCTTGTTTAGACTTGCTCAAAGTATATGCTTATTGTGTAAAGTTGGAATCGAGTTACTGTAGAAGTTACTGTGCAATTCTGCCTGGCTCGATCGATCGAGAATTAGACTCGACCGATCGAAAGTCGTGCAGATTGTTTTTTTTTTTGCAGAATTTCTAACTCAGCTCAAGCCCGTTTGACGTGTAGGGTTTTATGTTTTGCCCTAAGTATAAAAGGGAAAACCCTAGCCACGTTTTTAGTGTTCTGAATGTTGTGTTTGTGAATTTTATTGTGATATCTAGAGGTGTTTGCCTTCACATACACTTAGGGTTTCCAAACTCAAGATTAATGTCAAGAGCTTGGTGATCATTCAGTTACAGATTCAAGAACTTAAAGATATACAAGCAGGAGTACTTGTGCTTGCTGTGAATTCAGGGAAAGAAGTAGTCTGTGGACTCGGAGCTGTCACGTGGTCGTGGTAGTAAGTTTCCTACTCAAGGTAGCAATAGGATGTTAGTGGTCTAAGTCGCTATTGTGTAAACTTCAATTCTTTCATAGTGAATTCTGTTTTACCTTGAGGATAGCTAGGTTAAATCCTCCCCAGGTTTTTTACCGGTTTGGTTTTCCTGGGTTATCATATCGTGTGTTCTTTATTTCCGCACTTTGCATGATATGATATATTTGTGTTAACCTAGAATTGTTTAATTTATCTAAGTTAATCACTTGGCTAAATATCTAGGTTAATTTGTTTGGGTTTAAGGGGTCTAAACTTCTTACAAGTGGTATCAGAGCGGGTAGCTTTTTGTGTAGATACTTTGATCTTAAAGCTGATCTTTGACCCTGATTGTCATGGAACACGGACACTCTCTTGTTATTCCACCTCATTTTGATGGGAATAATTATGCTTATTGGAAAGAAAGGAGGAAAGCATTCCTGAAATCTATTGATGAGAGAGTCTGGAATTCTGTTGAATATGGTTGGGAGAAGCCCACTACTCTTGTGAGTGAGTGGCAAACTTCTCAAAAAGAGGCAGCCGCTTTTAATAGCAAAGCTATGAATGCTATTTTTAATGTTGTTTTTATGGAAGAATTTAAGAGAATCTCTAATGTTGAGGTTGCTCATACTGCTTGGAATATCCTCCAAACTGTGCATGAAGGCACAAAGGCAGTTAAAATTAATAAGTTGCAGCAATTAACTACTAGATTTGAAAGCATTAGAATGACTGATGATGAATTTTTTGATGAATTCTATGCTAAACTTAATGATATTGTTAATTTTGCATATAATTTGGGTGAAATCTATGATCAACCTAAAATTGTTAGGAAGATTCTTAGATCTTTGACTGAGGATTTTAGACCTAAAGTGGTTACCATCACTGAAAGCAAGGATGTGAACTCCATCCCTGTTGATGAACTTGTAGGATCTCTTCAATCCTATGAGTTAGACTTACCCAAGACTAACAAATCCAAATCAATGGCTCTTAAGTCTGTTGATGATGTTGAGGCTAGTGGATTTGATGATGAACTCTTTGCTATAGAGATTGCCTATCTTGCCAAGAACTTTAAAAATTTTCTTAGGAACAATAACAGAAGGGCAAGAGGCAAGAACACTGTTGAACCTAGAAATTTTAGGAGGAATGATCCCACTAAGGTAAATAACATTGAAAAACCTAAAGAGAAAGTTGGTCAACCCTCTAATAATTCTATGGGGCAACAATGTTTTGGATGTCAAGGGTATGGTCATGTGAAATCTGAATGTCCTACTTTCTTGAGGTTTAAGGGTAAGACTATGGCTGTAACCCTTAGTGATGATGAAGTTTTTGACAATGAATCCGTCAGTGATGAGGATGGAAACTTCATTGCTTTCATTGCTACTGCTGTAGTCAATGAAAGCATGTTTGTTGAAGAGAACCCTTCTGATGGGGAGTTCTCTGAAGAAGCAGATTTACAAGAAGCCTATAATAAACTTTGCAAAGTTGCTGCAAAGGATGCTATGAATGTTGATCTTGGCTTAAAGAAAATTGCATATCTTGAACTTATAAGAAAAATTTGCTTGTGAAACTGTTTGATGCTAATAAACTTTTGAATAATGTGAAGACTGAGAACATGCTTTTACTTGATAAAGTTAAAAATTTGGAACTTGAATTATCTGTTGTTAGAAAACAAACTAATAGGTTTGCAAGCTCCAAACTTGATCACATGTTAAGTATTCAAAAGTCTCCCTCTGACAACACTGGGTTAGGTTTTGTGAAAAACATCTCTGTGCCTGAATCTCATTCCACAAACTTTGTTCCTTCTACTGAACTTCCTAAGAGTGAGATTGTCAAACCTTTTGTGAGTGAAGCTGCTAAATCTGTAAAAGTTACTCCTCCTAGGAAGGTTAGGATTGATCTTCATGAGTCTAAATCTAGAGCTTCTAATTCTTCTAAGGGCAAGTTGCATGATAAGCCTGCATGAGTTTGTCATTTTTGTGGAAAGTCTGGGCACATTCGTCCAAACTGTTTCAAGTTGCATGCTGCTAAGCGAGCAAATAAACCTAAAGTACCTGTGCTTCAAGCACAATATCTTATGGTACTTATTGGTGAATTGGTAAAGGCGTTAAACCTTTATTCCAATCTTGGAGTTGCTCAGAATTCTAATGTGAATAATAGCTCCAATGCTAGAGTTGCATCTAAAAGGTTTTGGATGCAAAAGGCTCGACCTAATTAAGTCTGTCTGACATAGTCCTTGTTCTTCATTGTTTTATCTCTTGTGACCATTTTTTCTAGGATTTGCATTGCATAACATTCATGCATTTTATTCTAGGTTGTTTTTAATTATTTAAAAAAAAAGGTAACAAGATTGTGTTTTGCAGTATTTTTTATTTATTTTGAAAACAAGGTTGGTAAATCTATTTTTACATAACATGTTTATGTACCTTGTTTAGCTTTGATGAGCTTATTTTACTGTACTTTACTAGTTTGAGCTTTGTACTACATGTTGTGTGGGAAGATGTTTATAGTTGTTGATCACATGATCTTGATCTTGAAGTCACATGTCTTTGATTGTCGGACTTGAACTTATTGAGAAAGGCATAAATAACCATCTCCTCACTGTTTATTAGCTAATCATGAACACCTTAGTGCATATCGTAAGATTTTGTGCTCGAGGAAGTGTAGCACATGCACAAAAAGAAAATAAGGTGTAGCCTCGGTTAAATTGTTAAAATTGGTGTGTACATTGTTAAGCTAAAATAATTTCACAATTCAAATAAAATTGGTGTGTACATTATCCTGGCTATTTTAATAAGTTTCTAATAAATTAAAATTGGTGTGTATATTATGAGACAAATCAAGAAACTTACATGATTGCAAGCTTTTATTTTAGGAGATGTGAGAGTTATATGATGTATCTCTTTAGGTGGTAGTCTCTTTCAGACATATGTGATGAATTTTGTAGAAATTGTGATTGATTTCTATTCATATATCACCTCACATGTGTCTCAAGCTTTTGCTAGTTGCACACACTACGCAAGTTATTATTTGCTAAACTTTGTACATGTTATATTGTATGTTTCTGGTCTGACCAACCAAGTTTGATAATTCCTTGAAATTGATGCAAAACATGTTGGATGTTTGAGAATTTGAGGAGAATTGAGTGAAAATTCTAATTTTGGAAAACTATGATCTAAACAGGTGTTTTTGAAAAGTATTTCATCTCATACTCATGCATTTTATTTATAAAAACTAATGCTTTGAGGAGTTTTTGCACTGAAATTGCTTTGATTTTCAAAAAATTGTTTTTTCCAGAATTTCGATCGATCGAACCTGTTTTTCGACCGATCGAAATTTCATTTAAAACCCTTGGTGAGCTTCTGTCTGTTTCGATCGGTGCTTGATTGATATTGGATCAATCGAAGCATTTTCGACCGATCGAATCTAATTTTCGATCGATCGAAAATTGGGCTGAGAGTTTTTAAAAAAAAACTTTTTTTTTCACGTGTTCTTCACTTTTCAAAAACTTTTCAAATAGTTCTTTCTCTTTCACCTATTGGTCAAGGCTCCAACTTAGATTTTTTGTCATTTTCCTCCGAATCTTTTGCAAAGTTTCTCTCCTCTAGGGCCAGTAAGACTTTTATACCCTTCCTTTTGCATTTATTTCATTTTTCATGCATTAAATCATGCATTTTCTTTGAAATTTTTGGACCTATGTAAATTTGGGGTTTTTGATGATTCAAGTTTTTTCTTTGTGAATTGAACATTGGGTTTTTGTGGGGACACCATATACAAGTGATCTATGTGGTTTAATTTGATTATTTTGGTGATTTGTGAGAAATTGAAAATTCTAGGGCTTGAAATTTGCGAATTTGGGGTTTTTGTTCAATTTGATGTAAATTGATGAAATTGGCTTGTTAGATTGACTTATTTGATCATTATATTGTGTTTTTCACCTTGTGCAATGATCAATTTCTCAATTTGTTGGGTTTTGTGAAAATGGGTTTTTCAAATTTGGGATTTTTGATATAAAATTCTTGCTCAAGCAAATTTTGTGAATTTGGATCATTTTTGAACTGTTTTTCATTTCATTAGACCATGCATCATTTAATTTTTCTGCTCATGCATCATAGAGAATTTTTTTGTACTGTTGTTTTGGTGCTAATCTTGTAGTTTGCCCTTGGTTTTTCTTTTGTCTCTTTTCTTTCTGTGTCTCTCTATCTGGTCTTAGAATCATGCCTAGGAAAACTAGAGCTCATAAGACTTCTTCATCTTCACCATCCTTCGATAGTGATAGATTCTTGAGTGAGAAACATCAGGAGACATACAAGACTCTTAACCTTAAGAGAACCATTTGGGAACATCCAACTCAGCCCAAGCCCGTTTGACGTGTAGGGTTTTATGTTTTGCCCTAAGTATAAAAGGGAAAACTCTAACCACGTTTTTAGTGTTCTGAATGCTGTGTTTGTGAATCTTATTGTGAGATCTAGAGGTGTTTGCCTTCACATACACTTAGGGTTTCCAAACTCAATATTGATGTCAAGAGCTTGGTGATCATTCAGTTGCAAATTCAAGAACTTGAAGATATACAAGCAGAAGTGCTTGTGCTTGCTGTGAATTCAAGGAAAGAAGTAGTCCGTGGACTCGAAGTTGTCATGTGGTCGTGGTAGTAAGTTTCCTACTCGAGGTAGCAAGTTTCCTACTTGAGGTAGCAATAGGATATTAGTGGTCTAAGTCGCTATTGTGTAAATTTCAATTCTTTCATAGTGAATTCTGTTTTACCTTGAGGATAGTTAGGTTAAATCATCTCCAAGTTTTTTACTGGTTTGGTTTTCCTGAGTTATCATATCGTGTGTTCTTTATTTTCCGCACTTTGCATGATATGATATATTTGTGTTAACCTAGAATTGTTTAATTTACCTAAGTTAATCACTTGGCTAAATATCTAGGTTAATCTGTTTGGGTTTAAGAGGTCTAAACTTCTTACAATTATTGTCATGGATGTCGCAATACTCTAAATCTTTATGAAGACGCTTTCTTCAAGATTGCCGATCTTGAGGCTGGGAGAATCAAGATTGAGTATGTTGTAATTGCTCCTCAAAAATAGCTACAAGAGCCTTATAACTCATTGACAATATCTAGTGACTTATAGTCTCTCTTATAAGGAGAATTAGAGTTTGAATCTCTGCTCCTCAACTTATTATAAAATTTATCAAAAAAAAAAAAAAAAAAAAAACCCAAAACTAGTTATACTTCATAAGGGCTACAAAATATCAAACAATGTTATTCCTTACCGTCTCCATGTCGTTCATACATAGATAATTTTAGGGCTTCTGTGAAAAAGTTATTAATTGTAATATTGAAATGAGATGCACGTTTCAGATAAATTTCTCTCCTTCATGCAAGATGTTAAGATAATGTGGAAATTATATATTAGAAGTACCCTTTACCTTTTAGTATAATATTAGAAGCTCAACGTGGCTGATAAGTATATCAAATGAAATTTTATTATCTTCATAGAAAGATAAGATCTACTAACTGAAACTGAGTTATCTCAAGGAATTTCACATTTGGAATCACCTCTTCTCTATAATTCTATAAGCTTAGGAAAGCCTGTACTGAAAGTAAAAACTGAAAATGCCTTGGTGTTGAAGACTTCCATAAGACAACGTATTACCATGATTGACACGTTTGCTAAACAATATTGATTAACATAATTCTTGAATCAGTGAAGGAAATCAAATTGTAATATCTTTTCGCTTATAATTTCCATTTTGTCTAAAGGAGGTGTACTGTTTATTGGCTACACAACAAGGGCTAACTTTTTCTCTTTTTAGTGTCTGTTTGGAAATAATTTATTTAATTTTTTACTCTTTTTTTGTTGTTGTTGAAAGTGTATTAAAATATATTTATACTTTGAAAAAGTAAAAAATAAAAAATTAAAATTTTAAAAAGCTATACATTAAAGTAAAAAGCAAAAAGCAAAAAGGTGCCTATAATCTCTAGCCAAACAGATATTTAGTCAAGAGCCTTATTATTTGGTATGGTTTGGTTCTCTCCAAAAAAAAAAAAAAAAAAAAACATAATACATTTTTTTTCTTTTATTTATTTATTTTTATCTAAATATGAAATTTGATAATTATGGAAATTATTAATAGTCATTTATTATGAGTTTTTTTTTGTTTTTTTTTTGTTTACAAAATTATATATTATACCATTATGTATAATATGCATATATTATGATAATGTTTGTATATGGAATTATCTATTCTACTATTTAGAAAAAAAAAAAGATGTATCAAGATTCTAATGGAGGGTTTAATTCTAAAATAGAATTTAAATTTATGGAATAGGATTTAAATTCAATTAAAATATATAAGAATAATGATGTGTAAAATGGTGATGATTCAAAAGCTTATATGTATAACATTATAAAGTCAACCAAAAGTCAAACAAATTTGGTTTTATAGATATTATAAATAATAGACATTGAATAATATTGTATATAACTAAATATAAGAAAAAAAGAATAATGCATTTAATTTGTTATAGTGAGAAGGTTTTTTTTTTTATTTTTATTTTTTTTATTTTTTAATTTTTAAAATTTTTTTATATTATTATAATATCATATTTGTTTCACTTACTTACCCTCAAAACAAATGCCCTTAATTGTTTGAATCACCTAAATTTACAAGTGCCTACCTTCATATGTAAAATGATTTAGAGAATGGCTATCAATCTTGATAGAGCACTCTTCATTATTATGTTATTCCTGTAAAGTTGTGATTTACAACTATGTTTTTATGTTGGTTTTAATTCCGTGTCAAATTTGATTATAATTTTGTTCAATCGTTTCCTTGTATTTATTGTGGGATTTAATGTAAAGGTTATGTGTGAGAGTTTGGTGAAAATCTGTGAAGAAGGAGATTTCGCGACTGGCTCGCGAGTGACAACTCATGAAAGGCCACGTGAGAAGTACATGTTGGAATCTGAAAAATCTTATGCCAGGTTTGATTTTGCAAGTCACTTCACGACTCAGGCCAGGTCGTAAGTGACCTACGAAACTCACTGCCTAGAGCTTTTTAAAGTGTGTTTTTCTCATTCTTTACCAATACTATATAAGCCAGCATTAACCACAAAATTGTAAGGAGTTTTTCCAAGGAACTTTTGAGAGAGAAAACCCTAGCTATACACTTGAGAGTTAGAGATTGTAAACCCACAATCATTTACACCATTTATCTAAAGTTTTCCTCTACTTCTACCTCTCCATTTACACATACTTGAGAAGTTTTTAACCCAAACACTTACCTTACCCATTTTGAGTGTTGAGAGAAGTTTTGATGCATATGGAAAGCATTAGAAGAAGCCATTGATTGGGGATGCAATTCGGAGCTAATTGCAAGATTCGGATAATTAGTGAAAACATGGCTCCGTGAAGCCCGTTGGTAGCTAGAACTTGGAGGGTTCAAGTACATTGGGTAGATTAGGCTTGGAGGGTTTTTTTGATATTCGTGTACTCCAATTTTATTCACTAGTGGATCGATTTCAGCTCGGAGGGCCGCAGAGAGGTTTTTCACCTAGTACTTCGGTTTCCTCTTCGATAACAAGTCTTGGTGTTATCTTGTGTTTGCATCTCTCTTCCCTTACTTTTTAAGCTTTATATTTATTGTTGCTTGGTTGTGGTTATAGCTTAGAGAGTAGTTCTGGTTATTGCGCATCATATACTCTTGTTCTGCACTTAGATAAATTAGAGTAAAAACAATTTAGCCGTAAGTTTAAAATTGAGAGTCTAAACAAGCTATAGTGATTTACATTATTTGAGCTTTCAATTCCTATTATCATCATTATTCAGTACGGCTTGGTCACCAAAAGAAGCTAGTAAGTAGCTGAATTGGTTGGTACATTCTAGTGTTTTTAACGAAGACATCCATGGTTCAAATCACCCCTCCCCGTTGTAACTATTGAAATAAAAAAAAAAGTGTGGCATAGTCATCAATTATATTAATTTTGGGGTAACTAATCTAATATCTAATATTTATATAAATGTAGAAGCTGAGAAAAAGTTATGTGCTATAATTAAGTTTGTTTTTCCATGTAGGAAAAATACCTGCTTTA
The DNA here is from genome assembly GCA_033629205.1 of Lithocarpus polystachyus. NCBI lineage: Eukaryota > Viridiplantae > Streptophyta > Magnoliopsida > Fagales > Fagaceae > Lithocarpus > Lithocarpus polystachyus. The sequence continues at coordinate 12,255,462 of CM066172.1, read as the reverse complement.
AAATTTGCCACCTATTTAAAAAAAATAGGTATAAATATCTTTTTGGTCCCTATATTTTGAGCCAATTTTCATTTTAGTCTTCACTTTTTTTCCATCCTATTTTGGTCCTTAAAGCTTGAAAATTGTTTTTAATTTAGTTCTTACCATCATCTCACTAACGGAAGTTGCCTATATGGCACACAGAGTGCACAATTGGCATGTTAGACTTTAATGTGGCTAATAAAATAATAATAAAAATACCACGTCAGCATCTAGATCAGTGTATGATTTTAAAAATGTTAATTTATCAATTTTAACAAAATAAAAAAAAAACTAAAAAACACATGAATTCAGGTCTGGGTTCATTTCCAACATGAATACACAAAAATACCCAAAAATGTCAAATACACGAACACACACCCAAAACACAAAGAACACAAACTTGAAACCTCCAACAAATCAAACCTACAAACCTAGCAATCAAATTGATCTCTGACAAACCTAGTAAACCTAAATATAAACAGAACAACCAAACACAAACCTAAATTCGACCTAGCCATGCCCCTCCCCATTCAAATCTCTTCTCACTATATCACTACATCACAACAACCAAACACAAACCCAAATCGACCCTGAAAGCTCAGATTTGTGCTAAAGCACAAGAGCTTGTTCAGACCCCCAATAACAAATTCTGGCTAGATAGCTTTTACTCTAACTTATACTAAGTGTAGAACAAGAGTAAATAAGCGTAAAGAACCGTTATCACTATCCTAAGCCATATTCATCCATTATAAGCAATAAAAGGAAAGCTTAAGAGTAGGGAAGAGAGATGCAAACAAAAGATAGCATTATGACGTATTATCAAAGAGGAAACCGAAGAACGTGGCAAAAAACCTCTCCGCGACCCTTCAAGTCAAAATTGATCCACTAGAGAATAAAGTTGGAGTACACGAATAAAAAAAGACCCTTCAAGCCTAGTCTACCCAATGTACTTGAGCCCTCCAAGCTCCTACTACCAACGGACTTCTCAGAGTCATGTCTTCTCTAGCTTTCTGGATCCCACAATACACCCGATTGCATTTGCCAAGCCTTATCGGCTTCTTTTGGCAAATCCCTAAAGCTTCCCAAGCTCCAAAACACTTTCTACACTCTGAATAGGTGTGAGTTATGTTTGGGTACAAATCTCCTCTCAAAGTATGGCAATGGGAAAGGGAAGGAAAAGAGGCTAAAATGATTTCTAACTAAGGATGAGTAGTTCTCTCTCTAAAAGATGGGGGTGTTGTGTTGTAGAAACCTATTTAGATTTTTTCTCTCTAAATGGTCTCTCATACTTTTGTGTGTAATGAGAGTATATATAGTATGGGTGAAGAGCAAAAATGTCACACTTAAAATCCTCCAGGCAGAGAGTTTTGCGGGTACCTCGCGGTTGGCCCTTCTTGTGAGACACTCGGGAAATTGACAGCCTGTCATGACTCTTTAGCTTTGAGCATATGCTTCTCACGTGCCTTTTTTGCGGGTTACTCTTCTCGTAAACTTCTTGCGAGCTAGTCGCGAAATTGCACCGATTTTTCATTTCATTCTCGATTCTTCACTAACTTAATACTAAACCCAATACAATAAAATCCCACAAAATACAATGAAATAATTTAATGCAATTACAACACTTTTTGTCATGGAATAAAGCCAACATAAAATATAGTTGTAAATCACAACTTTACAATTTCCCCCTTTGGCTATTCCTTGACAAAATACCGTATAATAAACTCTAGACTTAAACGTGAGTTTGGGAATAATGGCAAAACTCACTCACACCTAAAATCTAAAACTTGTGATGAACTTGGAATATATATACCTGTAACTTGAAACACTTGCACAAAACGCATTAGACCCTAAAGGTAGAGCAAGTAATAAAATGATAAGTATAATGTAACAAGTAAAGTGCGATCAAGCAAACATGATGTGAAACATATGAGCAACTTGATCAAACACATGACAGTCATATGGAAATGACCACAATGATCACATTGCAAAGTAAAAGATCATCCGAACATGCAACCAACAAAGCACAATAGCATGAATGTATGCATGTCCAACACACAAATACGATGCGATGAGAACAACAAAGTGTAGATACAAAACATAACTCAAAGCACCACAAAGCAACGAGAAAGCATGCAAAAAGTAAAATAAAGCAAAACATGGTTTTCTTATAAAAGGAATGTCTTCTCCCCCTTGGTATATGCATCTCCCTTATGGCTTTCTCCTCCTACGAATGTGCATGAGATAGAATTTCTCCCCTTGAGAATGTGCACATGAGTCATTTCAAAACGATGCACTTTGGTATACTTTCTAGTATACTTTCGCGGGAACCTTTACTTGCGAGCTTCTTGCGAGTTAGTCGTGAAATTGCATTGATTCTTCATTTCATGCTTGATTCTTCACCAACTTAATACTAAACCAAATACAATAAAATCTCACAAAATATAAGGAACAAAATTAAAGCAACTACAACACTTTTTGTCATGGAATAAAGCCAATATAAAACATAGTTGTAAATCACAACTTTACAGACCTGAATTGAGAAGAGAGGAAATGAGATAAAGGGTAGAGAAGCCAACGTTGATTTTTTGGTGGTTTTTTATTTGTGTTCTTCATGTTGAGATTTCTCTCTCTCTAAGATAGGAATTTTTATGTTTTTGTGTTTGGTTGACAAGAAAGGGTAAGAATATGCTAGAAAATATGTACATGTTGCACTATAATTTTTTTCTATCTTAAAAATTGAAAAAAAAAATTCATTTTAAATGCTGACATGTAATTTTTTAATGTTAATTAATTTTATTATTATTATTTTTATGGCCATGTAGGCATTCTATGTGTCAACTGTACACTTCGTGTGACACATAGGCAATTTTCGTCAGTAAGATGGCAGTAGTGACTAAATTGAAAGCAATTTTCAAGTTTTAGGAACCAAAATAGGAATGAAAAAAAGTTAGGACTAAAATGGAAAGTGATCCAAAATGTAAGGACTAAAAATGTATTTACCATGAAAAACTATAGCTTTTCGTTCAGTCACTTGAAATATTGCGATGAATTGGTACATATCTGAACCAACGTACCGTTCGATAAAAAAGAAAAAGAAAAAAAAACCTAAAGACCCTGTTTCAACCAAAATTAGCCTGATAAAAAAGAAAAACAAAAGTCCATTGAAATATATCTACAGTTTGCAATCAAGCAAAAAAGAGGACGGCTCTCACTTCCTCTCAAATTTCTTCGTCTTAGTTTCTGCTAAATCTAAGATCAGAATTCAGAGACCTTTTTCATTCTTTTAATTCCCTGAATTAAGAAGAAGAAGGAAGGAAGATGAAGTGGCATCTAGATGCCTCTGATAGGGTTCCTATACTTTCTCTTTCAATTTTTTGTTTTCCAAATTTAATATATTTTTTTGATGGCCTATATTTTATCTAAATTACAAGTCCATTATCTTGCCATTATGTAATTATTGTGTTCATTTTTTGTGTTAGGTTTCATCAAACTCCTAACAATTTTGGTGCTGTAATTGCTTCTTACAATGATATTTTGGATTAGCTTGATTTTTAGGTGGCTTACTAAAAGTAGGTCCCCAGAGATCAAGAACAAATGGCTCATCCTAACATACAATTATTTACAATAGAACAACAAGCCCTAGATGAATATCTTCTCAGTGTACTAACTCTACTTTGGAAGATTTAGTCCCAAATGTTTAGACAATGATGGCATACCAATCTAGTTGCTTTACAAGTGTAGTAAACATAATGCAATGAATAAAAGAATCTCATAAAAGAATCTATTATGCGGTCAAGCAGCATGAGCAAGAATTTTCATGTTTTGCTACAGATAGTACTTTAAATCTTTCCATAAAATTGCTAAGTAATCTGTTTTCCATTTTCCTTTATATATATCGTATTTGATTTTGTTTTATTTGCGTTTGAGTACTGTTCTTTGTTGGATATATATATTTGCACTATTTTCTAAATGATTTCCACTACGGTAATAATTTTATTATTTTTTATTTTATAAAAATGTTTATACATGAACTACTTTATTTGGTAATACCAATATACATCAGCTCCGCGGGTTATATGCTAGTTTTCTTAATAGAGGAAATGGCCTAATCTAAGAACCAGCACAATTAGCCCTCGTTTGGGAGAAAAAAATGAAATGAAATGGAAATGAATGAAATGAATAATTTTAGAATATTCTTCCATTCCTTTGTTTGGAATTTTTAATGGAAAAAATGAAAAGTCCATTATCTTGTTTGAGAGTTTAAGTGGGAGGGAATGGAATGGGTAAGACGGAACACTCATTCTTCTCTATTCTCTTAAAACCTCAAATTTTTATTCCTTCGAAATTGGGAGGAATGAGATGGAATGAAATTAGATTTAATAAAGCTTTTACTAAAGCTCTCAAAATATCCCTATATATTCAACTCTTTATTTTAAAATAGGGGTCTAATAGTAATATAATCATAAAATGAATCAATTCCATTCCCTCTATGTGATTCCCAAATAATATTACTTACATTCCATTCATTTTCATTTATTCCTATTCCTTTATTTTAAAACATCCAATCAAGTTTACTTAATTTCATTCTTTTCCATTCCTTTCTTTTTGCTTAAATGCATTCTCTCTCTCTCTCTCTCTCTCTCTCTCTCTCTCTCTCTCTCTCTCTCTCTCTCTCTCTCCTTTATAGCTTAAGATTGTTTATGGCTCCTCAACAGTTAATTGAGTTCTAGCCTATTCATAATTATTTTTAGAGTCTCCTAGGATCCCAACAAAATAATCAATATGTTTTACTAAATATAAATATATAATTTGACAACTTCAATTAGAAAATAACGTATCAACATAATTAAAAATATCAACATAATTTTTGATTATGAATTGTAAATTAATACATATGGTTAGTCCAACTTCAACATTAAGAAAACAAATAACTTATTATAACTACAAATCTTAAACATGTAACTTGATGCTAGATTATAATTAAATAGTTAAATAGTGTAAACATCTGATGCGAAGGCAAGGGCTAGTTGGGGTGGGGGACATGCCTCGTGGGTACACTGCCAAGGCAAGGGCTGGGAGTCCAAGTTTTCAGAAGAAAACTTCACACACACACACACACACACACACACACATATATATATATATATATATATATATAGAGAGAGAGAGAGAGAGAGAGAGAGAGAGAGAGAGAGAGAGAGAGAGAGAGAGAGAGAGAGAGAGAGAGAGAGAGAGAGAGAGAGAGAGAGACTTTCTTTTGAGGCCTTTTTTGCCAAATAGCATGAATTTTGAAAATATTTAGGAAAAAAGCATTTGGTCAAATTTATTTATTTATGTAGCATGTTCCAAGCATTATGGCAATCTGATCAAACACAATGCTAGGAACTCGAATTTAGTAAACTTGAGTTTCATTTGGAACTTGAGTTTCATTTGGAACTTGAGTTTAACAAACTCAAGTTCCAAAAATGTACTATATAACTAAATAAATTTGGTTAGGTGCTATTTAACAATTTTTTTTTTTTCTAAAATTATACTATTTAACAAATTTTTCCTTCTTTTGAGCGTGGATGTAATTTGTTCTCACTGATTGGCAGGGGCGAAACTACCCTTGGACTAGGGGGGGCAATGGCCCCCCCCCCCCCCCCCCCCCCCCTAAATTTTTTTTTAAAATATATTATTATATATATATGTGTATTAATTTTAGCAATTTTGCTTAATAAAATTATGTTTTATTTTCCTTTAACAACATTATTGATTCTTTTAAGAGTAATGCTCTACTTATAAACATTTTTATAACATTTTTACAAACCATTTTAGTAGCAAATTTTTATTGGTTTGCATATGGGCACACCACTCACATCATTTTTTTACTTATCAGTAACCACTTATTACATAAGTAAGTTATAAAAAAACTTGCAGCTTTTGCATTTTCCTCATTTTAGTGACCATTAAAAAAAAAATTTATAGATCTAAAATCTAAAACAAAATATACAAGTCCAAAAAAAAAAAGCTAAAAAAAAAATACTAGTAAAACTAAAAACAAAATTAAGCTCAATTAATTAATTTTATCCAAAATAAATAACCTTGTCCTTTAAAAATTCTAAACAAAAATAATTTTGTTCTTACCTAGCAAAAAAAAAAAAAAAAAAAAAAAAAATTTCAGTAGCTAAGTAGCATAATCAGAGGTTGAAATCACTGCACATAGCTAACAGTAAAATTGCCCCCCTAACTTAAAGTTCTGGCTCCGTCTTTGCTGATTGGTAGGGGAGGCAAGCCAATATAGTCAAGGTAGGGGTCCAAGGGGCTATAGATAAATACTTGAAATAGATATTTTAGAAAATAATTGGGTAAAAGTCCAAGCTATATCTCTCTCTCTCTCTCTTCAACCACGAATAATAGAACACGTTTCTTGTCCTATTTCCGTAGTTCTCTCCTTCTATAACTGGTACAACATGCAGTTGCATGAGATATCTCTTGTGACAAATATGTCGAGTACTAAGCCTAATAATAAAATATAATGTGAAAAGTTGGTGGAATCAATTTCGATGATTGGCAACATATTACCATGATTGACACGTTTGCTAAACAATATTGATTAAAATAATTCTTGAATCAGTGAAGGAAATCAAACTCTAACATCCTTTTGCTTATAATTTCCATTTTGTCTACTGAAGGTCTATTATTTATGGCAACACAACAAGGGTCAAGGGGTCACTCTTTCTCTTCTTAGTCAATAGCTTATTGTTTAGTAGTACGGTTTGGTACTCCAAACCAAATAATAAAATATAACGGGAAAAGTTGTTGGAATCAATTTCGATGATTGGCTACATATTGCCATGGTTGACACGTTTGCTAAACATTATTGATTAACATAATTCTTGAATCAGTGAAGGAAACCAAATTGTAATATCTTTTTGCTTATAATGAGTAAATTAATATGTTTATAAAAAATAAGTTTCATGCTATGTGACCAGCTATATGAATTGTCAAGAACGTGTCCCCATGGAAATTAAATTGACTAAACTAAGAATATAGTTAATCTTCTTGATAACTTCCCTTTCACATTTACCAAAAAAAAAAAAAAAACATTTACCAAACCCACTTGTATGATTGATACAGCGATGGGGAAGTTTTATATGACTAAGTAGATTTTTTCAAGTAATTCAATATAGTGTGCCATGTTTAGAGTATAATTTTAGTGACAAGAAAGTGAACCTCTACCCTAAGAACATTTGTATTTGCTCATATGAAAATTTATGTATATTTTAACATAAAAACCAACTTTTTCTATTTTACATATATATATTTTTTTCATTTTCTTCATACATTATTGTGACTATAGAACGTCAAGATGTTTTAGTTATATGGTAGGTCATCGCTTTGAATATTAACTAAATTGACACTATCTAATATGTATTGACTTAGCTTGCTATTCTTATTTATTTATGTAAGTGGAAGACCTTGTAGCTATAGAAACCAGTTTAAATAATTTTTGTTCTTGTATTTTCGACATAATTTTTTAATCTTGTTAGATCTCTGTGCATTTCACGATTCATTGCCGATTCGTGCAAGCAACAATAAACAGAAATAAACCTAGATTAATGGAAGACACCATTGTCATGGTTGTTGACATGTTGATTTCATTTTGAAATTGTGGTTAATATATACATAACAAGGTAAGATCTCACTTTAGATATATCATACTTCCTTAAGAAGCGCCAAAAGCAGTTACTTGTTTGTGGGGTTAAATGCCAAGTAAATGTTAAGGAATCATCTTAATAACAAAGCTTGTGAAATGTGAACATGTCAACATGGTACCAAGGGTAAAATAGCTAATGTATATTATATGCACTTTAGTTGGGAATAATATATATATATATATATATATATTATTTGATAACATTGGAAATTTTTTTTTAAAAAAAAATTCAAAGACTTTCGTTATATATATATATATATATACATACATACATACCAAAAGGGAGGGGGAGCATAGCTGCTGAAGAGAGAAAGCACAGGATGGAAGCACAGTAATATAGTGAAGATAAATAAAGTAAGCAAAATAAAGTAAATGTGAGTAAAAATAATAAAGCAAAGTAGAACCAGCCAAGAAGGCGGTAGAGCAATATATAATCAAAGTAATTTAAAGCAATAATAATGCGGTAGAACCAGCCAAGTAGTATAACAAAATAATTATGAGGCGGTAGAACCAGTCAAGCAATATATTAAAGCAATATAATAAAGTAGTTAGGAGGCGGTAGAACCAGCTAAGCAAAATATTAAACAGAAAGTATAATAAACACAGAGCTGAAAGTAGTTATTATTGAAACTAGACAACAAAACTTACAGCAGTAGTAGTCACTGGATTATAACAGTTTAACAGTACAAGGCTTGGAGACTAGTTCTAGTTACAAGCTTTGCAAACAAGGAAATAGGAGAGTAGTGGCAATCCTAGGGAGAAAATCTAAAGGAGAGGAGTGTCCTAAAGAGTGTTTCAGCTCTAAGGAAATTCTGTCCTCTAACTTAAGGGACAGCCCCCCTTAAATAGGCAAATTTTTCAGAGTGAACAGTAACCATGAATAGTAACAGTGAACAGTGAACAGTAACTTTTTCACTTTTTGTCATATTTTGTAGCAGAGTCTGAACCTTCATGTTTTATCAGTTTGTGCTGAGAGAAGTGACCAAATCATGCAGAATCCTATTTATAAAAAGTAGCATCAATTGTGGAAAATAGGTAGCATCTTTGGTGGGAAACAAGCAGTGCAATTATCAGGAAAATATTGTAGCATTTTGGCCATTGTGTCGACAAATAGGAGAATCATGTTGGAAACAGGCAACTCAATTATTAGGAGAATATCACGTGGGAAAAAGGCAGCGCAATTGTCGGGAAAATATCATAGCATTTTGGCCATTGTGCTGGCTAGACAAATAGGAAATTTGAATCAGAATCAATCTTTCAGACCATTCTTGATAATAGTTGCTTTTGGAGGACCTTTCATTTCCCGAATCACCGGCAACTTCTTTTAAAAGAGAACAGGGGCCTAAACAGTAATAATAATAACGAAGAATCATTAACCAGTATCAGGAGCATCTGATGGGTAACCATCATAAGGATCCCATTGGGAATCATTATTGCATCCATGCTCCTGGTAAGTAGCATACTGATTGCAGAGTCTGCAATATAGAATTGGTTCATACTTTGGGTTTTCACCAGTAAGAAATTCTCTGGGATCTGTATGTCCAATTCTTCTTAAATTATGGATAGCAATATCATAAGGCCGACGACCAAAAACAGAAATCCTGTCCGTGCTTCCTATGAAATGGTAATCTTTCCATAGGTCTTGGGTGACTTCAAGGATTTGATTATTGAAATAACTTCTCCAACATTCAGCAAGAGCACCTGAAGGATAGGCGGGAAACTCCTTCAAACCATTGCCCTTGATGGGTGTACCCATTAATAAGTACAAGATGTTTAGAAGGCTGAACATTCATCCAATTATCTCTTTCCCATTTTGGTAGGGTGCTTCAACATCTGATAGAAACATTAGGACTATTGATCTATGAAACAGCGTTTTGGATAATTTGCAGGAACTGGCTAATCTGGTCACGGCTTGTTAGCTTGAGGAACCTGATAAAGCCATATTTAAACATCTGAGACAACCAATCAGGGTCCCTATCTTCCTCATCTTCTCCACATCTTTTCCATCTTCATAATTGATTAGGAGACCTGGAAACGGATGCTTCTTTTCATACACTCTGAGACTGCTCCCAAAGTGCTCTTCCTAGTCCAGCTGGATAAAGACATTATCACCATCATCTAGATCATCACGATCAGGAATAGTGGCTGTAACAAGTATTTTGAAATATTTGTACCATAGGTCAAAAGACCTAAACATAGCCTTGCTTTCCAAAATACTAAATTGTATTTCAGTTGGCAAGTTGGCAACAACACTTCTTAATAAAGACTGAGTCTTAAGACTCAACTAGCATAATCAATGCCCATTATAGTCTTTTTATCCATGGAATGTGTTAGTTCGTTTAGAACCCTTAAACCCAAATAGATTAACCTAGAGAATTAGCCAAGTGATTAACTTAGGTAATTTAAACAGATCTAGGTTAACACAAATATATCAAATCATGTAAAAGTGCGGAATAATAAAGAACACATGATATGATGACCCAGGAAAACCAAACCGGTAAAAAACCTGGGGAGGATTTAACCTAGCTATTCTCAAGGTAAAACGAATTCACTATGAAAGAATCGAAGTTTACACAATAGAGACTTAGACCACTGACATCCTATTGCTACCTGCCTGTAGGAAACTTACTACCACGACCACGTGACAGCTTCGAAATCCACGGACTCCTTCTTTCCTTGAATTCTTCAGCAAAGCCCAAGCAACACCTGCTTGTATATCTTGAAACTCTTTTGATTCTATAACTGTATGATTTACCAATCTCTTGACATGAATCTTGAGTTTGGAAACCCTAAGTGTATGCGAAGGTAAACACCTTTAGATCTAACAAATAGATTCACAAACACAGCATTCAGAATTCTAAAAACGTGGCTAGGGTTTTCCCTTATATACTTAGGGTAAAACATAAAATCCTATACATTAAATGGGCTACGGCTGAGTTGGAAAAATTCTGCAGAAAAACGTTCTGCACGATTTTCGATAGATCGAGTCTAATTCTCGATTGATCGAATCAGGCAGAAAGTGCATAGTAATTCTGCAATCAACTCGATTCCAACTTTACATAAAAAGTCATACTTTGAGCAAGTCTAACACAAGACTTAAAGAATGTTTTGGTCATGGTTTGCCAACATTATAAATTGAAGTTCTAATACATTAGTTCCTAATTCTTAGAACCTAACAATTTCCCTCTTTGGCAATCTGTGACAAAACACAGACTTAACAAAAAGCTCAAAGTTTACAAAATAAAACAGCCCATTACAAAATTAAAAAGCCACTAAACAATTCAACCTAACTACTATCTAACAGTTGCAAAGTAGACTGCAGCACGACTTAATCAACTTGTATATTCCTGTAACATTTAACAAACACATAAATGCATGTGTGGAAAATACAAGGAATATATAAAAAAAAACTTCTTGATTTCACATGACACAAAATAAAGACATATCATGAAGAACATCATAAATATAAATCAATAAGCAAAGTAGCATAGTGAAACAAGAAACAAATACATCTCCTAGCAAGAGCCAAAAAATGTAAATACAAAGTGAAGCACCTAGATACAATCTAATAACTCCACAAGCTCCTCAGTATCATAGCAAGGTACAAAACTCAACTCCCTCTAAGACAAAAATCTCCTCTACAAGGCATGAACTCTCCACAATAGAATGCACTCCCCCTTTTTGTGATGAATTGCCACAGGGCACTCACTCATCATCAAAAGGAGGTGGCGGAGGAGAATGACGAAAACTCGCCAAATCCGCTCTCAAAGCTCGAAGCTCATCAAGGACATCCACCAGAAGCTAACCATGAGCCGCCTGAATGGTTATGACAGTGTTCAGAGTCTGACGAATATCAGAAACATCCGAAGGAGAAGGTGAAGGAGCATCATCAGCAGCAGTAGCAGGATCAGCAGACGTCTCAACTGTAGGAGCATCTGTAGAAGAAGAAGGGGGTGGAGTGACACCGGAAGGCTTTACCCTAGGACGCTTAGAGCTAGCTCGAAGTTGAACAGCCCTTTGCCTCAAAAAGGTAGCACCTATAGAAGCAATAATGTGTACGGGCTCAGAAGCAGGAAAATCACCTAAACCCTAGGTGAAGGAGAATCCTATGAATAAAAACAGGAAAGAATAAAGCATGAGCCGTAGAACTAGACCGATGTACCTCGTTCAAAGAACGAAGGAACAAATAAGGAAAACTGATAGGGGCATCAGTAACAAGCGCATACAAAAACACACATCGCTCAAGAGGGATGGTGTGGAGATGAGAAATGGGCCACAAGGAATGACAGGCAATCCTAAAGAAAAGGTAATGAAGCTCGGAAAGATCAGCAGATGTGATCCGAGGATCAGAACCCCACTGGATAGAAGATCCAGTGATGTATGACATCACGTCATCAAGAGGCGGAGACTCCTCATAAGGAAAGACGGGATGATTAACAATAGGCACCCCAAGAGCATCAGACACTACCGAAGGGGAAATGTGATACTCTACATCTTGTAACCAAACCTTAACTAAGGTGTTGGTATCATAGATGTGGATAGAGAGGTTCGAGTAGAACTCTCTAATCAAGGTAGCAGGAGGAGGATGCTCAAAATCTAGCAAAGATAACCAACCCCGACGCTCAAACTTATGTCTCACCTCAGGATCAACCTCATCTAGAATGACCCTACGCTCAGCCCAAATATGACGCTTACGATTAAGGGTCTCATATGTCTCTTGGTTCTTCTCACTAGGAAACCGATCACTATCAAATGAAGGTGAAGGGTCAGAAGTCCTATGGGCTCTAGTTTTCCTAGGCATGGTGCTAAGGAAAGAAAAGAGAGACACAAAAAGAGAAGAGCAAAAACAAAAACTAAGGGCAGACTGCAAGTTAGCACAAAAAAAAAAAAAAAATATCAATTCTATATGATGCATGAACAAAATATGCAAATGATGCATGAACTAATGCAGTGACAAGTTCAAATATAATCCAAATTAACAAAATTGACTTGAGCATGAGTTTTAAATTAAAAATACCCAATTTTGAGAAACCCAATTTTTAAAACACAATTAATTGATAAATTGATCAACACAACAGTTATATAACTCAATATAATGATCAAATTAATCAATCTAACAAGTCAATTTCATCAATTTATATTAATTTGAACAAAATCCCCAAATTCATCAATTTCAAACCCTAGATTTTCAAATTGACCACAAAACAACAAAGTAATCAAATTAAACCACTTGTAGTGCTTGTATATAGTGTCCCCACAAAAACCCATGATTAATTTGAGAGAGAAACACACAAAAACAATTCCAAAATCACCAAAACTCTAAATGTCAAAAATAACCCAAAAATGCAAGAAAATTATGCATGAAACATGAAAACAAAGACAAAAGAAAGGGCAAAAGAGTCTTACCGGCCTTGGGAGAGAGGATTGATGCAAAAAAAAACGGAGGAAAACGACAAAAATCAGCAAAAGTAGGCTTGACCGGTTGGTAGAGTGAAAAAGGAGTTGAAAAGTTTTTGAAAAAGTGAAGAATCACGTGAGAAAAATCCTTTTTAAAAAAACACTCAGCCTGATTTTCGATCGATCGAAAATTACATTCGATCGGTCGAAAATTACATTCGATCGGTCGAAAATCCTTCGATTGATCCAATACCAATCGAGGACTGATCGAAACAACCAGAGACTTTTCTGAGATTTAAAAAACATTTTCGATCGGTCGAAAAATACTTTCGATCGATCGAAATTCTGGAAAAAACAGATTTTTCAAAAACGAAGTAATTTCAGTGCTGAAACTCCTTAAAGCATTAGATTTTATGAATAGAATGCATGAGTACGAGATGAAATGTTTTCCAAAAACCCATGTTTTTAACCCAGATCTCTCAAAGTAAGATTTTCACTTAATATCCCTCAACCATTCAAACAAGCAAACATGTTCTGCATCAATTTCCAGAAATATTCAAACTTGGTTGGTCAGACCAAAAACACACAATAACATGTATACAGTTTAGCAAAGAATAACTTGTGTAGTGTGTGCAACTAGCATAAGCTTGAGAGACATGTGAGGTGATATGCACATAGTAATCAATCACAATTTCTACAAAATCCATCACATGAATTTGAAAAAGACTATTACTTAAAGAGTTACATCATATAACTCTCACATCTCCTAGAATAAAAGCTTGCAATCATGTAAGTTTCTTGATTTGCCTCAAAATTAATATAAAATTTAATTGATTAGAAACTTAATAATATAGCCGGGATAATGTACACACCAATTTTATTTGAAATGTGATGTTATTATAGCCCAATAATGTACACACCAATTTTATTAGAGGCTACACCTTATGTTCTTTTTGTGCATGTGCTACACTTTCTCGAGCACAAAATCTTATGATATGCACTAAGGTGTTCATGATTGGCTAGTAAACAGTGGTGAGACGGTTATTTATGCCTTTCTTAAAAAGTTCAAGTCCGTCAATCAAATACATAGGACTTCAAGATCAAGATCATGTGATCAACAAATATAACAACTTTCCACACAACATGCACAACAAAACTTCAGCTAGTAAAGTGCAATAGAAATAAGTACATCAAAGCTAAACAAGGTACATAAACATGTTATGCAAAATTTGATTGACTAACCCTGTCTTCAAGTTCAAGAAAAAAATAGCAAAAACACAATTTGCAAAATTTTTTTTTTTTTTTTTTTATATATAAAAGAAATAAACATCCTAGAATGAAATGCATGAATGTTATGCAATGCAAATCCTAGAAACAAAGGTCACAAAAGATAGAGCAATGAAGCACAAGGACCATGTTAGACAGACTCAATTAGGTTGAGCTTTTTGCATCCAAAACCTTTTAGATGTAACTCTTGCATTGGAGTTATGATTTACATTAGAATTCTGAGCAACTCCAGGATTGGAATAAAGGTTTAACGCCTTTACCAATTCACCAATAAGTACCATAGGATCATGTGCTTGGGGCACAGGTACTTTAGGTTTATTTGCTCGCTTTGCAGCTAGCAACTTAAAACAATTTGGATGAATGTGTTCAGACTTTCCACAAAAATGACAAACCCATGCAGGCTTATCATGCAACTTGCCCTTAGTAGAAGTAGAAGCTCTAGAATGAGACTCTTGGAGATCAACTCTAATCTTCCTAGGTGGAGTAACATATACAGATTTAGTAGGTTCACTCACCAAAGGTTTGACAATCTCACTCTTAGGAAGTTCAGAAGAGGGAACAAAGTTTGTGGAATGAGATTCAAGCACAGAGATGCTTTCCACAAAACCTAAGCCAGTCTTGTTAGAAGGAGACTTTTGAACACTCAACATGTGATCAAGTTTGGAGCTTGCAGACCTATTAGTTTGTTCTCTAGCAACTGAAAATTCAAGTTCCAAACATTTAATTTTATCAAGTAAAAGCATGTTCTCAGTTTTCACATTATTCAAAAGCTCATTTGCATCAAACAATTTCACAAGCAAATTCTTCTTATCAAGTTCAAGAGATGCAATTTTCTTTAAGCTTAAATCAACATTCATGGCATTCTTTGCAGCAACTTTGCAAAGTTCATTATAGGCTTCCTGTAAATCTGCATCTTCAGAGAGTTCCCCATCAGAAGGGTTCTCTTCAACAGACGTGCTTTCATTAACTACAGTAGTAGCAGTGAAAGCAATGAAGTTTCCATCCTCATCATTAGCGGATTCATTGTCAGAAACTTCATCATCACTAAGGGTTACAACCATAGCCTTACCCTTAGACTTCAAGTATGTGGGACGTTCAGATTTCATATGACCATACCCTTGATATCTATAACATTGTTGTCCCAAAGAATTATTAGAAGGTTGACCTACTTTCTCTTTAGGTTTTTCAGTGTTATTAACCTTAGTGGGATCATTCTTCCTAAAATTTCTAGGTTCAGCAGTGTTCTTGCCTCTTGCCCTTCTGTTATTGTTCCTAAGAAAGTTTCTAAAGTTCTTGGCAAGATAGGCAATCTCTGTAGCAGATAGTTCATCATCAAATCCATCATCCTCAACATCATCAACAGACTTAAGAGCCATTGATTTGTATTTGTTTGTCTTGGGTAGGTCCAACTCATAGGACTGAAGAGATCCTACAAGTTCATCAACAGGGATGGAGTCCATATTCTTGCTTTCAGTGATGGCAATCACTTTGGGTCTAAAATCCTCAGTTAAAGATCTAAGAATCTTCCTAACAATTTTAGGTTGATCATAGATTTCACCCAAATTGTATGCAGAATTAACAATATCATTCAGTTTAGCATAGAACTCATCAAAAGATTCATCATCATTCATTCTAATGCTTTCAAATCTAGTAGTTAATTGATGCAATTTATTTATTTTAACTGCCTTTGTGCCTTCATGCACAGTTTGGAGGATATTCCAAGCAGTATGAGCAACCTCAACATTAGAGATTCTCTTAAATTCCTCCATAGAGATAGCATTGAAAATAGCATTCATAGCTTTGCTATTGAAAGCAGCTACCTCCTTTGGAGAAGTTTGCCACTCACTTACAGGAGTAGTGAGCTTCTCCCATCCGTACTCAACGGAGTTCCAGACTCTCTCATTAATGGATTTCAGGAATGCTTTCATCCTTACTTTCCAATAAGCATAATTGTTCCCATCAAAATGAGGTGGAACAACAAGAGAGTGTCCGTGTTCCATGACAACAGGGGTCAAGGATCAGCTCAAAGATCAAAGGATCAAAAACAAAAGCTACCTGCTCTGATACCACTTGTTAGTTCGTTTAGACCCCTTAAACCCAAATAGATTAACCTAGAGAATTAGCCAAGTGATTAACTTAGGTAATTTAAACAGATCTAGGTTAACACAAATATATCAAATCATGTAAAAGTGCGGAATAATGAAGAACGCATGATATGATGACCCAGGAAAATCAAACCGGTAAAAAACCTGGGGAGGATTTAACCTAGCTATCCTCAATGTAAAACGAATTCACTATGAAAGAATCGAAGTTTACACAATAGAGACTTAGACCACTAACATCCTATTGCTACCTGCTTGTAGGAAACTTATTACCACGACCACATGACAGCTCCGAGATCCACGGACTCCTTCTTTCCTTGAATTCTTCAGCAAAGCCCAAGCAACACCTGCTTGTATATCTTGAAGCTCTTTTGATTCTGCAACTGTATGATTTACCAATCTCTTGACATGAATCTTGAGTTTGGAAACCCTAAGTGTATGTGAAGGACCTCTAGATCTAACAAATAGATTCACAAATACAGCATTTAGAACTCTAAAAACGTGGCTAGGGTTTCCCTTATATACTTAGGGCAAAACATAAAATCCTATACATTAAATGGGCTAGGGCTGAGTTAGAAAAATTCTGCAGAAACACGTTCTGCATGATTTTCGATCGATCGAGTCTAATTCTCGATCGATCGAGTCTAATTCTTGATCGATCGAGTCAGGCAGAAAGTGCACAGTAATTCTACAGTCAACTCAATTCTAACTTTACATAAAAAGCCATACTTTGAGCAAGTCTAACATAAGACTTAAAGAATGTTTTGATCATGGTTTGCTAACATTACAAATTGAAGTTCTAATACATTAGTTCCTAATTCTTAGAACCTAACAGAATGGATTTCCTCTTTACCAAAGAGTTGACTAGTGTAGGGTTCATTTGTAACATTTGGGTAGTTAATAAGGTGGCTTTTAAGAGCCTCATTTTCTGAAACAAGGTTGGCATAATGGCTAGCATAAACCTCATTTTGTGCAGTAAGGTTATCAAGATGGATTTCAAGTGCCTGGAGGGTTTTCTTGAAGAGGTTTTTGTGTTTTTGAATAAAAGCAGCTTGAAGGTTGTCAAGAATAAATTTAACAAAGTTTGGTAGTTCACTGTGAACTCTGTTGTGGAACTGCAAAGTTCTAGACAAAACTTCTTGTAAAGCAACAACGATATCATCACTAGAATATGTCACCTATGCCGGGACAAATTCCTGAAGGGATGTTGATCTGCTAGGTTTTGCCCCAGAAGATATGCCTTCATGCATTACAAAAGGTTGTCCCGCTGGGAGCCTTTGTCTTGAGGATAGCCCTGTGCAGGTGCTTTCCCCTTGTTCTTCCTCTCTGCTGAAGAAGTCATGAGATTCCACTGATTAGTGGTACAGGTATCTTTAATCCACTTATTAGTGGTATTTATATTAGCAGTTTGTTTTTCAGCAACATAGGTTTTTTCCTGCCAAGAAAGGTTGAGAATATTAGAACAGATAGTAACATCAATTGCAAAAATTGAACAAATTATAACATCGAATGTAGGAACATTTATGAAAGCTTTGGTAAAATTCATTAGTATTTCTTGAAAGGGAAAATCTTTGGCGAGAAAGAGCAATCATTTCTTCATGTAGCCAAAAGCATTAGGAAATCTAGAGCAATTGTCAGTAATAAGAATATTCTGAAAATTGTCAATTTTTGAATGCATCAACTTACTAGAAAGTTGTTCAACAATTGTCTTGCATCTAACTTCTTGCTCAAGGAAGTTGAGATGATTAGTTATAGCATGAATCAGGGTCAAAGCATTATTAGTATCAATTTCAAATTTTGAAGCAAATTTGAATTTTACTTTCTGTCCAAAAGGATCAATAGTAATTCCATCATGTTCAACAAGAAAGGGATATAAAGCATTGATGAAAGGGAGACCAAGTATCACTTTATCAGTTATGTTTTTAACAAGAACAGAAGGAATCTTGAAATAGACATTATCATGGCAAACATGAACATTATTCAATTCATATTTGATCTTCAAATTGAGTACCATTAGCAGAAACCAATCTTTCAGTTGACTTTTCAAAATATTTTGAAGGAATTAATCCTTCTTGGATACAATTCATATCCGCACCAGAATCAATCATAGCAATAACATTGAAATGATAATCATGAGAAACAACAATTTTAACTTTTGTAAACCATTTTGGAGGAAGCATTTTATTAACAAGATTAAGCTGAGAATTAGTGAGAACATCAGTATTACCTTTATCAGAAAGAAGAGCCTGTTGACTGGATTCATCTCCATCTTTAAGCTCATCTTGTTCATTATCAGACTGATGTTTATCAAGATTTTTATCAATTCTTAACAGAAGCAATTCTTGTTTAAGATTATTATTATCACTTTTAATGCTTTTAAATTCATTCTTTAATTCAATTATCTCTTGTTCAACATCAGTGATCTCGTGTTGGAGTTCATTAACAGTTAACTCTTTGGATTTCTTTTTGTTGAATCTTTCCAAAGTTTCTTCAAAGTTTATTGTTGCTTTCAGTTTTTTATCATTTTCATTTCTTGTCAAATTTTTCTTAAGCTTATCAAGGTATTCTTTTTTTAATTCAAGATTTTCAATCTGACTTATCAATTTGATTAACAAGCTTCCACTTTCTTCACTTTTGGTGAGAACATTAACAGTTTTAATAACATTGCAACAGGAATCTCTACAACCAAATTTAACAGTAGGTGAACCAGAAGAATCATCATCAGATTGGTAACAGGAATCAAATGAAGAAGAAAAATCGTCTTCCAAGGAATCAGACGAGACGTTTGATTTAAGGATTCGGAATAGTTCTTCTTGATCATTATCATTAATGTTTAACATATTAAGCTTATTTTTCAGCTTACCAGGTTTTTGCTTACAGTCTTACTGAAATGACCAGGTTTTCCACAGTTGAAACATTTACCTTTACTTGATTTCTGTTTATTATATTTCTTAGAAACATTTTTCCTTTTAGCATAAAAATCATTGGGTTTAACAAAGTTGGTTCTGTATCTTTTATGTTTTTTATGGTTATAATTTTTGTGACCTTTATCATGTTTTTTCCCTTTTTGCCTAGAAGGAGCAATAGGGGGCAAACCATATTGTTCACAGAAATTACCCATTTCATATTTAGCTTTTCTTTTACTTTTTAATTGATATTTTTACAATTTTTCATCATTACACATGTTAATACCAAGTCTTTTAATAGTGCTTAAAATATCACCATAAGTTAAATTATCATAATTAACAGAATCATTTTTACCAATTAACTCATGTTTGACCTTATGAGCAAAGATAGGAGGCAGACCATCAATAAACTTTCCTTTCTAATAAGGCTTGTAGCAATCTTTCTGGAGCATGACTCTGGAAAGGAGAACATTTTGATACCATCTGTAATCAGACATAGTAGGACATCTCAAACTATTTAGATAATCAGAAATTTGAGATGAAACATTGGATGGAGTACCAAAAAAATGTTTGAGAATAGTATAGATCAAAGTATTAACACCATCAGGAATACCTCGACCAAGATTTTCATCAAAAATAAGGAAACCTTCATCATTCTTTTTAACAGCAGATTTGATGAAATCTCTGGATTCTTCTGTGAGATATGAATCCCACCATCCACGAAGAGTACCAGAAAAACTAGTAACAAGAAGTTCAAGAATTTCAGAGTGAGCAAGACTATGGTTATTCAAGTAAGCAGTTCTAACCATAGACATTTGAGCCATTTTATTAATTATTTCTTGTTTAGACAAACCATCAATATTCCATTCATAAAGTTTATCAGCAGAAACAGAAAATTGAGTTTGAAAAGATCTTTCTTCAAACTGCATATCAGGAGGAGTAGGTTTTGAATACCAGTTTTTTGTAAAAGACACTGGATTGGGCTTTCCAACAAATCTTTTAATTTCTGGCAAATCATCATAAAAAATCTTTTTAGTTGAAATAGAAGACAATGAATCAGAATCCGTATTTTCTTCAAAAACATTTTCTTTTTCATTTCTTGAAATAGTTCGAGTAGCACTTGTGGAAGTACCCTCAGTTTCAACCTTTAAATCAAAAAGCATTTTTTCAACAATTTCAAGAGTCTTTGCCTGAGAAGTTTTGAAATTCAATTTTTCTCTTTGACTGGGTAAATCAATCAAAGGTTTCTCAGGATTTGAAACATCAGTTTTTTCTACAACTTCCGGTTTTGGAAGAACAATTTTTTCAGCAATATTTTCTTCAATGTGGTCAAGCTGTTGACCAATAACATGCAAGGATTCATTAGTAAAATTGTTTTGTTCAATAATACTAAAAACAGGAGTATCAGCATCAGCAATTTTGAAAGGAGAAGCCTTCACATCAGTCCCTTTACAGTTTACGAGAACTATCTGTAGGGGCGGGTGGCTAGACCTAACAACAGTTTTGTCTTTTTTAACAAAATTTGATTTTTTGATTACGTTCAAATGATTTTGTGAAACTTCATCTTTTGAAACATAATAGTTTTCAAGGAAATCAAAAAACAAAATATTTTTTTTCAATTGATTCATTTTTTCTTTCCATTTTCTTTTAACACGATCTTTTTCAGATTGAGCAAAAGTACTTTGGTAATATTTTCTTTTATCTCTTTTTTTTTTCATAAATAAATTCATTAAACAAGTAAACCATATCAATTTCAAAGCTTTCGTTCAAAGCATTCAAAACTCTTAATTCACTTTGGAAAACAGGGTTTTCAACAGTTTGAAAATCAGATTCAGATGGAGACACAGATCTGGTATCTTCTTCTTCTTCTTCATTAGTAGTTTTGCTATATGGAGAGGAAGATACTGGTTTAGTAAAGTAAAAAGCAGTGTTAATTTCGGAGTTATCACTTGAAACTCCTTTTAGCTTTAAATCAGGTTTTTCAAATATTCATTGAGATCAAGATCTTTTCTTGTAACACTTTCAGATCCAGCAAGGAATGCCTTCCTTCGTTGGTCCTTAAGGGTCTGTCATCTTGAAAACTTATTTTAACTGTTCCATCAAGGTATTATTGAATATGAGCAAGATTTAATTCATTAAAAACAGGTTTAGCAGGAGGAGATTCACGTTCCAACAACCATTCTTTGGGAAGATTGATATCTTGCCATTGAATCATTTTTGGGACTTGAATCTTAGCATCAGAAGTTGAACATTGAATTAACATGGTTTTACAAGCAGGATCTCTTATGGGAACAGAACGAGGATTCAATTGAGAACCCAAAAGTCTGTAATAAATTCAGTAGATAAGAGCAAAAGGCATACTACCTTCTTCCATGTCATAACTAGATGTCAAAACATTTAATGTCAAGGCTTTAACAATATTAACATCGTCTAAAGCAAGAGTGATATCAGGACCACAGTCAAAATAAATAGGACCATCATACAAAGAAGCAGTATTCATACCAAGAATGCCATCATTAAATCTTTTAAATCTAGCATCTCTTAAACACATCAAAATGGAAGCATTAACACCTTTTCTTGTGAGTGGTTTAACAGCAACTTGAACAAGACCAATATGCAAATATTTGAGTTTTTTAGCAAGAAATTCATTAACATTGCTTTTAGAAAACAAGCAACATTTTTCATGAGTTCTAGAGATAGAAAATGTTTGTTCAACAGCTCTAACTCTATATTCAGAGAAAGCAGTATTGTCAGCCCAACTAAGCTTATAGATGGACTTACTAGGAACCGTAGGAATATTCCAATTTTGGAAATCAGGAATCTCATTTTCTTCAACAGTGTGATCTTCTTCATTTACAATATCAGGAGGACGACTAGTCGTCCTGGAGCTAATAGAGGACTTGGATCTCCACAACTTATCCATACTATCCTAGGTTTAACACTCAATTATCTTGTTTTTTTTAACACCGTTGCATTTCGTGACACATATCCTAAGCAACGCTATACCTCTCATGCCCTACACACTTTCCTAACTTCAACGGGCCTTACTGTTCGGTTCTGGGAATTCACTTTACGTCTAGGGTGACGCCAATGACGGTAAGAAGGGAACACAACAAAGGAGTATCAAAGGTTCGGGTAGACACGGACAAGGCACAAAGAACCCAACAACACTATCACTGGCCAGAAAAGAATGGATGGCTCTAATACCAAAAGGGAGGGGGAAAGCACAGGATGGAAGCACAGTAATATAGTGAAGATAAATAAAGTGAGCGAGATAGAATGAAGTAAGCAAGGTAAATTAAATGTAAGTAAAATAATAAAGCAATGTAGAACCATCCAAGAAGGCGGTAAAGAAATATATAATCAAAGTAATTTAAAGCAATAATAAGGCGGTAGAACCGGCCAAGCAATATATTGAAGCAGTATTTTAAAATTGTTAGGAGGCGGTAGAACCAGCCAAGCAAAGTATTAAACAATTTAAAATATAATAAACACAAAGCTGAAATTATTGAAACTAGACAACAACACTTACAGCAGTAGTAGTCACTGGATTACAACAGTTTAACAGTATAAGGCTTGAAGACTAGGTCTAGTTACAAGCTCTGCAAAAAGGGTAGTAGTAGGGAAATAGGAATCTTAGAGAGAAAATCTAAAGGAGATGAAGAGTCCTAAAGAGTGTTTCAGCTCTAAGGAAATTCTGCCTTCTAACTTAAGTGACAGCACCCCTTAAATAGGCAAATTTTTTGGGAGTGAATAGTAACCATGAATAGTAACAGTGAACAGTAACTGTGAATAGTGAACAGTGAACAGTAGCGGTGAACAGCAAGTTTTTCACTTTTTGTCATATTTCGTAGCAAAGTTTGAACCTTCATGTTTTATTAGTTTGTGCTGAGGGAAGTGACCAAATCATGAGGAATCCTCTTTATAAAAAGCAGCATCAGTTGTGGGAAACAGGCAACGGAATCATCGGGGATATTTGCTTTAGCACTTTGGCCGTTGTGCAGGCTAGACAAACAAGAGAATCAAAACCAATATTGTAGCGTTGGCCATTGTACAGGCTAGAAAAATAGGAGAATCAAATTCAATCTTTTGCTAAAATAGGATTGTCTTCTTCATCATGACCAAACCATTCCTGATTGTAAGGGTAATATGGGTTTTTTGAGACAGATGCTTCAGAGGACCGTTCATCTTCTGAACCATCATCAGCTACCTTTTCTTTTGAAATCAACTTGAGGAGGGCATATAGAGCATCAGGGTCCTTGCGAATTTCATCCAAAGGGGAACCCTTCTTTTTAGGCTTAACAGAGGATTTAACAGTTGTAACAGATATAGAAGCATGTGCATTAGCTAGTTCAGCCTTTTGCACTGGGGTATTGATCTTAACACTGGGTAAAGCATTTGGGGATGACAAATCTGTCAGTTTGTTTAGACCCCTTAAACCCAACAGATTAACCTAGAGAATTAGCCAAGTGATTAACTTAGGTAATTTAAACAAAACTAGGTTAACACAAATATATCAAAAACAATATAGCAGCGGAAAATAAAGAACATAAAGATCTGATGACCCAGGAAAACCAAACCGGTAAAAAACCTGGGGAGGATTTAACCTAGCTATCCTCAAGGTAAAATAGCAAATCCACTAGAAAGAATTGAAGTTTACACAATAGCGACTTAGACCACTAACATCCTATTGTTACCCAAGTGTAGGAAACTTACTACCACGACCCCATGATAGCTCCGAGACCACGGACTCCTTCTTTCTTTAATCTTTGCAAAACACAAACACCATCGTTTGTGACTTTGAGATCCCACTCAAAGGTTTTAGCAACACAAACTCTCCTGTTTGTGACTCCAAGACCACCCTTGAAGGTTTAGATCATCAGTACCTTTGATGACTAGAGAAGGCAGCAACTTCAGCAATACCGGATCTTGAGATTCTTCAAGGAACAACACCGGTAGAAGTTATATGAGTGGTTTTAGGAACAAAACCCTAAATAAAAAAGAGACACACTCTTTTCTCTCTAAAAAGCCTTGTAAAAACGTGCTTAGGGTTTCCTTTATATAGTGGGAGAAGTAGATCTGAAACCCTAATCCTTAATGGGCTAGAACTGCTGTTTGGGCCAACTTAAAATTCTGCAGATACGATTCTCAATCGGTCGAGCCTGTTTCTTGTGTGCTCTTGTGTGCTCACAATTTGCCAATTGTTCTAAACTTTTAGAACCTAACAATCTCCCCCTTTGGCAATTCGTGACAAAACTTTCATACAAAATGAAATGTTAAAATACAAGAATAACCCAATACAATAAAATGCCCAATTACATCACAAATCCCAATCTAAGACTTTTAACCTAGAAGTTGCCAAGAAGAGGTAGAAGGTCTTGATCAAAATGTACCTGTCTTTCCTGAAACACTCAACAAACACATCAACGTATGTGTGGAAAGAAAGACATATAAACAATAATATGAAACAGAATATAAAAACACAAATAAATTCTAACTCTCCCCCTAAGTTAGATACATCAAAAAGTTTTTATATTCTCCCATTTTCAAAAAGAATTTTATCTCCCCCTAAACAAGACGAACAGGCTTCCTAACATTTCATCTATTTCTCCCCCTTTTTGTCACGTATTGACAAAAAACAACTCAAACAAAGAGTAGAGTGACAGTAAACATGAGAGAAAAGAGAACCAATGGAACATAAAATAGTTTAGCTTTATAGAAAATAGAGACAACTCCCCCTATGAAGAGCAACAACTCCCCTTATGAATAACAAAGGTTAAAAAAAACTTTTCCCCCCCTATAAAAATAGGAAAAACAAAACAAGTTTGGAAAAAACAGTTTTGGGGAAAATTTAGGAGGTAGAGATAAATAAAACACACAAACCTAAAAAAGGAGTTGAGGATACACATAAAAAATATTCTCTCTTTCAATAAATGCAAACTTGACATTATGTGACCCATAAACAGTTGCATGAGTAAAGAAAATATTTGCACATTATTATCCATCATATCTCTTAAGAAAAATATTTTCTGCAAATCACACATCAAGAAAAATAGCATATATTAAAATGTACAAAGGACTCAAAAATTAATCAATCAATTTTTTAATTCAAGTTGAGTACCCAATTTAGCAAAGTGTATGCATGGTATGTGTGAAAACAATGAGATATATGACTGCAAAACTACAAGATGGATACAGAAAACAATGCAACTCATGTGAATCCTAAACATAAATGATGCATAAAAAAATTTTGGTCAAAACTCTAAAAATTGAAAATTTTTAAGTTTCGATCGATCGAGTATCGATCGAATACCAATCGAGTCAGACAGAATCAAACCAAAAATTTTAATCGCAATTTCGATCGGTCGAACAACAGCTTCGATCGGTCGAAATTCTGGAAAAATTAAATTTTTGAAAAACAGAGCAATTTTATGCAGAAACTCCTCAAAGCACATTATTTCATGAATGAAATGCATGAGTATGAGACTAAAAGTTTTTCAAAAACACATGAATACAGCTCAGATCTTCCAAAATTAAGATTTTCAATCAATTTGTCCTTAAAACTCAAATTTTGCGTCAAAATCAAGGAACATATAATCTTGAATGACCTCAATAAAATCACACACAATAACATGTACAAAGTTTAGCAAAGAGTAACTTTATGTAGTGTGTGCAACTAGCAAAAGTTTAAGAGACATGTGAGGTGATATGTGAATAGTAATCAATCACAAAGTCTACAAAATTCATCACATGAATTTGAAAGAGACTATCACCTAAAGAGTTACATCATATAACTCTCATATCTCCTAGAATAAAAGCTTGCAATCATGTAAGTTTTTTGATTTGCCTTATAATATACACACAAATTTTATTTGATTGAATTAATTATAGTCCAATAATGTACACACCAATTTTAGCATTTAAACTGAGGCTACACCTTATTTTCTTTTTGTGCATGTGCTACACTTTCTCGAGCACAAAATCTTACGATATGCACTAAGGTGTTCATGATTGGCTAATAAACAGTGGTGAGATGGTTATTTATGCCTTTCTCAATAAGTTCAAGTCCAACAATCAAAGGCATGTGACTTCAAGATCAAAACAAAGTGATCAAAAACTATAAACATCTTCCCACACAACATGCACTACAAAGCTTAAACTAGTAAAGTGCAATAAAATAAGCTCATCCAAGCTAAACAAAATACATAAACATGTTATGTAAAGATAATATGGCCAACCTTAATTATAAATCCAAGATATATAATACAGAACACATAAAAATCTTTTTGGTTAAAAAAAATTTTATGACCAAAACTAAAAGCACACATTAAGCTAAAAGATTAAAAATGCAAATGCAATGCATGATAGTGCTTAACTAAGCTATAGAGGGTATACAAACAAGAAATATCAATTTTTTAATTAACCCATGAGTACATGTACAAACTAGTACATACTCATACAAAATAAAAAATAGCTTATCACTTATAGAACACATGCTATTCAAGTATCTCCACAATGTCAAGCATGTTCTAAATCAAGAGAGATATCATAGTTCATGTAATCCTCAAGAAAAATAAAACTAGACACAAAATAAAATATTTTTGTCTTTTTGAAATTTTTCAATGTTTTTGGATTTTTTTTTAATAAAAAACAACCTAAAAAATAAAACAACCAAACACAAAAACAAAACATGTCCACAAACAATTGAAAGAATTAAATCAGGGATAAGTCAGCAACACTCACCTTAGAGAATCTTTTCTCACCCATATAGCACGAGTCTTCGGCTTTGTAGGAGAAAATCCATGAGAAGCTGAGTGTATTTGAGGGATTACACCAATCTTCTGAGAAAGACTGAAATCTTGCAATTTCCTTTCACAAGCCAACAAGCTTAAATTTTTTAAAAGCATATGAAACAATTTATATAGACTTATGGCAGAAGAAATATCATCACATGTCCTAGATTGAGACACAGAATGCTTAAATTTCAATTTATGACAATTAGGATGAATGTGACCAGAGACACCACAATAGTGACAAACAGGAACAAATTTAGGAACATCAGTATTCCTAATAGCAAATCTAGTCTTAGATTTTGGTTTTTACCTCAACAAAGAACAATTTGGTCTAATATGACCAACAACACCACAAAGGTGACAAGTAGGCACAAAAACAGATATATTATACTCTCTAACAGTAGGTTTAGACTTAGGTTTAGAAACTTCAACGTTAACATCAGAACTATTACCTTTGTCTAACCTAGCAAGATAAGTATTTTCTTTATTATTCCTCTTGAAAGGAGGGATATAAACTTTTTCGGTTTTAGGCTTAAGAGAAACAGAAACACTTCTGTTATCATCAGCAGGCTTGGTACTAGTCAAATTTTCAATTTTAGCTTTAGATTCAACTAACTCTTGTTCCAAGCTTTTCATCTTCTCATCTTGAGAGGAAATTTGATTTCTCAAAAATTCATTCTTTTTATTAGAATCATCTAATCTAACAATCAATTCCTCTTTTTCAAGATTAGCCAATTTTAACTCTTCCTTGAATTTCTTAGCAATTTTCATAGATTTCAATAATTCCTTACGAAGAGTTTCACAGGCATCAATAAAATCAACAGAAACAACAGTGTCCTTTTTATTCAAATCATCACAATCAAAAACAGTAAGGCACTTCAAATTATCCATGATAACAAGGATCAAGGATCAACTCTTAGATCAAAAGATCTAAAACAAAAGAGTTACCCGCTCTGATACCACTTGTCAGTTCATTTAGACCCCTGTAAACTGGATTGTTTAACCTAATTAATTAACCAAGTGAATACTTAGGTTTATTATTCAGATTTAGGTTAAAACAATAACAATCATATCAAGTAAAGCAGTGGAAAAATAAATAACACAACGATATGATGACCCAGGAAAACCAAACCGGTAAAAAACCTGGGGAGGATTTAACCTAGCTATCCTCAAGGTAAAATAGCAAATCCACTAGAAGGAATTGAAGTTTACACAATAGCGACTTAGACCACTAACATCCTATTGCTACCCAAGTGTAGGAAACTTACTACCACGACCACGTGATAGCTCCGAGATCCACAGACTCCTTCTTTCTTTAATCTTTGCAAAACACAAACACCCACGCTTGTGACTTTGAGATTCCACTCAAAGGTTTAGCAACACAAACTCTCCTGTTTGTGACTCCAAGACCACCCTTGAAGGTTTAGATCATCAGCACCTTTGATGACTAGAGAAGGCAGCAACTTCAGCAATACCGGATCTTGAGATTCTTCAAGGAACAACACCGGTAGAAGTTATAAGAGAGGTTTTAGGAACAAAACCCTAAATACAAAAGAGGCACACTCTTCTCTCTCTAAAAAGCCTTGTAAAAACGTGCTTAGGGTTTCCTTTATATAGTGGGAGAAGTAGATCTGAAACCCTAATCCTTAATGGGCTAGAACTGCTGTTTGGGCCAACTTAAAATTCTGCAGATACGATTCTCGATCGGTCGAGCCTGTTTCTCGATCGATCGAACCAGGCAATTTTTGAATTCTTCTTTCTGCAACTTGTATGTTCTTGTGTGCTCACGATTTGCCAATTGTTCAAAACTTTTAGAACCTAACATCTTGTAAGTTCGTTTAGACCCCTTAAACCCAACAGATTAACCTAGAGAATTAGCCATGTGATTTACTTAGGTAATTTAAACAGAACTAGGTTAACACAAAAAAAAAAGTAGTAGAAAATAAATAACACAAAGATCTGATGACCTAGGAAAACCAAACCGGTAAAAAAACCTGGGGAGGATTTAACCTAGCTATCCTCAAGGTAAAATAGCAAATCCACTAGAAAGAATTGAAGTTTACACAATAGCGACTTAGACCACTAGCATCCTATTGCTACCCAAGTGTAGGAAACTTACTACTACGACCCCATGATAGCTCTGAGACCACGGACTCCTTCTTTCTTTGACCTTTGCAAAACACAAACACCACCGTTTGTGACTTTGAGATCCCACTCAAAGGTTTAGCAACACAAACTCTCCTGTTTGTGACTCCAAGACCACCCTTGAAGGTTTAGAACATCAGCACCTTTGATGACTAGAGAGGGCAGCAACTTCAGCAATACCGGATCTTGAGATTCTTCAAGGAACAACACCGGTAGAAGTTATATGAGAGGTTTTAGGAACAAAACCCTAAATAAAAAAGAGGCACACTCTTTTCTCTCTAAAAAGTCTTGTAAAAATGTGCTTAGGGTTTCCTTTATATAGTGGGAGAAGTAGATCTGAAACCCTAATCCTTAATGGGCTAGAACTGCTGTTTGGGCCAACTTAAAATTCTGCAGATACGATTCTCGATCGATCGAACCAGGCAATTTTTGAATTCTTCTTTCTGCAACTTGTATGTTCTTGTGTGCTCACGATTTGCCAATTGTTCTAAACTTTTAGAACCTAACAAAATCCGAGGTAACATTGTTGACAAAGGATTGTGTGTGTGGAAACTTATCCCACCATTTGACAAACCATCGGCGTGTGAGAACATCTCCTTCCTTCTCATATTGCCATTTCAGGACCCAAGGAACTTTATATCTCTTAATGAAATGAAGTAAAGGAGAGAATTTAGCACCATAGGAATCAACTTTGAATGTTCTTGAGAAATATTCAAAAGAATCCATTAATGGATTTGGAAATAATTAAGGAATAGAGCCAAACTGGGTCCACCATCGGCCGAACCAAAGAGGCAAATTGGAACTGAAGTCCTTATCAAAGTTAACAAACCATGAATGAGTCATGTTTTCATTCTGATGAAGCATAAATCTGAACCAAGCAGTGATATAATCATGGTAGGAGTATGGAACATTGGATTTAATGGGCTAGAATTACTGTTTGGGCCAACTTAAAATTCTGCAGATACGATTCTCGATCGGTCGAACCAGGCAATTTTTGAATTCTTCTTTCTGCAACTTGTATGTTCTTGTGTGCTCACGATTTGCCAATTGTTCTAAACTTTTAGAACCTAACAAAATCCGAGGTAACATTGTTGACAAAGGATTGTGTGTGTGGAAACTTATCCCACCATTTGACAAACCATCGGCGTGTGAGAACATCTCCTTCCTTCTCATATTGCCATTTCAGGACCCAAGGAACTTTATATCTCTTAATGAAATGAAGTAAAGGAGAGAATTTAGCACCATAGGAATCAACTTTGAATGTTCTTGAGAAATATTCAAAAGAATCCTTTAATGGATTTGGAAATAATTAAGGAATAGAGCCAAACTGGGTCCACCATCGGCCGAACTAAAGAGGCAAATTGGAACTGAAGTCCTTATCAAAGTTAACAAACCATGAATGAGTCATGTTTTCATTCTGATGAAGCATAAATCTGAACCAAGCAGTGATCTAATCATGGTAGGAGTATGGAACATTGGATTTAATGGGCTAGAACTGCTGTTTGGGCCAACTTAAAATTCTGCAGATACGATTCTCGATCGGTCGAACCAGGCAATTTTTGAATTCTTCTTTCTGCAACTTGTATGTTCTTGTGTGCTCACGATTTGCCAATTGTTCTAAACTTTTAGAACCTAACAAAATCCGAGGTAACATTGTTGACAAAGGATAGTGTGTGTGGAAACTTATCCCACCATTTGACAAACCATCGGCGTGTGAGAACATCTCCTTCCTTCTCATATTGCCATTTCAGGACCCAAGGAACTTTATATCTCTTAATGAAATGAAGTAAAGGAGAGAATTTAGCACCATAGGAATCAACTTTGAATGTTCTTGAGAAATATTCAAAAGAATCCTTTAATGGATTTGGAAATAATTAAGGAATAAAGCCAAACTGGGTCCACCATCTGCTGAGCTGTCTGAGCTGCACTATCTTTTCTTTAGGATAGCGTGTCATTCTTTGTGGCCTATTTCGCATGTCCACACCATTCCTCTTGAGAGGTGTGTCTTTTTGTATGCCTTGGTCACTGATGCGCCTATCAGTTTTCCGCATCTGTTCCTTCGTTCTTTGAACGAGGTTCATCGATCTAGTTCTACGGCTCATGCTTTGTTTTTCCCTGTTTTTATTCATAGGATTCTCCTTTTTCTTGGTTTTGGTGAGTTTCCTGCTTCTGATCCTGTACATGTCATCGCTCCTATCGGTGCTACCTTTTTGAGGCAAAGGGCTGCTCAACTTCGAGCTAGCTCTAAGCGTCCTAGGGTAGAGCCTTCTGGTGTCACTCCACCCCGTCTTCTTCTACAGATACTCATGCAGCTGGGACTTCTTCTGATCCTGCTGTTGCTGCTGATGTTCCTCCTCCGTTTGATGAGGTTTCTGACCTTCGTCGGACTCTTGATACTGTCGTGACCGTTCAGGTGGCTCATGGTCAGCTTTTGGTGGACATCCTTGATGAGCTATGTGCGTTACGAGTGGATTTGGTGAGCTCTCGTCATTCTCCTCCACCTTTTTTTGATGATGAGTGAGTGCCCTTTGGCAATTCGTCACAAAAAGGGGGAGTACATAGTTCATTGTATCTAGGAGTTTTTTTTTGTGGAGATTTACATTTTAGGGGGAGTTTTTGTTTACTTGGTAGTGATACTGAGGAGCTTGTGGAGTTATTAGATTGTATCTAGTTGCTTCACTTTGTATTTACTTTTTTAGCTCTTGATTAGGAGATATTTTTGTTGAGATACATTTTTATGTATATGTTTCTTATTTCACTATGCTACTCTGCTTATTGATTTATATTGATGATGTTATTCATGATTTATGTCTTTATTTTGTGTCATGTGAAATCAAGAAATTTTATTTATATATTCCTTGTTTTTTCTTCCACACATGCGTTTATGTGTTTGTTAAGTGTTACAGGAATATACAGGTTGTTTTCAGTCGAGCTGCTGTCTACTTTGCAACTGTTAGATAGTAGTTTAGGTTGAATTGTTAAGTGGCTATTTTTATTGTAATGGGCTATTTCAATTTGTAACTTTGAGCTTTTTGTAAAGTCTGTGTTTTGTCATGGATTGCCAAAGGGGGAGTTTGTTAGGTTCTAAGGATTATGATCTAATGTATTTAGAACTTCAATTTGTATGTTGGCAAATCATGATCAAAACAATGTTTAGTCGTGTGTTAGATTTGCTCAAAGTATGGGATTTAATGTAAAGTTGGAATCGAGTTTTTATGCAGAATTACTGTTCACTTTCTGTATGACTCGATCGATCGAAAATTAGACTCGATCGATCGAAAATCGTGCAGAACGTTTTTCTGCAGAAAATTCCAACTCAGCCCAAGCCCGTTTTAATGTATAGGGTTTTATGTTTTGCCCTAAGTATAAAAGGGAAAACCCTAGCCACGTTTTCAGAGTTCTGTTTTGCTGTGTTTGTGAATTTCTTTGTGAGATCTAGAGGTGTTTACCTTCACATACACTTAAGGTTTACAAACTTGAGATTTATGTCAAGAGTTGTGTAGATCAATACAGTTGCAGAATCAATAGAGCACAAAGATATACAAGCAGGTGCGCTTGTGGATTTGCTGAAGAATTCCGGAAAGAAGGAGTCCGTGGATCTCGGAGCTATCATGGGGTCATGGTAGTAAGTTTCCTACACTTGGGTAGCAATAAGATGTTAGTGGTCTAAGTCTTGTTGTGTAAACTTCGATTCTTTCATAGTGGATTCAGTTTACCTTGAGGATAGCTAGGTCAAATCCTCCCCAGGTTTTTACCGGTGTGGTTTCCTGGGTCATCATATCTTTGTGTTATTTATTTTCCGCTGCTTTGTTATTTTTGCTTATTTGTGTTAACCTAGTTTTAATAAAATTACCTAAGTTAATCACTTGGCTAATTCACTAGGTTAATCTGTTGGGTTTAAGGGGTCTAAACGAACTGACAATGTTAATACCAAGTCTTTTAATAGTGCTTAAAATATCACCATAAGTTAAATTATCATAATCAATGGAATCATTTTTACCAATTAACTCATGTTTTACCTTATGAGCAAAGATAAGAGGCAGACCGTCAATAAAATTTTCTTTCTAATAAGGCTTGTAGCAATCTTTCCGGAGCATGACTCTGGAAAGGAAAACAACTTGATACCATTTGTAATCAGACATAGTAGGACATCTCAAATTGTTTAGATAATCAGAAATTCGAGATGAAACATTGGATGGAGTACCAACAAAATGCTTGAGAATAGTATAGATCAAAGTATTAACACCATCAGGAATACCTCGACCAAGATTTTCATCAAAAATAAGAAACCTTCATCCTTCTTTTTAACAACAGATTTAATAGAATCTCTGGATTCTTCTGTGAGATATGAATCCCACCATCCACGAAGAGTACCAGAAAAACCAGTAACAAGAAGTTCAACAATTTCAGAGTGACCAAGACTATGGTTATTGAAGTAAGCAGTTCCGACAATAGACATTTGAGCCCTTTTATTAATTATTTCTTGTTCAGACAAACCATCAATATTCCATTCATAAGGTTTATTAGCAAAAACAGAAAACTGAGTTTGAAAAGATCTTTCTTCAAACTGCATATCAGGAGGAGTAGGTTTTGAATACCAGTTTTTGTAAAAGACACAGGATTGGGCTTTCCAACAAATCTTTTAATTTATGGTATATCATCATCAAAAATATTTTTAGCTGAAACAGAAGACAATGAATCAAAATCCGTGTTTTCTTCCAAAACATTTTCTTTTTAATTTCTTGAAATAGTTCGAGTAGCACTTGTGGAAGTACCTTCAGTTTTAACCTTTAAATCAGAAAGCATTTTGTAAGTTCGTTTAGACCCCTTAACCCAACAGATTAACCTAGAGAATTAGCCAAGTTATTAACTTAGGTAATTTAATTAAACTAGGTTAACTCAAATAAATATAAAAACAATAAAGCAGCGGAAAATAAACAACACAAAGATATGATGACCCAGGAAACCACACCGGTAAAAACCTGGGGAGGATTTGACCTAGCTATCCTCAAGGTAAACTGAATCCACTATGAAAGAATCGAAGTTTACACAATAGACTTAGACCACTAACGTCATATTGCTACCTGCCTGTAGGAAACTTACTACCATGACCCCATGATAGCTCCGAGATCCACGGACTCCTTCTTTCCGGAATTCTTCAGCAAATCCACAAGCGCACCTGCTTGTATATCTTTGTGCTCTTTGATTCTGCAACTGTAACGATCTACAC
Source organism: Lithocarpus polystachyus (assembly GCA_033629205.1). Lineage (NCBI taxonomy): Eukaryota > Viridiplantae > Streptophyta > Magnoliopsida > Fagales > Fagaceae > Lithocarpus > Lithocarpus polystachyus. Next base: position 12,220,882 of record CM066172.1, on the reverse strand, counting down.
AACTCTTGACATAAATCTCAAGTTTGTAAACCCTAAGTGTATGTGAAGGTAAACACCTCTAGATCTCACAATGAGATTCACAAACACAGCAAAACAGAACTCTAAAAACGTGGCTAGGGTTTTCCCTTTTATACTTAGGGCAAACATAAAACCCTATACATTAAAACGGGCTTGGGCTGAGTTGGAAAATTTTGCAGAAAAACGTTCTGTGCGATTTTCGATCGATCGAGTCTAATTTTCGATCGATCGAGTCTCATAGAAAGTTACAAGTAATTCTGCATAAAAACTCGATTCCAACTTTACAATAAACCTCATACTTTGAGCAAGTCTAACACACGACTTAACATTGTTTTGATCATGGTTTGCCAACATACAAATTGAAGTTCTAAATACATTAGATCCTAGTCTTTAGAACCTAACAAACTCCCCCTTTGGCAATCCGTGACAAAACACAGACTAAACAAAATGCTCAAAGTTACAAATTGAAAAAGCCCATTACAAAAAAATATCCACTTAACAATTCAACCTAAACTACTATCCAACAGTTGCAAGGTAGACAGCCGCTCGACTGAAAACAACCTGTATATTCCTGTAACACTTAACAAACACATAAACGCATGTGTGGAACAAAAACAGGAAATACATAAATAAAAATTTCTTAATTTCACATGACACAAAATAAAAAACATATATCATGAATAACATCATCAATATAAGTCAATAAGCACAATAACATAGTGAAATAAGAAAACATATACATAACAATGTATCTCGACAAAAATATCTCCTAATCAAGAGCTAAAAAATGTAAATACACAGTGAAGCACCTAGATACAATCTAATAACTCCACAAGCTCCGCAGTATCACTACTAAGAAAACAAACACTCCCCCTAAAATGTAAATCCCCTCAACACAAAAACAAGCTACTAATGAACTATGCACTCCCCCTTTTTGTGACGAATTGCCAAAGGGCACTCACTCATCATCAAAAGGAGGTGGAGAAGATCGACGAGAGCTCGCCAAATCCGCTCGCAATGCACGAAGCTCATCGAGGATGTCCACCAAAAGCTGACCATGAGCCGCCTGAACGGTCACGACAGTGTCAAGCGTCCGACGAAGGTCAGAAACCTCATCAAACGGTGGAGGAACATCAGCAGCAGCAGCAGCAGGATCCGAAGAAGTCCCAGCTGCAAAAGGATCTGCAGAAGAAGAAGAAGGGGGTGGAGTGACACCGGTAGGCTCTACCCTAGCACGCTTAGAGCTAGCTCGAAGTTGAGCAGCCCTTTGCCTCAAAAAGGTAGCACCTATAGGAGCAATAACATGAACAGGCTCGGAAGCAGGATACTCACCAAAACCAAGAAAGAGAAGAATCCTATGAATAAAAACAGGAAAAAACAAAGCATGAGCCTGAGAACTAGACCTATGAACCTCGTTCAAAGAACGAAGGAACATATGCGGAAAACTGATAGGAGCATCAGTGACCAAAGCATACAGAAACACACATCGCTCAAGAGGGACGGTGTGAACATGAGTAATCGGCCACAAAGAATGACATGCTATCCGAAAGAAAAGATAGTGCAACTCAGACAGCTCAGCAGACGAGATCCGAGGATCAGAACCCCACTGGATAGAAGTACCAGTGATGTATGACAAGACGTCATCAAGGGGAGGAGACTCCTCGTAAGGAAAGACGGGATGGTCCACAATGGGCACCCCAAGAGCATCCGACACCACCGAAGGGGTAATGCGATACTCGACACCACGTAACCACACCTTGACTAAGGTGTCGTTATCGTAGACATGAATAGAGAGGTTCGAATAGAACTCTCTAATCAAAGAAGCAGGAGGAGGATGCTCAAAGTCTAGAAGAGGTAACCAACCCCGACGCTCAAAGTTCCTACGAACCTCAGGATCTAACTCATCTAAGATAACCCTACGCTCAGCCCAAATCTGACGCCTAAGATTAAGGGTCTCATATGTAATCTGGTTAGACTCACTAGGAAATCTCTCGGTGTCAAAAGATGGAGAAGGATCAACAGTCCTATGGGCTCGAGTTTTCCTAGGCATAGTGCTAAGGAAAAGAGACAGACACAGAAAGAAAAGAGCAAAAACCAAAACCAAGAGCAGACTGCAAGTTAGCACAGCATAAAAAATATAGAAAATATCAAATCTATATGATGCATGAGCATGAACAGAAAATGATGCATGTACTAATGCAGTGACATGTTCAATTTTGATTCAAATTAACAAAATTGGCTTGAGCAAGCAAAGTGTATCAAAAATACCCAATTTGAAAAACCCTAGTTTTCAAAACACAACAAATTGATAAATTGATCAACACAATAGTCAATTAACTCAATATAATGATCAAATTAATCAATCTAACAAGCCAATTTTATCAATTTCAACCCAATTGAACAAAATCCCAAATTTATTCAAATATAAGCCCTAGAATTTCAAATTTTCTTCAAAGCACCAAATAAACCAAATTAAACCACATGAGGTGCTTAGGAAAGGTGTCCCCACAAAAACCCATAAAGAATTTGAGAAAGAATCACTCCAAAACAATCCCAAAAATAGAAAATCCCTAAATGCCGAAATTACCCAAATATGCATGAAAAATTGGATGAAAATAGAAAATAAATGCAAAAGGAAGGGTATAAGGGACTTACCAGCTGAGGGAGAGAGTGATTATGCAAATAAAGTGGAGGAAAACGACAAAAATCCCAAGAATAGTGCTGACCGGTTGGTAGGAAACCAAAAAAAAATTTGAAAAGTTTTGAAAAAGTGAAAAGACACTTGAGAAACTTTCTTTTAAAGAACAGCCGGCACGATTTTCGATCGATCGAAAATTACATTCGATCGGTCGAAAACTTATTCGATTGATCCAAAAACAGCTTGGATCGATCGAACCAACCAGAGAGTTTTCTGAACAAATTTAAACATTTTCGATCGGTCGAAAATCAGTTTCGATCGATCGAAATTCTGGAAAAATCAGTGTTTTGAAAAACCAAACATTTTAAACCAAAAAACTCCTCAAAGCAGCAGATTTTTAAAATCAAATGCATGAGTATGAGATGATATGATTTTCAAAAACACAAGTATTCAACCCAGATTCCTCAACCAAAATTTTCTCTCAATAAACCAAAAAAAATAAACAAGCAAACATGTTCGGCATCAATTTTCAAAGAATTCTCAAACTTGGTTGGTCAGACCAAAAACACACACAATAACATGTACACAATTTTAGCAAAGATTAACTTGTGTAGTGTGTGCAACTAGCATAAGCTTGAGAAACATGTGAGGTGATATACACATAGAGATCAATCACAATTTCTACAAAATCCACCACATGAATTTGAAAGAGACTATCCCTTAAAGAGTTACATCATATAACTCCCACATCTCCTAGAGTAAAAGCTTGCAATCATGTAAGTTTCTTGATTTGCCTCATTATTCAAATTAATTGATTAGAAACTTAATAATAGCCGGGATAATGTACACACCAATTTTATGAATTTGTGAAATTATTATAGCCCAATAATGTACACACCAATTTTAATAGAGGCTACACCTTATGTTCTTTTTGTGCATGTGCTACACTTTCTCGAGCACAAAATCTTATGATATGCACTAAGGTGTTCATGATTGGCTAATACACAGTGGTGAGATAGTTATTTATGCCTTTCTCATTAAGTTCAAGTCCAACAATCAAAGACATACAACTTCAAGATCAAGATCATGTGATCAACAAATATAGCATCTTCCCACACAACATGCACAACAAGACTTTAGCTAGTAAAGTGCAATAAATAAGTGCATCAAAGCTAAACAAGGTACATAAACATGTTATGCAATAATTGATAGACCAACCTTGTCTTCAAATTCAAGGAAAAATAGCAAAACACAATTTGCAACAATTTTTTTTTTTTTTTTTTTTATACAACAAAAAAAACAACCTAGAATGAAATGCATGAATGCAATGCAATGCAAATCCTAGAAACAGAGGTCACAAAAGATATAGCAATAAAGCACAAGGACCATGTCAGACAGACTCAATTAGGTTGAGCCTTTTTGCATCCAAGACTTCTTAGATGCAACTCTTGCATTTGAGTTATGATTCATATTCGAATTCTGAGTAACTCCAGGATTGGAAAAAAGGTTTAACGCCTTTACCAATTCACCAATCAGTACCATAGGATCACGTGCTTGAGACACAGGTACTGTAGTTTTATTTGCTCGCTTCGCAGCTTGCAACTTAAAACAATTCGGACGGATGTGTCCAGGTTTTCCACAAAAATGACAAACCCATGCAGGCTTATCATGCAATTTGCCCTTAGTCAAAGTAGAAGCTCTAGAATGAGAAGCATGAAGATCAACCCTAATTTTTCTAGGTAGAGTAACATTCAAAGGCTTGACAGGTTCACTCACCACGGGTTTGACAATCTCACTCTTAGGAGGTTCAGAAGAAGGAACAAATTTAGTGGAAGAAGGTTCAAGAACAGAAATGCTTTCCTCATAACCTAAACCAGATTTATCAGAAGGAGACTTTTGAATACTCAGCATGTGATCAAGTTTGGAGCTTGCAGACCTATTAGTTTGTTCTCTAGCAACAGACAAATCATGTTCCAAACATTTAACTTTCTCAAGCAAGAGCATGTTCTCAGTTTTCACATTATTCAAAAGCTCATTTGCATCAAATAATTTAACAAGTAAAATTTTCTTTTCAAGATCAAGAGATGCGATTTTCTTTAAGCCTAACTCAACATTCATAGCATCCTTTGCAGCAACTTTGCAAAGTTTATTGTAGGCTTCCTGTAGATCTGCATCCTCAGAGAGTTCCCCATCAGAAGGGTTCTCTTCAACAGATATGCTTTCATTGACTACAGTTGTAGCAGTGAAAGCAATGAAGTTTCCATCCTCATCACTGACGGATTCATTGTCGGAAACTTCGTCATCACTAAGGGTTACAGCCATAGCCTTACCCTTAGACCTCAAATAAGTAGGACATTCAGACTTTAAATGACCATACCCTTGACAACCATAACATTGTTGTCCCAAAGAATTATTAGAAGATTGACCTACTTTTTCCTTAGGTTTTTCAAAGTTATTAACCTTAGTGGGTTCATTCTTCCTAAAATTTTTAGGTTCAACAGTGTTCTTGCCTCTTGCCCTTCTGTTACTATTTCTCAGAAAGTTTCTAAAGTTCTTGGCAAGATAGGCAATCTCTGTAGCAGAGAGATCATCATCAAATCCACCATCATCAACATCATCAACAGACTTTAGAGCCATTGATTTGGATTTGTTAGTCTTGGGGAGGTCTAACTCATAGGACTGAAGAGATCCTACAAGCTCATCCACAGGGATGGAGTCCACATCCTTACTCTCAGTGATGGCAGTCACTTTGGGTCTAAAATCTTCAGTCAAAGATCTAAGAATCTTCCTAACAATTTTAGGTTGATCATAGATTTCACCCAAATTATAAGCAGAATTAACAATATCATTCAACTTAGCATAGAACTCATCAAAAGATTCATCATCATTCATTCTAATGCTTTCAAATTTAGAAGTTAATTGCTGCAGTTTATTTATCTTAACTGCCTTTGTGCCTTCATGCACAGTCTGGAGGATATTCCAAGCAGTATGAGCAACCTCAACATTAGAGATTCTCTTAAATTCCTCCATGGAAACAGCATTAAAAATAGCATTCATTGCTTTGTTATTAAAAGCGGCTGCCTCCTTCTGAGAAGTTTGCCACTCACTCACAGGAGTAGTGGGCTTCTCCCATCCGTATTCAACGGAATTCCACACCCTCTCATCAATGGATTTTAGGAATGCTTTCATCCTTACTTTCCAATAGGCATAGTTGTTTCCATCAAAGTGAGGGGGAACAACTAGAGAGTGTCCGTGTTCCATGACAACAGGGGTCAAGGATCAGCTCAAAGATCAAAGGATCAAACACAAAAGCTACCCGCTCTGATACCACTTGTAAGTTCGTTTAGACCCCTTAACCCAACAGATTAACCTAGAGAATTAGCCAAGTTATTAACTTAGGTAATTTAATTAAACTAGGTTAACTCAAATAAATATAAAAACAATAAAGCAGCGAAAAATAAACAACACAAAGATATGATGACCCAGGAAACCACACCGGTAAAAACCTAGGGAGGATTTGACCTAGCTATCCTCAAGGTAAACTGAATCCACTATGAAAGAATCGAAGTTTACACAATAGACATAGACCACTAACGTCATATTGCTACCTGCCTGTAGGAAACTTACTACCATGACCCCATGATAGCTCCGAGATCCACGGACTCCTTCTTTCCAGAATTCTTCAGCAAATCCACAAGCGCACCTGCTTGTATATCTTTGTGCTCTTTGATTCTGCAACTGTAACGATCTACACAACTCTTGACATAAATCTCAAGTTTGTAAACCCTAAGTGTATGTGAAGGTAAACACCTCTAGATCTCACAATGAGATTCACAAACACAGCAAAACAGAACTCTAAAAACGTGGCTAGGGTTTTCCCTTTTATACTTAGGGCAAACATAAAACCCTATACATTAAAACGGGCTTGGGCTGAGTTGGAAAATTCTGCAGAAAAACGTTCTGTGCGATTTTCGATCGATCGAGTCTAATTTTCGATCGATCGAGTCTCACAGAAAGTTACAAGTAATTCTGCATAAAAACTCGATTCCAACTTTACAATAAACCTCATACTTTGAGCAAGTCTAACACACGACTCAACATTGTTTTGATCATGGTTTGCCAACATACAAATTGAAGTTCTAAATACATTAGATCCTAGTCTTTAGAACCTAACACATTTTTTCAACAATTTAAAGAGTTTTTGCCTGAGAAGTTTTAAAATTCAATTTTTCTCTTTGACTGGGTAAGTCAATCAAAGGTTTCTCAGGTTTTGAAACAACAGATTTTTCAACAACTTTCGGTTTTGAAAGAATAGTTTTTTCAGCAATTTTTTCTTCAATGTGGTCAAGCTGTTGACCAAAAACATGCAAGGATTCGTTAGTAAAATTGTTTTGTTCAATAATACTAAAAACAGGAGTATCAGCATCAGCAATTTTGGAAGGGGAGGCCTTCACGTCAGTCCCTTTATAGTTTACGAGAACTGTCTCAAGGGGCGGATGGCTAGACCTTACAACAGTTTTGTCTTCTTTAACAAAATTTGATTTTTTGATTACGTTCAAATGATTTTGGGAAACTTCATCTTTTGAAACAAAATAGTTTTCAAGGAAATCAAAAAACAAAATATTTTTTTTCAATTGATTCATTTTTTCTTTCCATTTCCTTTTAACACGATCTTTTTCAGACTGAGCAAAAGTACTTTGGTAATATTTTCTTTTATCTCTATTTTGAGCAGAAATAAATTTATTAAACAAGGAAACCATATCAATTTCAAAGCTTTCGTTCAAAGCATTTAAAACTCTTAATTGACTTTGGAAAACAGGATTTTCAACAGTTTGAAAATCAGTACCAGATGGAGACACAGATCTGGTACCGTCTTCTTTTTCTTCATTAGCAGTTCTGCTATACGGAGAGGAAGAATCTAGTTTAGTAGAGTAAAAAGCAGTTCTAACTTGGGAGTTACCACTTGAAACTCCTTTTAGCTTTAAATTAGGTTTTTCAAAATTCTTTTTCAAATATTCATTGAGATCAAGATCTCTTCTTGAAAAACTTTTTCAAATACTTTCAGATCCAGCAAAGGAATGTATTCCTTCGTTGATCCTCAAGGGTCTATCATCATGAAAACTTGTTTTAACAGTTCCATCAATTATGAGCAAGATTTAATTCATCAAAAACAGGTTTAGCAGGTGGAGATTCACGTTCCAACAACCATTCTTTGAGAAGATTAATATCTTGCCATTGAATCATTTTTGGGACTTGAATCTTAGCATCAAAAGTTGAACATTGAATTAACATGATTTTACCAGCAGGATTTCTTATGTGAGTAGTACGAGGATTCAATTGAGAACCCAAAATTCTGTAATAAATGCGGTAAATAAGAGCAAAAGGCTTACTGCCTTCTTCCATGTCATAACCAGATGTCAAAACATTTAATGTCAAGGCTTTAACAATATTAACATCATCCAAAGCAAGAGTGATATCAAGATAACAGTCAAAATAAACAGGACCATCATACAAAGAAGCACTAATCATACCAAGAATGCTATCATTAAATCTTTTAAATCTAGCAACTCTTAAACACATCAAAATAGAAGCATTAATATCTTTTCTTGTGAGTGGTTTAACAGCAACTTGAACAAGACCAATATGCAAATAACTGAGTTTTTTAGCAAGAAATTCATTAACATTTCTTTTGGAAAACAAGCAACATTTTTCATGAGTTCTAGAGATAGAAAAGGGTATCTTATGAGCAAAGATAGGCAGACCATCAGTAAACTTTTCTTTCCAATAAGGCTTGTAGCAATTTTTCCGGAGCATGACTCTGGAAAGGAAAACATCTTGATACCATCCCTAATCTGACATAGTAGGACATCTCAAATTATTTAGATAATCTGATATTCGAGATGAAACATTGGATGGAGTACCAACAAAATGTTTGAGAATTGTATAGATCAAAGTATTAACACCATCAGAAATAACTCGACCAAGATTTTCATCAAAAATAGGGAAACCTTCTTCATTTTTTTTAACAGCAGATTTAATAAAATCTTTGGATTCTTTTGTGAGATATGAATCCCACCATCTACGAAGAGTACCAGAAAAACCAGTAACAAGAAGTTCAACAATTTCAGAGTGACCAAGACTATGGTTATTCAAGTAAGCAGTTCCAACCATAGACATTTGAGCCATTTTATTAATTATTTCTTGTTCAGACAAACCATCAATATTCCATTCATAATGTTTATCAGCAGAAACAAAAAACTGAGTTTGAAAAGATCTTTCTTCAAACTGCATATCAGGAGGAGTAGGTTTTGAATACTAGTTTTTTGTAAAAGACACTAGATTGGGCTTTCCAACAAATCTTTTAATTTCTGGTAAATCATCGTCAAAAATCTTTTTAGCTGAAACAGAAGACAATGAATCAGAATCCGTATTTTCTTCAAAAACATTTTCTTTTTCATTTCTTGAAATAGTTCGAGTAGCACTTGTGGAAGTACCCTCAGTTTCAACCTTTAAATCAGAAAGCATTTTTTCAACAATTTCAAGAGTCTTTGCCTGAGAAGTTTTGAAATTCAATTTTTCTCTTTGACTGGGTAAATTAATCAAAGGTTTCTCGGGTTTTGAAACATCAGTTTTTTCTACAACTTCCGGTTTTGGAAGAAAAGGTTTTTCAGCAATTTTTTCTTCAATGTGGTCAAGCTGTTGACCAATAACATGCAAGGATTCATTAGTAAAACTTTTTTGATCAATCATACTAAGACACAGGAGTATCAGAATCATCAATTTTGAAAGGAGAAGCCTTCATATCAGTCCCTTTGCAGTTTACAAGAGCTGTCTCAAGGGGCGGGTGGCTAGACCTAACAACAGTTTTGTCTTTTTTAACAAAATTTGATTTTTTTGATTACGTTCAAATGATTTTGGGAAACTTCATCTTTTGAAACATAATGGTTTTCAAGGAAATCAAAAAACAAAATATGTTTTTTCAATTGATTCATTTTTTCTTTCCATTTTCTTTTGACACGATCCTTTTCAGACTAAGCAAAAGTACTTTGGTAATATTTTCTTTTATCTTTGTTTTTTGCAGAAATAGATTCATTAAACAAGGAAACCATATCAATTTTAAAGCTTTCGTTCAAAGCATTCAAAACTCTTAATTGACTTTGGAAAACAGGGTTTTCAACAGTTTGCAAATTAGAACCTGATGGAGACATAGATCTGGTATCTTCTTCTTCTTCTTCATTAGCAATTTTGCTATATGGAGAGGAAGATTTTGGTTTAGTAGAGTAAAAAGCAGTGCTAACTTGGGAGTTACCACTTGAAACTCCTTTTAGCTTTAAATCAGGTTTTTCAAAATTCTTTTTCAAATATTCACTGAGAACGAGATCTCTTCTTGAAACACTTTCAGATCAAGCAAAGGAATGCCTTCCTTCGTTGATCCTTAAGCGTCTGTCATCATGAGAACTTATTTTAATAGTTCCGTCAAGGTATTATTGAATATGAGCAAGATTTAATTCATCAAAAACAGGTTTAGCAGGAGGAGATTCACGTTCCAACAACCATTCTTTGGGAAGATTGATATCTTGCCATTGAATCATTTTTGGGACTTGAATCTTAGCATCAGAAGTTGAACATTGAATTAACATGGTTTTACCAGTAGGATCTATTATGTGAGTAGAACGAGGATTTAATTAAGAACCCAAAAGTCAGTAATAAATTCGGTAGATAAGAGCAAAAGGCTTACTACCTTCTTCCATGTCATAACTAGATGTCAAAACATTTAATGTCAAGGCTTTAACAATATTAACATCATCTAAAGCAAGAGTGATATCAGGATAACAGTCAAAATAAACAGGACCATCATACAAAGAAGCAGTAATCATACTAAGAATGTTATCATTAAATCTTTTAAATCTAGCATCTCTTAAACACATCAAAATAGAAGCATTAATACCTTTTCTTGTGAATGGTTTAACAGTAACTTGAACAAGACCAATATGCAAATAACTGATTTTTTTAGCAAGAAATTCATTAACATTTTTTTTAGAAAACAAGCAACATTTTTCATGAGTTCTAGAGATAGAAAATGTTTATTCAAGAGTTTATTGGTAAAAATGATTCCATTGATTATGATAATTTGTCTTATGATGATATTTTAATCACTATTAGAAGACTTGGTATTAACATGTGTAATGATGAAAAATTATAAAAATACCAATTAAAAAAAATAAGAGAAAAGCTAAATATAAAATGGGTAATTTCTGTGAACAATATGGTTTGCCCCCTATTGCTCATTCTAGGCAAAAAGGGAAAAAACATGATAAATGTCACAAAAATTATAACCATAAAAAACATAAAAGATACAGAACCAATTTTGTTAAACCCAATGATTTTATACTAAAAGGAAAAATGTTTCTAAAAAATATGATAAATAGAAATCAGGTAAAGGCAAATGTTTCAATTGTGGAAAACTTGGTCATTTCAGTAAAGACTGTAAGCAAAAACCTGGTAAGCTGAAAAATAAGCTTAATATCTTAAACATTAATGATAATGATCAAGAAGAACTATTTCGAATCCTTGAATCAAACGTCTCGTCTGATTCCTTGGAAGACGATTTTTCTTCTTCATCTGATTCCTGTTACCAATATGATAATGATTCTTCTAGTTCACCTACTGTTAAACTTGGTTGTAGAGATTCCTGTTGCAATGTTATTAAAATTGTTAATGTTCTCACCAAAAGTGAAGAAAATGAAAGCTTGTTAATCAAATTGATGAGTCAGATTGAAAATCCTGAATTGCAAAAAGAATATCTTGATAAGCTTAAGAAAAATTAGAAAAAAGATGAAAATGATAAAAAATTGAAAGCGACAATAAGTTTTGAAGAAACTTAGGAAAGATTTAACAAAAAGAAATCCAAAGAATTAACTGTTAGGTTCTAAGAGTTTAGAATAATTGGCAAATCGTGAGCACACAAGAACATACAAGCTGCAGAAAGAAGAATTCAGAATCTGCCTGGTTCGATCGATCGAAAAACAGGCTCGATCGATCGAAAGTCGTATCTGCAGAATTTTAAGTTGGCCCAAACAGCAGTTCTAGCCCATTAAGGATTAGGGTTTCAGATCTACTTCTCCCACTATATAAAGGAAACCCTAAGCACGTTTTTTATAAGGCTTTTTAGAGAGAGAAGAGTGTGCCTCTTTGTTATTTAGGGTTTTGTTCCTAAAAACTCTCTTATTACTTCTACCGGTGTTGTTCCTTGAAGAATCTCAAGATCTGGTATTGCTGAAGTTGCTGCCTTCTCTAGTCATCAAAGGAGCTGATGATCTAAACCTTCAAGGGTGGTCTTGGAGTCACAAACAGGAGAGTTTGTGTTGCCAAAACCTTTGAGTGGAGTCTCAAAGTCACAAACGGTGGTGTTTGTGTTTTGCAAAGATTAAAGAAAGAAGGAGTCCGTGGATCTCGGAGCTATCATGGGGTCGTGGTAGTAAGTTTCCTACACTTGGGTAGCAATAGGATGTTAGTGGTCTAAGTCGCTATTGTGTAAACTTCAATTCTTTCTAGTGGATTTGCTATTTTACCTTGAGGATAGCTAGGTTAAATCCTCCCCAGGTTTTTTACCGGTTTGGTTTTCCTGGGTCATCATATCATTGTGTTCTTTATTTTTCCGCTGCTTTACTTGATATGATTGTTATTGTTTTAACCTAGATCTGAATAATAAACCTAAGTATTCACTTGGTTAATTAATTAGGTTAAACAATCTAGTTTACAGGGGTCTAAACGAACTGACAAGTGGTATCAGAGCGGGTAGCTCTTCTGTTGTAGATCTTTTGATCTAAGAGTTGATCCTTGATCCCTGTTATCATGGATAATTTGAAGTGTCTTTCTGCTCATGTTTGTGATGATTTGAATAAGAAGGACACTGTTGTTTCTGTTGATTTTATTGATGCCTTTGAAACTCTTCGTAAGGAATTATCTAAGTCTTTGAAAATTGCTAAGAAATTTAAAGAAGAGTTAAAATTGGCTAATCTTGAAAAAGAGGAATTGATTGTGAGATTAGATGAATCTAATAAAAAGAATGAATTTTTGAGAAATCAAATTTCCTCTCAAGATGAGAAGATGAAAAGCTTGGAACAAGAGTTAGTTGAATCTAAAGCTAAGATTGAAAATTTGACTTGTACCAAGCCTGCTGTTGATAACAGAAGTGTTTCTGTTTCTCTTAAGCCTAAAGCTGAAAAAGTTTATATCCCTCCTTTCAAAAGGAATAATAAAGAAAAGGCTTATTTTGCTAGGTTAGACAAAGGTAAAAGTTCTGATGTTAACGCTGAAGTTTCTAAACCTATGTCTAAACCTACTGCTAGTGTGCATAAGAAATCTGTTTTTGTGCCTACTTGTCACTTTTGTGGTGTTGTTGGTCATATTAGACCAAACTGTTCTTTGTTGAGGCAAAAACCAAAATCTGAGACTAGATTTGCTGTTAGGATACTGATGTTCCTAAATTTGTTCCTGTTTGTCACTATTGTGGTTTCTCTGGTCACATTCGTCCTAATTGTCATAAATTGAAATTTAAGCATTTTGTATTTCAATCTAGGACATGTGATGATATTTCTCCTGTCATAAGTCCAAATAAATTGTTTCATATTCTTTTGAAAAATTTGAGCTTGTTGGCTTGTGAAAGGAATTTGCAGGATTTTAGTCTTTCTTAGAAGATTGGTGTAATCCCTCAAATACACTCTACTTCACATGGATTTTCACCTACAAAGCTGAAGACTCGTGCTATATGGGTGAGAAAAGATTCTCTAAGGTGAGTGTTGCTGACTTGTCCTTGATTTAATTCTTTCAATAATTTGTGGACATATTTTGTTTCTGTTTTTGGTTGTTTTATTTTTTTTAGTTTGTTTTTAAAAAAAAAATCCAAAAACATTGAAAAATTTCAAAAAGACAAAAATATTTTATTTTGTGTCTAGTTTTTATTTTTCTTGAGGACTACATGAATTATGATATATCTCTTTTGATTTAAAACATGCTTGACATTGTGGAGAAACTTGAATAGCATGTGTTATATAAGTGCTAAGCTATTTATGATTTTGTTTGAGTATGTACTAGTTTGTACATGTACTCATGGGTTAATTAAGAAATTGATATTTCTTGTTTGTGTACCCTCTATAGCTTAGTTAAGCACTGTCATGCATTGCATTTGCATTTTTTTTTTATCATTTAGCATAATGTGTGCTTTTTGTTTTTGGTCATAAAATTTTTTTTAAACCAAAAATATTTTTATGTGTTTTGTATTATATATCTTGGATTTATAATTAAGGTTGGCCATATTTATCTTTACATAACATGTTTATGTACTTTGTTTAGCTTGGATAAGCTTATTTTTATTGCACTTTACTAGTTTGAGCTTTGTAGTGCATGTTGTGTGGGAAGATGTTTATAGTTTTTGATCACTTTGTCTTGATCTTGAAGTCACATGCCTTTGATTGTTGGACTTGAACTTATTGAGAAAGGCATAAATAACCATCTCACCACTGTTTACTAGCCAATCATGAACACCTTAGTGCATATCTAAGATTTTGTGCTCGAGAAAGTGTAGCACATGCACAAAAAGAAAATAAGGTGTAGCCTCTATTAAAATTGGTGTGTACATTATTGGGCTATAATAATCTCACAAATTCATAAAATTGGTGTGTACATTATCCCGGCTTTTATTAAGTTTCTAATCAATTAATTTGAATAATGAGGCAAATCAAGAAACTTACATGATTGCAAGCTTTTATTCTAGGAGATGTGAGAGTTATATGATGTAACTCTTTAGGTGATAGTCTCTTTCAAATTTATGTGATGAATTTTGTAGACTTTGTGATTGATTACAATTCACATATCACCTCACATGTTTCTCAAGTTTTTGTTAGTTGCACACACTACACAAGTTACTCTTTGCTAAACTTTGTACATGTTATTGTGTGTGATTTTGTTGTGGCCATCCAAGATTATATGTTCCTTTATTTTGATGCAAAATTTAAGTTTTAAGGACAAATTGATTGAAAATCTTAATTTTGAAAGATCTGGGTTGAATTCAAGTGTTTTTGAAAAACTTTCAGTCTCATACTCATGCATTTCATTCATGAAATACTATGCTTTGAGGAGTTTCTACATAAAATTGTTCTGTTTTTCAAAAATTTGAGTTTTCCAGAATTTCGACCGATCGAAACTGTTTCTCGACCGATCGAAATTGCAATTAAAATTTTTGGTTTGATTCTGTCTGACTCGATTGATATTCGATCGATACTCGATCGATCGAAACTGAAAAATTTTCAGTTTTTAGAGTTTTGACCAAATTTTTTTTGCATCATTTATGGTTAGGATTCACATGAGTTGCATTGTTTTTCTATGTCCATCTTGCAGTTTTGCAGTCATATCTCTCATTGTTTTCACACATAACATGCATACACTTTGCTACATTGGGTACTCAACTTGATTTAAAAAAAATTGATTAATTAATTTTTGAGTCCTTTGTACATTTTAGTATATGCTATTTTTCTTGATGTGTGAACTACAGAAAATATATTTCTTCAGAATTATGATGGATAATCAATGTGCAAATATTTTCTCTACTTATGCAACTATTTATGGGTCACATAGTGTCCAGTTTGCATTTTTTTTTTAAAGAGAGAATATTTTTTTTCATGTGTGTCCTCAACTCAATTTTTTTAGGGTTTATGTGTTTTTATTTATCCCCACCTCCTAAATTTTCCCCAAAACTGTTTTTCCCAAAACTTGTTTTTTTTTTTCCTATTTTTATAGGGGGAGAAAGTTTTTTTTAACCTTTGTTGTTCATAGGGGGAGTTGTTGCTCTTTATAGGGGGAGTTATCTCTTTTTTCTATAGAGCTAATCTGTTTTATGTTCCTTTGGTTCTCTTTTTTCTCTCATGTTTACTCTTTGTTTGAGTTGTATTTGTCAATACGTGACAAAAAGGGGGAGAAATAGATGAAATGTGGGAATCTATGGGAATCCTGTTTGTTTTGTTTAGGGGGAGAATATAAAAACTTTTTGATGTATCTAACTTAGGGGGAGAGTTAGAATTTATTTTTGTTTTTATATTTTGTTTCATATTATTGTTTATATGTCTTTCTTTCCACACATGCGTTGATGTGTTTGTTGAGTGTTTCAGGAAAGACAGGTGCATTCTGATCAAGACCTTCTACCTCTTCTTGACAACTTCTAGGTTATGAGTCTTAGATTGGGATTTGTGATGTAATTGGGCATTTTATTGTATTGGGTTGTTCTTGTATTTTAACATTTCATTTTGTATGAAAGTTTTGTCACGAATTGCCAAAGAGGGAGATTGTTAGGTTCTAAGAATTTAGAATAATTGGCAAATCGTGAGCACACAAGAACATACAAGCTGCAGAAAGAAGAATTCAGAATCTGCCTAGTTCGATCGATCGAAAAACAGGCTCGATCGATCGAAAGTCGTATCTGCAGAATTTTAAGTTGGCCCAAACAGCAGTTCTAGCCCATTAAGGATTAGGGTTTCAGATCTACTTCTCCCACTATATAAAGGAAACCCTAAGCACGTTTTTTATAAGGCTTTTTAGAGAGAGAAGAGTGTGCCTCTTAGTTATTTAGGGTTTTGTTTCTAAAAACTCTCTTATTACTTCTACCAGTGTTGTTCCTTGAAGAATCTCAAGATCCGGTATTGCTGAAGTTGCTGCCTTCTCTAGTCATCAAAGGAGCTGATGATCTAAACCTTCAAGGGTGGTCTTGGAGTCACAAACAGGAGAGTTTGTGTTGCCAAAACCTTTGAGTGGAGTCTCAAAGTCACAAACGGTGGTGTTTGTGTTTTGCAAAGATTAAAGAAAGAAGGAGTCCGTGGATCTCGGAGCTATCATGGGGTCGTGGTAGTAAGTTTCCTACACTTGGGTAGCAATAGGATGTTAGTGGTCTAAGTCGCTATTGTGTAAACTTCAATTCTTTCTAGTGGATTTGCTATTTTACCTTGAGGATAGCTAGGTTAAATCCTCCCCAGGTTTTTTACCGGTTTGGTTTTCCTGGGTCATCATATCATTGTGTTCTTTATTTTTCCGCTGCTTTACTTGATATGATTGTTATTGTTTTAACCTAGATTTGAATAATAAACCTAAGTATTCACTTGGTTAATTAATTAGGTTAAACAATCTAGTTTACAGGGGTCTAAACGAACTGACATTAACTGTTAATGAGCTCTGACATGAAATCACTGTTGTTAAACAAGAAATAATTGAGTTAAAGAATGAGTTCAAAAGCATTAAAAGTGATAACAATAATCTTAAACAAGAGTTGCTTCTGTTAAGAATTGACAAAAATCTTGATAAACATCAGTCTGATAATGAACAAGATGAGCTTAAAGATGGAGATGAATCCAGTCAACAGGTTCTTCTTTCTGATAAAGGTATTGCTGATGTTCTCACTGATTCTTAGCTTAATCTTCTTAATACAATGCTTCCTCCAAAATGGTTTACAAAAGTTAAAATTGTTGTTTCTCATGATTATCATTTCAATGTTATTGCTATGATTGATTCTGGTGCGAATATGAATTGTAGTCAAGAAGGATTAATTCCTTCAAAGTATTTTGAAAAGTCAACTGAAAGATTGGTTTCTGCTAATGGTACTCAAATGAAGATCTAATATGAATTGAATAATGCTCATGTTTGCCATAATAATGTCTGTTTCAAGATTCCTTTTGTTCTTGTTAAAAATATGATTGATAAAGTGATACTTGGTCTCCCTTTCATCAATGCTTTATATCATTTTCTTGTTGAACATGATGGAATTACTACTGATCCTTTTGGACAGAAAGTGAAATTCAAATTTGCTTCAAAATTTGAAATTGATATTGATAATGCTTTGACTTTGATTCATGCTAAAACTAATCATCTCAACTTCCTTGAGCAAGAAGTTAGATGCAAGACAATTGTTGAAAAAATTTCTATTAAGTTGTTGCATTCAAAATGTTAGGTTCTAAAAGCTTAGAATAATTGGCAAATCGTGAGCACACAAGAACATACAAGCTGCAGAAAGAAGAATTCAGAATCTGCCTGGTTCGATCGATCGAAAAACAGGCTCGACCGATCGAGAATCGTATCTGCAGAATTTTAAGTTGGCCCAAACAGCAGTTCTAACCCATTAAGGATTAGGGTTTCAGATCTACTTCTCCCACTATATAAAGGAAACCCTAAGCACGTTTTTATAAGGCTTTTTAGAGAGAAAAGAGTGTGCCTCTTTTGTATTAGGGTTTTGTTCCTAAAACCTCTCTTATAACTTCTACCGGTGTTGTTCCTTGAAGAATCTCAAGATCAGGTATTGTTGAAGTTGCTGCCTTCTCTAGTCATCAAAGGTGCTGATGATCTAAACCTTCAAGGGTGGTCTTGGAGTCACAAATAGGAGAGTTTGTGTTGCTAAACCTTTGAGTGGGATCTCAAAGTCACAAACGGTGGTGTTTGTGTTTTGCAAAAATTAAAGAAAGAAGGAGTCCGTGGATCTCGGAGCTATCATGGGATCATGGTAGTAAGTTTCCTACACTTGGGTAGCAATAGGATGTTAGTGGTCTAAGTTGCTATTGTGTAAACTTCAATTCTTTCTAGTGGATTTGCTATTTTACCTTGAGGATAGCTAGGTTAAATCCTCCCCAGGTTTTTTACCGGTTTGGTTTTCCTGGGTCATCATATCGTTGTGTTATTTATTTTTCCGCTGCTTTACTTGATATGATTGTTATTGTTTTAACCTAGATTTGAATAATAAACCTAAGTATTCACTTGGTTAATTAATTAGGTTAAACAATCTAGTTTACAGGGGTCTAAACGAACTGACACAAAAATTGACAATTTTTAGGATATTCTGATTATTGACAATTGCTTTGGATTTCCTAATGCTTTCGGCTACATGAAGAAACGATTGCTCTTTCTCGCCAAAGATTTTTCCTTTCAAGAAATGCTAATGAATTTTACCAAACCTTTCACAAATGTTCCTGCACTAGATGTTATAATTTGTTCAATTTTTGCAATTGATGTTACTATCTGTTCTAATATTCTCGACCTTTCTTGGCAGGAAAAAACCTATGTTGCTGAAAAAGAAACTGCTAATATAAATACCACTAATAAGTGGATTAAAGATACCTGTACCACTAATCAGTGGAATCTCATGTCTTCTAACTTAAGGGACAGCTCCCCTTAAATAGGAAAATTTTTTGGAGTAAACAATAACCATTAACAGTAACAGTGAATAGTAACAGTGAATAGTAAACATTAGAAGTGAACAGTAACTTTTTCACTTTTTTTCATTTTTCGTAGCAGAGTCTGAACCTTCATGTTTTATCAGTTTATGCTGAGAGAAGTGACCAAATCATGAGGAATCCTCTTTATAAAAAGTAGCATCAATTGTGGGAAATAGGTAGCATCTTTGGTAGGAAACAAGCGGCGCAATTATCGGGAAAATATTGTAGCATTTTGGCCATTGTGTAGGCGAGACAAATAGGAGAATCATGTTGGAAACAGGCAACTCAATTATCAGGAGAATATCACTTTAGAAACAGGCAGTGCAATTGTTGGGAAAATATCATAGCATTTTGGCCATTGTGCAAGCCAGAAAAATAGGGAATTTGAATCAGAATCAATCTTTCAGACCATTCTTGATAATAGTTGCTTTTGGAGGACCTTTCATTTCGCAAATCACCAGCAACTTCTTTTAAAAGAGTACAGGGGCCTAAACAGTAATAATAATAACAAAGAATCATTAATCAGTATCAGGAGCATCTGATGGGTAACCATCATAAGGATCCCATGGGGAATCATCATTGCATCCATGCTCATGGTAAGTAGCATACTGATTGCAGAGTCCACAATATAGAATTGGTTCATACTTTGGGTTTTCACCAGTAAGAAATTCTCTGGGATCTGTATGTCTAATTCTTCTTAAATTACGGATAGCAATATCATAAAGCCGACGACCAAAAACAAAAATCCTGTCCGTGCTTCCTATGAAATGGTAGTCTTTCCATAGGTCTTGGGTGACTTCAAGGATTTGATTATTGAAATAACTTCTTCAACATTCAACAAGAGAATAAGGATCCCTGAAGGGTAGGTGGGAATATCCTTCAAACCATTGCCCTTGATGGGTGTACTAATTAATAAGTACAAGATGTTTAGAAGGCTGAAAATTCATCCAATTATCTCTTTTCCATTTTGGCAAGGTGCTCCAACATCTGATAGAAACATTAGGACTATGGATCTGTGAAACAAGGTTTTGGATAATTTGTGGGAACTGGCTAATCTGGTCATGGCTTGTTAGCTTGAGGAATTTGATAAAGCCATATTCAAACATCTGAGACAACCAATCAAGGTTCACAAAGTAAGCAATGTAGAGTAAATGGAAGTAAAATAATAAAGCAATGTAGAACCAGCCAAGAAGGCGGTAGAGCAATATATAATCAAAGTAATTTAAAGCAATAATAAGGTGAAAGAACCAGTCAAGCAATATATTAAAGCAGTATTTTAAAACAGTTAGGAGGCGGTAGAACTAGCCAAGCAAAGTATTAAACAGTTTAAAATATAATAAACACAAAGCTGAAAGTAGTTATTATTGAAACTAGACAACAACACTTACAGCAGTAGTAGTCACTGGATTACAACAGTTTAACAGTACAAAGCTTGAAGACTAGTACTAGTTACAAGCATTGCAAACAAGGTAGTAGTAGGGAAATAGGAGAATAGTAGGAATCCTAGAGAGAAAATCTAAAGGAGAGGAGTCCTAAAGAGTGTTTCAGCTCTAAGGAAATTCTGAGTCTCAACTTAAGGGACCGCCCCCCTTATATAGGAAAATTTTTTGGAGTGAACAGTAACCATGAATAGTAATAGTGACTAGTGAACAATGAACAGTAATGGTGAACAGTAACGGTGAACAGTAATAGTGAACAGTAACTTTTTCACTTTTTGTCATATTCCGTAGCAAAGTCTGAACTTTCATGTTTTATCAGTTTGTGCTAAGAGAAGGGACCAAATCATAAGGAATCCTCTTTATAAAAAGTAGCATCAATTGTGGGAAATAGGCAGCAGAATCATCGAGGGTATCTGCTTTAGCACTTTGGCCGTTGTGCAGGCCAGACAGATAGGAGAATCAAATTCAATCTTCTGCTAAATCAGGATTGTCTTCTTCATCATGACCAAACCATTCCTGATTGTAAGGGTAATATGGGTTTTTTGAAACAAACGCTTTAGAGAACCGTTCATCTTCTGAACCATCATCAGCTACCTTCTCTTTTGAAATCAACTTGAGGAGGGCATATAGAGCATCAGGGTCCTTGCGAATTTCATCCAAAAGGGAACCCTTCTTTTTAGGCTTAACATAGGATTTAACAGTTGTAACAGATGTAGAAGCATGAGCATTAGCTAGTTCAGCCTTCTGCACAGGGGTATTGATCTAACACCGCGTAAAGCATTTGGGGATGACAAATCCCTAGTAACATTATTGACAACGGATTGTGTGTGTGGAAACTTATCCCAATATTTGATAAACCATTGGCGTGTGAGAACATCTCCTTCCTTCTCATATTGCCATTTCAGGATCCAAAGAACTTTATATCTCTTAATGAAATGAAGTAAAGGAGGGAATTTAGCACCATAGGAATCAACTTTTAATGTTCTTGAGAAATATTCAAAAGAATTATTTAATGGATCTGGTAATATATCAGGAACAGAGCCAAACTGAGTCCACCATCGGCCGAACCAAAGAGGCAAATTGGAACTGAAGTCCTTATCAAAGTTAACAAACCATGAATGAGTCATGTTTTCATTCTGATGAAGCATAAATCTGAACCAAGCAGTGATGTAATCATGGTAGGAGTATGGAACATTGGATTTGGGACCCCACAATTCTTCAGAAATAATATGATTTAGAAAAACACTATGATAAATAACTTTACTAGTGTTAACCTTGTCTTCGATGGCTTTAATAGTAATTGAATTCTCATGGCTCAAGATATCAGCATAGTAATTCACAATTTTCTCACTATGTTCAAGAATCCAATGAAACCTTGGGGGAAAATAGTTGGTAGCAAGTCTAAAGGGGGTTAGTAATGGAGGCCCTATTTGACTCAATGGAAAACAGGTTTTGGAAATATTGTTTTTTAACATACTGGGAAGTATAGGAAGTTTTGGGGAAAACAATTTTAACAGGTTGGTTAGCAGAGGTTAAAGCATAAGGGTCATAGGATGAGACCAAAACAAAAGAGTACCTAGGCTTAGGAAAGGTACCGAAGGGAGTGAAATGGTTAACAATCTCCAATGGAGAAACAGGTTCCTTTTTAACAATTGGTTTATCAGTGGCAGGGCTCTTGTCTTTCGATCACCTACTTGCCATTGTGACACTGCAGAAATTCATGGGTAAGGAAATCAGGAATGGCAATTTGAGATCCTTTTATATATTCAATATCAAAATTAAAAACACTTAAATAGCTTGCCATTGGGCAAAAATATGTTTTGATGCAATATTTTCAACATCTTTTTCAATAACATACTTAGCACTTTTGCAATCAATTCGTAATAAGAACTTTTGGTTTAATAAATCACTTTGAAACTTTGAAATACATAATACTATAGATAAAATTTCCTTTTTAATAGTACTATAATTTAACTGTGCAGCGTTCCAGACTCCAGAATAGAAACAAACAATTTGTTCGGATGAGTCTGGGGAAACTCTCTGTTTCAGAATGCCTCCATAACCAATGTCAGAAGCATCAATTTCAACGATTTTGAAAGCATTAGGAGTGGAAATACCAAGACAAGGCAGTGCCTTAACATGGGACTTGATTTGTCTAACAAGGGAAGTATGAACATCAGACCAGGGTGGCAAATTATTCTGTAACCGATCAAAAAGGGGTTTACATTGTTTCCTCATATCCTTGTAGAAATCAGCAACATAATTCAGGAAGCCAAGAAACCTTTGGAGTTGGGTTTTATCACTGATAACATCAGGGAATTTATCAGCAAATTGGATGGCTCTATCAATAGGATGAATTTGTCTTTTAGAGATGTCATAGCCAAGGAATCAGATTTTTGTCTGAAACAGTTTGATTTTCTTAGCAGAGACAACAAGACCATTTATTTTAATAGTCTCCTGAAATGAATATAAATGTTTCCAATGCTCATCAATAGAATTGGAGTAAACAAGAACATCATCAATGTAAACAGTGGTGAAATGGCTGAAGGGATTGAAAATATCATCCATAATGTTTTGGAACTCACTAGGAGCATTCTTAAGACCAAAAGGCATAACATTCCACTCGTAGTGACCAAAGGGAGTGGTGAAAGCAGTTTTATACCTATCGTTCTCACTAATCTGAACTTGCCAGAATCCAAATTTCATGTCAAACTTGGAAAACACTACGGCATCACTCAATCTATGAACTAAGTCATTCTTGTTTGGAATAGGGTACCTAATCTATTCTAAGACTTTGTTCAAAGGTTTGTAATTGATCACTAGACGAGGGATTCCCCTCTCAACTTCAGCATTTTTTTGCACATAGAAAGTAGCACAAGACCAAGGGGACTTGCTATTTTTGATCAGTTTTTTATCAAGCAAATCTTGGATTTCCTTTTTACAAAACTCAACCATTTCAACATTCATCTGAATGGGGCAAGCTTTAGTAGGAATATTTTTCTCATTAAAATCTTTAATATATGGCAAGTTAACAATGTGTTTCTACCTATGCCAAAATGCATTGGGAATATCAGAGCAAATATCATCAATCAACATTTTCTGAAAATTATAAATTTTTGATTGTAACAATTCATCAGAAAGTTGTTCAGCAATTTTCTTGAATTTAACTTCTTTCTTAAGAAAATTGATATGATTAGTCTTAGCATGAATCAGAGTCAAAGTATTATCAGTATCAATCTCAAATTTTGAAGCAAATTTGAATTTGACTTTCTATCCAAAAGGATCAGTAGTAATTCCATATTGTTCAACAAGAAAGGGATACAAGGCATTGATGAAAGGGAGACCAAGTATCTCTTTATCAGTCATGTTTTTAACAAGAACAGAAGGAATTTTGAAACAGACAGTATCGTGGCAAACATGAGCATTATTCAATTCATATTTAATTTTCATTTTAGTACCATTAGCGGAAACCAATCTTTCAGTTGACTTTTCAAAATATTTTGAAGGAATTAATCCTTCTTGGATACAGTTCATATTCGCAGCAGAATCAATCATAGCAATAACATTGAAATAATAATCATGAGAAACAACAATTTTAACTTTTGTAAACCATTTTGGATGAAGCATTTTATTAACAAGATTAAGTTGAGAATCAGTGAGAACATTAGCAATACCATTATCAGAAAGAAGAGCCTGTTGACTGTATTCATCTCCAGCTTTGAGCTCATCTTGTTCATTATCAGATTGATGTTTATCAAGATTTTTGTCAATTCTTAACAGAAGCAATTCTTGTTTAAGATTATTGTTATCACTTTTAATGCTTTTGAACTCATTCTTTAACTCAATTATTTCTTGTTTAACAACAGTGATTTCATGTTAGAGCTCATTAACAGTTAATTCTTTAGATTTCTTTTTGTTAAATCTTTCCTAAGTTTCTTCAAAACTTATTGTCGCTTTCAATTTTTTATCATTTTCATCTTTTTTCTAATTTTTCTTAAGCTTATCAAGATATTCTTTTTGCAATTCAGGATTTTCAAACTAACTTATCAATTTGATTAACAAGCTTTCATTTTCATCACTTTTGGTGAGAACATTAACAGTTTTAATAATATTGCAACATGAATCTCTACAACCAAGTTTAACAGTAGGTGAACCAGAGGAATCATCATCAGATTGGTAACAAGAATCAGATGAAGAAGAAAAATCGTCTTCCAAGGAATTAGACGAGATGTTTGATTTAAGGATTCGGAATAGTTCTTCTTGATCATTATCATTAATGTTTAACATATTAAGCTTATTTTTTAGCTTACCAAGTTTTTGCTTACAGTTTTTATTGAATTGACTAGGTTTTCCACAGTTGAAACATTTACCTTTACCTGATTTCTGTTTATCATATTTTTTAGAAACATTTTTCCTCTTAGCATAAAAATCATTGGGTTTAAAAAAGTTGGTTCTGTATCTTTTATGTTTTTTATGGTTATAATTTTTGTGACCTTTATCATGTTTTTTCCCTTTTTGCCTAGAAGGAGCAATAGGGGGCAAACCATATTGTTCACAGAAATTACCCATTTCATATTTAGCTTTTCTCTTATTTTTTAATTGGTATTTTAACAATTTTTTATCATTACACATGTTAATACCAAGTCTTTTAATAGTGCTAAAAATATCACCATAAGTTAAATTATCATAATCAATGTAATTATTTTTACCAATTAACTCTTGTTTTACCTTATAAGCAAAGATAAGAGGCAGAATGTTAATAAAATTTTCTTTCCAATAGGGCCTGTAGCAATCTTTCCAGAGCATGACTCTGAAAAGGAAAACATCTTTTGATACCATCTGTAATCAGACATAGTAGGACAGCTTAAATTATTTAGATAATCAGAAATTTGAGACGAAACATTGGATGGAGTAGCAACAAAATGTTTAAGAATAGTATAGATGTAAGTATTAACACCATCAGAAATAACTCGACCAAGATTTTCATCAAAAATAGGGAAACCTTCATCATTCTTTTTAACAGCAGATTTAATAGAATCTCTGGATTCTTCTGTGAGATATGAATCCCACCATCCACGAAGAGTACCAGAAAATCCAGTAACAAGAAGTTCAACAATTTCAGAGTGACTAAGACTGTGGTTATTCAAGTAAGCAGTTCCAACCATAGACATTTGTTCCATTTTATTAATTATTTCTTGCTCAGACAAACCATCAATATTCCATTCATAAAGTTTATCAGCAGAAACAGAAAACTGAGTTTGAAAAGATCTTTCTTCAAACTGCATATCAGGAGGAGTAGGTTTTGAATACCAGTTTTTTGTAAAAGACATTGGATTGGGCTTTCCAACAAATCTTTTAATTTCTGGTAAATCATCATAAAAAATCTTCTTAGTTGAAACAGAAGACAATGAATCAGAATCCTTATTTTCTTCAAAAACATTTTCTTTTTCATTTCTTGAAATAGTTCGAGTAGCACTAGTGGAAGTACCTTCAGTTTCAACCTTTAAATCAGAAAGCATTTTTTCGACAATTTGAAGAGTTTTTGTCTGAGAAGTTTTAAAATTCAATTTTTCTCTTTGATTGGGTAAGTCAATCAAAGGTTTCTCAGGTTTTGAAATAGCAGATTTTTCAACAACTTTCGGTTTTGGAAGAACAATTTTTTCAACAATTGTTTCTTCAATGCGGTCAAGCTGTTGACCAATAACATGCAAGGATTCATTAGTAAAATTGCTTTGTTCAATATTACTAAAAACAGGAGTATCAGCATCAGCAATTTTGAAAGGAGAAGCCTTCACATCAGTCCCTTTACAGTTTACGAGAACTGTCTCAAGGGGTGGGTGGCTAGACCTAACAACGATTTGGTCTTCTTTAACAAAGTTTGATTTTTTGATTACGTTCAAATGATTTTGAGAAACTTCATCTTTTGAAACATAATAGATTTCAAGGAAATCAAAAATCAAAAATTGTTTTTTCAATTGATTCATTTTTTCTTTCCATTTCCTTTTAACATGATCTTTTTTTCAGATTGTGCAAAAGTACTTTGGTAATATATTCTTTTATTTCTGTTTTTAGAAGAAATAAATTTATTAAACAAGGAAACCGTACAAATTTCAAAGCTTTCGTTCAAAGCATTTAAAACTCTTAATTGATTTTGGAAAACATGGTTTTCAACAATTTGAAAATCAGAACCAGATGGAGACACAGATCTAGTATCTTCTTCTTCTTCTTCTTCTTCTTCTTCATTAGCAGTTCTGCTATATGGAGAGGAAGATTCTGGTTTAGTAGAGTAAAAAGCAGTGCTAACTTGGGAGTTACCACTTGAAACTCCTTTTAGCTTTAAATCAGGCTTTTCTAAATTCTTTTTTCAAATATTAATTGAGATCAAGATCTCTTCTTGAAACACTTTCAGATCCAACAAAGAAATGCCTTCCTTCGTTGATCGTTAAGGGTTTGTCATCATGAAATCTTATTTTAACATTTCCATCAAGGTATTCTTGAATATGAGCAAGATTTAATTCATCAAAAACAGGTTTAGCAGGAGGAGATTCATGTTCCAACAACCATTCTTTGGGAAGATTGATATCTTGCCATTGAATCATTTTTGGGACTTGAATCATAGCATCAGAAGTTTAACATTGAATTAACATGGTTTTACCAATAGGATCTCTTATGTGAGCAGAACGAGGATTCAATTGAGAACCCAAAAGTATGTAATAAATGTGGTAAATAAGAACAAAAGGCTTACTGCCTTCTTCCATGTCATAACCAGATGTCAAAACATTTAATGTCAAGTCTTTAACAATATTAACATCATTCAAAGCAAGAGTGATATTAGGATAACAGTCAAAATAAACAGGACCATCATACAAAGAAGCAGTAATCATACCAAGAATACAATTATTAAATCTTTTAAATCTAGCATCTCTTAAACACATCAAAATAGAAGTATTAATACCTTTTCTTGTGAGTGGTTTAACAGCAACTTGAACAAGACCAATATGCAAATAACTGAGTTTTTTAGCAAGAAATTCATTAACATTTCTTTTGGAAAACAAGCAACATTTTTCATGAGTTCTAGAGATATAAAATGTTTGTTCAACAGTTCTAACTCTATATTCAAAAAAAGCAGTATTTTCAGCCCAACTAAGCTTATAGATGGACTTAGTAGAAACCTTTGGAATATTTCAATTTCAGAAATCAGGAATCTCATTTTCTTCAACAGTGTGATCTTCTTCATTTACAATATCAGGAGGACAACCAGTCGTCTTGGAGCTGACAGAGGAGTTGGATTAACACTCAATTATCATGTTTTTCTTAACACCGTTGCATTTCGTAATACATACCCTAAGAAACCCTATACCTCTCATGCCCTACACGCTCTCCTAGCTTCAACGGGCCTTACTGTTCTGTTTTGGGAATTCACTTTACGTCTAGGGTGGCACCAACGATGGTAAGAAGGGAACACAACAAAGGAGTATCAAAGTCTCATGCAGACACAGACAAGGCACAAAGAACCCAACACACTATCACTTGCCAGAAAAGAACGGATGGCTCTGATACCTTTTGGTATCAGAGCCATCCGTTCTGATTCCTTGGAAGACGATTTTTCTTCTTCATCTGATTCTTGTTACCAATCTGATGATGATTCCTCTAGTTCACCTACTATTAAACTTGGTTATAGAGATTCATGTTGCAATGTTATTAAAACTGTTAATGTTCTCACCAAAAGTGAAGAAAATGAAAGCTTGTTAATCAAATTGATAAGTCAGATTGAAAATCTTGAATTGCAAAAAGAATATCTTGATAAGCTTAAGAAAAATTTGAAAAAAGATGAAAATGATAAAAAATTGAAAGCGAAAATAAGTTTTGAAGAAACTTTGGAAAGATTTAACAAAAAGAAATCCAAAGAATTAACTGTTAATGAACTCCAACATGAAATCACTGTTGTCAAACAAGAAATAATTGAGTTAAAGAATGAGTTCAAAAGCATTAAAAGTGATAACAATAATCTTAAACAAGAATTGCTTCTATTAAGAATTGATAAAAATCTTGATAAACATCAATCTGATAATGAATAAGATGAGCTCAAAGATGGAGATGAATCCAGTCAACAGGTTCTTCTTTCTGATAAAGGTATTGCTGATATTCTCATTGATTCTCAGCTTAATCTTTTTAATAAAATGCTTCCTCCATA
Source organism: Lithocarpus polystachyus (assembly GCA_033629205.1). Taxonomy (NCBI): domain Eukaryota; kingdom Viridiplantae; phylum Streptophyta; class Magnoliopsida; order Fagales; family Fagaceae; genus Lithocarpus; species Lithocarpus polystachyus. The sequence goes on along the minus strand of CM066172.1, from coordinate 12,192,346 downwards.
ATGGTTTAAAAAAGTTAAAATTGTTGTTGCTCATGATTATTATTTCAATGTTATTGCTATGATTTATTTTAGTGCGGATATGAACTATAACCAAGAAGGATTAATTCCTTCAAAATATTTTGAAAAGTCAACTGAAAGATTGGTTTCTACTAATGGTACTCAAATGAAAATTAAATATGAATTGAATAATGCTCATGTTTGCCATGATAATATCTGTTTCAAAACTGTTGTTAAAAACATGACTGATAAAGTGATACTTGGTCTCCCTTTCATCAATGCTTTGTATCCCTTTCTTGTTGAATATGATGGAATTACTACTAATCCTTTTGGACAGAAAGTAAAATTCAAATTTGCTTCAAAATTTGAGATTGATACTGATAATGCTTTGACTCTGATTCATGCTAAGACTAATCATCTCAATTTTCTTAAGCAAGAAGTTAGATTTAAGAAAATTGCTGAACAGCTTTTTGATAAATTGTTACTATCAAAAATTAATAATTTTCAGAAAATGTTGATTGATGATATTTGCTCTGATATTCCCAATGCATTTTGGCATAGGAAGAAACTCATTGTTAACTTGCCATTTATTAAAGATTTTAATGAGAAAAATATTCCTACTAAAGCTCGCCTCATTCAGATGAATGCTGAAATGGTTGAGTTTTGTAAAAAGGAAATCCAAGATTTGCTTGATAAAAAACTGATCAGAAATAGCAAGTCCTCTTGGTCTTGTGCTGCTTTCTATGTGCAAAAAAATGCTGAAATTGAGAGGGGAACCCCTCATCTAGTGATCAATTACAAACCTTTGAACAAAGTCTTAGAATGGATTAGGTACCCTATTCCAAATAAGAATGACTTAGTTCATAGATTGAGTGATGCCGTAGTGTTTTCCAAGTTTGACATGAAATCTGGATTTTGGCAAGTTCAGATTAGTGAGAATGATAGGTATAAAACTGCTTTCACCACTCCCTTGTTAGGAAATCATCATGTTTGTATCGCATACAAAACATACGCAGCGGAAAATAAACAGATCTACTTCATTCGCAATTGATAACATGCACTATGTAGGTTTCAGAATATAAGGACAAGAGAGTGTACCTTGATGCGGTGAAATTCAAAATCGAATGAAGAAGTACTCGGGAAGACTTTCAATCTTCACTCCAATTCCACTTGATGCCCAAGATGTGTGATCTCTCAATCAGTTCTATGTTTCTTGAGAGAATATGAAAGAGTGTCTCTCTTCCTTATATTATTTTTTTTTAATTCCACATACAAACCATTTTATTCTATATAAAATTTTGTATGTTTCTCTCCACATAACTGATTATCTAATTGGGCTAGCCTTTTGGGCCTTCCCAATTGGGCTTTAGTGTGTGGCTTGGAGTGGGACCAAAAGGGAACAAATAAGACACTAGCTCCAATGGGCCTTGGGCTTTTCTGTCAACTCTTGACAAGTCCAAAGTTACCATTAATTATATTTAATACCACTATATAAATATAATTGCACTCTACGCCTTATTAATAAATTATATCCCAAGACTTTATTATACATGCAACCCCTTCATAAAATATTCGTAATAATACAAAGTCATGAATATAGACTGCCACTTTGTAAATTACTACATCTTAATCCTTGAGTACCCGGTTTAATCCTTTTGAGTTATTCACCATATATTTATAAAATCCAATTTCATAAATATATACTTTAGTCTTACTAAAGTGGTTAGGCCTAACTCTCTGAATAACTGTACCCATTAAACTTATCTCAAGGGAATATTTTATATCTCCGTTAAGAGACTATGAATTCTATCTTGAGAATATATGTTCCATCAACACTAAATGTGGCTGCCCAACATACTGAGGTTTTGACCGTTACTTTAGATCTCACTCCTGATATATCAAAGCAACCTACATTTCATGATCTGGTCCATTATTCTCTCAGGATTAAGAGTTCATGTGAATACAAGTCGTGAGATTTATTATTCAATTGACAGTCATTAGGAGAATAATAAATTTCACAGCGGTCCAGTTCAATATGTCTTAACTCTTAAAACATATCAACATATTAACTAGAAGTCACCACTTCCATTATCAAGACAAATCATCGTAGTTAATATGTTATAGTCTTCGCAGATGAAATGCCCAATTTCATCACCGACTACGAACCAAAATTCTAAGTTTACAAAGAACTTGTGATCTATATCTTCTGTGACTAAATCACATAAATCACATACTATGCATCTCATGGACTATTTGATAATGTCCGAATATTCATGTTACCATTATTTTAGATAAGAACAAAACAACTTTATTAAACACAATATTAAGTCATATATTATTTCTCACATAATGTCATACATAATATCATACATAGCATCATACAATAGGATTTAAGAGCACATATCCTAACATCCCTTTGGTCACTACGAGTGGAATGTTATGCCTTTTGGTCTTAAGAATGCTCCTAGTGAGTTCCAAAACATTATGGATGATATTTTAAAACCCTAGTTTGAAAGCATAAATTAAACACTCCAATAGCTACAACTGGAATCCTACTCCCATCAGCCAAGGTCAGAAACAACTCTCATTCTTTAAGTCTTCTGGTCTCCTGGAACCCCTGCAAAGAATTGCAGATATGATTAGTACAACCTGAATTCACACACCAGGAATCCGTGGGATTTTGTACCAAACATATTTCAAGAAGGAATGAAATTTTCATACCCTTATTGGCAGCCTTGAACTTTGGACAGTTCCTCTTCCAATGTCCTTTCTCACCACAATGGAAACATTTTCTTTTCAGCTTCTTTCCTTTGTCGGCAACCCCTAAGACAATTTTTTTACCCTCCTGCTTAGTGAAGTCCTTCTTCTTCTTCTTACCCTTGCCTTTCGACTTAGGTTGAGAAGTAGAAGCTTCACCCACATTGGCTTCAACATTAGAAGTACCAAGGATGCCTTCCGCCGCTACCAACTCATTCATTAATTCAGACAAAGAATAAATCTTTTTGTTCATGTTATAATTAAGTTTGAATTCCTTGAATGATTCCGGTAGTGACTGGAGTATCATATCGACTTGGGATTCTCCATCAATGTCGGCACCCAAAACTTCTAATGTATTCAGATTAGAGATCATTGTAAGACAATGTTCTCTCACTGAACTACCTTCAGCCATTTTGGTATTATAAATTTGCTTCATGGTTTCTTACCTTGCAGAACGGCCTTGCTCACCAAAGATCTCCTTCAGACTTTGCATAATGTCCGAAGCTAGTTCTACATCCTGCATTTGATGCTGTAGAACATTTAAGATGGACGCTAGGATGTAACACTTGGCCATTTCATTACATTTCTGCCAACAATCATATCGTTGTTTTTCCTCAGGAGGAGCATCTAATGAAGGAAAGCTAGGACATGGTTGAGTAAGCACATATTTGTGCTCTTCAGCTGTGAGAACTATGTCCAAGTTTCTTTTCCAATCAACATAATTGGTTCCAGTCAGTTTGTTTTGATTAAGAATGCTAACAAGTGGGCTAAATGATGCCATGTTCAAATCTGAAATAATAAACATGAATATAATAAGTACACTGGACATTATCAATTTAGCATATAAACATATAATATAGAACCTTAATAAAACCATAATATAATATATGCAACGACAACCCAATCTCACAATTAATATTCCTCGGTAGCGAGGTCATACCAATCACTATGATTAAGCAAGGATTATCCTCATTATTAATGCTATCATGGTAACTCTTACCAAACAAAAATAATGTGCTGCTTATTCTTTAGCCTCTAAGTGATAATGACATAGCTCCGTAGGGAGGTTAACATCATACTTAGTCTAGTGTACATCATTGTCTAGAATCAATGTGAGTCACCAAGTAACTCCACGGTAGCGTGGTCGCTCTTAATGTAAAAACACACTTCATCTATCATTAAGAAGTTTAACCTGTAGTACCATGAATTAAACACCCTTCGAAGGGAGCAAGGCATATACGCCAAGGCGAGGTGATTAATCACACTACTATAAACTGACAATGGAGGCTGTGAGATCCAACCCTTGAATCTCTCTCCCACTAGATATTTTAAATTAAAGGTTTTTATCTTTTAAACATGCATAAACTAATTATACACAGCCTTGCACTTTATACTAAACACTTTTTCTTACGAAAAAGGCGTAAGAAAAAATAGCAAAAACACAAAATATAATCATACACTTTAAAGTTTTGAAAACACTTAGAAAAAATTCTGAGTTTACAAAGAACTTGTGATCTATATCTTCTGTGACTAAATCACATAAATCACATACTATGCATCTCATGGACTATTTGATAATGTCCGAATATTCATGTTACCATTATTTTAGATAAGAATAAAACAACTTTATTAAACACAATATTAAGTCATACATCATTTCTCACATAATGTCATACATAAAATCATACATAGCATCATACAATAGGATTTAAGGGCACATATCCTAACATCCCTTTGGTCACTACGAGTGGAATGTTATGCCTTTTGGTCTTAAGAATGCTCCTAGTGAGTTCCAAAACATTATGGATGATATTTTCAATCCCTTCAGCCATTTCACCACTGTTTACATTGATAATGTTCTTGTTTACTCCAATTCTATTGATGAGCATTGGAAACATTTATATTCATTTTAGGAGACTATTAAAAGAAATGGTCTTGTTGTCTCTGCTAAGAAAATCAAACTGTTTCAGACAAAAATCCGATTCCTTGGCTATGACATCTCTGAAGGACAAATTCGTCCTATTGATAGAGCCATCCAGTTTGCTGATAAATTCCCTGATGTTATCACTGATAAAACCCAACTCTAAAGGTTTCTTGGCTCCTTGAATTATGTTGCTGATTTCTACAAGGATATGAGGAAACAATGTAAACCCCTTTTTGATCGGTTACAGAATAATCCTCCACCCTGGTCTGATGTTTATACTTCCCTTGTTAGACAAATCAAGTCCTATGTTTAGGCACTGCCTTGTCTTGGTATTTCCACTTCTAATGCTTTCAAAATCGTTGAAATTGATGCTTCTGACATTGGTTATGGAGGCAGTCTGAAACAGAGAGTTTCCCCAGACTCATCCGAAAAAATTGTTCGTTTCTATTCTGGAGTCTGGAATGCTGCACAGTTAAATTATAGTACTATTCAAAAAGAAATTTTATCTCTAGTATTATGTATTTCAAAGTTTCAAAGTGATTTATTAAACCAAAAGTTCTTATTACGAATTGATTGCAAAAATGCTAAGTATGTTATTGAAAAAGATGTTGAAAATATTGTTTCAAAACATATTTTTGCCTGATGGCAAGCTATTTTAAGTGTTTTTGATTTTGATATTGAATATATAAAAGGATCTTAAAATGCCATCCCTGATTTCCTTACCCGTGAATTTTTGCAGTGTCACAATGGCAAGTAGGTGGTCGAAAGACAAGAGCCATGCCATTGATAAACCAATTGTTAAAAAGGAACCTGTTTCTCCATTGGAGATTGTTAACCGTTTCACTCCCTTAGGTACCATTTCTAAGCCTAATTACTCTTCTGTTTTGGTCTCATCCTATGACCTTTATGCTTTAACCTCTGTTAGCCAACCTGTTAAAACTGTTTATCCCAAAGCTTCCTATACTTCCTAGTATGTTAAAAAACAATATTTCCAAAACATGTTTTCCATTGAGTCAAATAGGGCCTCCATTATTGACCCCTTTAGACTTACTACCAGCTATTTTCCCCCAAAGTTTCATTGGATTCCTGAACATGGTGAGAAAACTGTGAATTACTATGCTGATATCTTGAGCCATGAGAATTCAATTATTATTAAAGCCATCAAACACATGGTTAACACTAGTAATGTTATTTATTATAGTGTTTTTCTAAATCATATTATTTCTGAAGAAATGTGGGTCCCAACCTTTCCTCCACAAGGATGTTACCCAAATTTAATGTTCCATACTCCTACCATGATTACATCACTGCTTGGTTTAGATTTATGCTTCATCAGATTGAAAACATGACTCATTCATGGTTTGTTAACTTTGATAAGGACTTCAGTTCCAATTTGCCTCTTTGGTTCGGCCGATGGTGGACCCAGCTTGGCTCTGTTCCTGATATATTTCCAGATCCATTAAAGGATTCTTTTGAATATTTCTCAAGAACATTCAAAGTTGATTCTTATGGTGCTAAATTCTCTCCTTTACTTCATTTCATTAAGAGATATAAAGTTCCTTGGATCTTGAAATGGCAATATGAGAAGGAAGGAGATGTTCTCACACGCCGATGGTTTGTCAAATAGTGGGATAAGTTTCCACACACACAATCTGTTGTCAACAATGTTACTAGGGATTTGTCATCCCCAAATGCTTTACCCGGTGTTAAGATCAATACCCCAATGCAAAAGAATGAACTAGCTAATGCACATACTTTTACATCTGTTACAACTGTTAAATCCTCTGTTAAGCCTAAAATGAAGGGTTCCCCTTAAGATGAAATTCGCAAGGACCCTGATGCTCTATATGCCCTCCTTAAGTTGATTTCAAAAGAGAAGGTAGCTGATGATGGTTTAGAAGATGAACGGTCTTCTGAAGCGTTTGTTTCAAAAAACCCATATTACCCTTACAATCAGGAATGGTTTGGTCATGATGAAGAAGACAATCCTGATTTAGTAGAAGATTGAATTTGATTCTCCTATTTGTCTGGCCTGCACAATGGCCAACGCTACAATATTGGTTTTGATTCCCTTGTTTGTCTGGCCTGCACAACGGCCAAAGTGCTAAAGAAGATACCCCCGATGATTCTGCTACCTGTTTCCCACAATTGATGCTGCTTTTTATAAAGAGGATTTCTCATGATTTGGTCACTTCTCTTAGCACAAATTGATAAAACATGAAGGTTCAGACTCTGCTACGGAATATGACAAAAAGTGAAAAAGTTACTGTTCACCGCTACAGTTCACTATTCACTGTTACTGTTCACTGTTACTGTCCATGGTTACTGTTCACTCAGAAAAATTTGCCTATTTAAGGTGGGCTATCCCTTAAGTTAGAAGGCAGAATTTTCTTAAAGCTGAAACACTCTTTAGGACTCTCCTCTCCTTTAGATTTTCTCTCTAGGATTCCCACTACTATTTCCCTACTACTACCTTGTTTGTAAAGCTTGTAACTAGAACTAGTCTCCAAGCTTTGTACTGTTAAACTGTTGTAATCCAGTGACTACTACTGCTGTAAGTGTTGTTGTCTAGTTTCAATAATAACTACTTTCAGCTTTGCGTTTATTATATTTTAAACTATTTAATACTTTGCTTGGTTGGTTCTATCGCCTCCTAACTGCTTTAATATATTGCTTTGTTATATTGCTTGACTGGTTCTACCGCCTCATAATTATTTTGTTATATTGCTTATAATTATTTTGTTATACTGCTTGGCTGGTTCTACCACCTTATTATTGCTTTGAATTACTTTGATTAGATATTGCTCTACCGCCTTCTTGGCTGGTTGTACTTTGCTTACTTTATTTTACTCACATTTATTTTACATTATATATATATATATATATATATAACGAAAGTCTTTGAATTAAAAAAAAAAAAAACTTTTTCTGATGTTATCAAATAAGTTTTAGAAGTCCATATTTCTTCAGGTCATTATCTAATACTACTTAACATCTTTTAGATAAATTAATGCAACTAATGAGAACAAATTTTGATTAAATTAGGTTTGATATTCTCTACAAAAAGTCAAATTAAATTAGATAATTCTTTTCTTTTTTTTTTTTTTGAAATTCGGCTTGATTGTTTACGTCCAAAACAAAGAACCCTGAATGATTACATCTTGATTATTAAAATCTATGCATTAGGCGTTATCCTTATTGTGGGGTATATACAGTAGCAAACCCTAAGTTTACATTAGATTAAGCCTAGTGTTGTAGTACTTGTACTATGAGTAGAATTATTATTACCTTGTTTACCTTATAATTACATGGAATTGCAATAAATTTGTGCATCATAGACCATAATATCTCTAACAGTGTGTATAGTAAAATAATAATTCCATATTCTATCAGTAATATAGTATTAGATTTTTTTCCCTATTCCTTGACAAACGTATGAAAAATAAAATCTCTTCAAATGCCATACCAACGCTTATATGGATCATCAGTACTAGCCTACACTTATAAGAGATTTATTAATACTTAATGCAAATTTTATACTTAAGCGTGAAAGTTTGGTATAAAGTGTGTTAGGTTCTAAATATTTAGGATTAAATGTTTAGATACTTAATTTATTTATATGGGCAAACTGAGAACAAAAACATGTCTAGATTAGGTATTAGACTCATGGTTGTTCAAGTCAAGATTCAAGAACTGTCAAGCTGCAGAAAAAAGAAGCAAGCTACTATGAAGCTCGATCGATCGAAAGATAGGTTCAACCAATCAAAAATTGTGTTTTGTAGATTTCAAATCAGGCCCAAGTCTGCAAAATGTCTAGGGTTTCAGTCCAACATTACTAGGTATAAAAGGAAAACCCTACTAACATTTTAGAAGCTCTTGGAAGTCTTGTGAGTTACTCCTGTGAGATTTGAGTGGTTTCTGTACCTTTTAACTCAACAAGTGTCTACCGAAACAAGATCTACAATCAAGAACTGGTGGAAACTGTTGTAGGAAAGCGCCTTCGGATAGCAATCCCACCTCAGTATTGACTGTGAAAATATTATGACTATAAAAAGATCTTCGAGAAATAAACAATAGGAATGAAACAAATCCAAAAATTGAAAATTAACAAAGACACACAAACAAAAGAACACCAAAGATTTATGTGGTTCGGCTTTTGGCCTACATCCACAGGCAACGACGAAGAAATTCCACTAATCAAAATATGGAGATATACAAATTGGTGTATCAATACTCTCACACACACCCAATCCCCAATACACCCAATAATTCTCACACAAATACAAAGAATAGAGAGAACCTTGCACCCTATTCTACTAGAGAACTCTCACAATAATATGCAATATACAATCTCACTATTTCACTCTCTTTTTTTCTATCTATTGCCGAAGCAACTCTATCTAATTTATACTAAGTTAGGCCAGCTAGTAGTGATTGCTTTGCACCAAAATTGCTATGAAAAACTAGTCCTAAAATAATTAGGAAACACAGTTGCACTTGAAATAGGAAATCAAGTCTTATATGGAAATAGTGTTGGCAATGAAATTGACTTCAAGTCTTGTTCGGCATTCCAAAACAAGCATGTTTAGGATAAGTTCAAGCCACCGACATCATAGAAACAAGTTGCTGCAAAAAGATCAACTACTGACGGTGATCTGAAACCTTTGAGTGGGATCTCAAAGTCACAAATGTGGGTGTTTGTGTTTAGAAAATTCAAGATAGAAGCGTCCGTGGAGTCAGAGCTACACGTGGTCGTGTTAGTAAGTTCTACAAGAGGTAACTTTAGATTTAGGGTTTAAATCTATTGTAAATGTCCATTCTATCATAGTGGATTTGTTTACCTTGAGGATAGATAATGTTAAATCCTCCCTAAATTTTTTACCTTGAAACTGGACGGTTTTATTGGTTTTCCTAGGTCATCATATTGCTTGTCTTCTTTACTTTTCCGCATTAGAGTTTGTTTGGGAACAACTTATTTAGCTGAAATTGAAAACTTTTTGTTAAAATTATTGTAGAAAAAACTAAAAGGTAGCTAAAATAGTATAGTGAGACTCATAAATAGTATCAAAAAGTGCAATAAGACTCATAAATAGTAGAAAAAATAAGCTAAATAGTAAAAAAAGCTAGCTTTTCAAGCCGATGCCAAACGCAACCTAAGTAATATAATTGCATGTGTTTAACCTAGATCTCATAATTAACCTAAGTAACTACTTGGCTAATTTATTAGGTTAAACTAATATGTTTTAAAAGGGGTCTAATCAGAGCGGGTTACCTCTTGATTAGGTAGTTTTACCTTGAGTTGATCCTTGACCCTTGTTGTTATAGATTCTCTAATTATCTTTCCTTTAAGTTCAATTAAATTGACAATTGAATCTTTTTCATCTTAGACTATATGGCTGATGAACTGTGCTAATCCTATCCTTATATACCTTGGTGTAACTACATGCTGCAATAATTATGTTTGTTATACCGCTTTAATTGTCTTAAAAGTACGTGATACTTGTTTGTGGTATTTGGATAGTGGTTGTTCTAGGCACATGACATGAAATAAAGCTTTATATGTTAGGACATATGTGAATCATATTAGGAACATATGTCAGTATAGAATTGGCTAATCCTTTGACAAAACGCACTTTACTTGTAATTAGGTAGATTTAGGATGTGTTTAATACTTTAAGGAACAAGGTTTCAAGTTTAAGTGTTAAAGTCAAGCAAGTCTGTCTAAGAATCAAGTGAAGAAGTGTTGGATTTTAAATTTCGAGGTATCTATCGAGAATTACGAAATTCAAATTTCCAAATTTGATTTTCGGCCCATACTAACATATTTGTGTAGGGTTTCTTTTCTCACAACCCTAAACATATATAAGGCTTATTTTAAAGGCTATCACATAAGAGAATACAAGGATAACACATGAAAATGGTGACCGATGCTTTATTCTCTCTGAAAGAAGCTATTGCATCTTTGCGCCTTAAGGTTTTGTAACCAAGTACTTCTTGATCTTCATTGTGTTGATGAAGTGAAGAACTTTGCAGCCAACAATCTTCTTCAAGTTAGTGTGTTAGTCACGTACTGGGAGCCGTGTATTAAAAGGAGAGATTGTCACTACAGAACAAGTCCAATTGGGTATTGAGGTAAGGGTTCAATTGTAGGTTGGTATAAGGTATTGGGATTCCTTTACTTGTAACCGCTTGTTGTGATAATAGTGGATTTTCGGGAGTGTTGACCTTAAAATCACCCGGTGGGGTTTTTGCCATGTAGGTTTTCCCCATTCGTAAACAAATTACCGTGTCATTTATTTTTCGCTACATATTTAGTTAATTGGTGATTTGTTTGTGCTGCCACGCGTATTGCATGCTAATTGAATCTAATTAATTTCACTTGGCTAAATTAATTGATTAAGTTACTAAAGGGGTCAATACATTCTTGGCCTATCAACTCCAATTCGTGAATAGATGTTTGGGCTTTCTTTTCTCACAACCTTAAACATATATAAGGATTGTTTTAAAGGCTGTCGTAGCTGATGCAACTTAATGCAAAAGTTTTTCATAAGCATATTGTGAACCGGAGACATATGACTTAGTTTATCTTTCTATTTAAGAAGCTGCTGTGTTTGTACATCGTAGGGTTTTGTGACCAAGGGGTTTTGTGACCAAGGTGCTTTATGATTTTCATTGTGTTGATGAATTGAAGAACTTTGCAGCCAACATTCTTTCTCAAGTTAGTGATTAAGTCGCATACTAGGATCTGCGCATCTATTGGTTAGTCACGTACTGGGAACCGTGCATCAAAAGGAGAGATTGTCATTACAGAATTTGTCCAATTGGGTATTAGAATAAGGGTTTAACTGTAGGTTGATATAAGATACTGAGATTCTTTTACTTGTAATCGCTTGTTTTTATAATAGTGGATTCTTGGGAGTGGTGACCTTAAAATCACCCGGTAGGGTTTATGCCGTGTAGGTTTTCCCCATTTGTTAAAAAATCACCATGTCAATTTATTTTTCGATGCATATTTTGTTATTTGGTGATTTATTTGTGCTGCCACGCAAATTGTATGTTAATCTGATTAATCAATCAACTTGGCTAATTAATTGGTTAATTTATTACAAGGGGTCAATTCATTCTTGCCCTATCATTATTCAAGACCCTTTTTGAAGGAAAGATAGGAACTGTCACATTTGGAGATGAAAGCAAATCAATCATTTGTGGTATTGGTATAGTAGATATACCAGGGTTACTGGTCTTTGTGGTATGTGGATGGATTAAAGGCTAATCTACTGAGTATTCATCAAATTTGTGATAAGGGATTGAATGTGTTATTTACCAAGTATGAATGTGAGATACTTGATGACGGAGGTGATTGCATCTATGTTGGAATAAGAACTGCTGATAATTGCTATGGTATGACACCAAGCATCAATCATAAGTGCTATAGTGTGAAAATCAATCAGGTGGACTTATGACATCAATGGTTAGGACATACTAGTCCAAAGAAATTAAAAAGATCTTTAAGTGTGAAGCTGTTGTAGGTTTACCAAAATTTGAGAAGATAGAGAAAAGTATATGTGGACCATGTCAGATTGGTAAACAAGTGAAATCTTAACACCCATCAATAAGTGAGGTTTAGACATTTAGACCATTAGAGTTACTACACATTGTGTACAATCTACATCAAGCAGAGCCTACATGGTGTACAATCTCAGAACCAAAACAGTAATGGGATCATCAAATTTGGTGATAAATGATGAACAGTGTACTGAAGATCATTCTGAAGTGATTCAAGGAACCCCAAACAATCACACCAAAATTGAAGACACTCTACCCAAGGAGTATGTCAGTAGGCTTGATGATCAAGAATTACAAATTCTGAATGATGCAGTGTCAGAACCAACAACACCTGTTCGAGAAAGGATATAAGAACAATGTGAAGGAAGTACTTCTACTGGGCAAAACAACACACCAGCATCCTTGGTAGAAGGACCATCTACAAGGGTTAAGTTAAATCACCCTATTACCAACATCTTAGGAAGCGTAAATGACAATATGCGACTAAGATCAAAAGCGCTGAATGTAATCACGAATTCATGTTATTTGTCCCAAATAGAACCCAAGAAGCTAGATGCAGCTCTTGAAGATATTGATTGGATAAACTCCATCCATGAAGAACTTCATCAATTCGTTCAGAATGATATATGGGAACTGGTTCCTAGACCACAAGGATTCAATGTAATTGGCACTAAATCGATTTTCACGAACAAGTCTGATGAACATGGCACAGTTATAAGAAATAAATCAAGACTTGTTGCTCAAGGGTACACTCAAGTAGAAGGAGTAGACTTTGATGTGACTTTTGTACCTGTAGCTAGACTTGATTCTATTCGAATTCTCTTGGCCATTTCATGTCACTTGAACTTCAAACTCTATTAGATGGATGTGAAGAGTGCATTTTTGTGTGGGAAGTTGCAAGAAGAAGTGTATGTGGAGTAGCCTAAAGGATTTGTGGATCCACATAGACCTAATGATGTCTACAAACTGAAGAGAGTACTGTATAATCTTAAACAAACTCCTTAAGCAAAGTGGGGATTGATCCATTAGGTTAGCTTGTTGACCTTACCTTATATAGAAGTATGATTGGTTGTTTGTTATATCTTATTGCTAGTCGTCGTCCTGATATATCTTTTAGTGTTGGTGTGTCTGCTAGATTTCAAGCTAATCCTAAAATGTCACATTTAACTGTTGTTAAAAGAATAATTAAATATGTGAATGGGACTAGTGATTTTGGTTTGTTCTATAGCAAAGAGTCAAATGTATCCCTTGCTGGATAGTTTAATGTTGATTGGGCTGGAAATGCCGATGATATTTAGAGCACTACTAGAGGGTGTTTTTATGTTGAAACAAATTTAGTTGCTTGGATGAGTAAGAAGAAAAATTCTGTCTCTCTGTCTACTGCAGAAGCTGAATATATTGCTGCAGGAAGTTGTTACTCAAAACTTCTATGGATGAAAAAGCTTTTAAGTGATTATGGCATATCACAGGATACTATGGTTGTGTATTGTGATAACTCTAGTGCTATTGATATCTCTAAGAATATGGTTCAACACTCTAGGACTAAACACATAGAGATTACATATCACTTTATTAGGGATGTTGTGGAAAGAAAAATGTTGCTTTTGAGTGTATCCCTACTAAACATCAGAATGCTAACATTTTTATCAAACCTCTTGATAGGAGTAGATTTTAGTCCCTTTGTCAAGTGATTGGTGTTATCACATGCCCCTAGGTTTTTAGAGACTCCATGGTCCTTGTGCTTAATCTCTCAATCCTTTGGACTAAATGCTTTTGCTTAGGATTTTATTTTCTGCATTACATTCATGCATCTCATTCTAGGATTGTTTAGGATGTTTTTAAGTTAAAAAAAAAACAAAAAAATGGAATTTTTTTATTGCACACTACTAAGTGTGTAATTAAGGTTGGCCAATGAAATTTACATTTCATGACTATGTACCTTATTTAGCTTTGATGAGCTATTTTCAGCACTTTGCTAGTTTTTTCTATGTAGTGCTTAATTGTGTGAGTTGTTTATAGTCTTTAAACAAATGATCTTGATTTTGACATCACATTCTTTTGATCGTAAGGACTAGAAAATCCTAGAAGAAAGACATAAATAACCATCTCATTACTATTACTTGCTAATCATGAACACCTGTGTGCAAATCACAAAAGCAGTGCTCGATAAGGTGTAGCATTTGCATAGCAAGATAGAAAGAGGTGTTATGTTCAAAAGAAAAAGAAAAGCAAAGAAAATAATATTTCATCAAAAAGGAAAAAAAGCAAAAGAAAAATAAAATTTTTTTACATGATTGCAAGCGTGTTTTCTAGGAGATGTGGGAATTATATGATGTAACTCTTAAGGTGATAGTCACTTTCAAAGCAATGTGATTGATGATGTAGAAAATTTGTTTGATTACTATCTACATATCACATTTTCTGTACTTTGTACACTTACTAGGTGCACACACTATACGCAAATCTATGCTAAACTTAGTACATGTGATTTTGTGTTAACTAATATGGCCATCTGAAATTACTCATTATGTGATGTGTAATACGTTTTCTTTGGGTTAGGTAGAATTTGAAGAGAAAGTTTCAAAAAACTTGAGTGGAATATGTTTTTGAAAACTTCTGGAATCATTTGTATGCAGTTCATATCATGAAAATTAGTTTTTAGTTGTTTTCCATCAAAAATTTTCAGGTTTTTCAATATTCCAGTTTTTCAAGTTTTCAATAGATTGAACTTGATTCTCGATTCTTGCTCAATTAGTCGAAATCTGTTTAACTATCCCTTCGATCACTGCTTGATTCCTCTTGACCGATTGAAATTCAAATTTTTCGAATTCTTAAGGGTTTAACAGATTAGTTTTGTCATTTTTAGCTATTCTCTTCGATTGCTCTCGATTCCTTTTTCTTAGATTTTTTTTTTTTTTTTTAGAGTCAAAACTTCAAAGTTTTTCACTCTCAAATTACATACATTCATGCATAAATTTGTCATTTTTTTCAAAAAATTTGAAATCAAAGATTTTGGGGTTTTTGTTGATTTTGGGTGTTTTAATGTGAAATTGTTAATGGCTTTTTGTGTATGAATGTTGTTCACATGATTCCTCTACTTTAATTTGAAAATTTTCATGATTTGTGAAGAATTTCAAAATTAGGGTTCATGTGTTCTTGAGGAAATTGGAGATTTTGTTCAATTGAGTAAAATTGGCTAAAATTGATCATTAGTATTGATTGATTGATTGTTCATAACATGTGTTATACCTATTGTGATGATCAATTACTCAATTTGTATGTTTTTGAAAAGTTAGGGTTTTTGTTCTTCAAAAATTGAGGATATTTTGTAAAACTTGGATTTTTGGATGAATTTTTTAGAATTATGAGAAAATTAAATTTTTTTTAATGCACTAGTTCATGCATCATTTGTGTTCATGCATCATGCATCATATAGATTTTAAAGATTGCATATATACTGTGTTTAATCTCTCTCTAATGCAGTTTGCCCTTGGTTTTTGTGTTTTTCTCCATCTTTAGATCTTAGTCATGGCTCCTAAGAATGCTAGGAAGCTTAAAACCAAAGCCAAAAGAGTCTCTGGGTCCTTTTCAAAACCAATTGAGGTCTCTGACCAAACCAGGTTTCATGTTTTTCAAAATGCTAAAACATTTGATTCCTTGGTTAAGTATAAGTCTATTTGGGGTGAGAGACAGGTCAATCTAGATGAGTTAGATCATTCTGTGTTTCAAAATCTAGAGCCTAGGAAATGGTTGCCTTTGTGTTCTGACCTTGTACCTCCACCTGCTGCTTTGATTAGAGAATTCTATTCGAATCTCTCTACTCATTCTGATTCATCCGGTGGTCATTACTTGACTACTTGGTTTGAGGTGAAGAATTTCAGATAACTAAGGAAATAGTATCTGAAGCTCTTCGTGTGCCTCTTGTTCGTAGACCTACCTATCCATACATTAAGACTCCTTCTATTGATGATGTCATGACACTTCTTTGTGGAAGAACTATCACTTGGGGAACTGAACCAAGACTTAACTCTCGTGAATTAACTGAGCTCACTTATATTCTCTTTAGGATTGCATGTTACAACATCTTTCCTATCTCCCATATGCATACTATTCTTATAGATAGGTGTGTCTTTTTGTATGCCCTCATCATTGAAGGTTCCATCTGTTTTCCTTCTCTTTTCATTCAAATCATTGTGGAGGTGCATAGGAGCAAATCTAGGAAACAAAGTCTGTACTTTCTAGTCTTCATCCTTCGGATTCTAAACTTCTTAGAGTTAGAAAACTTTCCTTTCCTAGAGTTGATCCATATCACTGCCCTTATAGTAGCCACCTTTCTCAAATAGCGGAGTGCACAAAAGAAGATTGTTGAGCTAAGTGTTGGTTCATCAAAGAGACCACGAGTAGAGTCTACCATTGGAGATATGCTTGCTAAAGAGATTCATTTTGATCCTATAGCTGCTGTTGCTGAGGATAATGTTAATGAGGTAGATGTTGACATTGCTGATGTTGAGCCTACTGTTCCTCTTCCCCTCTCTCTTTGTGCTATTATGGAGACATTTATGATGACTCAAGCAGCTCAGGGATAGCTTCTGGATGAGATAATTATTGAGGTTGCTGCTTTGAGAGCAGATTTTCTGAGTATAGTAGTGCTTTTCCACATCCTCCACCCTCTAATCCTTGATGGTTGCCTTTGGTAATACGTATCAAAAAGGGGGAGTAGATAGTAAGAGTAGATAGTGAGAGCTCTTGTACTTAGAGGGAGAGCAAATTTTGTAGCTTTTGTAGCTAGGAGGAGAATAGATGAGATTTGATTTTTTTTTTATGTATATATATATATATATATATATTTTATCTTTTGTTCTTGTTTCACAAACATGATATGTTTTGTTGATACATTGATGATATTGATGATTTTTTTCATTTGATATCTGATTCTTATTTATGTTTTGTAAATTCAAGTTCAGTTTTTAGTTTTTGTTTTATACTATATTTTCCACACATGCTTTTATGGTTTGTTTTCAATGTTTCAGAAATTTATAGGTTAATTCTTTCATCAACTGCTACCTATTCTAGCAACTTATAGATAGTAGATTGTGATTGAATTGTATTAGGGCAATACTTTGTAATTGGGTTAGCTCTTGAATTGAGCAATTCATGTTTATGTGTGTTTTGTCACAAATTGCCAAAATCACAGATTGTTAGGTTCTAAATATTTACGATTAAATGTTTAGATTCTTAATTTATGTATGTTAGCAAACCGAGAACAAAAACATGTCTAGATTAGGTGTTAGACATTGCTTAAGGTTGTTCAAGTCAAGATTCAAGAATTATCAAGCTGCAGAAAGAAGAAGCAAGCTACTATGAAGCTCGACCGATAGAAAATTGTGTTCTGCAGATTTTAAATCAGGTCCAAGCCCACGAAAACGTCTAGGGTTTTAGTCCAACACTACTAGGTATAAAAGGAAAACCCTAATCATGCTTTAGAAGCTCTTAGAAGTCTTGTAATTTACTCTTGTGAGATTTGAGAGGTTTCTATACCTTCTAACTCAACAAGCGTCTACCGAAACAAGATCTACAATCAAGAACTGGTAGAAACAAGTTGCTGCAAAAAGATCAAAAACTGACAGTGATCTGAAGCCTTTGAGTGGGATCTCAAAGTCACAAATGTGGGTGTTTGTGTTCAACAAATTCAAGATAGATGAGTCCATGGAGTCAGAGCTATACGTGGTCATTTTAGTAAGTTCTACAAGAGGTACCTTTAGATTTATGGTTTAAATCTATTGTAAAATTCCATTCTATCATAGTGGATTTGTTTACCTTGAGGATAGATTAGGTTAAATCCTCTTTAGTTTTTTTTTTATCTTGAAATTGGACGGTTTCATTGGTTTTAATGGGTCATCATATTGCTTGCCTTCTAGACGTTTTCGCACTAAGCATTATGATTGCATGTGTTTAATCTAGATCTCATAATTAACCTAAGTAACTACTTGGCTAATTCATTAGGTTAAACTAATCTGTTTTAAAAGGGGTCTAAACAGAACAAACAAAGTGAATCCAAATTTAATATTTAAGCTTGCAATTTGCTATAAAGTAAATTGATACGCAAAATGCAGATTACCCAAAAGTATAAACTAGTGGAGAGCGACTGGTGTAATGTTGTTTGGTTTTAGTGTATAATTGATTGGGTTAACTTAAAAACGGTCGATAAATTTTACATCAAAGTTTATATATATTGTTTTTGCGGCTATGGAAATATTAAAAACAAACAGGAAAAATAGTCCTCCAAGAGTGATTTTGGGGAATAGTGTTTATAGGTAAATAGAACATCACTTTATGACTAGTAGTTATTTAAGGGAAAAAGGACAAAGAGAAATTTCGGTAAAATGAGAACCAAAATTGGTGTATTTTTTCACACTTTTGGCTGAAAGTGAGGGAAATGGGTCCATATAATTTGGCATTTTAAATACGTAATTGAGTCCACAAATTCGATATTCATAGTTGTTAGGTCATTTTTATGTAGTTGGCATATTTTTTGAAAAAATGCATTTTATTTGTATTTGAGTATTTTTAAGTGGATTCAAGAATATATATCATGAAGTATGTTGAAAGACTTTATAAGTGGTAGTATTGAAGACATGAAGTTTGCTCAAAGAAACAAGTTGGAAAAGTTGAAAACTATAACCTCAACACCTCGCTCGATACAAGTTGCTATTGAGAATAAATGAATATCAATACCTCTTGACCCATCGAGTTTTGCATATCCAGATTTCTTAGATCTGATTTTTGGCTTATGATGATGTGTCTTTTCTAGGGTTTTGTTCTATAACCTACTTGATGATGTAAAAGTATTATTTTATAGCCGATAGACAAAGACTCACATAGAGAATCTATACACTTTTTGTAAAGCTACTGTGTTATTATGTGCCTTAGGGTTTTGTGACCAATTTGCTTTCTATTCTATAAGTGTGTAGTGAAGAACTTTATATCCAACAACAAGCTTCAAGTTGCTGGGAGTTAGTCACAAATTGGAGATTTGTGCAATTGAAGAAGTCTCTACAAGATCAAGTCTAATTAGAGATTAACGTAAGGGTTCTACTATAGGTAGGTATTTTGGGATAGGCCAGGAGGATAAAATTTCTTGTACTTATAACCGCTTGTTCTTGATCAATGGATTCTTGGGAGTGGTGACATGAAGTTCATCAGGTGAGGTTTTTGCCTTGTAAAGATTTTTCCCATTAATTAACAAATCACTATATTAAATTTTATTTTTATTGGTGCTTACACGATATTGCATGTAATTTGACCTAATTAATCAACTCGGTAATTGAATTAATTAACTGGGGTTCAATCTATAACCCAACAATGATATCACCACAACTATCTTATGTGGCACACTATAATTGACTGTTTGTCACTTTCATATGAACCCACCACTTTCTTTCACCAATTTTTGTATTGAAATACTCTACCTGGACCCACCACAGTATAGTATTTACCTTTTATACTATATATGTATGTGTTACTAGTGTAATAAATACCTTTTGTTAAGGTATATAGGTAAATGATTATTTTTATTAAAAAATACATGCAAAGAAGACATTAGATTGTAAGAACTATATATAAGCATTCTTCTATTGGGTTTAGGGTTTACACATTAGGGTTTAGGAGGGTTTGTAGATCATTTTATTAGGGTTTAGCGTATAAGGTTTAGGATTTAGGAAGGCTTGTAGATTTTTTTTATTAGGGTTTAGCGTTTAGGGCTAAGGATTTAGAAGGATTTGTAGATTTTTTTTTATTAGGGCTTGGTGTTTAGGAGATTTTGTTATCATTTTTTTTTTTTAAATTCACTAAGGGTTAGTGTTTAGGGTTTGTATTATTTTTTTTCCCAAGTTTAGTGTTTAGGATGGTTTGTTATGGGTTTTTATCATTGTTTTAAAAATGGACTGAACTGGACCGGATGGTTCAATTGGGAAATGGGCACCAGTCCAGTCCTGTAAAATCTCCAAACCAGGTTGAACCAAAAATTGGGGCACAAACTGATTCTTTGATTGTACCAGTGCATAGTATTTACATCAGGGTTTAGAAGATTTTTCTATTTTGTTTTGTGTTTAGGGTTTGTATTATTTTGCTATTTTGCTAACCCTAAAGGCCATTTTCCTCTATAAAATACACAGGGAGAAAGATTGTTTATTGTTTATGGGTACACTTGGAACAATAGGCACACGTTAATTCTTGAAGGGTGACGGATTCAGTAACTCTCATGCATTATTATTTCTATGGAAAATTATATGTTTACACGTGCATAGAATAAGCTTTGTTATGGTCATATGTTCTCCATTAGTTATCATCATTGTATATAGTACATGCACATTCACCGTATTATATTAACTATGATAACATATTTATCATTACTCACCATGGCCATCCACCATCCATTCATTGAAATATCATGAATTGCTAATTATGTTTAAACAATCATTAGTCAATAATGAGTTTCATCCTATATGGGTTGTTAAGGTTTTCTGGTCATCATTCACAAATAGCGTATATTCTTGTCATCGGATGACAATACACACGATGTCCTTATTATATGAAACCTTTTGGTTCATCGCCAAAGCTTAGGGGTCAAAACATATTAATCACTCATCAATCATCTTTGTACATCTCAAATGATAAAGTTCATTGTGTTCCTATCATTAGACAGCATCATACTTCCGTCCTCACCACATACGGTTATCTAGCAATGATAACACAACCATCGTTCATCGTACTAATTGCATCGTGTAACGCTACATGTAAGCACATCATTACCGAACGTCATCATCATCATACACCATGCATTAGTG
The DNA here is from genome assembly GCA_033629205.1 of Lithocarpus polystachyus. Lineage (NCBI taxonomy): Eukaryota > Viridiplantae > Streptophyta > Magnoliopsida > Fagales > Fagaceae > Lithocarpus > Lithocarpus polystachyus. The sequence continues at coordinate 12,171,256 of CM066172.1, read as the reverse complement.
TTCAATGAACAAAGTTAGCTATAATCAAACATTCGTCACTTGTCCTACGCCGTCATACCTCATACATGCATGATCATCGTATGTGGTTAGTTATCAAGACCACATTCATCATACACCAGTGATCATTATACAATAATGTTTAATTGTATATACTTAGTTATGATAACCCACTTTCCTACCTTGCAACTTTGACTTTGAAAAGATTAAAAACCCTACAAATAGTACTTGTTTGGACGGTTTATCAGTACAAATTTTTTCTTGAAAATAATTTAAATAGAAACCCTTCAAAATCTTCCTATATCATTTTATTGAATGTGAATCTTGAGAAATCCACCATTAGATTGTATTTCTTTTTACTATATCCTTCATGGTTGCAAAATTTCAAGAAGATCAAACATCGATACCTGTGTGATCTATTATCTGTTTAAATTTTAAGTTTTTGTACTATTAAATTACTAGTAAATAGTAATTAACATCTAATCTGAATGAATACGGAAATATGCTAAAAACACCCTAGCACAATATTTAGAACCCTTAACACAGTTTTATGGCTAAGTTGATTTTAACACTAAACTCAACAATATAGTCCAAGTGTAAGTTACTTAGCAAATTTCCAAACAACTAACTACACTACATAAACATGGTAACATAGAAAGATAAAGGAAATAAAGAATAAGAAGGCAAACCACACATAACACCATAAAGGGTTATGGAAGAGGAAAACCCAAGCCTTGGGCGTAAAAGCCTCTCCTCGACCACCCATCGAAAAACTCCACAAGAATGAATAGTTGCAATACATGGATGACTATAAACTTTACAAGCCTATATCTCCCTGTGTACTTGAGCTCTCCAAGCTCCAGCTAGCAATCAACTGCATGAGTCTTTTCTTCACCAAGATTTTTGGAGTCACCACCATTGCCAATGGAAAGCCACCAAAGGATTTGAATTTGGATATGGCTTCTCACAAGGTTTGTGTTTGTGGATGAGGAAGGTGTTATAGAAGCTCTATCAATACAATGAAAGAGATGAAAAAGAAAGATGGGAATTTGGTTTTTCTCAAGGAAAAGTTCCCTTATTTCATACAAAGGCTTGGCTTCAATATCTTCACACTTTGCAAGGGTTTGTTCAACCCTTATCTGAAGCCTTTTACCATGTCTCACAGTTGTGTGAGTGTGTGTTGGTAGATGAGCAGTGAACAGGTATATAGCATAGTACAGAGATCGTGCGACTCATGACCTAGTTGCCCTCTAAAGTCATGAATTGGTTGCAAGGTGTAAGTCTGCACTCTCATCCAAAATACTTGCCACGTGGATCTCGCGGGCAAGTTGGGTCGTGTAAAGGTCACTTCCAGGTTGCGAGATCATTGGCTGATACTGCTTCAAAATCTTCAAGGAGAGGCTTAAATACTTTATCCCAAAATACATGAAAACTCAGGAAATAATACATCAGGATAAAAAGCATTACTAAAAACACTTTTGTCACTGAATTAAGCCAACACTGAAACATGACTTTTCAAATACCTAGGACATTACACCCGTTACAATTACCCCCTCCCCATACACAAACACTTTTTACCGTTTTAACTTTTAACTTTTTCTCACTTCTTTTATTCAATGGTTGAGATTGAAAGTTGTTTTTTTTTTAAAAAAAAAAAATCAATCTCAGTCGTTGATAGTTATTGCATTAGGTGTGATAGGGCAAAATGTATTGACTCCTTGCAATTAATTAATTAATTACCCAAGTTAATTAATTAAATCAAATTTCATGCAATAGCGTGGTAGTATAAAAAAATCACCAAATTATCTAAATACAGCGGAAAATAAATTTGATATAGGTGATTTATTTATGAATGGGGAAAACCACCAAGGCAAAACCCTTCTGAGTAATTTTAAGGTCACCACTCCCAAGAATCCACTATTATCAATCACAAGCAGTTACAAGTATAAGAAATCTTACCAAACTCTTTGGCCTATCCTGAAATACCAACTTATAGTTGAACCCTTACCCCAATACCCAATTGGACTTGTATTGTAGTGACAATTTTTCCGTTCAATGAACGGATCCCAGTACGTGACTAACCAATGATGCATGGATCCCAGTACATGACTAACTTCTTTGCACGAATCTCAGTACATGACCAACTCCAAGCAACCCTTTGATTATGTAGTTGATTTGCAACAGCTTCACATAGAAACACCAATAAGATCTTCAATGATGGTGTGAGAGACTTGGTTACAAAACTCAAAAGCGTATAAGAAACGCAGTAATAACTCTTTCTTTTGTAGGAGGAGGCTAGGGTTTCAAAAAGAAAACCTTATGAAGCTCTCTAGGAATTTTTTTCTCTTCTATTTCTACTACCTCCTTTAAATAGGAGCTTAAAGGGCTCTCCTATTCCAAATAGGTTTACACAAACCTTGGACTTTCCTAGTTCAATAAGGATTATATAAACCCATAAACAAATAGCCTTTGTAGAATAAAACATTTCTAGCTATATTTTGAATCCCATAGTCTCGACAGATTCGGTATGTATCTAGGGGCGGAGGTATGTCTAAGGGTGGGGGTCCATGGCCCCCCCAAAATTTTGAAATTTTTTTAAATATATATACAATTATTTTAATGTTTTCAAAATTTAGTCTACAAAAATAAGTCTTGGCCCCCCCAAATATTTGAATTAGTCCAAGAATGCTCTAAAAAAATAATTGGTCTAATAGTTATGAGATATAACTTTAGTTTTCGCAATTTTATTTTTTATTGTAAAATATGCTCTTAAATTTGTTAAATATTTGATAAAGTTTGGTATCAAACATGTTTGAATCTATCTTTTTCAACCCGTTATGTGACGATTAACAAGTCATTGACTCATTAAAAAATTTTTGTCACTAAAACTACACATGAAATGTGTCTTTAGTTGCCACATAATGGGTTAGAGCCAGGTAACTTTAAATATGTTTAGAACCTAACTTATTCCACCAAGTTTTGGATCATTCATGTTTTTGAAAATTTCATTAGTTCAATTGAAAGATTTTTTACTTATTTTAGCATAAAATTTGATAATTTGTATTTAAAATGAAACTTTTTAAGAATTTTACTATGAAAATGGAAAAAAAATGAATTTATTTTATGAAAGATTGCCATCAAAAATAAATTTTAATTGAAAATACTAAGCTTTTTTTCTTGTTGGGTGTCTGTATATAAATAACTTATCAAATAAAAAAGTGTGTGTGTGTGTGTGCGTGCGTGCGCGCGCGTGTGTGTGGGGAGGGAGGGTTGTTTTGATAAATATATTAGCGTCGCAACTTGGCCCCCCTAAACAAAAATTCCTAGCTCTGCCCCTGTATGTATCGACCTTTTGTTGAGTTTCCACTTTAAATCTCGATAGAAGTCCTTTCTGTCAACTATCGAGATTGCTGTCATGCTTTAATGAACAACTTTTTCTTCATTTGTTTCTTGGTCAGATCTTCATGGCTTTAACGCTTGACTTGAACACTTGTTTCTTAAAGTACTAAACCCATCCTAGATCTACCCAATTACAAGAAAAGTGCATTTGGTCAAAGGATTAGCCAATTACATAACATATATCCCTAACAAGGTGCAATACCTAGGGTGTCATAGCTAATCTCAAATCTAGGGATATTACACCCAACTGTGGTAAACAATAGGTGGAAGGGAGGATTGCAAAGTCAAAAGGCAAATACATTCATGTTTGCCCCATTAACGTTTGCTCCATCCCTTTGATGTCAGTTGTGTTGGTTCATCAATTGTCAATACGTACATAAAATCTCTCTCTCTCTCTCTCTCTCTCACACACACACACACACACACTCTCTCTCTCTCTCTCTCTCTCTCTCTCTCTCTCTCTCTCTCTCTCTCTCTCTCTCTTGCAAATTCATGACTTAGATGGCGACCCCATTCTACCTACTACATTCTTCTTGTTGGAAAATATAGGTTTGCATATTATACAAAATAAGCAATGGAAAATTTATGGATCTATTTCATTTATGTGAGAGAACATGGAACTTCTGAATTTTAGAAACAAAGAACAGAAAAATGTACCTTAATGCAGTGAAATTTAAAACAAAGAAGAAGATTGAACATGTGAGGACCTTCAATCTTCACCATAATTCCATATATGCCAAAGATGAATGGTCTCTCCATCAGTTCTGTACATTATTTCTTTTCTCAAGAGCTTTTGTTTTTTCTAAAAACTTTTTTTTTTTTTTACTTGAACATACAAATAACTACCTGAACAGTTATTCTATTTAATAACTCTTATTAAATATTTAACTGATTATCTAATTGGGTTGACCTTTTAAGATAACTCAATTGAGCTTTAGTGTGTGGTTTGGAATGAGACCAAAGGGACAAATAAAACTTTAGCTCCAATGGGTTTCGGGCCTATCGGTCAACTCTTAAGAAGCCCTAAAATTACTATTAATTATATTTAATACCACTATAAAAATATAATTGCACTCTCAGCTTTATTAATAAAATTATATTTCAAGACTTTATTATCTAATCAATTAACCCATTCTTGAAAATATTCATAGTTACACAAAGTCATAATATAGAAATGTCACTTTGAAAATTACTATCTATTGATCCTTGAATTCCCAGTTTAATCTTATAAGTTATTCATGTATGAAATCAAATTTCCTAAAATATAAACTTTAGTAACTTTTTATTACTAAAGTGGTTAGACCTAACATTTTGAATAACTAAACTCATTAAACTTATTTCAAGGGATTACTTTATACCTAGAAAGAGACTATGAAGTCCATATTGTGAATATGCGTCCATTCATCACTACATGTGATTTCCCAAAGTACTGAGATTTCAATCATTAATATAGATCTTACTCTAGATATATCAAAGAAAACAACATTTTATATTCAAGTTCACAATTCCCTTAAGATTGAGAGTTTATGTTTTTAGTTGTCAATTGTTAATAGAAAAAATAAACTCATGGCGGTTTGTTCAATATGTCTTATGTACTTAAGACACTTCAATATATCAACTAGAAGTTTCCACTTTCACGACCAAGATAAACCATCTTAGTGACACGTTATAGTATTCACAGAAGAAATGCTCAATTTCATCACCGATTATGAATTAAGATTTTGAGTTTACAAAGAATTTGTAATTTATATCTTCTGTGACTAAATCACATACAATGCATCTCAAGAATTATATGATAATATCTAAACATTCATGTTACTATTATTTAGATAATAAAATAATTTTATTATATTACTACATGATGCTGTACAAAATGTCAAACACAACATGATACAATAGGATTTTAGAGAACTAATCCTAACACTTCTCTCTCCTAATATCTCTCCTACTTAAAGGGCCAAGACCTCACAATTACACCACCCCAAGAAAATTATTCTCTAAGTGTGCCAGCCTCTTGGTATCTCACTAAGGAACAAACACAAAATTTTCTGTTCCTCTCTAAGTCTTTAAGAGTATCACTCAAATATTCCTCCTCTTTTCTTCATTTCTCACTTTCCAATCTCCAATTTTCTCAAGAAAATGATCTTGATCTCTTTCTATGTAGATCAGTATTAGTAGTATTTAATAAAACATGTCCCTGGGTCTCTATGAGATAAAATGTTTTGGCTGCAAGCATGTAATATTAACGCTGTCCTAACTCCATAAAAATAAATAAATAAATAAATAAACAAAAAGAAAGTGCTCCCAACTCCGTTTTCATTTTTTGACATTAATTTGTACATTTTTCTTTGCGATATAGTTTATTTTTGTTAGTGTATAGCTTAGACTAGATTAACCCATTGGGCTTGGCCCAGTATATTGTACTTGTAGTTTACTCATATTGCTTGTATTGCACACATACCTAGCCTATATAAGGCTCTCTATTGTACATTGTTATTTACACATCAATATACAGACTATTTAGTCCTTCTTTCATTTTATATTGTTAACATGGTATCAGAGCCTTTCCTCTGACTTTCTGGTTCCTGTGGACATCTCTGGCGCTCTTCCGCTGCCCTCACCTTCATCCAGTAGTCACTGTCAGAAGCGAGTCATCGCCGTCACGCCCACAGCCCCTAGAACACTCGGATTTTGTCAGTTCTGTTGATCAAACCGCCAAAGTCAAGGCACAGATTGATACATCTGACAATCCCGAGAAAAACCCAACCAAGAATGGCCAGAAAATACCTCTCACGTGCTCACACACGCCGTCTAAAGTTTCTGCCTCACGAGCACGCGCCTCCACGTGCCATCTATATCCCTCACGCACCTCACACATTGGTACATAGCTGTCATGCGCTTACACGTGCCCCACGCGCCAGCAATTGTCGCGATCTGCCACGTCAGCCCTAGAGTGATGTCACACTGCCACGTCAGCATCCCATGTCAACACACATTAGCAGTTGACCATAGACCGTTGACCGTTGACTTTGACCAAAGTCAAAAAATTTCAGCAGGGCCTGTCTTGCTCAATTTTTCGCGTAGATTCTGATTTTGGGCTTCGTTTCTTCATTTGAGGTCTCTAAATCCCATTTTTTGGTCATTTTCTTCATTATGGCTCAACAAAATGAACGAGATATCATACGTCCTATCACCATTATGCTGGGTGGTCCTACTAGCTATCATGCATAGTCTCAGAATATGACTGTCTTTCTCAAGGGTCGTAAACTGTAGAGGTATGTGACTGGTTCAATTCCTAAGCCAGTACCAAAACCTCAGTCCAAAAACACAGCTACTGAAGATGCCTCCAAGACTGTTGTTACAGTGGATGATTATGAAAAACGCCTAGAGGAATGGGAGAGTATTCAAAGTAAAATTTTGTCTTGGTTTATCAATACCTCTATTCCCACCATTCATAATCTTCTTCCTCGTCTTGAGACTGCTGAGGCTGCTTAGAAATTTCTGGCTGATCGCTATAATTGCACTAATGATTCAAGCTTGGAGTTCCACATTGAATCAAAGCTTTATCAAATGAGACAAGAGCCAGGTCAGTCCATTTCTGATTTTTATTCTCAAACTTCTACTATGTGGGAACAACTCTTTGCTGCAGATCCTCTACTAGTGTGTTCCAAGGACATTGAGCTCTTTGTCAAATATTGGGATCGTCGTAAGTTAATGCACTTCATGATGGGTTTACGTGAGGATTTTGAACCTACTAGGGCTTCTCTGCTTAGCCGGTCTCCTGCTCCTTCTCTTGATGCTGCAGTTAAGGAGCTCATTTCTGAGGAGAACCGTCGCCCTACTCATCACATGTCATCATCCGATCATGTATTGGCTACACCATCTCCACAGCCTCCCATTGCTGCATTCATTGCTCCTCCACAAATAAACTCTAGGCGTCCCACCTCTCAGTCTTCCAAAGGTACTCGCTGCGAGTTTTGCCATGCCAAAGGCCATGACATCTCAGTTTGTCGCAAATTGCAGAAATTTATGCAAGAGCAAAATAAAGCTTCTCTTCCTCGAGCAGCTACTGTATGTCCTTCAGATTCATCGATTCCTACAGGTCCATCTTTGGCTTCCTCACCTACTACGGCTGATATTGAGGCAATAGTTCAATAGGTTTTATCCCAATCTTCCACTGCCCTTTCTGTCACCTCAGGTAAACAACCTTGGTTTTTTGATACTGCATGTTGTAACCATATGACTCCTGATGAATCTCAATTTTCTGATAAGGCACCCTTAGAACACCCTATCACCATTTACACTGCTGATGGAACTCCTATGCCTGTTAGTCATAAAGAAACAATCTCTTTTCCTTCTTTGTCCCTTAGTGACACTTTTCATATCCCAAAGTTATCCCTCAATTTGCTTTCTGTCGGTCAACTTTGTGAATTAGGCATAGATCTTCTATTTACTAATCATGGTGTTGATGTGTAGGATTCCCGGACGGGTCAAGTGCTTAGGACAGGCCGTAAGGTTAGTCGTATGTTTGAGGTTCATAACTTGAAGATTCCTTCACAAGTTGTTTCTGCAGCTGCTACCACTGCCACCCCCTCACTTGATTTATGGCATGCTTGTCTTGGTCATCCATTCTTATCTCGTCTCCAGTTGTTAGCTTCTCAAGGTCATTTAGGTTTAGTTCAGTTTCGAAAATTTGATTGTCCCACCTGTCATTTTGGCAAACAAACAAAATTGCCCTTTAATAATAGTGACTCAAAATTGTCGAGGTTACTTGCATTATAGGTTTTATGTTTGCTTGCCCGTTGGGTTGAAGATCCAAATTCAGAGGCATACAAGCTTCATCTAGCCAGACTTCCAGACAACTATTGAATTGCTAAAAACGGCTTAAAACTTCAGGTAATATGACCATTCCCTTGCATCTTTCGGTTACTTGACTTTTCTAGAAAAAGCAAATAAGCATAATTAGCACATCCATAAGCATGTGAGAATGTTGATGCAATCACATATACTTAAAAGCATTTACTTATGATGCTTGATTTATGTGATGCAGAGTTTTGGCAGTCAGATGTGGGATGCGGGTTTTGCTATTCAAGCTATTCTCTCTTGTAATCTAAATGAAGAGTATGGGTCAACACTCAGGAAATCACATGAGTTTGTCAAGGCTTCGCAGGTCAGAATATACATCAAATACTCCTTACGTGATTCTATGAAAGATAATGCTTAACCTAATCATGTTATGTTCTAGGTCCGAGAAAACCCTTCTGGTGACTTCAAAGCTATGTACCGACACATTAGTAAAGGAGCATGGACTTTCTCAATGCAGGACCATGGTTGGCAAGTCTCTGACTGCACAGCAGAAGGGCTAAAGGTAATGCCAACTCTAAAACATTTATGATTTATACTAACATTCTCATGGTTCATTTCAAAGGAAAAATTTTGAATTTTGGTAGAACTTTCTATTTTTCAGGTTGCACTTTTGTTCTCACAAATGTCTCAAGACCTTGTTGGCGAAAAAATGGAGACAGACAGGTTCTATGATGCTGTGAATGTCATTCTTTCTCTACAAGTTAGAATTCAACCTTGCAGATTTTTTTTTTTTTTGTTGAAAAATTTACATTTAAGTACAAGTTGTGTGTGAGTTATATTATCCACTTCACTTATTTAACTTTATTAGGTTTAATGATTCTGAAATGCATCACTTTAATACTTGACTTTCTTTTAATACCAATACAGAGTAGCAATGGTGGTTTCCCAGCATGGGAGCCTCAAAGAGCTTACCGTTGGTTGGAGGTAACTTCTCCAATAAAACTACTAGTTTCTCACTAACTTGTTTCAATATCTCAACTTTTCCTTGTAAGATAGGTGTGTACATGTTTTTGGCAAAAAACCATTGTTTTAAACTCACCACTCATTCCCATATTTTTGTGTCTTATTTTTGCAGAAATTCAACCCCACAGAGTTCTTTGAAGATACTCTTATTGAGAGAGAGTAAGTTATCTTCCAGCACAAGAATAGTTGTCATGGTATTGGTCATGTTATCTTCCTAACATTAAAATTGAACCACTTTGTAGGTACGTAGAATGTACTTCGTCAGCGGTTCAAGCCTTGGCACTCTTTAGGAAATTCTATCCCAAGCACCGTAGAACAGAGATAGACAGTAGCATTTCCAATGCAATTCAATACATTGAAGACGTACAAGAACCTGATGGATCATGGTAATATGTTTTTTTTTTTCAACACGCTTATATTCTTGATTCACACCATGAAGTACTGCTCTATGGCCGCACAGTTTTCTTTTGACATTTACACAGAGAAAATAAAAGTAGCCAACTATGATAATATCATTAAGAGACTGCACCAAATTTTACTTTTTTCTTCTCTTTTCTTTTGCTTGATGCTAAAAGGAGAAACCTTCAATGCTTACACAAGAAAAATACTTATGTAGGTATGGTCATTGGGGGATTTGCTACACGTATGGTACATGGTTTGCTGTAGGAGGATTGGCAGCTTGTGGAAGAAACTATAGAAATTGTCCTGCATTGCGCAAAACTTGTGAATTGTTGCTATCAAAGCAGCTATGGAAAATTGTTTTGATTTAAATGTGTACTTATTTTTTACAACAGAAAAGAAAGAAAGAAAGAAGGGGTTGGGGGGGGGGGGGGGGGGAGGAATGGATATAGAGAACTCAAATAAGTTTCTTTGTGCAATAGGTGTGGACAAGTATAGAAGGCAACCGTGCAAATTTGGTCCAAACCGCATGGGCGCTGTTATCGCTTATTGATGCTGGGCAGGTTGGTCCATCATTTTCTCCTAAATTATTTAATAAGTTGTACATTAACATGACTGATTTAGGTTTTAGCAATAGTTAGAGTTGGCAATTAGTTGGGGAAGTGTCATGAAAATGAGTAATCCAAGATATCAATCAGTAATCTACCATTGGTCATGATATCAATCACATCTGAAGTTATGCCCCAAAAGTACTAGTCAGGTCACTATCGGGGTTCCTTGTAATCACTTATATAGCTCAGTTCGGCCTAATAAACATACACTTATCAAATCCAATTCACGTAATCTAGGATATCATACATACGAAAACAAAAATTAAGATCTAAACAAATAAATTTATGAAACTTTAAAACTTAAGTATTAGATGAAAGCAAAATTTAGAAGGTGAGCCTTTAGTGATTGCTTTGGAAGTGCAGATGGATCCCATATACTGATTCTAAATGTTTTTATAAATTTAGGCGGAGATAGATCCAACACCTATTCATCGTGGAGTCAAGAGTGCTGATCAATGCACAAATGGAAGATGGTGACTTCCCTCAACAGGTAATTCATGTTTATTCAAAATCCAAGGAATATAGATAAGGCTTTCATTTCTTTTGTCAAAATAACTTCTACATACCAAAATATTTTTTGAAGCATAGTATAACCAATTGTTATTGGCAACAGGAAATCACTGGAGTATTTATGAGGAACTGTACACTAAACTACTCTTCATATAGAAACATTTTTCCCATATGGGTTCTTGGGGAATATCGGAGGCAAGTTCTATTTGCACAAAACTTGAATGCGTAAACAAAGGATTGCATATTGAAGTGCACCACCAATCTCCAATATATATACAACTTTCACATAAGAAAGAAATGTAGATAACTATTTACTACTTGAAAGATGTAAAATATATCATAATGTAGTTTTTGTGAGACAAATGGTTTGTCCCTCTACAAAAAATAAATGTCCATTTAGTTTGTGTTAGGATCTCCTTCATTAATTTTCTGCTACTTAATCATGTAAAGTAATATTGTGGACTTACCCAAAAGGAAATGTAATATTTGTGGATGTTTTATGTGCAAGTGCAACATACTATGTTGAATTACAATGTGTATACTTTCATAAGAAATGAATAAAAAATATATAAGGTTATAGGTTTTTCAAGTCTCACACACACACACACACTCTCTCTCTCTCTCTCTCTCTCTCTCTAAATTATTTTAGGAGACGGTTTTATAAAGTGACCCTTTCACAATATGTAGGTTTCACAAGTGTATAGCTCACCAAATGTAAAAGATGGTTTGATTAGTAACCTACTTAAGTTGTAAACCTATTTTCTCTTATTGCTTGCCATAAGAATTACTCGTAGTTTGCATGACTTTTATCATGTTATTAAGTCTCCTATGCACATTAATATATTGCAAATATTTGTTTGTGGACGTTTAGCGAAATTTTCCCAATTTCATAAGAATTCAAGTTTTTAATATCCTTTAGTCCTTGGAATAAGATTTGTTTGCCGTTGGAGGTAGGTAAGGGCTGAAAGATTAGATAGTTTAACAAAGTCTTGCTTGGAAAATGGTTATGGCACTTTGGGAAAAAAAGTAACAGGTTATGACATTAGGTTATAACAATCAAATATGGTATGGGAAGAGGAGACTGGTGCTTTAGACATGTAAGAGGGACTCGTGGGTGTGCGAAATGGAACTATGGAATAATGTTAGGGCAGGTGTAGAGAGATTTTTTGAACAAGTAGTTTATGCTGTAGGGATGGGTCATTGCATTCGGTTTTGGTACGACCCTTGGAGTGGGCATACTAGCTCCTCTAAAGGATCTATTTAAGAGATCTTTGGTGAAGTTGAAAAAAATGCTAGGCAGCCATTAGGATTTTAAGGTGTAATCTATCACCTAAGTCTAATTAATTTTATTTCCTAAATTTAACTAGGAAAGCCATAGGGCTTCTTAGCTAAACTAGAAAATAAAACAACGTCTCGAACCAGAAGTAAAAGATTTGGAAGTTCGATTACATGTGGGGAAAATATTAGGCACCCCCACAACACTTATCCAAAAGGATAGTACATTGTTTCAAACTTAATCTTAAATTTCACTATTTTAAGTAATAACTAATATATTTGGCATTTGGTTTAAAAAGGAAAGCATGATATACATGTACATGTGAGATAATGCAAAGATAAAACCTATTATAGGATGACATGTAATCTATCCTAGTATGACATATATAGAAATGACATGTAATCTATTTTAAGATGACATCCAAAGAAGACAATATACCTTAAGATGACATGTTAAAAGGAATGTAGAAGAAAGACATATAAAATATCCTAGGATGACATGAAGTGACATGCAATCTATCCTAAGATGACATGTGCAATCTAAATTATAATGGCATGTGAATGACAAATACAGCATGAATAATTTAAACAAGATATAAGGAATATGCCTTATGTGTTTAAATTTAAACAAAAACATTCTAGGTCTCACATTTATTTTCATGCAAAAATCAACAAAGCAAGACGTTAGTTAAATCTCTTCAAAGGTTTTTTTGTGTAAAGCTCATAGGATTTTGTTTTTTGTTTTGTTTTGTTTTGTTTTGTTTTTTTTTTTTTTTGTTTTTTTTTTCAGGAGAAAATCATTAAAAGAAAAGATTAAAATCCCATAGGTTTTTTTTTAAATATATATATATTTTTTTGAAAAATCTCCTAGAAAGGAAATAATAAAAGTCCTATGACTTTTTAAATTAGAAATAATCCCCAAAAAGGGAAAAGATTAATTCCATGGGTTTCACACCTTAAAAAGTTTCCAAAAAGAGAAGAATTAAAAAGGCCCTATGGGTTTTTATTTTGAAAAGCTCAAGAAAGTTCATTGGTGGAAACCCCAAGTGTAAATAAGCTTTATAAGAACTCCATTATTATTATGTATGCCTTTTCCTTTAGCCGTTTTAATATGAAGCTATGAGTTTACAACCTTAACTAGAGAGTCTAGTTAAGGTGTAAATCCCATGTATGTACAACAATTGGGAATATATATAAGCAAGACCAAACAAAATAAAATGACGTAGGCAAAATAAAATGACGTAGGCATATCATAAATCATCAAAGCAACATCATCAAGACAAAAGCATCGTCAAGACAATAAAAGTTCTAATTGTAAGATGACCTAGGAAACAAGATATAACTTTAAAGATTATGATGCAAGACTTATTAAAAACTAAACCACATACATGACAACCTAAAAAAAGGGAAGTTTAAGGTAAAGATATAAGTTTTGAGAATAAAGATTGAAACTGTCTAAAAAGGTTACACTTTGAACCTAAACATGAAAACTAATATGCATAGATGAATATTCACAAAAAAGAAAGAAAGGCCAAGGCCAAGATTCAAACTTTGACAAAGAAAACAAGGATTTCAATTTCAAAGGAACCAAATTTAAGCCAAAATGCAAACTTTTATACACATAGGAGATAAACAAAGCATAGGACATAATAAACAAGAAAGTTTTAAAGATAAAAAATGCAAAGTTTTTATGTTCAAATGCCATATTCAAGCTGTGAATGTTGGTCCATGTGTAGCTTCAAGCTGTGCATGTATAAAAATTCAATGTTTATTCCAGCTTTAAATCCAGTTTTGATCCATCTCAGGTTTTGATTTTGCAAACTAATTTGAAGGCTTTCTCGAAATCTAATTTAAATGATCTTGGTGTGCACGAAAAGATCTCGTAGCCTAAATTCCATAGGTTCTGGCCTCCTGTCATTTGAAGCTCCATGCTAAAAGTTATTATCCTCTAAAGTTGGTTGCCCATATTAATTTCCATGTTTTAGGCTAACCTTCCCGACTTAATATAATTCAGATGTCCTTTTATTGAGCCTTTTGTTCTAGGATGTTAAGGACTACTCCTAGTTCCGGAAAGCATGTGCTTTTTGTGTCCAAGATCCATGAGCAATTAAGAATTTGCGTGCAAAGTTAGTACAAAAAAGGAAAAAAAGAAGCAATTTTGTTGGTTTTCCTTAACTTTTGGCCTATTTTTCAACTAAACCTTTTTAGACTTTCTGTAAGGTTGAATTTTATCAACCATTTTGTTGGATTTATTCCGTACCAATTTGCTTGTATTTTCAGCATTTAGAAACCCTGTATTTAAGTGGGAATCATGTAAGGGTAGTGTGTGAGAGAGTGTGAAGAATTGCTCAAGACTGTGCTGCTGAACAGGGACTCGCGACTGGACCTCGCTGGTGTCTCGCGACTGGCAAGCCGCCAAATGTTGCACATGAGAGAAGCGTGCAAAGGAGAATTCGCGACTGGATCTTGCGGGTGGCTCGCGACTGGAAAAGGGCCAGAATCTGAACCGTCGTGCTAGCTGTCGCACTACAGGACAAAAATTCCAGTCTGGCCTTTCAGTTTGTTCGCGGCTTGAACTCGCAACTCAGTCAAGCCGCGAGGCCAAGCCACCAGTCAACTCTATTTTGTAAAATCTGTCTCTTTGCATTCCAAACACCTATCAGTATATATACCCCTTATACCCACGAAATTTTGAGAGCTTCCGCGGAGAATTTTGAGAGAGAAACCCTAGAGAAAAACAAGATTGACTCATCCACAATCTTTACCTTGTGTCTCTTCAAATTCCTCTACTCTCTTCCTCTCCATTGTCACATCTTTGAGAGGTTCATTACCCAAATCCTTTTCTCACCATACTCATACCTGTGTGAAGGCTCTTTGGTACTTTGAGAAGCAATTAGGAAGGAACCAATTCATATTGGTAGATGCTATGGACTAGTAGCGGGATCCGGGAAGCTAAAGAAGAAATAGGTTCGGCGTAACCTCGTTGGATCAAGAAGTTTGGAGGGCTTAGGTACCTGGGTAGATTAGGCTTAGAGGGTCTATTACTGTCCTTGTATCCCAACTACATTCTTTAGTGGATCATTTGACCGCTTGGAGGGCGGCGGAGAGGTTTTTCGCCAAGGGCTTCGGTTTCCTCTTCGATAACACGGCTTGTGTTGTCCTTGTGTTTGCATCTCTCTTCCCTTTATCTTTGTCATTTAATTTCTGTTATGGATGTGATTTTATTTAACTTAGATTGTTTATCAATTTTGTTTTAAGCTTTAGTTCATCTTCCACACGTTTATCGTTTGATATAAAGCTTGAATTGATATTTTGTAATTTGAGGGTCTAAACGTTCATAGTGTTTTATACGCTATTTGAACTTTCACTTTCCGACCTCTGTCTTGATCAAACATTTTGTCATTGAAAAGCTTATAATGCCTACTTCCTAAAGATCATTGATTTTTATTTCCAAATTTCAAGTTGAGTGAGCTTGATGCTTTGGAAAATGGGTGGAAACAA
The DNA here is from genome assembly GCA_033629205.1 of Lithocarpus polystachyus. Taxonomy (NCBI): domain Eukaryota; kingdom Viridiplantae; phylum Streptophyta; class Magnoliopsida; order Fagales; family Fagaceae; genus Lithocarpus; species Lithocarpus polystachyus. The sequence goes on along the minus strand of CM066172.1, from coordinate 12,155,735 downwards.
GGTTTAAATAAATAATAATAGTAAAGTGGTTTTTTTTTTATTTTTGATAAAGTCATCTTATTTGAATGAGATTTTAATAAATCAAGCTCACCACATTAAAATTCATCACAAGAACTTTCCAGTGACACCTTAACGATACGTCGCCAATTTTAATCCCCAAAAACTTTTTTTTTTTTTTTTTTTGCGAAATCTTGCTCATTTAAGGTTTGATTTGAACCCCCTTGAATTATTAAACTAAAGGAAATTATATTATCTATGACATGGACCATAAATTATCCCAATCCAACCGTCATATTTTTTTAGTCAAAATGGGCGGGGGTCAAAAAGTGGGTTGAATATAATCAAACTTCCGAACAATGGTTGGAAATTTTAATTTTACTATGGAAAGATAAAAATTATCATTTGGGAAAAATTTTGACTTAGTTTAACTGTTGGTCAACTCGGTCAAAGATTTGTAAACATGGGTATTTTGATTATTTTGACCTTAAAACTAAAAAGTGAGATAATCTACCGTCTAATTGGGATATATTCCATCATTTAAACATTCCCTTAACCTTGTGATTAAAAAGATAATTTTTAAATTTTTTTTGTAAAAAACAGGGTTTTGGCACATAAACCAATGCGAACAAAATACGATATCAATAGTTTTTTTTTTTTTTTTTGAATCAAATGGTGGATTGAGTAATATGTTAATTTTAATTAAAATGATATTTTATTAATTTTAATTGATGATAAGTACTAATTTTTATTCAATAATTACAATAAATTATTTTTTATATTATGTAATAAGGGCTTGGGAGCAAGGCCGGCTCTACATTGAGTCTAGGGTGGTCACAAAGAACTATCTTGAGATGGAAAACATTATTATTATTATTATTATTATTATTATTATTATTATTATTATTATTATTATTATTGTTATTATTATTTTTTACTGTAACTGCTTCATACAATGATATTTTGGATTATCTTGGTTTTCAGGTGACTTACTAGATGTAGGTCCCCAGAGATCAAGAGCAAATGACTCATCCTAGCATACTATTAATTACAATAGAACAAGAAGCCCTTGATAAATATCGTCCTTGCTGTACTAACACAATTGTAGAAGATTTAGTCCCAAATGTTTAGACAATGATGGCACGCCAATCTAGTTGCTTTACAAGTGTACTAAACATAATGCAATGAATAAAAGAATCTCGTAAAATAATCTATTATTTGGTAAAGCCGCATGAGCAAGAATTTTCATTTTTTGCTACAATAGTGTAGCACCTCAACTTAATTGCAAAATTAATTTTATGAGTTTATATTCTTGTTATCATCTTAATTATTTTTTTAGTGCATAAAGCTTTGATATTGTGATATTATAAAACATATACACTCTTTTTAATGTTGTGGAAAGAAATTTATAAAGGTAAGGATATATATACAAAGTTATATTGTTCTTTGGGCCTTTCTAGAAATATAAGCTTCTAAGTGGTGGAAAGCAAATTTTAAAGTCGAAAGGGGTGACTCATCCAACCTTTTGGCCTTTTTCTCTTGCATTACTCTTATAACACAAAAGTCTTCCTCCCTTATCTTCTCTGCTGCATTAGAAGACTTCTTTGGTTCATCTTTTCTTTGCTCTTTTGTTTCTTTCTTCTTCCTTTCTCACGGCGGCACCATCTCACCATCAGCTCTCACTCTTTCACCAAAAATCATAGATATCTCTCTCTAAGATGGAATCAAACTCTTACTAAATTTTAGCTTCAGCTGTGGGTAAGTATATATGTTTATTTTCTGATATGGGTATATTATTACAGTAAGGGTTTGCTTTAGTTTCACTTCTTTATTCTCTGTTCTGATTGTAGGAGCTGAACTTGTGATTCCGTTTTTAGTAATTTGAAAGATTGATGAAATTGGTCATTTGGATGCTTATTAAGGTATTTTAATATGTTTAGTATATGTATAAAATACCCAAATGAAACGAAGGCTTATTGCTATTATTTGATGATTTTGTGAGAACATGTGCTGAAGCTGTCACTATGACAGAATTGATGTTTACAATAAGAAAATTTTGTATTAAATCATTTCTGTGAATTAGGATGCTAGGAGTAGTTTTTATGAATCCTAAGACACATATGGTTGTAATGGAAGCGGTCTCACAGTATTTTTTGAATCCTAAGACACATATGGTTGTAATGGAAGCGGTCTCACAGCATTTGGATTGATATAAAAATAATGGTTTAATTTCTAAGTTGCATGAAATTCTGTCAGGACAGATTTGAGTATGTTGCCTTGTATGATTTTTAATAAATAATGGTTTTATGTTTTGACTCCGAAATTTTTATGACATATATTAGACATACAGGGGAGTAGTTCTGTAAAATTTCATGACAATTGGAGGTGTACGGACAGTCCATTTGTATTTTACAAATGGGGTTTATGCTGCTGTAATGAGCAGTGAACAGCATATGACACACCTGACTTTGTGGATTTAATTTTGAAGTTAGGTTGATTGTTTTAAGCTATAATTTAATATGCTTATCTTTTGGTATGTTTGGATCATAGAGGAATTTTTATTCCTTGGTTTATCTATGTTTTGGTATGTAAAGTGTTTGATGAATGTACTTTGTTTTGGGGATACTTTATGTGATGGGAATTAGGATTTTTCTTGAGTTTATGAGTTTGGTTGTGATGGATGTAAAAGTTTATATTCTTAGGAAGAGTTTGTTAATAATAAGTTTTGGTCTTTCATTTAGGTGACGAGAACGAGAACATGGACACTTGAACTCCTCTTGTACAAATCTCTCGCGTCTTCTATTTTCAGGTAAGGGATTTGTGACATGTGTGTTTAATAAGTATAAAATTGTTTAGAAAAATATTATGCATTAAAACCTTTTAATTGAAGATATTATATATAAGCATGATTTATGTAAAATATATGTTCGTGAGTTGTTCAATCTTATATACACAAAAATTTTAGCATATTGATGCTATTATTTATATCACGAACATAATTTTTAAGAATGAAGTGGATATGCTACTGTTGTGAAACAATTATGTAAAAGCAAAGTTATCAGAAAAATATAGTTTTCAGTTATTTCATTGTTATGATCTGAACTCAGCCAATAGGGGTTATAGTACTGGCATTTCCATAGAAATTTTGATTGGCCATTAAAAGTGGAACTGGCTCTGATGTACCCACCATTGTTGGTAACGGCCAACTTGTGGAGGATGTCAACCTACCTTCATGGTTGAAGATATGTATTATGATATGATCCAGGGTTTACCTAGCATTGTAGGGAATGCTGGATGCCTAGCACTTTGTGCTAGAAGCCTCCCAAAGTTATGACAGACTTACAATTGGACTAACTAATATGTATTATAAATGAACTATTAAGCTATTTGGAAATTATGATAAGTCTGATGATAAGTTATGATAAAGTATTTCATAGTCTATTAAAAGATAAGATCTCTGAATTATGTTTACATTTCTTATCATGTCCTTTACTATTATATGAAAGGAAAATGAAAGTTCATAAATTATTTTAAGAACAATGTAAATAGTATAAAGGCTATTTTGTCAAGCTGGCATATCCATAAAATATTTTGATTTATATGCATATTAAAGGCCCATGGAGCTTAAAACCTTACTGAGCTTTGTAGCTCACCCTATTATATTTCAGTGCACAGGTTCTTCCTGGAAGCAACGAGAGTATTAGAGGTGGTAAGAATTCTGTGAATCTCGTTTGTTAGGGTGTATAGTTTTTTTTTTTTTTTTTTTTTTTTTTTTTTTTTTTTTTTGGTATAGTAGTTTGGCTCTTTTGTTGTATAGGAGGAATCAAGATGTATTTGATCTTTTGAGCACAGATGTAATTTGGAACCTTAGTTTGTTTTGAACCCCAGTTGTATGTCTTTGGAATTAGGTTTGTAATAAGAGATTTGATAAACGTTTAGCTATGTAATATTTACATGAATAACTGAGGTTTCAGCCAAGTGGTAATCTAGCAAAGTTTATATGAGATGAAATTCAAGGTTTTCATCATTTTTGTATATTATGGTTTTTATGCAAGAAAATAAGCAGAAATTCAAGAAACAAATTCTTGATAAGCACCTTCAGTTTAGGTTGGTTCATGTTAGTATTGAGGAAAACTTGATATTAACATGCCGGTCATGCTCTAAATTCTAAAATACAAGTTTGGGTCGTGACAGATAGTACTTTAAATATTTCCATAAAATTGCTAAGCAATCTGTTTCCCACTTTTTATCATATTTGGTTTTGTTTTATTTATGTGTTATTACTGTTCTTTGTTGGATATATTTGCACTATTTTCTACATGATTTCCACTAGAATAAATGGTTATCATTTATATATATATATATATATATATAAATGTTTATATATATATATATATATATATATATATATATACACACACTACTTTGTTATTAGAACAATATATACAAGCCAAGGTTGTCAAAATCGGGATCTTACGTAAGATCGTGAGAGGTAGGTAGGATCGTGGATCATAGGATCGGATTGTGGATTGTAAGTTCTTACATATTTTCAGATTTAAAGCAAAAAACATATTGATAATAACTTTATATGTTGAATAATCATGTAAATTGTGATTTTATCCAAAAAAAAATAAAGATTTGCATCATATGATGCATTTTGCATGTCATACATCAATGCGTCTATATTAATGAAACAAGTATGTTTAAGTTTTGACCCAATGTATCTAAAAAGTTTAGTAAATGTTTAATTAACAACTAAATACTAAAATATTTATCAACACATATAAAAATATTTTCCAAGTTCCAAGTTTAAAATCCAAAATAAGTTATCAAATGGAAACTAGCTAACTAAAATATGAAATCCAAAAGCAAGATGAATATTAATTTGATACTACAAAAAACTGGGGCTAAACTCGGTACTCAAAAAACAAAAAACAAAACAAAAAAAAACCTCAAATATACTGGAAGGAGACACGTCAGTCCTTTCTAATCTCTTTCAATCCCTCTCTTGATTTATCCATTCTTCATTTGATCATAATAATATTGACTTGGAAATAGAACGTTAAAAAATTCTTCCCAAATTAAACTCTCAGGCTTTGAAGTACTTGAGCCTATGATAGCCTTTAGCTACCTTTCATGGTATAAATTCACCTATTATTACCTTAAGATTAACCACTCAGTAACAATTATAGACCATGTTCAAAAAATCAATCAATTAACATACAAATACAAGCATACTAATAAAATTATATATAAGAAAAACATTTTCATAAAATTAGAACACAAATTAGTCTATTGATCAAACAAATTTAAAAATATTATAGCTTAACAGGTAGCAAAGCCAACATAAATTCTTCATTTAGAAATGATGAAGCATTCCTTCATTTTGATTATTACAAGTGAACTAGAAATTAGAAAACATTTACTTAGGTTAACATAATTATATATAAAAAATAAATAAAAAAAGTCATACCATCACAATATAGAAAAATAAAAACCCTTAAAGTTTCATCAAAACCAAAAAATTTATCCCACAAAGAAAAAATAAAAAAAAAAACTGATGTTTTGGTAGGATTGGTAGAATCGGTAGGATCTCATACGATCCTACACGATCCTATCATTTTTATGATCCTAGTGCGATTCTAAATGTTTTGGTGAGGTGGGATCGTAAAATCGTGATTTTACGATCTAGATCGCGATTTTGACAAGCATGATACAAGCCCCGCACATAGTGTGAGTTATATGCTAGTTTTATTAACAGAGGAAGTGGCCTAACCTAAGAACCGGCACAATTACTCTTTATATATATATATATATATTATTTAGTAGCTTAAGAGTGTTTATGGCTCCTCAATAGTTAATTGAGTTCTAGCCTATTCATAATATTTTTAGAGTCTCCTTTGATCCTAACAAAATAATCAATATATTTTAGGGCAAGACATAGGTATAGTACGTAGGTGTTGTTCCTTAGGTTCTCTTCTTAAAATTCTGCCATGTGAATTTTTTCACATGGGATGGAAGTGTATTTTTTATTTAAGTAGCCACATGGCTGAATCTTAAAAAAGGAACCTAAGGAACAATATCTAAGGAACTGTACTTAAGTTTTGTCCTTTTACTGAATATAAAAATATAATTTGACAATTTCAATAAGAAAATAATGTAGCAACATAATTAAATATATCAACATAATTATTGATTATGAATTGTAAATTAATACATATAGTTAGTCAAACTTCGACATTAAGGAAAAAAAAACCTTATTATAACTACAAATCTTAATCATGTAACTTGAAAATTCGATGCCAAGCCAAGGGCTGGGCTGGGGGACATGCCTTGTGGGTATGCTGCCAAGGCAAGGGCTGAGGGTCCAAGTCTTCAAAAGGGAACTTCACACATACACACACATACATAGAGAGAGAGAGAGAGAGAGAGAGAGAGAGAGAGAGAGAGAGAGAGAGAGAGAGAGAGAGAGAGAGAGAGAGAGAGAGAGAGAGAGAGAGAGAGAGAGAGAGAGAGAGACTTTCTTTTGAATGTGGATGTAATTTGTTCTCTCTGATTGGTAGAGGAGGCAAGCGCAAGGGTCCAAGGGGCTTTAGATAAATACTTGAAATAGATATTTTAGAAAATATTTGGGTAAATATTCCAAGGTATATAACTCTTCAACCACAAATAAGAGCATTACCATCAGGTGTGCCAAATGCCAATTATTTGGCATTTGGCACACCAAACACCAAAAACCAACCCTCATCAGGTATTTCAAATGTAAAAAATTTGGCATATCGCTACAGTATCATCTTAAATATGAGACAGTTTGGACAAAAATGGCAAAAATTTATATTCTTATTTTATTTACTTTTTCTCTCTTCTCATCACAAATCTCTCTCTCTCTCTCTCTCTCTCTCTCTCTCTCTCTCTCTCTCTCTCTCTCTCCCTGTCTTCTCTATTCCTCTTCCATAGCACGCCGATCACCAGAGGCCACCACTCGATGCCGCCGATCTCACCAAAGACCACCACTCGACGCCGTCGATCATTTATCTTCTCTCTCATCTTTGTCTTCTTTATTCCTCTTCCACAGCACGCCGATCTCACCAAAGACCACCACTTGATGCTGCCAATCTTCGTGTCATCCACCACGACACGTCACCCTGCCGTGCCATCGAAACCTCCCACCATCGAATCTTTCTCAATCGGCCTGCAGTGGTGGGTTTTGCTTTTGGGTTTGTTTGATTTGGGATGAGTTTTGAGGTTTGTGAATGTGGTGGGTTGTGGGTTAGTTATGGTGGCAATTTGGTGGTTGTGGTGGTTATTTTTTGGGTTGTTATGGATTTTTTTTTTTTTTTTTTTTTTTTTAAGGTGGTGTTGGTGGATGTGGGTTTGTGCCGGTGGTGGCTGTCGGTATTGTTGGAGGCCGTTGTTGCGGCAATGGTGGTTAAGCTGTGATTGTTGTTGTTGATGAGGAGTTATTAATATATTATTTTAATGTGATGTAAATATTATTTTAATGTATAGAATTGAACAATAAAACATGTGATGGGAGAGATATTGTAAAATGATGTAGTAAAATAATAAAGTAGGCTTTTAGTGTGTCAAAATAACATTTTTTATAAGAGAGTTGATGGGAATGCTCTAATAAAACAAGCTTCTTTTCCTATTTCCATAGTCTTGTCCTACTGTCTATAACTTGTACAACATGCAGGTGCATGAGATATCTCTTGTGACCAAGGAAGATGATTTGGTACTGTAGGGTCACTACCGTCGGTATTTTTCATTCTAATAGGTCAGTCGTTACAAAAACGTAGTGATTTCGTTCTAGATTAAATACCGGTCATACCGGGATCGTTTCGGCCGTATCGGGGTAAATATCAGATTTCGGCCGATTAATGGATACCGGCCGGTACTAAACTTGACCCAAAAACGCTATCTGATCTACTGGTTTTCTCCTTCTCATGCTGGATGGGCTCTCTCCAACTCTTTGCCCTTTACGCCATTGATTTTTTTGGCCTAACACTAGGACGATATTGCTGACTGGAGGTGAATGGTGGCACCATCGAATAGATAGAGAAAAAAAGGTTGAAACTAAAAGCTTGAACTTGAACACAGAGAAAGAGAGCGTGTGTTTTGAAATCTGAAAATGTGAAGTGGGAAGTCAACTTTGGAAGCCGTGATGACAGGTTTACTTTTTCTTTTTCCATTAGTTTTTGTGAGTTCCAACGGCAGAATACATAGCTTTTTAAATATTTATTTTTTGGGTTTATCATTACCACTACCACCCACTAGCTTTTCTAATATTATAATATTTTTGTACTAACAAATTCCACCCATTGAATAGTTTTTCTGGATTTGGATCCTCTCCATTTCTCTTTGAAATGGAGAATGTCCATTTCATGGACAGGATCTCTTTGAAATAAATCAATGATCTAAGACATGCCACGTCCATTAAAATACAAATACCTAACTCAACAAACACAACTTTGGTTAACCATACCGTTTACTCAGCAAACCCATCTTTCTTGAAAATTTCAAAATCTCTTTCTTCTCCAACCCATCTCCAAGCTTCACTCTCTCTATCTCTCTCTTAACCCTGCCATTGTTGCTGCCACCATGACCCTTCATGCCTAGCCACCATTATCGTGCAGGCCAAGTCTCACACTAGTCTAGCATCGCTGGACTGCTCCGCTGGCATAGGCTTTGCCTAGTAAGTTTTCCCTCTCTATGATTTTCTTTTACTAAAAATCTTTGTTTGGCTACTGGAAAAACGAAGGGGAAAAAAAAAAAAACTATGATACTGCTATTTTTTTTAATGGTGTTAAATTTGGTTTCTTTTTTGTGTAGTTTTATTAGTTGTTGGTTTGAGCTTCGGGATTAAAATTTGTTAGAATGCTTTGCCATGGAATGGTTAAGTTTGGCTCTGCTTTGCCTAATTTCAAACTCTTGCTGCTCATTATCATGACAAATCTTTCATCATCAAAATCTCATTTCCTTTTATCATTTTAGCTTGTAGGTTGAGTTAAACCTTTGCTTTCATTGACAAAATATGGTTGATTTGATGCAAAAGGTGCTTCTTTGAATTTCTGTCCAATTCCTGGTTGAACTAGTTGAATTCTATGCAGTAACAATTTTTTTTAAGTATTACTTACCTTGCAAAAATTTCTATCCTCAATATTACTTGTGTATTAGTAGTATGTTGTAGAATTGTCAACTAAATTTGCATCATAACATTTTTTGCAGTTTGGCATCATATTTCTACGTTGCACCATATGCCCAATGTATCATAGCTAGCTAGTGGTTGGCTTTTTAATTAACATATTACCTATTCTTAGAATTAGCTCCAGTATTTGTACTACTTTTGTTTTTTGGTAAGCATAATATTAAATCAAATATCCATTTTTAGTCTACTTTGTATGATTTCAATTGATCTTGTTATGTTTGTATGCATCACATTATTAAATGGGCTTTTGAGTTGATAGGTCAAAATACTTGTGTGAAGGGGGTTCAAAACATTGAACATTTGGCTTACTGCATATAAAAGTAGAAATATTTATCATTTAAATTTTTATTATTAAATGACCTTTTTTTCATTTTTTAAGTTCAATAAATACTATAATTTTAAAAACTTTTATTGGACCTCAAGGCTCAGGCTTGATACAATGTGCATGTAGGAGCAATCCTTTTTGAACTCATGTTCTTTTTACACAAAAGTGTTTGGATTTTGCTTCGTTTCTTACCAAATTCCCTTTCAAATAGAAGGTATGTTTAATAGAAGATATTGCTTTTGTTCTTATGTTGGTTCAGTTTTTTCAAATAGAAGGTATGTTTAATAGAAGATATTGCTTTTGTTCTTATGTTAGTTCAGTTTCATGACTGAGTATATGGACCACTTGAAGTTTGTCAATGTATTTGCTATATGTAGAGCTTTTGATTTGATGGTATAGATTTTTGAGAAATTTTTCTTTGTGGATTTTTTTCCCTTCTAATGTACATATTGCATTTGATTTTTCTTTTTGTAGAAAACGAGTTGGAGCAGCCTATTCTTAAAAAAGGTCTAAAGATGGGTATGAGTGTTCATGAAATCAAGTGCAAGCTTTATGCAAAGTTCCATGTACTAATTTTTGTCCATTTGTTTTGAAGAAAAGGTTTTGAAGTATCCCATGACTGATTGAAGAAAATGTACCTTGAAGTTTGCAATTCAAAATTAGCTAATTGTTCAGTTTAAGTGAAGATTGAGATTTGATATATTATAGCTTGTAGGGCAACTTAGACAATTATTTGCAAAGTTTGTAGCAACTTTTTGGTATTTTTTGTAGTTGTCTTAGAAGATACTTAAAGATGTTGGTTTTGTGTGTACATGTTTGAGTATTTTTTTAGTTGAATAGTGATCATATATGTGATATGTTATTAACATTATGAAAATGTCTAATGAATTTATATTTTTTGTGTAATTTCTTAACATTACTATACATGAAATGCAGTCACCTAGAATACCTGACACTTTGACAGTCTTTCCTCTCTAGTAATTGATGATTCAAGATGATTAAAGAACTTGAACAACAGAGAAAGAAGATTCACAAAATGATCTAGGAAAGTTTCTAGAAATAGAGAGAAAATTGATGAGAGAATAGCTTCTTATTGCTAAAGCTTTGTAAAATGAAAACTGTAACTGATTTTATGTACAAGATCTGTTTATGCCCTTTTTTTTTCATTCAAAACACAGGCATTTCACTCAATGAAGTTAGCCTTTTCCTTGCTTTGAATGTGTCATTTAAAGCCTTCTTAACTGTGTTCTTCTTCTTCTTCTTCTTCTTCTTCTTCTTCTTCTTCTTCTTCTTCTTCTTCTTCTTCTTCTTCTTCACTTTTGGCTTCTTCAATACTGCTCTGTTCTCAATAATCTTCATACCCTTCTTCTTGACATATACCAAGGATTGATGAAATCTACAGGAAATATCCAAAAAATGCCAATCCTTCATGTTATAAGCTTCTCCATTATGTCCAACTGTTTGGACTATAATAATTAATTAAAACAAATAGCTCGTATTTTGATGATTGCTCACAACCCAATACCATGTTTTAAGGGGGTAAAAGAAAGAAAATAGTTAACAACAGATTGAAAGCCAAATTGAACATTCACAGTATCTTACATCTGATTCTATGCATCCTCAAGCCAATATAATTAACCTTATAACTGACAAAGCTCTAAGCTTTAAGGTGAATTAGTGCATTCATGCATGCTTACTAGATAAAATTGTCAAAATTTTCCTTTTTCTTTATCCCCTAACCGATAAAAAATTAGATTGAACATTTGCAAACAACTAAATCAAAAGTTATGATAACATAACAAATTAGAAGATAAAAAGGAGAGTTTTCCCTAGTATATGCACAAACACCGATGATACTTCCTCCCTTGTCATTATTTTTCATAATAATACAAGGCTAATCGTACTAGGTGCTTAAAAAATCACTCATGCCTTTCTTTTATGTTGTCATTTTCATGTCATTTTTCTTAACTTATGCAAAGCATATGGAGTATTTTCCAATAATTAATTCTTCACTCATCCTTTATCTTAAACTAGCCTTGCTTCTGCCGTTTATTCTCAAAAAAAAAAAAAAAAAAAAAGCTTTGCTTATGGTTTTCCTTTTTGTGTTTTTTATCCTAGTCTCAAGAAACTTGGGCGTGGTATCAAAAATATAACTCATAAATCCCATTGCTTTTAGGAAAAATTCAGATCAAAACAATCCATAATTGTTTTTATCCTAATCTCAAGAAACTTGGGTGTGGAATAAAAAATATAACCCATAAATCCCATTGCTTTTAGAACAAATTCAGGTCAAAACAACCCATAAATCCTCCAAAAATATAAAACTCCCCACCAAGCTCAAAACCAAAAGCTTAAAAAAAATTAAAAAAAAAAAACATGCACACACACAAAAACCATTCTATCCTAAAAATAAAAAATAAAAATAAAAATAAAACTAAATTCAACACCAATAAATCAATCAAAAAATAGTTGTATCATAGTTTTTTTTTTTTTTTTTGTTCCCTTCATTTTTCCAGCAACCAAACAGAGCTTATCAATAAAAAATCAAAGAGAGAAACTTATTGGGCAGTGGCTATTCCAGTAGAGCAGTTCGGTGATGCTGGGCTATGGGATGTGGCCCCCGTGACGGTGATTTGGAACAAGAGTCATGGATGCAGCAGCAATGGCCAGGTTGAGAAAGAGTGAAGCTTGGAGAAGAGAGAGATTTCAAAAAAATATTTGTTTAGATCAGGTGGGTTTTCTGAGTAAACGTTAACCATAGTTGAGTTTGAGCATTTTAGGTTTTAATTGATGTGGCACTTCTTAGACCGTTGTTTTATATTAAAGAGATCCTGTCCATGAAATGGACACTCTCCATTTCAAAGAGAAATGGAGAGGATCCTGATCCAGTTTTTCTTATAGTTACTATCTCTTATTGATAATTTTGTATTATTTGTTTTTTATGCAATGAACAATTAAGTTTTTTGTTTTTTATATTTTTTCTTTCTTTCTTTCTATGCAATGAACAATTGAAATAATGTTTTATAGTAAACAAAGATTTTTGAGGTAGTGTTTTATGGTAAATAGAGATTTTGTGTGTGTGTGTGTGTGTGTGTGTATTAAATATATAAAATAGCAGTAAACTCGAAACGGTACAACGGTATTGACCGGTATCCGAAATATATCGTACCGCTGGCCAAACCGGTACAGCCACCTCTTCTTTGACTTCCTTGCTTGTGACAAATATGTCGAGTTACTTACACGTAATAAACCAAATAATAGAATATAACGTGAAAAGTTGGTGGAATCAATTTCGGGCGATTGGCAACATATTACCATGATTGACACATTTGCTAAACAATATTGATTAACATAATTCTTGAATCAGTGAAGGAAATCAAATTGTAATATCATTTTGCTTATAATTTCCATTTTGTCTACTGATCAAGGTCTATTATTTATGGGCTACACAACAAGGGGTCACTCTTTCTCTTGGTTGTCAATAGCTTATTGTTTAGTAGTATGGTTTGGTTCTCTTCAAACCAAATAATAAAATATAATGCGAGAAGTTGGTGGAATCAATTTTGATGATTGGCAACGTATTGCCATGATCTGACATGTTTGCTAAACAATATTGATTAACATAATTCTTGAATCAGTGAAGGAAGCCAAATTGTAATATCTTTTTGCATATAATGGGTAAATTGATAAGTTTATAAAAGTAAGTTTCATGCTATGCGACCAGCTATATGAATTGTCAAGAACGTGTCCCCATGGAAATGGACTAAACTAAGAATATAATTAATCTTCTTCCTTACTCCCCTTTCACATTTACCAAAAAAATAATAATAACAACATTTACCAAACCCACTTGTATGACTGATACAGCGATGGGGAAGTTTGATGTGACTAAGTAGACCTTTTCAAGTAATCTGATAATGTGCCATATGAGAGTATAATTTTAGTGACAGATTTTGAACCTCTACGGCCAAAATTGAAAATTAGTATTGTTTTTTAAATAATATAATTAGTAGGCACCATTTTCAAACTATATTTTTTACTAGCATCTCGAGTCTAAAAGACTCGATTTTCGTGGTCTAGCAAGTCTGATGTGGCATTTTTTCCATGCGGACAACACTTGGAAATCGAGTCTTAGATTCTCGATTTCCAAAATACTCAAAATAAATAAATAAATAAATAAATAAGCACTCAGAAATACTCAAACACCCAGCAGAGACACAAGAAACAAAGAGACAAAAATAAAGGTAAAGAAAAATCGATCATGGAGAATAGCAATTGCTGAAGCCGATTTGCTGAAAAATTGACAACAGAATAGAAGAGGAAGACGAAGCAGTAGTGGCAAAATCAAAGAGAAGTACCACCTTTCCAATCGGCAAAATCAACGCAAAAGAAAAGAAACCAATGTCTAGAAAAGAAAGAAGCAAAAGAAAAAACCCAAAAAAATTGCTTAATATGAAACATATCCTAATTTCTAGTCCAAACCCAGAAAAATCTATTACATTAGCAATGTCAAGATTAGCCCAAGTAACCGAGAAGCTCCAAGAAGCTCCTCCAAGATTAGCCGAACGCTTACTCGGAATCTCCGAGAAGCTCCTCCAAACCCAAGATCTCACCAGCTCACGCGACTTCACGATCTTAGCCCAAGAAACCGAGCCGCTCTTGGACGGCTCAAATCAGCTCTTGGACGGCTCAGATCAGATCTTGGCCGTCACCGACATCCTCTTGGTCGCCGAGAAGCGCATGAACAACCACCACGACTGGCACGAGCACCGATGGCCACCCACGCCCCACGGCCACGCCGAGTTGAAGCAACCCACGCCGACTTGAAACCCACCCACTCCGATCTGAACCCGACCCACGGCTACCCACTCCGATCTGAACCCGACCCACGCTGGTCAGCCACGACAATCTGGGGGTTTTTTTTTTCTCTCGTTCTTCACAGCCATTCTTCACCTTCTGTTTCTGGGTTTTTTTTTCTCTTTCTCTCGTAAATTCCGTCTGGGCTACCTCCTTCTGTTTTTTCCTCTCTCTTTTCTTTTGGTTTTGGATGTTGGGTGTTATTTGATACAGAAATGAGAGAGAAAGAGATAGAGAAGAAAAAAAAAACCTTATCTCCAAAACTCTAGCTCACTTTAGCATTGATAGTGGAATGAAGTTGTTTTTCCCTAAACTTTTCTTTTTCATTAGCAAAAAATTACACCACCTATACTACCAACATATATTTATCTACATATGTGATTCATGCTTCATTTTCTCCATCTTTTTTTTTTCTTTTCCCCCATCTATGTTTTCTTAGTTTTCTCTCTGTCTTATTAGATAGTTTGAAAAGTTATCTACATATTTCCAAGTTTAAAAAGTATTTTACTATTTTCTCTAATTCCAAGAGAGTAACCACGTGTATGGTTAAAAAGCCATACACTTTCAAAAGCAAAAACTTATATTAGTTACAATTTTTTTTTCTTAATTTCATGTTTATTCACAATTGAATTCCTAGGTGTGTAACTATTCTTCTTTATCATAAAATTTTATTTAGTAGATAATACATATAAATATAATAAGTTATTATTAGTTTGACAAAACTGTATGATTAGTTATTTAATTCTATTTGTTCATGCATTCAATAATTGTTGTTTTAACAATTTTTAAACTATTAATAATTTTTTTAGGCTATTGTACAATATAGTTGTATTGTATACTAAATTGTATTTAGAATACTATTTTAGATCATTATATATATATATATATATATATATATATGGACTAAGTTTAGCTTCAAAATTGGTTGTAACCTAAAGTTACAACTTTACTCAATAAAATAAACATTACAACATATTTTGAAAATCTAACCGTTGAATTACATGTTCTTTGCACTCTCAATACACATGCTAAATTTTTTTGTCAACTGCATATTATTTACTATATGATCTATATGTTTATATTTTATGCATAATTTTAAATTACAAAACCTTGCAATTTAAACAATTAATTGTACTTAGAATATTATTTTAGATTATTGTTTATATAAGAATAAAGTTTAGCTACAAAATTGGTTATAGCATAAGACTACAACTTTACTCAATAAAATAAATATAACTACATATTTTGAAAATCTAACAAGTTGAATTAGATGCTCTTTACGCTCTCAATACACTTGTCAAAATTTTTTTAATTGGATATTACTATATGATCTATAAGTTTATATTTTATGCATAATTTTAAATTACCAAAACTTGCAATTTAAACAATTTATTGATGATATAACTATTGTTTATACAAAATCGAAATTTTACTCTAACCTAATCGAAGTATATATGTGTGTGAAACTCCCTTCTAGAGAATTGAACTTCGGCCCTTAACCCCCCACACCCCACAAGCACTTAATATATTTAGAGTGACCATTGCACCAAGGGTGTGTGGTGGTATATAACTATTGTTCTTTAATATGAAAGTTGTCTACACACAAAAAATGGCAAATAACAACTTACCCACGTGTGGCTTGACTAAAATTTAAGTTATCTACCTCTGATTTGAAATTTGACATTTTATCCATCTGAAGTTAACTTAGTTAGAATTCCATAACTCACATTTGTTAAAAATAAGGTTAAATATGTAATTTTTCTCTACTTTTATTTTTCTTTCTTCCAAAAACACAAAAATACAAGATCAAATAAGATCAAAAAGAATCCAGCAGAATACTTGCATCATGAGATTTCAAATTAGCTACAGGTAGACAACTTAAATTTCAGTTAAACTTCAAGTGAGTAAAGTATCAAATTTTAGACTACATGTAAGCAACTTAAATTTCGGTCAAACCAAAGATAAATAAGTTGTAATTTGACAAAAAAAAAAATCATTTTTTTTTTTACTCAACCCACCCGCAACAAATTCCTAATTCCACCGCTATTGACCTCCCAACAAATATTGTCTGGAGCAACACAACGGACAGGTCAGCAATTAGTATTTATAAAAATTAAGTATATGCGCATCCGCTCTATATACTATATTGCGCGGTATTAAGTATTGACTATCAACAGTTACTTTCCTGTTGATTTCGTACAACGAGGCCCAGATGAGTTGGGATAATATTTTATATAATTATCATATGTCAACCACGAAGAAAAGAAACAGCACTCTTAATAACTATTTTGGAAAGAAGTGCAAGCTACCTTACGGTTTATTTTCTTTCAACCTCTTCAACATCTATTTCCCTCTCTCACAATAATCATGGGGTTAGTCTGTATTGCAATGAAGATACCAAAATCCATAAACATTAGATTTTTACTAGGCGTGCTGGACCATGTAAAGTTCATTGTTATGGTGGCACTCACACGTCTAGGACTGCTCAAACCGCCAGAGCAAGCAGCTGAGACTGAAGAACATTCCACTGGTTATGTTCTTGTAATGGATGGTTTAACTCCATCACTAATCGCAGTCGACAGTCTAATGGTGTTGATCAAGAAGAGGGTTCCTGTGATAGAATATAGTGGTTTTGTTGAAAGACATAAAGCGCTGAATGATGATGAAGACGTGGACATGGAAATGGAATGTTCTGTCTGCTTGAATTGCGTGGAGAGAAGCCATGAGATCAGAGAGCTTTGTAATTGCTACCATGTGTTTCACAAGGAGTGCCTGGATAGATGGGTGGATGAGGGTCAGGTGACCTGCCCTTTGTGCAGAACTCTACTGTTTCCAGCAAAGACAGAAAGGATAATTTAGATGTTATAAGAGATATCAAGGTAGCATATTTGTTTGGTTAGAAGTATGAGACAGGAGCTAGTGGGCTCACAAATCTCATCTTCAGGCATCAATGATTCTATATCACTTATCTGAACTTTTTGAATTGGCTCCAGATTGTCAAAAGACATGATGAATATGATGTGTAAAAACAAAAAATAATGGAAATCACCGTACACAATTCTGATTATGATGTGTAAGGAGTGTATACTATTTTGAGTGTGTAACAATATACTTTTCTTAAGTTACTATGCTTCACATTGTCTCTAGGGCAGTGATTATCACAAATCTGTCCGGATTCATTGTCATTGTTTTCGTTTATTATGGATATTTGTGTAAAAATTGTGGACACCTTGCACGCAATTTTGGATATGATGTGCATGAAGTGTGTGACAAAAATTTTCTTGATCTCCAAAGCCTAGTATATGGCTTCTTTTTTTTTTTTTTGTGGGGGGGGGGGGGGGCTCTATCTCTCAATTCTATTTAGATTGACAATCAACTTTTCATGAAAAATATTGTGAAATAGATCACCATGACATTCCTAGACTTTTACATGCGCTTGAAATTATTGTGCAAGGCATTAGTAGAAACCATTGGCCTTGAAGTCGGAATTGTATGAAATTTGGCAAGCTAAAGCAGAACGACCTTCTGAGCAATAGTTATCTTCTTGTCACGAGGTACCTTCTGAAATAGCGAATTCCTCCATTTAGGCCTCAAAAATTGTGATTTTACTGTTTATAGTAATTTTTGTTTCCTTTATAACTTTTTATTTAAAAGTTAGAATAAGGCTTTGCTTGTTTTGAGACGACCCTTAAGATCAGTATTTTATTGCTTTGCATTTAACTTAATTTTTTCATTTTTTGGAAAATTTTGGTATTTTGTCACATAATGTGTAATTAGTGCAAATTAGGGATTCAGACGTTTCCTAATCGTTTTAATGTTTTACTTTCTCAATATTTATATATTTTGTAGCCGTTAGAGGCAAATCACGTTATTATCAATAAACTTGCAGAGTTTTTCTCACACTTTTCTTTGGAGAATTCCAGTTTATCTCTTTATGAATTTAGGGAATCATGGATTCTAGGTTTACTACCCAGAAGCTAACAGGTTAGTTTCTATCCATCAAAAAGAACATCATGTATGCTTTCTTCAGGCTTTTGCGACATAAGAAAACATCACATTCATATGAATCAAACTGCAAGTCTGCAAGTGAATTCAATTTAGAACCTATACAAAATGACAGCAGGATAATCATATCAATCATCCAAGACAAATCAGGGATATTAATTAGAAAACAAGATATCAATCATTAATGCGGAATAGGAAACTTAATGAAAACAAGTGGCAAGAAGTGTGGAGGCAGTCACGTAATTATACATATCAGGACAAAAGTCAATGACTAATTTCACTTAAAAATAAATTAAGAGATAACTTGTCTTTTGTCCTAATATGTTTTGTTTCACGCACTCAACAACAACGTAAGATATATGTATAGATAACATTGACTTGATAGGTTTTTCGATTGCTATGGTATGTGACTGGACCTAATCAAACAATGACTTGATAATGATAGATCCTCAAATATTGTTCATATAGTTTCAAGCTTTTTGCCCTTCTCTCAGGTGAAAGTATCTTCGTCCGATTTCCTGCGCAGTGTCCTTTTCCTTACGTCGTTGTTGAATGCGTGAAACGAAACATATTAGGACAAAAGACAATTTATCTCTTAATTTATTTTTAAGTGAAATTAGTCGTTCACGAGCGTAGAATAATTTGACAAAAATTATATATATATATATATATAAATATAAATGGATTTAAGTTAGATCTAGTATAAATTCGTAAGAAAGTTATATTTTTGGGTTTGATGTTAATAAGATCTTAAGGTGAAAAAGACACTAATGTGCGTTTGGTTTCAAATTAAAAAAAAAAGTTTATTTTACTATTTAACTTATTTTTGTTACTATTTTTTTTCGATTGCTATGGTATGTGACTGGAACTAATCAAAAAATGACTTGATAGTGATAGATCCTCAAATATTGTTCATATAGTTTCAAGCTTTTTGCCCTTCTCTCAGGTGAAAGTGCAGTGCTTATCTTCGTCGTTTGATTTCCTGCGCAGTGTCCTTTCCCTTACATCGTTGTTGAATGCATGAAACGAAACATATTAGGACAAAAGACAATTTATCTCTTAATTTATTTTTAAGTGAAATTAGTTGTTCGCGAGCGTAGAATAATTTGACAAAAATTATATATATAAATATAAATGGATTTAAGTTAGATTTAGTATAACTTCGTAAGAAAGTTACACTTATATTTTTGGGTTTGATGTTTATAAGATCTTAAGGTGAAAAAGACACTACTTGTGTGCGTTTGGCTTCAAATTAAAAAAAAAAAAATTTTATTTTACTATTTAACTTATTTTTGCTACTATTCATAGACTTCATTACACTTTTTGGTACTATTCATAAGTCTCATTGTACTATTTCAGTTAATTTTTATCTTTATTTATAATACTTTCAACAAAAAGTTTTCAGTTTCAATGAAATAAACGGACCCGTCATCTCATTAATGTTTTATAAAATTTAATTACGTGACTTCCTCCACAATTAATATGCACCCCTTTATAATTTATTTGTTTAATATTCTACGCCTTTCCTCTCGGAACTGATCTCTTACAGGTCACCTTCTTGCGTATGGCACAACAGCAGCAAAGAACAGAGCAAGTTGACATGGCAAGTAGCGTTGTATTATTCAAGCATCTCAACGAGACATGGTCGGCTTTTGGATACCTTGATGGGTGACATGGCTTACTTGCGTATTATTAAACTACATCAGTTGAGAAGTTCCTTGTGTATTGCTCAACCTCCTGGATCCTCTGATTGAGTTTGCTTTGACAATAAATGCAGTGATAGGAGTTGATGGATTAGGGGGAGTGTTATTCTTTTTGGAGAGAGACTTTTTTTTTTTTTTTTTGTTCGGTAGTTGTATTTGTAAAGCAATATTATAAAGCTGGGTCAAAACGACCTGTAGTAGAGCTGTGATAATACTAAACTGCAGGTAGCTTAAGTTAGGTGTTATCAGTGGAATTAGTTACTGATCCAAGTCCACGGGTCAGCACCTGATTCGTCTATGCACGCGTCAGCACCTGATTAGATTATGCTATGGTTTGTTAGATTGTTTCCACACTCTACGGCGTTAGTTATGTATATATTGGGGTCTGTAATTAGATCCAATGAGATCAAGAACTCAGAATTTCACTCTATCAAAATCTTCCATTTCCTTTACTCTGGTTTTCTATATTTTTCTTTCCCTTTGTATTGCTTTTCAGTATGTACTTTGGGGTTTCTGTACCTCTTTTTTTTTTTTTTTTTTTTGAAACTTTCTTGAAACTCTATGCTTTCATGGTTTTTGCTAACATGTGGTATCAAACTATTTAATATGCTTCACATGCTCTATATTTGTTGCTTATCTTTAGTATAGCATTGTGATATATTCTTCATCTGTTTTTATTCCACACATGGCTTTGATGGTTTCTTTTGAGTGTTTCAAAAAAGAAAAGTACATTCCAATCAAGAAACTTAATTAGAGCCTATTTGGTAATAGCTTTCAAGTATTGTTGTTTAAAATAATGTGAAAAATGTAGTTTAAAAAATGTTGTGAAAATACGTATTTAAAGTACTCATAATACAAAAAATGTTTTTGGTACCATATTTCAAACAACATATTTTAAAATGTGAAAAGATATAATTGTGTGTTTGGTATTTGTTAGGTACAAAAGATTTAGGATTAAATGTTTAGAACTATATTTTGTATGTGTTGGCAAATCGAGAACAAAATATGTCTAGTCTATGTGTTAGGCATTGCTCAAAGGTGTATGTTTCAAGCTTTAAGTTCGAGTTGACTGCAGAAAAGAAGAGTCAGAATCTGCCAAGCTCGATCGATCGAAAAATAGGTTCGACCGATCGAGAATCGTAGAAATCAGATTTTGCAGAATTTTTAAACAAGGCCCAAGCCTACGAAAATGTTTAGGGTTTCAATCTAACTTGTTCACATATAAATGAGAAACCTTAGCTTTATTTTGGAGACCTTTGGAAGACTTGTGTGTTACTCCTTGTGAGATCTGAGAGGTGCTGTCCCTTCTAACTACACAAGCGTCTACTGGAGCAAGATCTACAATCACGCATGGGTAGAACCTAGTTGCTACTACAAAGATCAACAACTGAATGTGATCTAAAACCTTTGAGTGGGATCTTAAAGTCATAAGCATGGGCACTTGTGTTGCTGTAAATCCAAGAAGAGAAGGAGTTCGTGGATTTGGAGCTTGCATGTGGTCGTGTCAATAAGTTATTACTTGAGGTAGTAATAGATTTAGGGTTAAATTTGATTGTAAAAACTTCTATTCTTTTATAGTGGATTTGCTTTATCTTGAAGATAGCTAGGTCAAATCATTCCTAGGTTTTTACCTTGAAACGGTTTGTTTCATTGATTTTTCTATGTCATCATATAGTGGTGTTATTTACTTTTCCGCTACTGTGCATGATATGATTTATTATTGTTTAACCTAGATTTGAATAATTAACCTAAGTAATCACTTGACTAATATATTAGGTTAAACAATCTGTCTTAAGGGGTCTAAACAAACAAACAGTATGTGTATGTATTTTTTTTTTTTTTAAAGTGTTAACTTTCTAACAAATACAATTATTTTATTAATATTTATTAGAGGAGTCCACGTTAGAGAGAAGGGAGGAAAAGAGAAATAATTAAAAAAGAAAAAAGAAAAAGAGATGAGGTATGCATGTGAGAGAGAGTCGTAGTTATGTTAGGTCTCATCAAGTGGGTCTCACACTTTTCTAAATATTTACAAAAGTGTCATTGAGTAATGTTATTTATAGCCAACAACATCTGTTCAAGTTGCTGGAGTTAGTCACGTACTGGGATCCATGCAAAGGGTTAGTCACAAATTGGAGGTTTATGCATCAAAGGAAAGAAGGCTACTACAAGATCAAGTCCAATTGAGTATTTGAGCAAAGGCTCAACTGTAAGTTGGTATTTTAGGATAGGCCAGGGCAGTTGGTAAGATTTCTTATACTTGTAACCGCTTGATTGTTGATTAGTGGATTCTGGGAGTGTTGACCTTAAAATCACCTAGTGGAGTTTTTGCCTTGTGAGTTTTTCCCCATTTGTCAACAAATCACTGTGTTCAATTTATTTTCCGTTGCACTTAATATTTTTGGTGATTTGTTGGTGCCTTCACATTTTGCATGCAATTGAACTTAATTAATCAACTTGGGTAATTGAATTAATTAATCGGAGTCAAGCTATCTTAACGCAACAAAAAGAAATGGTTCTCCCATTAGCATGTAACATTGGCAAACCCACACATTAGATAAAACATAAGCAACAACGTGATCTTCTAGCAAGGCAAACATATATCAATGTCGAATTCTTGTTGCCAAAAAGCAAACAAATCGTACCTCACCTTCGCTAATTTTTGCCACTAAAAGGCAAACTGAGGCCCTTGCAACCTACTGAAGCCACCAATGAGCAAAGGTGTTGAAATACCTCGATTTGATTTTATGATCGTCACTGTCATCGTCATTAATAATATAGAGTTGAGGTACTATATGTGTGTGCACAGTAAGATGGGAGTAGACAATTTTGTGGTGCTACAAAATAGGTGAGAAAATTAAAGTTTTAGTGCATGCAATTTAGTGCGGCAATTAAAATAATAAATAAATAAATAAAAGAGGAAGATGTTTTATGGGCTTCTTGGAGTCTAAAGAGATAAGTTCAAGTGGGTTTTAAACTCCAGCCCACATCTCTGATGTGTTAAAATATAGTGTAGAGGAAAAGAATGTATTGACCTCTTGTGATGAATTAACCAATTGATTTAGTTAAGTTAATTAATTAATTCAATTAACATGCAAAACATGTGGTAGCACAAATAAATCACCAAGTTAATATGCAGCAGAAAATAAAGTTGACACGGTGAGTTGTTTACGAATGGAGAAAACCTCCAAGGCAAAAACACCATCGGGTGATTTTAAGGTTACTACTCCCGAGAATTCACTATTATCACAACAAACAATTACAAGTATAAGGAATCCCAGTACCTTATACCAACTTACAGTTGAACCCTTACCCCAATACCCAATTGGACTTGTTTTGTAGTGACAATCTCTCATTTTCAATGCATGGCTCCTAGTACGTGACTAACCAACCGATGCGCAGATTCCAGTACGCAACTTACTTACCAACTTGAGAAGGATGTTGGTTGTAAAGTTCTTCAGTTTATCAACACGGTGAAGATCACGAAGCTCATTGGTCATAAAACCCAATGACGTACAAACATAGCAGCTTCTTCAAAAGAAAGATGAACTAGGACAAATTCTGTCTCCGGTTACAATTTTCATGAACAAAACTTTACCTCACACTTGTGCTACCTTTGACGGTCCTTAAAATAATCTTTATATATGTTTAGGGTTGTGAGAAAAGAAAACCTAAACAAGTATACACGGGTTGGTATGAAATCAGATCTGAAAAACTGATTTTCATAATTCTCAATAGATAGGTTATCTATCGAGTAACTGTCGAGCATCGGGCTAAATCTACCTTTTAAACCTTGATAGATACTATCTATCAAGCTAGTTATCGAGCTTTAAAATCCAGCACTTCTTCTCTTGTTTCTTGGACAGATTTGCATGGCTTTAACATTTGGACTTGAACTCTTGTTCCTTGAAGTATTAAACACATCCTAGATCTACCCAATTACAAGTAAAATGTGTTTTGTCAAAAGATTAGCCAATTCTAAATGATATATGTTCCTTACATGATTCACATATATCCTAATAACGGGTTTCACCACTAAGGAGGCTAGGAGAAGTATTTTTCACTTGAAGTTTAGAACACATACAATAGAAAAGGCAACCAGATTATTCAAGGTATGATTTCTCATTGTTAATAAAAAATAATTGAAGGTTTAGAATTTTATCGTGGAAAATGTTAGGGATGTGTAGATTGTTTAAAAGGGATTTTCCTAGAATATGACTTGCACTTTTACGTTAGATTACCCACTGCCCACTATGTATATTCTTGAATTGAGCCATGGAATTACAAGTTCTAATCTATGATTATGGCTTACGTTTTCTTTCGGAATGTACACACACACACATATATATATATATATATATATATATATATAAAATAAGTCAATGATATTGCCCACTGGTTTTCATTGAGGTTATATGTTGTTAAACCCATTGGGAGACATATTTGTGTGTGTGTGTATATATATGTGTATATTTATATATATATATATATATATATATATATTAAATCTTAGAATTGGCCTCTGTGTGTATGGCTTTCACGTTGTCCACTATAGATCCCTAGAATAAGTGAATATTGCCATCATGTTTTTTTTTTTTCGGATTTGTATATATTAAGTCCTATTAGTTTTGCCACGTTTTCTTTGGTTATATATATTAGAATGGTTTAACGTTTTCTTTGGGTTTTTATATTAAACCCTAGGGTCCCTACCGCTTGTATTCTAGAACAAAAGTCAAGATTATAAAGCTTAAATAATGTATAAGGATTTACTTTCCGTTGGGGCATATATCAAATCCTAAGTTTACAACATATTGGTTACTGCCTCTAGAGTTTGATGAATTCAAGGAAACATTTGTGAGTAGAGATTCCTTGCATTAGTGTTATTAATTAGTTCAACAAAGTATAATCTTAGTGAGTCAGTTTGTATAATTTGATAAGTTTTATATTTTGTGGAGGATATTAAGTAATTTCCATGATTAATTATAAGTCCTATTTAAGAGTGTTTTGAGCTAAACTTTTTGGAGGGTGTTTCGGCTGGACTTTCAGAGTGATTCAAGTGCTGTAAGTAATTACGCATAATATGCACAAGTTTTGTTCTTTAGGTTCTTAGAAATTAAAGGTTTTCAAAAGTTATGTTTTTAAAGCTTACGTTTTCTAAAGTTTATCGAAAACATTTTTACATTATTGAAAGAGAAACTTCGACTTTTAAACAATGTTTTAAAGAGAAACTTCGAATTTTAAATAACGTTTGAAATGTCCAAATTTCATTTAAAAGATGATTTCTAAACTAAACTATTTTCCGAAAAAAATTGAGTTTTGATGCAAGTTTTCTAAAAAGGTTCTTGTTCTTTAAATTTGTGTAAAACCAAGTAATTTCAAAGTCATATTCCTATTCTCCAAATGGTATTTAAAACTTTTCTTTTTGCAAATTGAGCTTTCAGACTTACTCAATAATTGTAAAATATTTATATAGACTCCTCAGTTCCTATTTGTTCCCTAAGAGAGTCAAGCATCCTTTGATTTATGTTTCAATTCTATATCGTGATATTCGATACGCCTACGTATTTGGAATAATTGTTAATATTAAGAAAATTATTCTATTTTGTATAAACTTTGCTTTTGTGATATGTGACTTAAAATAAGTGTTTTTATAATTGATCAGGTATATGTGTAAGCCCGCTCACAGGGATGTATGTAAGAATGAGTATTGATCTCTCACCAACAGGGATTAGATGTTGGTATCTGCTCATAGGATTGTATATGTGAATATGTGATGTGTGTATATGTGACTCTGTGCTCTAATCAATTATATGTATGTGTTTTTGAGTGATTTTAATATGTGATTACATATGTATTAAGTGATTCATTATATGTTTTGGAATAATTATATTTGATAGAATTGAATGAGTTTGTGAAAAATCAAAATACTCGTGCTTTGCTTGACTCTTATTGGATGTGTGGTTCACTCCATCAATTACAATTTTCAGATTAAAGTTTAGTTGGGGAACAGGTCCTTTGGATTACTTCGTAAGGTGCAAGATAGAGAGTGAGAGTTTTTAGGCGACGTCAATAATACTTGAAGCCTTAAAGGATTATTAGTTATTTTTATTTCGCTTTAGATTTTATAGTATTTGGAGATTATTTCTAATTGTGGATTTTAGTTATTGTAAGAGGTTTATTATGAGTGTTTGTTTGGGAGTTTACTGAATTAAGTTTAAATTAATTATGTTTATTGAGTTATGTAAGATCAGTAGGTTAGTCATGCATCCAAATTCATAGTCCATGGATTTGGGTTGTCATAGAGTTGGTATCAGAGCTCTAGGTTATGATTCTGTAGACAATTTGGATTTCTAATGTTTTGTATAGGATATGGAAGAATAGGCTTGAATCATTGGATAGTCAATAGGTATTTTATGGGTTTGATAAATGTTAGAAGTTGTGTGCCCATATGCTTAGAATCATAAGAATAGTAAAAGCTTTAGTATCTCTTGTATACTACAATTTTTCCTTGAGATTATCTGACTCTAAAGTGTTGCTTGTTTGGTTATAGGAAAATGTAACCCCGCAATTCTACCCCTTCGAGTTCTGAGCCAAGTCCTGAAAACCTTAAGGGTGTTTTTAATGCTATTAGAAGTCTTGCTGAGGTGGTGGAAAAACATGTTAGTATTAATGGAACAGCTAAGCCCAAAGATGCTGAGATTGTAGGATGTACCATTAAACAATTCAGGAAAATGGATCCTCCTTCATTTTTGGGAAACCCTAATCCTACAGAAGCAGAGACTTGGATAATGCAAATGGAGAAAATATTTGATGTGGTTGGTTGTATTGAGGTACAAAAAGTCTCTTTTGCTTCATTTGTGCTAAAAGGGGAAGCAGAGCATTGGTGGAGATCCACTAAAAAGACTTTGCCACTTGAGGAAGATGAGATATTGACTTGGACTATTTTCCTTGATGCTTTTTATGAGAAATATTTTCCCGAAAGAGTGTGGGATGAGAAAGAAGTGGAGTTTATGGAGCTTATTCAAGGGAATAAAACAGTGTTACAGTATGAGGCTAAATTTACTGAGTTGGCTCGATTTGCCCTTCTTGTTGTGTTTGATGATGTTAAGAAGGCTAAGAATTTCAAAGGGGACTACGACCAAATATTAGAACTAGGATGGCAGCCTTACAATTAAAGGCTTATTCTGAGGTTGTGGAGACTGCAAAAGTTGTTGAGAAGGAATACAAAGACTATCAGAGAATTCGAGATCAAGATAAAAAGAGATCCAAGCCTGAAGGATCTCAAAAAGAAAATGAAAATGAAAAACCATTCAAAAAGAAGACTACAATAAAACTAGAGCCTGATGTGGTGCAGCAGGTAATAGAGAATTGTTTGAAGTGTGGTAAAAAGCATAGCAGTGTTTGCTATCGTGAAAGTGGGGCATGTTTTAAGTGTGGACAAATGGGTCATCATATCGAAAACCGCTCAGCTTTGAAGAGTGAGCTGATGGTTAAGCCCAATAATGTGAACCGAAGGCCAAAAATCCAACGACGGGTGTTTGCCATTACAGGGCATGTTGCTGAGGAAACTAAGTCAAGTACCATCTCCTTATTTTCTCTTATTAAGTGAAACAATGATTGCTAAGTTTATGTAAGTATTGTATGGTTATGATAGTAGACAAGGAAGTAATGGCTGACTTAATTCTCTTAAAGATTTGAGATTTTGATATGATATAATGTAGTTTGGTTATTAGGATATTTTTGAGTTCTAGATAAGGGTTGTATTCAACAGTGTATTTTCCTTGTGGAAAGGATATTATGCATTGACAATAGGTGATTGAATAGGATGACTATGAGGAATAAATATCATTTACCCAAGATTGTCTTTAAATCAAGTTACCATCAACTCAAAGTTAATGTTAGGACATATGTGATTCACTTGTTAAAAACATATGTTACTACTTTATGTAATTGGCTAATCCTTTGACAAAACGCACTTTACTTGTATTTGGGTAGATCTAGGATGTGTTTAATACTTTAAGAAACTTTGTTTCAAGATCAGGTGTTGAAGCCATGCAAGTCTGTCCAAGATTTAAGTCTGAAAAGTGTCTATCATTAAAGCTCGACAGCTAGTCATCCATCGAGCTTGTAGAGCTGTTCCAGCCCTGTGGCTCGATAGCAGCTCGACAGATAGGGTATCTGTCGAGGTTTATGAATTTCAGTTTTTTAGGACTATTTTTCATCCAATCCATGATTATGTGTTTGGGCTTTCTTTTCTCATAACCCTAAACATATAAAAGGATTATTTTAAGGGCCGTCAAAGAGGACACAAGTTGCACAAGCATTGAGCAAAGTTTGTTCAAGAAAATTGTGACCGAAGACAAAGTTTTGCCCTAGTTCATCTTTCTTGTGAAGAAGTTGCTATATTTGTACACCGTAGGGTTTTGTGACTAAGCATCATTTGGATCTTCATTGTGTGATGAATTGAAGAACTTTGTAGCCAACAACCTTTCTAGTTGGTGAATCAAGTCGCGTACTAGGATCCGTGCAATTGGTTAGTCACGTACTGGGAGCCGTTGTGAGAGACCGCGCCCCCCGCCCCCTCTTTTTTTAGGTGTGTTAGGCCAAACCCTCGTGAATGGGTGGAGTCGTGTTATTGCCTTTCAAAATGGAGGTTTGACTAGTTATATTTTCCCCTTTAGATTAAGGGTTTTACAATGGAGTTGCCACTTATTTAATTATTGAAAAAATAAGAAAACCATAATCGAAAAATTCCTCATTTTATTAATTTGAAATTAAATTTACATTAATCATAGGAAAGTTACATGGTTTTGGTCCTAGATACAATCTAAGATAAAGTACATGGCTTTGTTTCCTAGTTACAATCTAAAAATCGAAAATTACATGGATAAGCATTTGATCTACTAACCCTTGATCTAAGCTCGGAGGCTATGTTACAAGGTGGGAAGGTGTTAGGCACTCACCTTGTCTGGTGAAACCGGTCTTCTAGACTATGGTGGTCAACATTCATATCATATAATCCAATATGCCAATCAATTTTCATATTGAATTTAAAGTGTGTGCATGTGATAAACCCTAATTCAATTTATTAAGCATTGCATTTGGATTGAAAAATAAATTCTAGTTAATGTGTGTGAATGGTGATAATCTAGATTCAAGGATTTGAAAGAATTATGAAACAAACATGTTTTTCATATTTTTTTATGTGGATTTAAGATTAAACTAGTGTTTATGCATGAACATGTAAAGAACAACCAAGAACATGTGAAGAACACATAAGAACATTTAAGAACATTCAAACATATTCAAGAGAATTTAAATAGTTACTATCATGCTTTAATCCTAAATTCTCGTCATGGCAACACAAAAAACAAGTTAGGGAAATGGATTATACTTTTATGCAAGATCCATAAAGTAGAGGAGAAAACTCTTTGTAGAGGTCCTAAGGGTGGAGGAAAAGAAGAGTTAGAAGAGGAAGAGTGAGTCTCACTCAATACCTTGAGTCTAAAGAAGACCAAGATATGACAAGACTACTCAACTTCACTAGAACTCAAGAAAGGAGAAAAGAGAAGGTTTATATTGTAGTGGTAGAGGAAATATGAATGGAAGGTCATTTAATGAGGATTGACAAAGAATCATGAACCTAGAGCTCATTTTAGACTTTGGGAAAATCTGGTGCATTAAATGGAAAAATTGGTAGGAGTGAGGAGCAAGCCAAAATTCGGTTTTCCCGTAGTTGCTATAACAGCCTATAGAGCTAAATTCGAAAAATCATATCTGACTCAATTCTGATTGGAATTGTCTCGTTCTTGTGCTCAAATTGAAGCCCCGGATGTCTAGTTTCTGAAAAAATTAACGTCATTCACAGATTCAAAACATTATGAAATGGTGAGCAGAGGTCATTTGTTAGAAAATGGTTTTAGCACAATTAACATTAATAGGTCCCAAATTAGCTCCCAATTAACATTAAATGGCTCCAATCACTCCCATTTCAGACTTAATTGGTTCCAAATTTACTCTAATTAAAAGATAATTGCACAAATTACTCATTGAATAATTAATGTTTAACTATTTAATTAATTAGGTGTGTGCAACCTTACCATAAAATGTAGTCCTAACTAATCAAATTATGACACATCATTAATCTCAAATTGATTATAATTATAACCAATTGGAATCAATTATTCATAATCACATATAGCTGGACTCAATTTGTGATAATGCATCTCAGCCATTAAAACTTGATTTGATGATAACTTTCAATCTGATGGTCTGATTAGGGCATATGACCAAACAATTTGATCGTTACAACATCAAGATCATTTTGGTGAAATGAGATTAAGGATCTAGTGACCAGAATCAAGATGCATATTTCCAAGGTGAAATTACCCTTTTACCTTCCTGTGAGGTTAAATGCGGGTTGCAAAATGGGGTGTCAACAGCCGTGCAATACAAAAGAGAGATTGTCACTACAGAACAAGTCCAATTGGGTATTGGGGTAAGGGTTCAACTATAGGTTAGTATAAGGTACTGATATTCCTTTACATGTAACTGCTTGTTATGATAATAGTGGATTCTCGGGAGTGGTGACCTTAAAATCACCCGGTGGAGTTTTTGCTGTATTGGTTTTCTCCATTCGTAAGCAAATCACCGTGTTATTTACTTCCGCTGCATACTTTAGTTAATTGGTGATTTGTTTGTGCTACCACGCTTATTGCATGTAATTGAACCTTATTAATTCACTTGGCTAATTAATTGGTTAATTCATCACAAGGGGTCAATACGTTTTTGGCCTATCAGTTAAGAAGGAAGAAATTCTTAAGATTGCCATTCATATATGTTATGGACAGTATTAAGTTTTAGTGATGCTAATTTGGTGGACTAATATCTCTATTCTAAGGACTAAGGTACGTCAAGTTTAGAGGATTAAACTTGTTTTAAGGGGGGAAGAGTGTAATACCCCGATTTGATTTTATGATCATCATTGTCATCGTCATTATTAATATAGAGTTGAGGCACTATATGTGTGTGCACAGTAAAATGGGAGTAGACAATTTTGTGGTGCTATAAAATAGGTGAGAAAATTAAAGTTTTAGTGCATACAATTTAGTGCGGCAGTTAAAATAATCAATAAATAAATAAAAGAGGAAGACGTTTTATGGGCTTCTTGGAGTCTAAAGATATATGTTCAAGTGAGTTTTAAACTCCAACCCACTACCCCATCAAGCTCACATCTCTGATGCATTAAAATATAGGGTAGAGGAAAAGATAAATTAGGATTTTCACGAGAAGGGTTTTACCACCAAGGAGGCTAGGAGGTGTATTTTTCACTTAAAGTTTAGAACGTATACAATTGAAGAGGCAACCAAATTGTTCAAGGTATGATTTCTCACTGTTAGAAACAAAGAATTGATGGTTTAGAATTTTATCATGGAAAACGTCAGGGATGTGTAGATTGTTTAAAAGGGATTTTCCTAGAATATGACTTGCACTTTTACGTTAAATTATGTTAAGTTGAATTTATTTAATCATGTGTTGGCTTTATTTCATGCCAAATTTGCTTGTATTTTAGCATATAGATACCTTGTATTTAGGTGGGAATTATGAAAGGGTTGTGTGTGAGAGAGTGTGAAGAAATTCAAGTGTGTGTGCATTTGGAGGTTTCTCGCAACTGGATTTCACGAGTGACTTACGACTGGCAACTCGCCAAAATGCCACACGTGTGAAGCATGTAGGAAGTTGAAGGGTCACGACAAATGGAGCACTACAGGACAAAAAGTACAATCTAGCTTGGCAGTTAACTTGTGACTCAAACTCGCGACTCGTTTCAGTCGCGAGAGTGAGTCGCCAGAATGTCATGTTTTGCAGAAAAATAACTTTTCACATTCCTCGCGCACCCTACTATTAATACCCTTATATCCATGAAATGTAGAGAGCTTCCAGAGAGAATTTTGAGAAAGAAACACTAGAGAAAACCAAGATTGACTCATCCACAATCTTAGACATTTGATTCTCCAAATTCCTCTACTCTTACCCTCTCATTTGACATACCCTTGAGAGCTTTATTAGCCAAATCCTTATCTCAACATGCCCACATCAATAAGGAGGTATTTTGGTGCTTGGGAAGCAGTTCGGAAATAACCAATTCATTTGATTAATGCAATGGGCTTATTGTGGGATTCGGAAAGCTAAAGAAGACACAGTTAAGCTTAACCTTGTACGAGCAAGAAGCTTGGAGGGCTTAGGTGCATTGGATAGAATAGGCTTGGAGGGTCTATTGCTATTCGTGTATCCCAACTTTAATTTTTAGTGGATCATTTTACCTCATGGAGGGCGACAGAGAGGTTTTTGGCCGAGTTCTTCAGTTTCCTCTTCAATAACACGTGTCGGTATTATCTGTGTGTTTGCATGTCTCTAACCCTTACTCTCTACCTTTAATTGCTGCTATATTGTGATTAATTATGGTGTAGAGTTGTTTACTTGTTTGGGTTTTTGCTTGTACCTATTATTCCACAGATATATTGTTTGGGTATAAGCTTGTGTTGGATAAATTTGAAATTGGGGGTCTAAACATTCATTAGTGTTTTACACATTATTTGAACTTTCAATTGATATCAGAGCGGGTACACTTTGTTGGATTTTTACACCCTAAGTGTGATCCTTGACCCTACAATGGATAGGTCTCAATCCCTAAATGCACCTCCCTTATTTGATGAGGGCAATTTCACCTTTTGGAAAGTGCGTATGTGTGCATTCTTGTGCTCTATCGATGAGAGTGTATAGGACGCAATTAAGACTGGATGGACTAGGCCTTAGCCTACCAAATCTACTTGGGATAAGGCAGCCCTTGCAGTGGTGAATGCTAATAGTAAAGATTTAAATGTTATTTTTTGTGGTGTCTCACCTGATAAATTGCACAGGATTTCACATATTGCAATTGCCAAGGAGGCATAGGAAATTTTGGAGACCACATATGAAGACACGAAAAGGTGAAGGACACCAAGTTACAGATGCTCACCACTCGCTTCAAGGAACTAAAGATGAGCGAAGATGAGTCGTTCGACTCTTTCTATGGAAAGCTAAATGAAGTGGTGATTGGCAAATTCAACTTGGGAGAAAAGGTGGAGGACTCCAAGATTGTGAGGAAGATATTACGATCATTGCCAGAGAGTTTCCATGCTAAGGCTACTGCCATCGAAGAGAGCAACGACCTTGATAAGATTAAAATTCAGGAACTCAGCGGTTCACTTCAAACCTACGAGCTATCTTTGCCATCACAAAGGAAGAGCAAATCTCTTGCTCTAAAGACAATCAATGAGAGAGCGGAAGCTCAAGGCTCCTCGGATGAGGATGAGGTTGAAAAGGAAGTGACATACCTTGCTAAGAACTTTCGCAAGTTCTTGAAATTCAAGAAGGATGGGAAGTCTTTTAAGAAGGGAAAATTCTCAAATTTCAAGAAGGATACGAAAGACTTCAAGAAGAAGGATTTAAAGGAATCTTCTTCATCTTAAGCAGTCACTTGCTATGAGTGCAAAGGGCATGGGCATGTGAAGAAAGAATGCCCCACTTATTTTAAGGCAAAAGGTAAAGTCTTCGCCACTACCCTTAGTGACTCGGACAACTCCAATTCGGATTTAGAAGAAAGTTGTAATGGAAAAGGAAACTACTCTGCATTTATGACCATTGCACCCGTGGACTCTTTAGAAGATTTGAACGCTCAAGTGGAAGAGCTTGATGAGCTGAACAGGATTATAAAAGTCCTCTAGTGCGGTACAAAGAAATAAAGTGTGAAATTGAAAAGCTGAATGAAGAACTAACCGATGCCTATTCCAAGAACAAGTTTCTTGAGCTTGAAGTGATTCAAGCAAATGCCAAAGTGAAGCATGTTGCCTCCAAGAAACTTGATGAAATGCTCGCACATCAAAAGCCCTTTTTTGACAAAAGCGGCTTAAGATATACCGAAAAAAGTAGCTCAAGCGCAAATGTGTCTAAGGAGATAAAGTTTGTTACAGCGAAGGAACCAATAGTAGCAACTCCTATTGTTGAGAAAGTGAAGGTTGAGAAGAAGCCAAATGTGATTGCTCAACGGGTTTTAACAAAGCCTCCAAACCCATTAGTGGCCAAACCCAAGGCTAAAGAGAAATCTCTTCTAAAGTCACAAAGAGGTCCACAAACTCAACATTTTTGCCACCATTGTGGAATCTAATGACGCACTAAACCTAATTGCCACAAGCTTCAAGCATTGAAGAATGCAAGTTTTCAAAGGCCAAGAGGACAAAGAAATGGCAAAGGGAATCTCAAACAATTAGAAGGGTGAGAACTTGACTCTAATATTGGTGATATGATGAAGATGATAGACACCATCACTTCTTGTTTGGCAAACTTCAACCTAAGGTTTAAGAATCGCAACTCAAGTACCCAATCCTCTAAGGATATCACCCCAAACGCACATGCTGTGTGGGTGAAGAAGGGTACACATGCATAAGCATTAGAACATGTCTATGCATCAATTCTTTCTATATGTTGTGACATTGTTTAGTGTTTGCATATGTTTTTCATTCTAGCATGTTTTTACTATTTTGTTTGTTTTTAATAGCTTTGAATGTTTGTTCTTTTTTATCAACCTTTACTTGCTTCGTGTCAAAAATCCAAAAACACATAAAAAGTAGAAAATTCAAAAAGTTTGATGCATTATTGTATTTTGTCACACGCATGTTTTTCCTTGTACCTTCGTACAAATGGCATTGTGCATTTACGAGCGTAGTTTGTTCTCTATGCACTCATATCATTGAGGAAAAAATGTTGACATCTATGTGATTGTTATAAATAAATGTTCAAACTTGTCATGAATGATTAGTCAATGGTTTTGTTGATCTTGAGACATGCATAGACTTGTGCCTATATATCTTCCCACTCTTTTATGTTTTTGCTTTAAGAGCTCAACCAATGTTAAATTATTAGATTTACCCTTTGACTTTCATATACATGACTTTCATATACGTGAAAGTCAAGTATATGAAAGTCAAAGGGTAAATCTAATAATTTTTTACAATACACTCTTTTGAATACACTATTCATATACTTGACTTTCAAGTATATGAAAGTTAAGGTTAGATCTAATCATTTTTTCCAATACACACTTTTGAATACACTCTTCATATACTTGACTTTCAAGTATATGAAAGTCAAGTATATGAAAGTCAAATGGTAAATCTAATCATTTTTTCCAATACACTCTTTTGAATATACTCTTCATATACTTGACTTTCATAATGAAGCAATTCATCAGACCACATTTGAGAAGGTATCCAATACTTTGCTTTGTTTTGCACAAGAGCATAATTCTTCAAGTGTGACCAAAAACCTAGTTTGCCCTAATTCTTAAAGAAGCTGCTGTGTTTTGTACACCATAGGATTTTGTGACCAAGCAACTTCGTGATCTTCATGTGTTGAAGAATAGAAAAACTTTGCAGCCAACATCTCTCTCTAGTTGGTGATTGAAGTCGCGTACTGGGATCCACTCAATTGGTTAGTCACGTACTTGGAGCCGTCCATTGAAAAAAAGAGATTGTCACTACAGAACAAGTCCAATTAGGTATTGGGGTAAGAGTTCAATTGTAGGTTGGTATAAGGTACTGGGATTTCTTTACTTGTAACTGCTTATTATGATAATAGTGGATTCTCGGGAGTGGTGATCTTAAAATCAATCACCCTGTCATTTATTTTTCGCTGCATACTTAGTTTAATTGATGATTTGTTTGTGATACCACGCGTTTGTATATTAATTTGATTAATTAATAAACGTGGCTAATTAATTGATTAATTCAGCACAAAGGGTCAATACGTTTTTGGCCTATCATTTTAGAAATCAGAAGCACATTATTGCGGTACTCTCCAAGGTCCCATATAGGAAAGATATTTCTGTACGCTGAATAACTGATCATACAGTTCTTTTTGAAAACTCCCATGATCTCCTATAGATTGGAGAAAACAAAGCTAATAATGTACAAGAAGTAGAATTTGTATCACTTATTGAAGGTTAAGAAACAATGTTTTCCTCGTTGAGTATTTGATAGCATATATGTTAGACACTAAAAAGCAATTCCTAAAAACCTTGCTTTGAGATATGCATTGTAAAAAGGTAATTAATAAGGGAAATGCTTTTCTAATGCATAAAGTGGAATATAAAAAATTAGACAGAAGATTTTTATTCCTTCGATAACTAAACTTCCTAACTAAAAGGCCATTTTTTAAATAGTCACACATTATATTCCTTTTCTTTTTGTTTTGTATAAATTTACCTGTTGAGGGAAGTCTCCATTTTCCATTTGTGCATTAATCAAAACCTTGGCCGCACGAAGTAAGGGAGTCGCATCTCGCTGGGCCTAACCATCAAATTGGTAACAAAAAAAGCAACATATCAAATTAGTGGTCTTACTTACTAATTAGAGAATTAGATCCTATATGCAATAGTAGAAACTATGATACCACATTGTGCATGATCTAGTTACCCAGGTGGAGACGAATTGCGCGGGTGCTTTCTCATTCATCTCTTCCCAGTTTTAATCACCCACATTCTTGGACTTCCTTGCCTTCCCAAGTACATTTTATGTAATATTTATTATTATATTATATTATATTATATTATATTATATTATATTATTCGTTTGCCTCGATGGAACTAATGTACAAGTCTTTCGAACCTTAAAAATTCTAGGCATGTTGACAGATGAATTTTCTCTATGAATGGAAAATAAGATAAAACATTGTATCGTACCTGGCCAGTTTCAATAAGAGCTAACATAGCCCATCCAGTATTTACCATGTGTGCTCTGTCCAGACTGCTGTATACCTGTTCACATGTGCAGGGCCGGCTCAATAGGCAATGCAATTGATGCAATCGCCTAAAGCCCCCAAATAAAAGAAGGCTCCCACTTGTAAAAAAAAAATTATATATATAATATATTTTAATTAAAAAAATTTTAAAAACTTTTATTAGTCAATAAAATGCATTAAAAATGCCTCATTATATCCTAAATTGCAAAAATTTTAACTATAAAATGATTGGATTACAACTGCACTACACAGTTGCATACTGTGCAGCCTGTGCTGCACAATCCGCAACTGCACAGCTGCACAATACGCAACTGTGCAGTGCAGCCACTTTTAAAAAACCTGGCTTCTCACTTTTTTTTTTTTTTTTTTATCTAAACATGGTTTATATTTTATCTATTATTATAAATTATTGTATCAATTTTGCATCTCAAATAGCAAAAAAAAAAAAAGATTTTAAATAAAAAAAAATTCAATATATATATTATTTGATTAATATTTAAATATAAAAATGTCCCACTTAAAGTTTTTGCCTAAGGCACTTAAAGTCGTTGAGCCGACCCTACACATGTAATAAGATATATACGTAGAAAAAATTATGATAGGTACATTTTTGTAACCGAATCCTTAAATTTTGCTAAACTTTGTACCCAAAATTGAATCTTCGGTTTTACAATGATCTAACCTTTGGAAAGACTCATAATCTTGTAAAGTATAAAAGACATAGAAGCCTAATGAATTAATTAATGGTTCAAACATTATATTATTTTGTAAAATTGGATCATACAGGACCTCATTGTGACTCTTTTCTTTGACCTTCTTACTTTTCACTTAAAGTCATTAGCTTAATTTTTGTCCAAACATAAATAATGTGTTTTAAAAGAATTCTTAAAATACAATTGAAAAACTTAAAAGCACGAGCTTAACAGGTATAATGTTTGAAATGGTTTTTACCTTATCTTGGCATGACAGGTAGCTTTCTCCCCAACCACCTGAATCAAGCTGTTTGGAAAGTAAGAAATCGCATGCTCTTCTAATGCTGTAGCTATTATGGTAGGTCTTACCACTAGCCACCCTTTATCCCAAACCATGTTGCATAGGTGAAGCAAACTCCCCAAGATCCAATCCTATTTTAGAAACTATATATTGTCATGCTCAATGGTAAAGAAATCACCTTAACATTTATTAACTACAGCAGCACTAAAAAACCTAGCTTGAAGAGTAACCAAGCTAGTTCATGTCCAAGAAGAGGTTAAGAAGGATAGGAAGGTTGCAAAGAACCTAATTAGCTAAAGCCTTATGTTTACCTAATGAGTAACCAATTATTAGTAACTAGCTTTGATTCTTACCAGGTTTTGGCTAACAAATTATGTTCGTGAATGCCCAACTTAATGGCTATATATTATGAACTAACTAGGCCACCTGACATTATTGATGGCTAGTGGATTTGGCTTTTCGTTTGGAAAGGTTATTCAAGTTATGCATGTTTACGTTATATATAACAGCATCACCATTAGTGGTGGTAAAATAGCTTTTTAACTATTTTTCCACCTTAAACTCCAAGTAAGTGCCTAACATTGGTGGAGCCAAAGGCAAATTTTTTTCTTTCTTACTACAGTGAACTGCCAAGACTAGCAGTTCACTGTAACAAGAAGATACAAAATAAAAATAAAAAAATAAAAAAAATTATTACTTTATCACTTAGTTGGGTTTGGAGGCAGATAGGAAGAGAGAAGAAGTGAGAAAGAAATTAATAAAAAAAAAAATGAATAGTATTTGGCTGATGTTAAAAATAAGATCATTGATATAGAATGTGTTGTGCAATTGTGTGTTAAAATAAATAAAGTAGTTTTTTGAGGTGTTAAATGCTAAAATTTTTAGCTCCCTCAATGTGTGTTAATTTTATTCTTTGTAGTATTTTAAAGCATGGGTTGTTAAGAAAAAGTGATTAAATCATAAAAAATTAACAATTTCCTATACATTTAAGATTTTGGAATAAATGGTAGTTTATCAATGTATATCAATCTATCATAGTAAGTATCTTGAGTTTGAATCATGTTTTCCATTTATCTCTCATTTCAAATTATTAGAAATCTGGAAAAAGTTTTGTAGCTTAATAACAGAACTCTGCTCTCCTTTATTAGGAAATTAAGGTTTATAAATTCCCCTTTTTCCAATTGTAACTATTAAAATATTTTACATATACATGTTAAAAACTTTACATGTTGGGCTCCACTTATTAAGAAAAGAAACGTGATCCACGCGTAGGAAAGTGTTAATTAAAATTATGATTAAACGGTTAAATCATCATTTATTAATAATTTAGGCTTTTGGGATAAGTGATAGTTCACCATAATGTTATAGAGCATGTTTGCTTTAATATTTTGAGATTGTGAGTCATTGCAATTTACTATAATTCTTTTCTGTATTTTTGGACTTTAAAAATATAATTACAAAAGAATATTTTTGAAATCCCATTATTTGCTCGCCTTCTGCTCATCTAGACAAAACCAGAACTAATGTATAATAATGTGAGTGGTATGATCTCAAAGGAGAAATCAAACCAAGAGCCATCAGGTAGTCGTATCAGGGAAGCACCGACGAGGCTGGGAGGGTGCCACACCAGAGTCCGACACAGCCCAACACGGGGTGCGGCCACCAAGGCCACTACCTGTGCATCGGTGCCATGTCTGAGTTTTTTTTTTTTTTTTTTTTTTTGGGATTCACGCCGACTCGGCTTCGATTCGCACCGAACCAGGCCGATTTGGCCAAAATCGGGTCGTATTGGTTGAATCAGATCATTTCAGCCGGCAGCCGAAATTGACTGAAACGGCCGAAAAATGCCAAAATCTGCCTTGAATCATGCCGGAACACGTGAAGGTAATGTGGGAGAGATTCTTTGTGTAGTTATGTGGGACACGTGAAGGATTGCGGGTGAGAATGGGAAACAGTATTAACTATTAAAGGTGGAGAATGCCAAAGCTTGATGAGTAGGTGTCTTTATGTGTAAATTGCAGTAATGGAAAACTATAAGGCACGTCATGGGCCTTTGGTAGAGCTGTATGGTCTTATACGAGATAAATATATGGCTGAGCCTTCGGATATACGTAACTCATAAAGATGTCCAACTGTCCATCCAAATATCCAATATATTAATGTCACCGAATATTGTTAATCAAACTACGTTTTGAAACCATATATATCATATATGATGATCTAGAGATTTCCGATTTTGTTTTTTTGTTTTTTTGTTTTTTTTTTTTTTGCTGAATTTCATTGATCTGTGATTGGATCAACGTTTTTAATTATTTTATTGTGTTTTCTTTTTTGTTTTGTGTTTTGTTTTCTGTTTCTTGCCTTCTTTCTTTGTTTTGTGAACCAAGGCCATTGTAATGTGATTTTTAAAAATATTTTAATAGTAAAAATATATAGAAAATATAAATAAAAACATTTTTAATTGCCACACCCCGCCGCACCCGCACCCAATTTTTTCAAAAATTACGGAGTCTCACACCCGCACCCGGACCCGAATCCTGAAACGCACCCGTGCTTCTTAGCTTGTATGCTCTCAATAAAATTAGCTGCCTTAGCTTTACATGCTTCTATTTCTTTCCCCCGATGTACAGGATACAGTTTCACTAATGATTTCAGCAGACCCTGTACAGCTGCTGAAGTGCATTCCACATACCTACATAATGACCCAAGAAAATTATAAATCAAAATTTTGAAATATAAGATAATTCCAAAACCATTAGTTATGTTATACAAAAACTAAAGTTGTGTGCTGTGTACATATATAATGTCTACATTGATATTTAAAGACTACTAAGTTTATACATAAGAAAAAATCATACGTGTTTATTTAAAGATTAAAATTGGAGCTAAAAGAAAAACCGCCTTGTTAGTAACTAGCATAATAAATCATAATAATTATGAAAGTCATGATAGTTCGTGAGTAAAATTGTAGGTATGGTTGATCTTACTGATAATCAATGATAATATGTCAAAACGTTTCCGATGGGTTGATCATCTAAAGTCCAAATCTTCTGTCTCACTTTTCCTGCTCCACTTTATACTCCACCAATAAAAACTTGCTATGTATTCACCTAATTAATTAAATACTACTATTTATCACCCTTGTGGCCCTTACTTCGCCTAATACTAAATCCAACTACATGCACATAACTATTATGGAAATCATACGCATCTTGCTCAGTCTCAAACTCAATTCCTAATTTCAAAATCACTTTTTCTTTTACGTTAGCATGAATTTTGTCGTTGCTATCTATTGATATTGGTTCTGGTTGTTCAACTATCACAAGTGGTGAATCCTCATCTTCAAAATTCAATTTTCGAACCGATTGACTATCAGTCTTAGTATGATAATTGCTATCACTCGTGACCTTAATACAAAACAAAAACAACATAGTTATTTTTTTTTAATAAACAACATATATATATATATATATATATATACACACACACTTTAGACACAAACTCACACAAGTGTATATAAGAAAGTTGTTATAAATCCTAAAAGAAATTAAAAAAAGAAATTTATTTACACTAACCCAAAAGGAGAGAACTTACTGTGTGACTAAATGTGTGACTCAACAATGCGTAAAAGCCTTGAAGGTTGCTTGTTGCAGCAAGAGTCTCTCAAAAGTTGAAACAAATCTGCACCTATAGGACAAAAGGAATGGCATACAAAAACAAAAGCAAAAGTCGGAAACACTTTGGAAGAAAGGAGTACAATGAGACAAAATAGGGAAGAGTCCAAATCAAAAACAAAAGCTATGGCAAGAAACAAACCACATGAAAAAAAAAAAAACAAAAAAACAAAAGCCGAAAACAGAGAGAAGAAATAAAAGCTGCAGAAGAAAAAAAAAAGAAAGGGATTTTAACGTTAACGTCAATAACGTGAGTATTAAAGTCAGAGTTATCTTATTTAATGAGAGAGACTAGCTATCCAAGTTTTATTGGTGAAGCATGAAGTGAAACACAATTGAAGAGACAGAAGATTTGGATTTTTTGTCCCGCATACACGTATTTTTGCTTAATGGTACTTTTATTTTGAGATGTGAAAAAAATACGTCTTATATGTGTTGCAATGTCTTAGCAACATTGCAACAACACTCTTTCATAATAAGAAATAGAAAAAGAAACCAGTTTTTGTTGTCTTTTGACCCATTACCACCATTATTTCCCTTACTAGGAGTCTTGGCCTGGTTTCCCTCAAAGACTTTTTTTTTTTTTTTTTTTTTTGTTATAATATACAAACAGTTAGGGAAATACCAAAATCTTGTCACCAATCAATGTAAGCAGTTGAATATCACCGTCTTCCTAGCTTGGTAAAATGGGAATAAACACATATTTACTTTTGGTTGGATGAACTTTCTAGGACCTCATCAGATGTGTTACAGCTTTTACTAAAATAATAAGGTATATGCTTAAATTAATTTTTTTTATGTGAGAAAAAATTAATTTGAAATATGGTATTCTTAATCAAATTTAGTTGTTTTTACAACAATTGAAACAATGTCCAACAAAAGGGGGGAGGGGGGGGGGGGGGGGGAAGCAGCACACAACAAAAAAATGTAAAAAAAAATATTTTAAGGATCAACTGCCTCCATGCCCAAGAACGTTGAGAATATGTTTTTTTTTTTTTTTTTTAATGATAAGAAAGACTTTCATTTCATTAAAAAGTGGAAAATAACATAGCATCCTGCGACACATAGGACACAAGGAAAGGTGAATATTCTTACATCCATGTTACAAAAGAGCCAATACTCTTAGAAAAGCTGCCAAAGTATGAGCCGACTTATTTCCTTGTCTTCCCACATGTGATGCTTGGAAGGTTCGAAAATCACACAATCTGGAGCAAAGTCCCAAGACTACAGTAGAGATAGAGACTGGGGCATCCGCGGTGCACTCCATAGCATGACAAATAGTAGTGGAATCAGTTTCAAAAATCACATCTCTGACTCCTATGTCCCATGCAAATATAGTAGCTTCATCTAGTGCTTTAGCCTCTGCTTCTAAAGGAGCCAAAGGAAGTGGTAGGTGCTTGCTTAGGGCGGCAACGACCGAGCCAAAGTGGTCCCGTATGATCACTCCAATTCCAGTCACACCGAGGTTGGAGAAAACTACAGCGTCTACATTGACCTTATACCATGGAAATATAGGTGGGACCCAACAACCATTCGTGGCTTCCTTGAAATGGGTGGGCCAAATGTGAGCCATCTGGTATTCATGAAGAAGTGAACGAGCTCGCAACATGATTTCACATGGAGATTGACGAGCTTCTCCCAAGCGAGCTTTGCTGCAATTAAACCATGCACTCCAAGCCGTGGTGATGACCAGCTCAACCAGTTTGGTGTCCACGTGTTGCTTGAAAAACAAATACCAAAGGAAGTCCATGAAATCCCTGTGGTTGATGCCTGTTTGGTTGAGCGGTATGTCTGAAAGGTTCCACACATCCTTTGTGACAGTGCAATCCCAGAATAAGTGTCCCACAGTCTCCGGTGCAAGTGTGCAGGCTTCACAGGTGGGGTCGTCAATGACTCCTCTATGGTAGAGGTTGGCTTTGGTAGGTAGAATGTTTTTGCATGCTTTCTATGCAAAGAGTTTGATCTTGTTAGGCACGTGAAGGTTCCAAAGCTGGCGCCAAAACCGAGTCTGCTCAGTGTCATGGGAAGTGTCTGCCAATGCCAAAGTTTGAGTCATGGATATTGCCATTTTATAAGCGTTGTTGACAGTGAAGCGCCCCTTTGGTGTGTATGCCCAGATCATGTGATCTTGTGGCTTGTGACGACTTAGTGGAATGCTAAGGATGGAAGCGACATCGTCTCGGAGAAAAATTTGGTGGATTAAGTCAAGGTTCCAATCTCCACTTTCTTGGTCAATGAGGTACTCTACCTTTGTGTTTGCTGGAAGTTGAGCAAGAGGTGTTAAGACTCGAAAAGTGGAAGGTCGTGGCAGCCAGCGATCAGTCCAAATGCCAATGGATTTGCCGTCCCCTGCCTGCCAACAGTATCCTGAATTCACAACAGATTGAGTGACCAAGATGCTTCACCATGCAAATGATGGTTTTGTACCTAACTCCACATGTAAGAAATCTGTTAGGTTCTAAAGATTAGGAACTAATGTATTTAGAACTTCAATTTGTATGTTGGCAAACCATGATCAAAACAATGTTTAGTCGTGTGTTAGACTTGCTCAAAGTATGGGTCTTATTGTAAAGTTGGAATCGAGTTTTTATGCAGAAGTACTGTTCACTTTCTGTATGACTCAATCGATCGAAAATTAGACTCGATCGATCGAAAATCGTGCAGAACGTTTTTCTGCAGAAAAATTCCAACTCAGCCCAAGCCCGTTTTAATGTATAGGGTTTTATGTTTTGCCCTAAGTATAAAAGGGAAAACCCTAGCCACGTTTTGAGAGTTCGGTTTTGCTGTGTTTGTGAATCTCTCTGTGAGATCTAGAGGTGTTTACCTTCACATACACTTAGGGTTTACAAACTTGAGATTTATGTCAAGAGTTGTGTAGATCGTTACAGTTGCAGAATCAAGAGAACACAAAGATATACAAGCAGGTGCGCTTGTGAATTTGTTGAAGAATTCCGAAAAGAAGGAGTCTGTGGATCTCGGAGCTATCATGGG
This sequence comes from Lithocarpus polystachyus, assembly GCA_033629205.1. Taxonomy (NCBI): domain Eukaryota; kingdom Viridiplantae; phylum Streptophyta; class Magnoliopsida; order Fagales; family Fagaceae; genus Lithocarpus; species Lithocarpus polystachyus. The sequence goes on along the minus strand of CM066172.1, from coordinate 12,111,146 downwards.
GTCATGGTAGTAAGTTTCCTACACTCGGGTAGCAATAAGATGTTAGTGGTCTAAGTCTATTGTGTAAACTTCGATTCTTTCATAGTGGATTCAGTTTACCTTGAGGATAGCTAGGTCAAATCCTCCCCAGGTTTTTACCGGTGTGGTTTCCTGGGTCATCAGATCTTTGTGTTGTTTATTTTCCGCTGCTTTGTTATTTTTGCTTAATTGTGTTAACCTAGTTTTAATTAAATTACCTAAGTTAATCACTTGGCTAATTCTCTAGGTTAATCTGTTGGGTTTAAGGGGTCTAAACGAACTGACAAAATCTGTATTTGGAAAGTAGCGGGCTTTAAGTACTCTATGCACCAAGGAGTGGGAGCTCATCTGTAGACGCCATCCTTGTTTAGCTAAAAGAGCTAGGTTTGAATGCCTTAAGATCTCTAAATCCTAACCCTCCCTTTTCTTTTGGTGTACACATTTTTTCCCAACTTAGCCATGCCATTTTATTTTTACCCTCCTTTTGGCCCCACCAAAATTTTCGAATCATCCCCGTTAACTCCTCACAAAGTGAATCAGGGAGCTTGAAAACACTCATCGTGTAAGTGGGTAGAGCTTATGCTACTACTTTGATGAGAACTTCTTTACCTACTTAGGATAGCAATTTTTCTTTCCAGCTAGATAGTTTGTTGTCGAGCTTTTCTTTTAGAGCCCTGAAGGTGTGTTTCTTTGATCTCCCTACTAAAGATGGAAGGCCCAGATAAGTCTCATGCTGTCGAATAACCTCTACTCCAAAGCAATTTTTTACCTCTTTTACCTCTTCCTGTGTGGCTTGTGGGGCGTTCTTGCTAAAGAAAAGAGCAGTGTTCTCCTTATTAAGCTGTTGGCCCGAGGCATACTCATATATAATTAAATTGATGCTCCAGGTGGCCGCATTGTTCCGGAGTTGCTTGACAAAAAATGATGCTATCATCGGCAAAAAATAGGTGGGAGATACGTGGTCCAAGTGGGCATGCCAATAGACCTCAAAGTCGACTAGCAGCTGCAGATTGATTTAAAAGAGCTGAAAATCCCTATACACAGAAAAGAAACAAAAACGAGGAGATAGGGTCCCCTTGTCTCAAACCTTGTGAAAGGATTATGTGACTGCGGGGTCTCCCGTTAATCCTGATAGAGTACGTAACTGAGGTAATACATTGCATCATAAGAGTTACCCATTTGTCATTGAAACCCATTTTATACATAATCTTCTCCAAGCAACCCCATTCAACACAGTCAAAAGCTTTACTCATATCTAGTTTTAAGGCCATTTCCCAAACTTTACCACTTCTTTTTTGATTAAGGTGATGCATCGTTCCAAAAGCCACAATAATATTATCAATGATGACTTTGGTTTTCACTTACAATATAAGGTAGAAAGCGCTTCAATCTATTAGCAATGACTTTGGATGTGAGTCTAGAGATAACATTACATAGACTTATCGACCTATACTGAGTCACCTTTGTGGGGTTTTTGGTTTTTGGAATTAGGACGATATGTGTTTCATTGAATTTTGGAGGGACAATACCCAAGTTCAAAAAATCAAGAATAGTTTGTGTGACACATTCTCCTGTAAGAGACCAAAAATGTTGATAAAAAAGAAGGGGCATTCAATCAGGTCCCGGGGATATTTTTGGAGGCATATGTCTGAGTGCTTTGTGAACTTCTTCAACTGTGAAAGGCCGAGTAAGAGAGTTGTTCATCTCTTCTGTTACCACAGGTTGGACCGCGTCAACAAGGAGTGATGTATCAGTAGGACCATTGGAGCGAAAAATATCCTCGAAGTAGGGTAGAATGATGGACTCAGTAATTTGATCATCTTCCTGCCATTGCCCCTCCGCATCACAGATGCCTCAAATGGAGTTTCGATCTTTTTTGTTAGACGCTTTTTGGTGGAAAAAAGAAGTGTTACAATCTCCATCAATGATCCACAAGTTACATGAGCGTTGGTGCCACATAGTATTTTCAGCGTCTAGCCTTCGGTTCAAAGCCACTCGTACCTCCTGGATTTTAGCATCATTACAGATAGGGTGTTGCTCAAGAATTTGAAGCTTCTGGCTTAGTCTCGCAATCTGTTTTCCAACATGGCCAAATTCATGCCTATTCCAAGCTGATAGACGGTCACGACAACTAGCATGATAGTTGATCATTGCCACACCATCCAGTTTATAGAGCCCTTCATACCATGCATCTTGGACTATATCGGCACACCAGGGATCTTGGAGCAACATGGCTTCAAAACGGAAGAGAGGTTTGGAGCATGGTTGTCGAGGCCTTGACTGATTTAGACGTATGGCAAGCATGGAGCGGTCCAAAGAAGACATTGAAACGTGGTGGACAATAGCATTTTGGTATAGCAATTTCCATGCCGAATTAGCTAGAGCTCAGTCCAGCCTTATGTGAATGTGGCCTTCAGTAGGATGGTTGCAGGACCAAGTGAAAGGAAAGCCAAAGTAGCCAAGATCAATGAAATTACAGCTGTGGATGGTGGTGCAGAAGCGATCCATTTGGCAAGCCGAACGTAGACATCCACCTACTTTCTCGGTCTGACTTGTAATCTCATTGAAATTACCAACGCACAGCCAAGGAAGATGATTAGATTGTCCGAGAGACTCAAGGAGAGTCCAAGTTTCTTCACGCTTGCCAGTTTCGAGATGTCCATAGAAACCTGTCAACCTCCAGCACAATCCTGTTATTTCACAAAACATATGAGCATCAACACACCAATGCGAGAAATTCTTTACATGTACCTTTGTATTCGATTTCCATAGAAGAGCTAAGCCACCACTTTGACCATCACTAGAAACCACGAGGCCTTGATTGTAATCCCAGTTTTGTTTCTTAGCGTTCAACTGATCTATGGAAAGTTTTGTCTCCATTAAGAAGACACAGATGGGAGCTTCTTTTTTCCATGTTCTCTTAAGAGCGTTAATTGTTTGGGGGTTTCTAAACTCCCGACAGTTCCAGCTTAGTACACTCATTGGTCTTGGCGATGCTGCCAAGAAGCCACCGCCGATCCTAAATTTTCTGCCATAATTTTCTCCAAGGCATGTGTATATTCATCAAGTTTCAGTTTTTTATCAATGGACGTTGCATGGGAATAAGTTTGACTCTCAGTCTTGCGCTTTGGGCCAACAGGGGTCAAGGTAAGTTGTAAATCCAATATTTGTTTTGGAGGCCCAACTCTTTTCCATGTTCCTTGAGATGGATCTAAAGTTTTTTAGGGTCCATGAAGAGATGCGTGAGTATTATCCTGCACGTGTATGATTTGGGTATCATCAAAGTAGTTGTCACTTACTTAAGGCGTTGGTGGGACAAGGTTTGTCCAGTCGGAGTAAAAAATCACAGGAAGGTCTAACGATGGAGTTTCCTTTTGAGAAGTGGTTGACTTGGATGGGAAAGGGTAAGTGTTTAAGGCAGTATCTATGTCTGCAATATGCGCATCAAAAAGATTTATGTCAGCCAAAATATCCTTGTTTGTTGAGATACTGTGCGTAGCTGTCTCTGAAAAAGTAGGTGGGTCTATATTAGTGGCGATGCCACTCAAAGTCCAGGGTGTTCCTACGAACACCCTGGCTTGAAAGAAATTTTTTTTTATATATAATAATTTAAAAAAAAATTTTGTTTACCTTTAAAAAAAATATAGGAACACCTTCAAGCAATATCAGGAACACCCTTAAAATTTTTATGCCAAAAAAATTTTGAACTAAAATCTAAAAAAAAAAAATTATAACAGAGCATCTGAAAAGAAAAAAAAAAGTAAAAAATCATCAGTTTTTGTCACCACCACATTGCCGGTCACTTCCATCTCTCCAGTCACTTCCATTTTGTCAATCGCAGTTTGCCCACCTGCTTTAGCTTCTTCTTCCTCGCCTTTTCTTCTCCATTCTCTATTTTTCTTCAACTTTTCCGCTTCTCTGTTCTTTGGTGTTTCAGTTTTGAACACCTAGCCTATTGTTTTGTACACTAGAGCCCCACTCTCCCACGTGAATATAGAAGTCTTTAAATGAGTCAACTGTCAAAAGTTTTCAAACTTATCTCCAACCACCCACGTGTCCTAGTTTTAACTTTTGCACATTAATTTTTTTTTTTTTTTTTCATTTATGCATTTAATAAGTACATGTACTTAGTACTATTATTAAACTACAACTATTCAAAAAAAAATTATATTACAACCATAATTATTAACATTTAAAGGAATTATTATGTCTGACTCTAAAATCATTTTATATTTTTAAGAGAATATATATATATATATATATATTTATTTAGTAATAATTCTGAAACGGTACACCGATATTAACCAGTATCGAAATATTTCATTTCTCTAGTTAAACCGAAATGACATCTGATACGGTATCAGAGGGCCAAGGGTGTGTGCACACATAAGATGTGTGCTAGTGTGTGCTAATGCACAGTGAGGTGTGTGCTAAACTGCTAGTAGTTAGTAAAAAAAATTAATGAAGCAACTAAACATCAATAATTAATAATTTAATTAATTAATATATTATAAAAGACAAACAAATTAAATTATGTTAGGCTAAACAACAAATAATAATTTGATAATTAATAAAACAACAATACAACAAATTATAGTTTATAAAAGACAAACAAATTTAAGAAACAACTAAACAACAATAATTAATAATTTAGTAATATTTCAAATGAACTTATAGTTTATTGTACAAGTACCTTTGTTTATTTTCTTTCTTTTCATTTTTTTTTCCTTTTGAGGTTTTTCGGTATACAATATACAAATTTATTTTGGTTTTAAGAACATTTTTTTTTTAAGCACAAACTTCATGCTAATCAAATCTTGAATTTCAGTCGGTATCTACCGAAACGTCCCAAAACAGACTAAAATGACCCAAAATTTTTTCAAAGTGGAATAGGAACACCCTGGACAAAATTCCTGAAGTCGCCACTGGTCTATATCTGGGTGGGATGACATCAGATTCGAATTTTCCTTATCGGTATGGGGTTTGCCGCCGGAGTCGTAGTTGCAGTAGTATGCGTTGGCGTTGGGCGAGGGGGTCGTGGTGGGCCGCTAGAGGTATTATGTTTTGGTGTGTGGTTGCCGTTGACTACTTGGGACTGTTGGAGGTTGATGGTGTGTGGTTGCCGTTGACTACTTGAACACTTTTTATATATATATATATATATATATATATGATGTGAGGATCATCAGGCAAGTATAGTACGCTTCGGGAAGCCAGGCAAGTATACTACTACAAGCTTGTAGTAGTGGTACACATTGGCAAGCCCCAGAGGCATATAAAGCCATGTGGAGGGTGCTCTCTAGCCGATGTGGGACTCACCCAAACGCAGGCTCCCCATAAGTCCTGCGGAGTCCTACCCAAAGCATCGCCTAAGAGAGGTAAATCGCAAGGGCCTGGCTCCCCGAAGCGTACTATACTTGCCTGATGATCCTTGCATCATCAGAAAAGTGCCTTTTTGGGTGGGAGGGCGAACCATCACCCTCGAAGGTTTATGACCGTGCGGGTTGCCTGGCTCCGCAGCGGCTTATCCCACTTAACGCGAGGGTCTGTGCCACAGGTGGCTCCTGGGCCCCACGTCAGCGGGCGCTCCCACATGCGTCTTGGCCACAGGGGCTGTTACATGTGTACCATCACCTGCACATGTTGTAGTAGTGGTACACATGCAACAGCCCCTGTGGCAAAGACGCATGTGGGAGCGCCCGCTGACGTGGGGCCCAGGAACCACCTATGGCACAGACCCTCGCGTTTAGTGAGATAAGCCGCTGTGGAGCCAGGCAACCCACACGGTTATAAACCTTAAGAGGGTGATGGTTCGCCCTTCCTTCAAAAAGGCGCTTTTCTGATGATGCGTTTTTGAGACAGGCCATCACCAGGCAAGTTTATGACGGAGGGGGAGCCAGGCCCCTGGCGCTTTATCTCTCTTAGCGCGATGTGTTTGGGTAGACACGCAGGACTTATGGGGGCCTGGAATCCCATATTAGCTAGAGAGCGCCCCCACATGCGCTTTATAAGCCTCTGGGGCGAACGCATGTGTACCACTATCACACATGTTGTAGTAGTGGTACACATGCAACAGCCCCTGTGGCAAAGACGCATGGGAGCGCCCGCTGACGTGGGGCCCAAGAACCACCTGTGGCATAGACTCTCGCGTTTAGTGGGATAAGCCGCTGTGGAGCCAGGCAACCCACACGGTTATAAACCTTAAGAGGGTGATGGTTCGCCCTCCCTTCAAAAGGCGCTTTTCTGATGATGCGAGGATCATCAGGCAAGTATAGTACGCTTCGGGGAGCCAGGCCCTTGCGATTTACCTCTCTTAGGCGATGCTTTGGGTAGGACTCCACAGGACTTTTGGGGAGCCTGCGTTTGGGTGAGTCCCACATCGGCTAGAGAGCACCCTCCACATGGCTTTATATGCCTCTGGGGCTTGCCAATGTGTACCACTACTACTAAGAGAGGTAAATCGCAAGGGCCTGGCTTCCCGAAGCGTACTATACTTGCTTGATGATCCTCGCATCATCAATATATATATATATATATATATATAATCACTACTCTTATCACCACTAGCATCTACTCTCAATTTTTGCCACTGCTACCTCCATAAAATTACACAGATATTAGCACTTCTATCATATTTGTTTTGGGTGTTACAACTAAAAAAGTGTTCATGTTTTTCGACTCATGAACTTGAAAATTATTCAGGAACCCAAAATAAATGGAGTTGGGAGTTGTGTGGATGAACATAACAACCGAACCCATAAACCCAAAACCTTTGGGTTTGGAATTGTTGATGTGCTAGCATAAATTACTTTTGACGTGGCCTGGACTGCTTAAACCACATTAGGCCACCGGGGATTGACCTTTTGGGCTTTCTTTAAACTATTAGGCCGAAGTCCTAACGACTCCAGATGTAATGGGCTTGAAATCATGCATCACATTGCATGATATTTTTTTGAGAGAGATAGATTGTCCACTTTCCTTGGTAAAGAGAATTGGGATTCAAATCTTACATCTCCATTGTTGTAATTATCTAATTATGAAATAAAAAAAGTTTCAGGTTATCTAATTATGAAATAAAAAAAAAGTTCCAAGCACAAATTGAGTTGAAATTGTTTGTTCGTTTAGACCCTTTAAATAGATTATTTAACCTAATATATTAACTAAGTGATTACTTAGATTAATTATTCAGATCTAGGTTAAAAACAAATAAATCATATCATGCAAACATGATATGATGACCCAGAAAAAAAAAATGAAACGAACTGTTTCAAGGTAAAAACCTGAAGAGGAGTTTTTATGACTCAATGCAGATGAACATGATCCAGAAAAGTTTTAAAAACATGATGCCTCTTAAATGCAAATATCAAAACCAATGAAGAAGTTAAACCACAAGATTTAAACTTCTAAAAGATTTTTTTTTAATTCCCAACCAAATAAAAAATTTGTATTTGCATAGTAGTTCATATGCAATTAAAGATGGGCAGATTAGTCAGCACACAATCATATGTACAAAATTTAGCAAAGACTTGCGTGTAGTGTGTGCAACTAATAAGTGTATGAGATACATAAAAGGTGATATGTAAATAGAAATTAAACACAATTTTTACATTATCCATTACATAAGTTTGAAAGTGACTATTACCTAAAAAGTTACATCATATAACTCCCACATCTCCTAAAAAACACGCTTGCAACCAAGCAATTTTTTTTTTAATATTTGAATTTTCTTTTTCTTTTGAAGCATATTTTCTTTATTTTTCATTTGGCTTTTTGCTTCTTTAAACTAATGTACAATAACACCTTAAGAATTTTGCTGTGCAAGTGCTACACTTTACCAAGCACGGCTTTTATGATTTGGACACAGGTGTTCATGATTGGTGAGTAACAGTGGTGAGATGGTTATTTATGCTTTTCTCCAAGGATTTTTTAGTCCATACAATCAAAAGAATGAGACTTCAAAATCAAGAGCATGTGTTTAAAAAATGTAAACAACTCACACAATATAAGCACTACATGGCACAAACTAGCAAAGTGCAGAAAAATAAAGCTCATCAAAGCTAAATAAGATACATAGTCATGAAATGTAAATTTTATAGGCCAAACTCAATTACACCCTTAGTGATATGTAATACAAAGGTAAAAATATTTTTTTGTTTTTATATTATGACCAAAAACAGAAAGCACACATTATGCTAAATGAATAAAATACAAAACAATGCATAATAGTGCTCAACTAAGCTATAGAGGGTACACAAATAAGAAATATCAATTTCTTAATTAACTTATGAGTATATGTGCAAACTAGTACATATTCATACAAAATTATATTTATCTCAAAAAAGTCATGCACTTAGTTATGCAACACGTACTAGACACAAAATAAAATATTATAATTCATGTAATTCTCAAGAAAAATAAAATTAAACACAAAATAAAATATATTTGTCTTTTTGAAATTTTTCAAAGTTTTTGGATTTTATTTTTTAAAAACAAACTAACTCAAGAGAATAAAACAACAAAAAACTGAAAGAAAACATGTCCAAAAATAATTGAAAGAATTAAATCAGGGGACAAGTAAACAACACTCACCTTAGCACTTCTTTTCTCAACCATATAGCACGAGTCTTTGGCTTTGTAGGTGAAAAACCATGAGAAGTAGAGTGTATTTGAGGGATTACACAATTCTTCTAAGAGAAACTAAAGTCCTGCAATTTCCTTTCACAAACCAACAAGCTTAATTTTTTCAAAAGCGTATAAAACAATTTATTAAGACTCGTAGCAGGAGAAAAATCATCACATATCCTAGACTTAAACACAGAATGCTTAAATTTCAATTTATAATAGTTAGAACGAATGTGATCGAAGACACCACAGAAGTGACATACAGGAACAAATTTAGGAACATCAATATTCCTAACAACAGATCTAGTTTGAGAGTTTGGTTTTTGCCTCAACAAAGAACAATTTGGTCTAATATGACCAACAACACTACATAGGTGACAGGTAGTCACAAAAACAAATTTCTTATGCACTTTAACAGTAGGTTTAGACACAGGTATAGAAACTTCAGCGTCTACATCAGAATTTTTACCTTTGTCTAACCTAGCAAAATAAGCATTTTCTTTATAATTCTTCTTGAAATGAGGAATATAAACATTGTCTCTAGGCTTAATAGGAACAGAAACAGAAACAGACCTGTTATCAACAATAAGTTTGGTGTTAGACAAATTTTCAAGTTTAGCTTCAGCCTAAGCTAACTTTTGTTCCAAACTTTTCATCTTTTCATCTTAAGGGGAAAATTCATTTCTCAAAAATTCATTCTTTTTATTACATTCATCTAATCTCACAATCAATTTCTCTTTTTCAAGATTAGCCAATTTTAACTCATTCTTGAATTTCTTAGCAATTTTCAAAGATTTAGTTAATTCTCTACGGAGAGTTTCACAGGCATCAATAAGATCAACAGAAATAGTAGTGTCATTTTTATTCAAATCATCACAAACACAAGTAGTCAGACACTTAAAATTATCCATGATAGCAAAGATCAAGGACTCACTCAGGACGTTAATCCAAATCAAAGTGAACCCGCTCTGATACCACTTGTTTGTTCGTTTAGACCCCTTAAACAGATTATTTAACCTAATATATTAACCAAGTGATTACCTAGATTAATTATTCAGAGCTAGGTTAAGCACAAATAAATCATATCATGCAAAGCAGCGGAAAAGTAAATAACATACGAAACAAACCATTTCAAGATAAACCAAATCCACTATAAGAAAATTGAAATTTTTACAAAACATTTAACCCTAAATCGATTGCTACCTCATGTAGTAACTTACTAACACGACCACATGCAAGCTCCGAATCTACAGACTCCTCCTCTTCTTAGATTTACAGCAACACAAGCACCCTTGCTTATGACTTTGAGACTTCACTCAAAGGTTTCAGATCATCTTCACTTGTTGAACTTTGTAGCAGCAACTTCTACAGCACAGGATCTTGAGATTCTTTATGAAATATTGCTTGTAAAAGACTTTGGAGAGCTTCGAGTACAAAAATCCTAGATCTACAATTTGAGGCACAAGATGCACTCTTTTCCCTCTAAGAGCTCTGAAAATGTAGCTAGGTTTCGACCTTTATATACTAGGATAGTTTCACTTGAAACCCAAAGCGTTTAAGCAAAGTTTGGGCTGAAATAGAATTCTGTAGAAATTTCATGATTGCAATTTTCGATCGGTCGGATTTCACTGAATTTGAATTCTTCTTTCTGCAGCTTGAATATTCTTGTATTTTGACATGTAGTACCTTAAGTATTGTCTAATCAAACCTATAGATCTAGGATTCTATATCTAGAAAAGTTTGTGCTCACGGTTTGCCAATTGTTCTAAACTTTAGAACCTAATGGAAATTTTGAGTTAAATATAAATGTTTCTACTGCTGTGTTATGAAACTTTCTTCCATGCCTTTTGTTCAATTGTCTTATGCACCATTAAGAGTAAGGCACAACGATCATTTCTTAACTGCACACATATGAATAAATAAGGCTCCTAAATTTGTTCCCAAGAACATTAGCCTAAGAATTTCATATCATTTACTACCACACACCCTTGATGCGATGGTCACTCCACAAGTATAAGTGTTTGTGGCGTGTAGGGGTAAGGGCCAGGGTTCAAGTCTCTCAGAGAGAGTTTTACACGCATATTCACTTTAGATTAGGCTAGAGTAGAATTTCTATCTTGTAAAAAAAAAAAAAAAAAGAATTTCACATCATTTATACCAAAGAATCCCATATCCTTCATGATATCTAAACTTATACATGGATATCGTTTATTTTGCTGAAAACTGAAAACTTATTGTTTAAAACAATAAAAAAATAATTTCTTGATTACTGTTCACATAAGAAAACACTGTGCAGTACTATTCATTTGCCATAATGCATTGTTCATGTCCCATGAACAATGCAAGAGACGCTGGTCAATAAAAAAAAGAAAAAAAAATTTAAAAAAAAAAAGGAAAAACGCCAAATGTGGACGCGCTCGACATGATCTAAACGGGTACTAAATTTCTATTTTTGCCCTTAATTAGGCACATACATGCAAACGTGTACCCGTAAGTTTGTAACCAATAAGGCCGCATGTTTTGTACACATTGGGTGTATATTTTAGTTTATACATACTTGTGTGAATTTGACCGATACATAAAAACATTTTATGTTGAAAGTTTTTGTTTTTAATTATTGATTTTTAATACAATATGTGCGTTTTGATACTTAAATAGTTAGAATTAGGTTTGATTTATGAGGGGATAGTTAAGTCTGGAACTTATACCAATGAGTCATCCTTTGACTATTACTGTTTTGCTTCTCTTTTAACAAAAAAAAAAAAAAAAATCAAATTAGTAAGTAAACTAAGATAAAGCCTAAAGGATGATGTAGAAAAGGAACTCGGTAATATAGGGAAAGAATAAAGATAGAACTTTTCCTTTATCGGGGTAGTTTAATCATAAAGCATCCAACGACAACATTAAAAAAAATTCAAAGGGTGCAACATGCTTAAATGGACATGTCCAATAATGTTAAATGAACATGCTTAGCAAAGTAATGTAAAAAAAATTAGCAAAGCTATGTATTTCTCATAGTCAAATAATTAAAAAAAAAAAAAGGAGTGTCTCATAATTTTTTTTTTTTTTTGGAAACAAACATACACATACAAAGAAAAAAAAACAAATTAGGTTCTAACATAAAGGCACATCTCAAATTTTATTCAAAAGTCATAATAAGTGCCCATGAGCATGAGCCCAATCGATTAGCAAAAAGCCCATCCCATGTAAAAGTAGTCCTTGAGTTGAGCTTAAAGAGGCCCCATGTGGCCCCAAAAAAAAAAAAAAAATCTGGCCATGGGCCCACTTCCCTTACAAAGTTTGAATGGGCTACTTGTAATTGCACAAAGAATTGGCAATCTTGGTTTAAAGAAGGTGAGCTAACTTTCAATTTCGGGACAAATACATAATAATAATAATAATAATAATAATAATAATAATAATAAAATTAACTACTTATGCTTCTCCAAAAAAAAAAAAAAAAAATTAACTGCTTACAAAGCATGTTTAATCTACATATTAAAATTGTAAGGACACAAATTTGGTGCTTCAGCCCAAATATGGATGGATCGGCCTAAAAGGCCCAAGAACAATGAATTTATAGAGAGTGGGGAAAGAAAAATGTGCTAGATTAAATTAGACAATTCAACAAGATAAGTTAAAATCACAAGAAGAAAAAAGTAAAGAGTTTAAATTCAATAAATTGTCCTTAGCGAGAGTCCGAAGAGGTCAATTTTGATATTTACTGTTCTTAGTCTAAATACAAGTTCCACTCTTAATGTATACAATCTTTTTATCTTTTTTTTTTTTATCCTCCCTCCTATGAAGGATTGCTTTGCATTATATAGTTCCTTCCAAATCATCTTGATCTTACACTTGTTAATCATCTGAGCCTTCACTTAAATGCCCGTCTCATCATGCACCTTCTTTGACCTTCTGTGAGTCGCGGTGGCCAAGGCTACACTGTTCAGGGGTCTTCTCCACATAAATGCAGACAGAAAAATTGGTACAGCATATTTAATACAGTGGTAGCAGCTTTTCCTTAGATATTTTCGGGAGCTTCATTTCCTTCAGTCATGATACACGTCTCTATAGTTAGGATTATGCGAGGATCACTCCTCGGACCACTCCTCGAACCACCCCACCCATCTCAAGCGTACCAAATTCCGTTCTAGGATTCTCCATATTCATTTACCTCTCCTCGAACACTACATCGTCCTCGGATAGAGCTTAAAGCCCAATACGTGATTTTGGGCCTTTATCCCCACAAAAATGTTAACAAATTTGCTATAAGATAGGATTTCCCAAATTACATTACATATAAGCATAAGCAGTTAAGCACAAATTGTGGATGTACTATCAGGATTACAAGTTGAGGATCAAGTTCATAGAGCTAGAAAATTGATCCATGATTAGAGAAAGTCACTTACTCTTAATCAAATCTAAATTTAGAAGTCATCTTGGGGGACTTTCCTTTCTTCTATTTTCCATGACTTGGCAAGACTTCTTTATTCCATTTGCTTTTTATAGACTTGAAGGCTGTCAAGTAACAAGCAATGTGTTTAGTTTTCTACAAAAGATGAGTTGCTGGAAAGTAATGTACTATGTATCATTCAAAATATACATACACAATCCTAAGTGTAAGTTCGTTTAGACCCCTTAAACCCAACAGATTAACCTAGAAAATTAGCCAAGTGATTAACTTAGGTAATTTAAACAGATCTAGGTTAACACAAATATATCAAAAATAATAAAGCAGCGAAAAATAAAGAACACAAAGATATGATGACCCAGGAAAACCAAACCGGTAAAAAACCTGGGGAGGATTTAACCTAGCTATCCTCAAGGTAAAACCGAATTCACTATGAAAGAATCGAAGTTTACACAATAAGACTTAGACCACTAACATCCTATTGCTACCTGCCTATAGGAAACTTACTACCATGACCACGTGGCAGCTCCGAGATCCACGGACTCCTTCTTTCCTTGAATTCTTCAGCAATCCACAAGCGCACCTGCTTGTATATCTTTAAGTTCTCTTGATTCTGCAACTGTATGATTTACCAATCTCTTGACATAAATCTTGAGTTTGGAAACCCTAAGTGTATGTGAAGGTAAACACCTCTAGATCTAACAAATAGATTCACAAACACAGTAAAACAGAACTCTAAAAACGTGGCTAGGGTTTTCTCTTATATACTTAGGGCAAAACATAAAACCCTATACATTAAATGGGCTAGGGCTAAGTTGGGAATTTTTTGCAGAAAAACGTTCTGCACGATTTTCGATCGGTCGAGTCTAATTCTCGATCGATCGAGTCAGGCAGAAAGTGAACAGTGAATTCTGCAGTCAACTCGATTCCAACTTTACATAAAAAGCCATACTTTGAGCAAGTCTAACACAAGACGTAAAGAATGTTTTGATCATGGTTTGCCAACATTACAAATTGAAGTTCTAATACATTAATTCATAATTCTTAGAATCTAACACTAAGCCAAAGCACACAAACAGAACTCGATCAGACAAAAAAAGACCTTATTAATAGAGAAACAGGACACAAGGTGGTCCTTACTGTTAGGATATGTGCCCTTAAATCCTATTGTATGATGCTATGTATGATATTATGTATGACATTATGTGAGAAATGATGTATGACTTAATATTGTGTTTAATAAAGTTGTTTTATTCTTATCTAAAGTAATGGTAACATGAATATTCGGACATTATCAAATAGTCCATGAGATGCATTGTATGTGATTTATGTGAAAAGTCACAGAAGATATAAATCACAAGTTCTTTGTAAACTCAGAATTTTGGTTCGTAGTCGGTGATGAAATTGGACATTTCATTTGCGAAGACTATAACATATTAACTACGATGATTTGTCTTGATCATGGAAGTGGTGACTTCTAGTTAATATGTTGATATGTTTTAAGAGTTAAGACATATTGAAATGGACCGCTGTGAGATTTATTATTCTCCTAACGACTGTCAATTGAATAATAAATCTCACGACTTGTATTCACATGAACTCGTAATCCTGAGAGAATAATGGACCTGATCATGAAATGTAGGTTGCTTTGATATCAATCAAATATTCCCTTGAGATAAGTTTAATGGGTACAGTTATTCAGCGAGTTAGGCTTAACCACTTTAGTAAGACTAAAGTATATATTTATGAAATTGGATTTCATAAATATATGGTGAATAACTCAAAAGGATTAAACCGGGTACTCAAGGATTAAGATGTAGTAATTTACAAAGTGGCAGTCTATATTCATGACTTTGTATTACTACGAATATTTTATGAAGGGGTTGCATGTATAATAAAGTCTTGGGATATAATTTATTAATGAGGCCTAGAGTGCAATTATATTTATATAGTGGTATTAAATATAATTAATGGTAACTTTGAACTTGTCAAGAGTTGACAGAAAAGCCCAAGGCCCATTGGAGCTAGTGTCTTATTTGTTCCCTTTTGGTCCCACTCCAAGCCACACACTAAAGCTCAATTGGGAAGGCCCAAAAGGTTAGCCCAATTAGATAATCAGTTATGTGGAGAGAAATATACAGAATGTTATATTGAATGAAATGGTTTGTATGTGAAAAAAATAATAAGACAAGAAAAAAGGAAGAGAGACACTCTTTCATATTCTTTCTAGAAAATATAGAACTGATTGAGAGACCACACATCTTAGGCATCAAGTGGAATTGGAGTGAAGATTGAAAGTATTCCCAAGTACTTCTTCATTTGGTTTTGAATTTCACCGCATCAAGGTACACTCTCTTGTTCTTATATTCTGAAACCTACATAGTGCATGTTATCAATTGCGAATGAAGTAGATCCGTTTATTTTCCGTTGCGTATGTTTTGTATTCGATGCAAACATGATGATTTCCCAACATTGGTATTAGAGCGGTCTTCATTTCGAATTTGTATAACATGTTTTGTTCGTTTTGGAATTAGAGATTATAGTTTCAAGTTGATAGATTTCTGCATAGTTGTTGAAACTATGATTTGATAAAAACTGATATTGATGTTATGATGTTGTTTAAATATGAATTTAAGAATGTTAAATTGATCTTTAAGGCTACAGCATCAATAGATTTCAGTTTTGATATCAATTTCTGTCTATCATTTTCGTATGATGGTTGTTTGTTCATGCAAAACGGTTGAAAACTGCCTTAGAAGAATTTCTGAAAATTCGAGTTTTACAATTTTCGATCGATCGAAATTTACTATCGATCGATCGAGTAAAACAGAGACTTATCCTTTTGAATCGATTAATATTCGATTGCGTGGTCAGTCGATATCAATCAAATCCAGGACCACAACATTGGCAAGCTGTAAAGCATATTCCCAAGTATCTACGGAGAACGAGAGATTATATGCTTGTTTACCATTGTGAGGATTTGATTCCCATTGGCTATACAGATTCAGATTTTCAATCAGATCTAGATTTCAGAAAGTCCACGTCAGGATGTGTTTTCACCTTGGGAGGTAGAGCCATAAGTTGGAGTAGTGTTAAGCAATCTTGTATTGCGGACTCCACCATGGAAGCTGAATATGTTGCTGCTTGTGAGGCGGCAAAGGAAGTTGTTTGGCTCAAGAAATTCCTTTCTGATCTTGGTGTAGTGAGAATGGAGCAAGTTCCTATCACATTTTTTTGTGACAATAGTGGAGCGGTTGCACAATCCAAAGATCCAAGGAATCACAAGAAAGGAAAGCACATTGAGAGAAAGTATCACATCATTCGAGACATTGTTGCTCGTGGAGATGTGGTGGTTGCAAAGATTGAAAGTGCAAATAATCTAGCGGATCCCTTTACCAAAGCCTTGCCTCAAAGGACCTTCGAGTCACATTTGGAGGGAATGGGAGTTAGATTAGTGCACAATAGTCTTTAGGGCAAGTGGGAGAATGTTAGGATATGTGCCCTTAAATCCTATTGTATGATGCTATGTATGATATTATGTATGACATTATGTGAGAAATGATGTATGACTTAATATTGTGTTTAATAAAGTTGTTTTATTCTTATCTAAAGTAATGGTAACATGAATATTCGGACATTATCAAATAGTCCATGAGATGCATAGTATGTGATTTATGTGAAAAGTCAGAAGATATAAATCACAAGTTCTTTGTAAACTCAGAATTTTGGTTCGTAGTCGGTGATGAAATTGGGTATTTCATCTGCGAAGACTATAACATATTAACTACGATGATTTGTCTTGATCATGGAAGTGGTGACTTCTAGTTAATATGTTGATATGTTTTAAGAGTTAAGACATATTGAACTAGACCGCTGTGAGATTTATTATTCTCCTAACGACTGTCAATTGAATAATAAATCTCACGACTTGTATTTACATGAACTCTTAATCTTGAGAGAATAATGGACCTGATCATGAAATGTAGGTTGCTTTGATATATTAGGAGTGAGATCTAAAGTAACGGTCAAAACCTCAGTATGTTGGGCAGCCACACTTAGTGTTGATGGAACATATATTCTCAAGATGGAATTCATAGTCTCTTAACGGAGATATAAAATATTCCCTTGAGATAAGTTTAATGGGTACAGTTATTCAGAGAGTTAGGCCTAACCACTTTAGTAAGACTAAAGTATATATTTATGAAATTGGATTTCATAAATATATGGTGAATAACTCAAAAGGATTAAACCGGGTACTCAAGGATTAAGATGTAGTAATTTACAAAGTGGCAGTCTATATTCATGACTTTGTGTTACTACGAATATTTTATGAAGGAGTTGCATGTATAATAAAGTCTTGGGATATAATTTATTAATGAGGCCTAGAGTGCAATTATATTTATATAGTGGTATTAAATATAATTAATGGTAACTTTGGACTTGTCAAGAGTTGACAGAAAAGCCCAAGGCCCATTGGAGCTAGTGTCTTATTTGTTCCCTTTTGGTCCCACTCCAAGCCACACACTAAAGCCCAATTGGGAAGGCCCAAAAGGCTAGCCCAATTAGATAATCAGTTATGTGGAGAAAAATATACAGAATTTTATATTGAATGAAATGGTTTGTATGTGAAAAAAATAATAAGACAAGAAAAAAGGAAGAGAGACACTCTTTCATATTCTCTCTAGAAAACATAGAACTGATTGAGAGACCACACATCTTGGACATCAAGTGGAATTGGAGTAAAGATTGAAAGTATTCCCAAGTACTTCTTCATTTGGTTTTGAATTTCACCGCATCAAGGTACACTCTCTTGTTCTTATATTCTGAAACTTACATAGTGCATGTTATCAATTGCGAATGAAGTAAATCCGTTTATTTTCCGCTGCGTATGTTTTGTATTCGATGCAAACATGATGATTTCCCAACATTTACATGAGCTATAAAATAAATAAATGATACTTAAAATGTTACATAGAAACATAAAAATGCTATGAGTTCCAATTAACTCAATTGGAAAAAAAAAATTGTTGTCGGAATAAGAGATTTGGAGTTTAATCTATGTCTACGCTAAAAATCAATTGGTATAATAATAAAGAGCAATCGTCATAAAATAGATTTTATAAGTTAAAAAAAGCACGAGGCAAAATCTCTTCCCTAGTGTGTGGATTACTTTTATTTTTATTTTTATTTTTATCCATTGAATCAAACCCAACCCAGGTTTAGTCAACAAGTATTTTTTTTTAGTTTTAGTTCATTTTAGGGGAAATTATATTTTTTTCCACTCTAAACAATACTTCATATTACACTTAGCCCTTGAACTACAAGAATATGCAATCGGCCTTTAAACTAAAACCTATGTAACACTTTATCTCCTCCCATCACTTTCTCAATTAAGTATAACAAAATGTAGCATTAAAAGACCAAATTACCCTCTAAAATAGCAGGAAATGATACATAATTATAACAGTGGTTTGTTGGCCAAAATTGGAAATTAACCTCATTTTTCAAACAATATAATTAATAGGCATAGTTTCAAAACTATATTTTTTACTAACATCTCGAGTCTAAAAGATTCAATTTTGAGCTTATAAATCGAGTCTTTGAGACTCGATTTCAGTGTTCTGATTTGTCTGATGTGGCATTGCTTCCACGTGGCCTGAAAATCGAGTCTCTAAGACTCGATTTATAAGCCAAATAAAACCAAAAAAAAATTTAGTCTAAGTCTCTGTCTACATGCCGTTCCAGAAATACCAAAAAAAAAAAATGTAAGAAATCAATGCAAAAATCCGAGCACAATGAAACCTCCTTCACACATGTTCAGCTCTCTCACCATCACCATTCACCATAAACATCAACACCCACCAAAACCCACAACACAAAAAAAAGAAAAACCAAACCGCGCAAGCCCAGATCCACGACGGCAAATCTCTAGTGAGCAAGCCCAAATCCACGATGGCAAATCTACGGCGAGCAAACCCAAAATCACGGCTGCAAATCTCCGGTGAGCAAACCCAGAAAGATTCGGCCGCCACTCCGTCCACCATTCCCAACCCAGCCACCGATTTCATCCAAGCCCAGCCAGCCACCACTTCCAACCCACCTACCCAAAATCAAAACCCACCCATCACTCCACTGATCAACCAGACGGCAAACCCAAATTTATAAAAATAAAAAAATTAAAATCTGAGAGACCACCTGAGAGCTCGACCTGGGTGTGCTGCTTGGGAGCTCGGCCTGGGTGCGCGGCCATCAGATCAGAGAGAGGTCAGAGAGAGATCAGATCAGAGAGAGCTCGGCCTAGGCGTGCGACCTCGGTCTGCTACTGATGAAAAAGTGGGATGGGGTGTCTGATGAGAAGTTGGGTGGGGTGAAGTGGGGTGGGGTGGGGTGTATATATGGATTATAAATTGAGTCTTAAAGACTCGATTTCCAGGTGGTCACCACGTGGAAAAAATGCCACATCAGACACGATTAGACCATGGAAATTGAGTTTTTAAGGCTCGATTTATAGGCCCAAAATTGACCCTCTTAGACTCGAGTTGCTAATAAAAAATATAGTTTGAAAACAGTGCCTACTAATTATATTGTTTGAAAAATGAAGTTAATTTCCAATTTTGGCCGTAGTTTGTTATATCATCTATACATGGATGGTTAAAAGAAGCACCAAGAGAGCACACTTGTGAAGAAGCTAAACTGCCCCTTTGATGATTTCAAAAATAAAGCATCTTAGAGAATTTGCATCTATCAATGCAAAATAAAAATAAAATAAAAAATGTATCAATTTTACACATTCAACCCCCAAAATCACTCATATCAGTTAATTTAAAAGTGTGTAAATTTGCAAAGTTTTTACAGTGTAAATTTACATTGACATTATTCATTTTGTATTTAATTTTTTTATTATTTTTTTATGTATCCCGAGTCTAAAGGAAGAGAGTGAATAGTGGTTATTGTATATGAAGAAAGAAAAACAATTTAAAAAAAAAACAAATTGATATTTTAATGTAATGTAGTGTAAAATAAATAATATAAAGTGTTTTAAAAAATGAGTATATAAAATAGAAAAGTAAGTCTTTATGCTAAGATAAGCAAAAAATTTTGCGAGAGCTAATATGAATGCTCTTATGCTCTCCAACATCATTGCTTAGTTTAGTTAAAATAAAATGACAAATAAAAAAGAAAAAAAATTCCACCCCTTATTGTAATCCAAGCTATATCTCTCACTCGCTTCTTTCTTTTTATTTTATTTTTAAAATTTTTGTTTTAAATTTTTGGTTTGAGGATCAACCAAACTATAATCTATGCAAACCATGATGGCTAACAACTCTTTTCTTTTTGTAATTAGAGAATTAATAATAAGAAGAAAAAAAGATTGGATTTTTACAGGCATTGGGTACAGATTCATTACAAATGGTATTCTAATTTAAAATTCTCCAAATAAAGAAAGTATTCTAAACCTTAAGGGGAAAAAAAAATAGACTGTTCTAAATACTAAGGGCACATTTGATATACTAAATGGAGAGTACAGCATATATATATGGTAATCATTATTATTGGGAATAAAATGTTGTCTAGGACATTTTGCAACAAGAGCCAAAAATGCAAGATCGGCTTAAATCTCCCTTGCCAAGTGTTTATTTATGGGGAGTCAAGCCAAAAATTCCAAATATATGATGAACAAAGGTTAATGGTGTCATTCTCAAAACCCAAAAGGGTCTAAAGCATGAGATATCGAACCTTCAAGATAAACTGCAAGGGATATATATATATATATATATATATATTATTTACTTGATATATATATATATATATTTCCCATCAAGTAAATAATATATCTACATGTTAAAATATTAAAAAATTGCTAAACTCTCAACAATATAAGTGAGAGCTCTATGACACATTTACAAACAATAAATCATGTCTCTCCAAATACACATGAAATTCCAAAGCTTCAAATGAATCAACACAAAGTCAAGATCCTCCTTAGGATACATTACCTTAACAGCAAAATCAAGGCCTGCCATGCCCAAGGCTAACAAACCTCAAGAGCCCAACCTCCAATAGGATTAATTGTGGCCTTGTTAAATTTAGCAAGTTAAGTCACCAAACATTTATAGCACAAATCTCTCGATTTAGCATAGTACTCTAATCAACACCAATAAAGTAAGCTCCATGCCCGAGATATGGTTAGTTGATTGTAAAACTGTTAGTGAGTGGGATGAGTTAAAAACCAATAAATAGCATAATTAATGGGTGTGGGGAAAATACAAGTTTCATGATTATAAGCATTTTACAAAACATGCCATAATTTGAGAATTTCCAATTGGATACTATAAAATCATTCTCATTGATAAGACGACAAGAATGATTATACAAAATAGCACAAAACTTATAAAAATAATTTCCATGAAAATAACACATTTTCAAAACCAAAAACCAGGAAATCAAACAAAGGCAAATGTCACAAAGAGACTATACTACCACATAGATATTGTCATGATATCACAATTGACATGATATTGGTCCTATGGGCAGCAACCTCACTCATACCCTTAAGGTTTTGCCTCTCCCTCCATGGGCAGTGAGGAAGGATGCGCCATCCAAAGTGAAAAGACTATGACCTTGATCTTATACCGTTGTCACAAAGACTACAGAAATCCAATCAGGTTATCACCGACCAATCACACATGTCATGACATAAGATTAAAACAACATAAAACTCATAAGTTACATGTACTTTGAAATACATAGTTTATTTCCAAGTAGTTTTAGAAAAACCTTAAATAATCACAATTTCCATAAAGTTTGTAAGGTTTTTAAATTTATACTTTATTATTAAATCGATTTCCCAAATAATATTGGTTAAGATAAAGCATCTTAAGTATTTCCAAATAATACCATAAATCCATGAAATCCATTATCAAATGAATTCAAAGATGCTTGTCATTTTCATATCAAATATTCATGCATTTCCCCATATAAAATATCAAACATGATGCGCTTTTCATATATAATCATATATCATAGAGTAACAACACAACACTTTTTTGGAAAACACAGTTCCATAAATAATTTTTCAAAATGTGTTTAACCCAAAAACAATGTTTCATGTCATGTGATTATTTTTCTAAAAACCCTATTGAGAAGCCACTTACCTCGAAAGGCCAACCAATTTTACCGCACCACCAAATCAAGCAATCCAATCACTAGGTACATCACCAAAAATCACGGAACCTAGAAATACAAGGATCAAGCCTATCAATAACAAGGCTCATTGCAAAGTTTACCATCACATTTGTCTCCAAAATAAAGGATCCCCTAAAATTAGCCAAAGGCACTAAAGCCTAACTTGACCATCTTAAGACAAGTACCCCTTCCCAAACAGGAACCAAACAAGCATTCAAGAACTCATAATGCCTTAACACAAAACTAAAGCATTTTAATTCTCTACTGCAAGCAATGTGCATATATAAGCATAACATTAAACACGCCACTTCAAAATAAAGGTAGCATCTCTCTTGAGTTTCCCTTTGGGTACTAAATGATTGAACCAAACCACAATTAAAATCATCTAAATAAAACACATGTCAAAGAAAACACATGAAATTACAAGCCAATCCACTCAACAAAGTTTTGAAGTAAATTCCACAAAATCTCAACATAATTGTTGAGCTTTTAGATTCTTAGATACATTACACAACAGGTCAGCCCTTATGTAAAATTCGTTTGGTCCATGAAAAGTTATCCCATTAATTCAAAATTTTAAAAGAACGTACCTCTATACGTATACAATGCACCACAGAAAAATTCGGCTTAAAAAGATTTTTCTATAATTTATTTAAAATCACATACTGCAATTGACTCAAATTTATCCCTGACAAATTTAGGATCCAAATAGAAAATTCATTATAATTTTAATACTAATTCAAAAACTCTAAAACTTGATTCACATCAAGGATAAATGTATTAGCTTTCCTTAAAACCATCTTAGACTTCCAAATTAAGTCTATGGCAAAAATTAGGAATTTCAAATTACAAAATGTGTAGAGTTTACTAGTTTGATAGCATGGCATATAATTTTGTATATTAGTTAAATATGGCCAAACGACACCAATTTTGACATGAGATTTGGTATGTGCGTACTAAACACGTCAAAGTGTCAAGCATCAATCCCAACGCCATCAATTTAACATTTAACTCATAGATTAGATTCTAAAAAAAAAAAAACACATAGATTAGTAGTAGAATTATTTATTCTTATAACTTAAATGCAAAAGCAAAAAATCCATTTCACTCAAGGAAACCCCTACACACCTCATAACACCAGATATAACACACCCACTCCAAATTCAAACCTAAAATTTCAAACCCATTTCAAGAACTCCAAAATAGATCTTAAACAATTCAAGAGCAAGGAAGAAGGTGACCAAAACGTGAGGGAATCATAGATAGTGAGATTGGATTTCATATGTGCTCCAATCCTATTCGAAACCAAAACTTATATGTGAGTTCGTTTAGACCCCTTAAACCCAACAAATTAACCTAGAGAATTAGCCAAGTGATTTACTTAGGTAATTTAAACAAAACTAGGTTAACACAAATATATCAAAAACAATAAAGCAGCGGAAAAATAAAGAACACAAAGATATGATGACCCAGGAAAACCAAACCGGTAAAAAACCTGGGGAGGATTTAACCTAGCTATCCTCAAGGTAAAACTGAATTCACTATGAAAGAATCAAAGTTTACACAATAAGACTTAGACCACTAACATCCTATTGCTACCCAGTGTAGGAAACTTACTACCACGACCACGTGACAACTCCGAGATCCACGGACTCCTTCTTTCCTTGAATTCTTCAGCAATCCACAAGCACACCTGCTTGTATATCTTTAAGTTCTCTTGATTCAACAACTGTATGATTTACCAACCTCTTGACATGAATCTAGAGTTTGGAAACCCTAAGTGTATGTAAAGGTAAACACCTCTAGATCTCACAATGAGATTCACAAACACAGTATTTAGAATTCTAAAAACGTGGATAGGGTTTTTCCTTATATACTTAGGGCAAATATAAAACCCTATACATTAAATGGGCTTGGGCTGAGTTGGGAATTTTCTGCAGAAAAACGTTCTGCTCGAATTTCGATCGGTCGAGTCTAATTCTCGATCGATCGAGTCAGGCAGAAAGTGAACAGTGAATTCTGCAGTCAACTCGATTCCAACTTTACATAAAAATCCATACTTTGAGCAAGTCTAATACACAACTTAAAGAATATTTTGATCATGGTTTGCCAACATTACAAATTGAAGCTCTAATACATTAGTTCCTAATTCTTAGAACCTAACAAACTCCCCCTTTGGCAATCCGTGACAAAACACAGACTTAACAAAAAGCTCAAAGGTTACAAAATGAAACAGCCCATTACAAAATAAAAAGCCACTTAACAATTCAACCTAACTACTATCTAACAGTTGCAAAGTAGACAGCAGCACGACTGAATCAACCTGTATATTCCTGTAACACTTAACAAACACATAAACGCATGTGTGGAAAATACAAGGAATATAAAAAAAACTTCTTGATTTCACATGACAGAAAATAAAGAGATATATCATGAACAACATCATAAATATAAATCAATAAGTAAAGTAGCATAGTGAAACAAGAAATATATACAACAAAATGTATCTCAACAAAAATATCTCCTAATCAAGAGCCAAAAAATGTAGTAAATACAAGGTGAAGTGCCTAGATACAATCTAATAACTCCACAAGCTCCGCAGTATCACAACAAAGTACAAAAACTCCCCCTAAAACAAAAATCTCATCTACAAAACTCTCCAAGATATACTCCCCTTTTTGTGACGAATTGCCAAAGAGCATTCACTCATCAGCAAAAGGAGGTGGAGGAGAATGACGAGAACTCCCCAAATATGCTCGCAAAGCACGAAACTCATCAAGGATGTCCACCAGTAGCTGACCATGAGCCGCCTGAACGGTCACGACAGTGTCTAGAGTCCGACGAAGGTCAGAAATATCATCAAAAGATGGATGAACATCACCAGCAGTAGCAGCAGCAGCAGGATCAACAGACATCTCAGCTGCAGGAGCATCTGTAGAAGAAGAAGGGGGTGGAGTGACACCGGAAGGCTCTACCTTAGGACGCTTAGAGCTAGCTCAAAGTTGAGCAGCCCTTTGCCTCAAAAAGGTAGCACCTATAGGAGCAATGACATGTACAGGCTCAGAAGCAGGAAAATCACCTAAACCGAGAAAAAGGAGAATCCTATGAATAAAAACGGGAAAGAATAAAGCATGAGCCGTAGAACTAGATCGATGTACCTCGTTCAAAGAACGAAGGAACAAATGAGGAAAACTAATAGGAGCATCAGTAACAAGGGCATACAAAAAGACACACCTCTTAAGAGGAATGGTGTGAAAATGAGAAATAGGCCACAAGGAATGACAAGCAATCCTAAAGAAAAGGTAATGAAACTCAGAGAGCTCAGCAGACGTGATCCGAGAATCAGAACCCCACTGGATAGAAGATCTAGTGATGTATGATATCACGTCATCAAGAGGTGGAGACTCCTCATAAGGAAAAACGGGATGATCAACAATGGGCACCCCAAGAGCATCAGACACCACCGAAGGGGTAATGCGATACTCTACATCTCGTAACCAAACCTTAACTAAGGTGTTGGTATCATAGATGTGGATAGAGAGGTTCGAATAGAACTCTCTAATCAAGGTGGCAGGAGGAGGAGGATGCTCAAACTCGAGCAAAGATAACCAACCCCGACGCTCAAAGTTACGTCTCACCTCAGGATCTACCTCATCTAGTATGACCCTACGCTCAGCCCAGATACGACGCCTAAAATTAAGGGTCTCATAGGTCACCTGGTTCGATTCACTAGGGAACCGATCACTATCGAATGAAGGTGAAGGGTCAGAAGTCCTATAGGCTCTAGTTTTCCTAAGCATGGTGCTAAGGAAAGCAAAGAGAGACACAGACAGAGAAGAGCAAAAACAACAACCAAAGGCAGACTGCAAGTTAGCACAGCAAAAAAATATAGAAATAACAATTCTATATGATGCATGAACAAAATATGCACATGATGCATGAACTAATGCAGTGACAAGTTCAAATATAATTCAAATTAATAAAATTGACTTGAGCATGAGTTTTAAATTAACAATACCCAATTTTGAGAAACCCAATTTTTCAAAACACAATTAATTGATAAATTGATCAACACAGCAGACATATAACTCAATATAATGATCAAATTAATCAATCTAACAAGTCAATTTTATCAATTTGTATCAATTTGAACAAAAACCCCAAAATCCCCAATTTCAAGCCCTAGAATTTCAAAAATTCCACAAAACATCAAATTAATCAAATTAAACCATATCTAGTGTTTGTATGTAGTGTCCCCACAAAAACCCATGATTCATTTGAAAAAGAAAGAGCCAAAATCAATTCCAAAAAGCCCAAATCTATAAATGCCAAAAATAACCCAAAAATGCATGAATTAATGCATGAAACATGAAAATAAAATCAAAAGAGAGGGCAAAAATGTCTTACCGGCCTTAGGAGAGAGAGATTATGCAAAAAGATCGGAGGAAAACGACAAAAATCACCAAAAATAGCTTGGACCGGTTGGTGAGGAGACAAAAGTGTTTGAAAAAGTTTTGAAAAGGTGAAGAACACGTGAGAAAAGTTCCTTTTTAAAAACACTCAGCCCGATTTTCAATCGATCGAAAAACAGATTCGATCGGTCAAAAATCCTTCGATTGATCCACTACCAATCGAGAACCGATCGAAATAGACAGAGACTTTACTGAGATTTTAAAAACAATTTCGATCGATCGAAAAACAGACTCGATCGATCGAAAATTTGAAAAATTGAATTTTTTGAAAAACGAAACTGATTTGCTTAAAAACTCCTCAAAGCATTAGATTTTATGAAAAGAATGCATGAGTATGAGATGAAATGTTTTCCAAAAAACCCTATTTTTAAACCCAGATCTCTCAAAGCAAAATTTTCTCTTAATATCCCTCAACCAATTAGGCAGGCAAACATGTTCCGCATCAATTTCCAAAACTAATCAAACTTGGTTGGTCAGACCAAAAACACACACAAAAACATGTACACAGTTTAGCAAAGAATAACTTGTGTAGTGTGTGCAACTAGCATAAGCTTGAGAAACATGTGAGGTGATATACACATAGTAATCAATCACAATTTCTACAAAATCCATCACATGAACTTGAAAGAGACTATTACTTAAAGAGTTACATCATATAACTCTCACATCTCCTAGAATAAAAGCTTGCAATCATGTAAGTTTCTTGATTTGCCTCAAAATTAATATTCAAATTAATTGATTAGAAATTTAATAATATAGCCGGGATAATGTACACAATATTTTTATGAATTATGTGAAATTATTTTAGCCCAATAATGTACACACCAATTTTAGTTAGAGGCTACACCTTATGATCTTTTTGTGCATGTGCTACACTTTCTCGAGCACAAAATCTTACGATATGCACTAAGGTGTTCATGATTGACTAGTAAACAGTGGTGAGATGGTTATTTATGCTTTTCTCAATAAGACCAAATCCGACAATCAAAGACATAAGACTTCAAGATCAAGATCATGTGATCAACAAATATAGCATCTTCCCACACAACATGCACAACAAAACTTCAGCTAGTAAAGTGCAATAGAAATAAGTGCATCAAAGCTAAACAAGGTACATTCACATGTTATGCAAAATTTGATTGACCAACCTTGTCTTCAAGTTCAAGGAAAAAATTGCAAAAACATAATTTGCAAAAAAAATTTTTTTTTTTTATAAATAAAAGAAACAAACATCCTAGAATGAAATGCATGAATGTTATGCAATGCAAATCCTAGAAACAAAGGTCACAAAAGATAGAGCAATGAAGCACAAGGACCATGAAGACAAGAATGACTAGGCACAAAGAATCACACCAATAACTTGACGAAGAGTCTCAAACTTTCCTCTATCAAGTGGTTTGGTGAAAATATCAGCATTCTGACGTTCAGTTGGAATATACTCAAGAGCAATAATTTTCCGTTCAACAAGATTCCTAATGAAATGATATCTAATCTTAATGTGTTTGGTCTTAGAGTGTTGAACAGGATTCTTAGAGATATCTATAGCACCAGAGTTATCGCAATAAACAATCATGGTGTCCTGTGATATTCCATAATCACTCAAGAGTTTTTTCATCCAAAGAAGCTGAGAACAACAACTTCAAGCAGCAATATATTCTGCCTCAGCAGTAGATAAAGAAACAAAATTTTGCTTCTTACTCATCCAAGCAACAAGATTAGTACCAACATAAAAACAACCACCAGTTGTACTTTTTCTATCATCAGCATTACCAGCCCAATTAGAATTAGAAAAACCAGCAAGAGAAAGATTTGACTCTTTGCTGTAAAACAGACCATAATCACAAGTTCCAGCAACATATTTTATAATCCTTGTAACAGCATTTAAGTGAGACACTTTAGGATTAGATTGAAATATAGAACAAACAACCACACTAAACGCAATATCAGGACGGCTAGCAGTTAAGTACAAAAGATAACCAATCATGCTTCTGTATAGGGTAACATCAACAGACTCACTTGATGGATCGTTTGTTAGTTTTGCATTAGCAGCCATCGGTGTTCTAGCATGTGCAGCCTTGTCAAGACCAAATCTCTTGACCAAATTTTGTGCATACTTAGCTTGGTTGATGTAAATTCCAGCATCCGTTTACTTTACCTGCAATCCCAAGAAATAAGTTAGTTCACCAACCATACTCATCTCAAACATGGTCTTCATTTCATCTGCAAAAGATTAAGCAAGAGAATCATTAGTTGCACCAAAAACAATATCATCAACATAAATTTGAGCAACTACAAAATGATTCTTATCCTTTTGTATGAACAGAGTGGTGTCAGCAAAACCTCTCTTAAATCCATGGTCTGTGAGATATGCAGTGAGTCTATCATACCAAGCCCGTGGAGCTTGTTTCAATCCATAGAGAGCTCTCTTCAACTTGTAGACATCATTTGGCCTGTGCGGATCAACAAAACCTTTCGGTTGTTCAACATATACTTCTTCTTGGAACATGCCATTTAAGAAAGCACTCTTGACATCCATTTGATACAACTTGAAGTTCATATGACTTGCTATAGCCAAAAGAATTCGAATGGATTCCAATCTTGCTACAGGTGCAAAGGTCTCATCAAAATCAATCCCTTCTACTTGTGTGTATCCTTGAGCAACAAGCTTAGATTTATTTCTGATAACAGTTCCATGTTCATCTGACTTGTTCTTGAAGATCCACTTAGTTCCAATAAAATTGACTCCCTTTGGTCTAGGAACTAATTCCCACACATCATTTCGAACAAACTGATGAAGTTCTTCGTGCATAGAATTCACCCAATCAGCATCTTGTAGAGCTTCATCCACCTTTTTCGGTTCGAATTAGGATAGATAGCATGAGAGAGTAATCACATTTAATGCTTTGGATCTCAATCTCATGTTATCATTCAAACTCCTCAATATATTAGTAGCAGGATGATTCAACCTAACTCTTGAGGATGGACCTTTGACCAATGAAGTAGTGGTACCTTTCTGATCTGATGGACTTTGAAGCTCTCTCTGTTCTTGTTGAGCTCCATGAACTGGTGTTGAAGGTTCTGAACTTGATGGCACAGATGCTGTATCATTTAAAACCATCAACTCTTCCTCTGTATGCTTTCCCACATAGTTTTCAGGTAGAGAATCATCAACTTCCATAATCTTTTCTTGAACCTGAGGTACATTTTCTGAATGACCTTCTGAGTTTAATTCATCATTGATCACTACATTTGAAGATTCCATGACTGTTTTAGTTCTCAGATTGTATACTCTGTATGCTCTACTGGTGGAAGAGTATCCCAGAAAATAACCCTTGTCACTCTTAGCATCAAACTTTTCCAGGTTCTCTCTATCACGCAGAATGTAACAGTCACTGCCAAATATTCTGAAGTATTTGACAACAGGCTTCTTTCCTCTCCAGAGTTCATAGGGAGTTTGCTTGGAATTGAGTCTGAAATATACCCGATTGAGAGTGTGACATGCAGTATTAACAGCTTCTCCCCAAAAAGATTTAGGCATCTTCTTATTATGAAACATGACACGGGCCATTTCTTGTACAACTTTATTTTTCCTTTCCACTATTCCGTTTTGTCGTGGTGTTTTGGGTGAAGAGAATTCTTGATGTGTGCCTTGATTATTGCAAAACGTAGCCAGTTTTGTGTTCTCAAACTCTTTTCCATGATCACTTCTTATTCTGACTATCACAGTTCCTTTTTCTACTTGCAACTTCTTGCACAGATGAATCATTTTTTCAGGAGCCTCAGCTTTATCTTTCAAAAGTACAACCCATGTGAATCTGGCAAAATCATCCACAACAACTAGAATATACTTCTTTCCACCTAAACTCTGAACTCTGGCAGGACCCATGAGATCAATGTGCAGCAACTCCAAAGGTCTTGTAGTTTGAACATCAGCTACAGACGGATGTTTGGACTTCACTTGTTTACCCATCTGACATGGTTCTCAGATGCATTTTTCAATCTTCTTAAACTTGGGCAACCCAATTACTGCATCACATTTTGAAATCTTCTCTAATTGCTCGAGACTAGCATGTCCCAACCTTTGATGCCATAAGTCAACTTGATTGATCTTAGCACTGAAGCATTTGTTGCTTATACTTGGGGTGATACCGTAACAGTTATCAGCTGTCCTTACACCAACACACATACAATCACCTCCTTCATCAAGTATTTCACATTCTTGTTTAGTGAAGAACACATTCAATCCATTGTCACAAATCTGACTTATGCTGAGTAAGTTAGCCTTCAACCCATCAACATACCAAACATCTTCAAAGACTGGTAGTCCTGGAATATCCACAGTACAAATGCCTCTGATCACAGATTTGCTTCCATCTCCAAAGGTAACTGTTCCAATCTATCCTTCGAAGAGTGTCTTGAACAAGGCTTTATTTTTTGTCACGTGCCTGGAACAACCACTATCCAAATATCAAAGACAAGAATCACGTGCCTTTAAGGCGGTTAAAGCAGTATAGCACATGTAATTATTATCATAAGTGATTATAGCAAGACACTCAAGAAAAATTTTAACAAAAATTGTAAAGGACAAGCACGCCAAGTAGACAATGTGGCAAACAAAAGAGAAGATTTTAGAGAAATCCATAACAACAGGGGTCAGGGATCAGCTCAAAGATCAAAGGATCAAACACAAAAGCTACCCGCTCTAATACCACTTGTGAGTTCGTTTAGACCCCTTAAACCCAACAGATTAACCTAGAGAATTAGCCAAGTGATTTACTTAGGTAATTTAAAAAAAACTAGGTTAACACAAATATATCAAAAACAATAAAGCAGCGGAAAAATAAAGAACACAAAGATATGATGACCCAGGAAAACCAAACCGGTAAAAAACCTGGGGAGGATTTAACCTAGCTATCCTCAAGGTAAAACCGAATTCACTATGAAAGAATCGAAGTTTACACAATAAGACTTAGACCACTAACATCCTATTGCTACCCAGTGTAGGAAACTTACTACCACGACCACGTGACAGCTCCGAGATCCACGGACTCCTTCTTTCCTTAAATTCTTCAGCAATCCACAAGCACATCTGCTTGTATATCTTTAAGTTCTCTTGATTCAGCAACTGTATGATTTACCAACCTCTTGACATGAATCTAGAGTTTGGAAACCCTAAGTGTATGTGAAGGTAAACACCTCTAGATCTCACAATGAGATTCACAAACACAGCATTCAGAACTCTAAAAACGTGGCTAGGGTTTTCCCTTATATACTTAGGGCAAACATAAAACCCTATACATTAAATGGGCTTGGGCTGAGTTGGGAATTTTCTGCAGAAAAACGTTCTGCTCGATTTTCGATCGGTCGAGTCTAATTCTCAATTGATCGAGTCAGGCAGAAAGTGAACAGTGAATTCTGCAGTCAACTCGATTCCAACTTTACATAAAAAGCCATACTTTGAGCAAGTCTAATACACAACTTAAAGAATGTTTTGATCATGGTTTGCCAACATTACAAATTGAAGTTCTAATACATTAGTTCCTAATTCTTAGAACCTAACATTATACTTTTTTTTTGTTTTTTTTTTTTTTTTAAGAACACATAACATTTCAGCCCACGAACACTATTTCTACCCATGCTTCCAACCCAAAATAAAAGGAGGATTTACCTCTAAGGGATGGTTGACTAAAAAGTCAAGAGCTTCCTCCTCCATGAACTGTCACTAACAGAGGCAGAAACTTAGAAGGATGGAAACTATGGGTGCCAATGAGAACGTGGAGAGGAGTGTCCGTTTGTGCGTGTGATGGAGGAGAGGATGGAGAGAGAGAGAGAGAGAGAGAGAGAGAGAGAGAGAGAGTCGGTGGCTGAAAAATGAACGGCGTCAAAACAACATGTCAGAGGAAGTAGCGTTGGTGTGGGTGTGGGAATTTTTTTTCTATTTAACTTTATTATTAGGAGAATTTTGTTATTTGACAAGTTGTGAAAGAAAGTGGAAAACTAGCATCTCGAGTTTTTAAAAATCGAGTTCAATAGCAAATCGAGTTTTAAAAACTCAAGTTCCAGACTCCTGATTGGCTGATGTGAATAAAAATTCCATGTGGAACTCGAGTCTCTAAGACTCGAGTTCCAGACAGTGCAGAAGAAGAAGAAGAACTCGAGTCTCTAAGACTCGAGTTCCAGACAGTGCAAAAACACGAAGACATCCACAGAGAAGAAAAAGAAAAGAAGAAAAAAAGAAGAAGAAGAGATCGTGAACTGCACCGTCTCCGATTGGGATCGAAGACTGGGTTTGTTGCACCGTGACGATCGAGCGTTCCTCTCTTCGTCGGTCAGATCGTCCTCCTCTCTTCATCGTTCAGATCGTCCCACTCAGATCTGTTCTTCGTCCTCTTCGTCGTTCAGATCATCCTCCTCAGATCTGTTCTTCGTCGATGTTCTTCGTCGTCAGATGGGTTCTTCTTCAGTTCTAATGTTTCTCAAGTACCATCGATGTTCTTCGTCGATGTTCTTCTTCGAATGGGTTCTTCTTCAGTTCTGATGTTTCTCAAGTACCAAAATCGAGTCTTGGAGACTCGGTTTTGCTTTTTAGAAATTGAGTCTTAAAGACTCGAGATCTATGTGGTATTTCTGTCCAGCTCATCCAGCACAAAGACTCGCAAAGCAAGTCTCTGAGACTCGATTTTTAATATTGATCTCGAGTTTCTAAAACTCGAGATGCTACTTAATCAATTTTTTTTATTGCTAACTTACTATATTGCTCTCCCTCACACAGCTACTCTGCACATTCCCTTTAGGTGTGGGTGTGGGTGTGGGTGTGGGTGTACAGCTCCACTTAAAATTTGATTGCCAGTACTTTTTTTTAATGGGTTTTACTCGCGAATACTTTTAGGTATACATTAGTAAAGTTATTTTTGAAAATTTTTATGGGCTGAATTTTTTTTTTTTTTTTTTCGAGAGAGTTTCAATTTATGATGTCTGCTCTTGATAATAGCTCTTTATTATCATACCAAGACATTAATCAGTTTTTGATTTAGGCAGAGATTGAACTCCAAGTCTCTGATACAACTATCAGAAACTTTACCAGCTGAACTAACTGGAACCCACATGGACTTCTTTTGATAGTTATTTTAATTTTTCATAAAAGGTTTTATAAAATTCAGTTAACATACATGCTAAGAGCATACATTTCTTAGATCATTTTTTTACTATATATATTTGGGGTGTTATTTAAAGAGAGAAATAAAAAATGCAAAAAAAAAAAAAAAACTTAAAATAATTGGGGTTTGGTCCACTATATTTTATTACTAATATTGGTAAAAGCTAGGAATTTGGCCCACTAGACTTAATGCAATAAAATTTGATAAGATAGCACGCCTTAAATTTAGAGGAGACGTAAGATGAGCGCTTGAAAATATTCAAAAATTTGGACACAATCATATTATGTCCTATGCAAAAAAGTATTTGATACAAGTTTCATCTTGTAGAGACGCTTTGAATATTAATTGAATTCTACAATCGGAGGAAAAGATGACATAATTAATGTCATGTACAACCCCTTCCTATCTGCTATGGAGGCTTTAAGCTTTGACAATGCTCATGTAACTGCTAGTAGCAGCCCTTTTGTAATTGATACCCGTCTTCCAACGGGCTAGTGTTTTGTTAATATAATTATCCTTTTAACCAAAAAAAAAAAAAAAAAAGTCATGCACAATTTAAGCACTTTTACCCAGCTCAACATGGCAGCTGCTCATTAAAATTTTTGACATCCGCAACAAGAAAACTTTGAACTTTGAAGCCAGATCTAGAAATAGAGCATGTGCAATAATATTTAATGGATGTCACAGTACTGGAGCCGCCACAACTCTGTAGGCGAGTCAGGAGGCTATGGTGGAGGCTGTAGGATTCAATAATATTATGGGCCTAACTCGAAACAAAAGCCTTGAAGGCTAGAACAATTAATAGTATGGCAACAGGAAAGCTCACTGGCAGGAACAAACTCGTATGGAGGATATGCAGTTCCTTCAGCAGCAAGGTTTAACTCTGTCTATTCTGTATGCAAGGCAGTCCCCCTTTATTTTTCATTTTGTGTGTGTGTGTGTTCTTGTTGGTAGCGTTTTGGCTTCTATAAAGTTTATATTTTCATCAAAAAAAAAAAACTCTACGGTCTTACCATCAAAACTGTTCCTAAGAATATTTTGTCTAATGTATTTGATGCGGCCAATGCTGCTTCTAAGCAGACTGTTCACCACAGCTGGGTTACACCAATAGTTTTGTAACGC
Source organism: Lithocarpus polystachyus (assembly GCA_033629205.1). Taxonomy (NCBI): domain Eukaryota; kingdom Viridiplantae; phylum Streptophyta; class Magnoliopsida; order Fagales; family Fagaceae; genus Lithocarpus; species Lithocarpus polystachyus. The sequence goes on along the minus strand of CM066172.1, from coordinate 12,076,158 downwards.
TTCTAATCAGACTGTTTTAGGAATATTTTTAGGAATATTTTTCAGTGGGTCATTAAAAGACTCAAAAAAAAAAATGACAAATACATCAAGAGCACGTTTGGTATACTGTAATGATTATTACATGAGAATAGGAATAAGTATTACAAGGAATACATTCAGTTGGAACGTAATAAGTATTACTATTCATTAGTTTGATGATTATTTAAGAATAGAATCCTAAATATGCATCCACAATTTAGTAGAGTATAAGAAAAAGGTGTAATTAAATCATTTTTAAGTAAAATTTCCTAAAATACACTTATTTTAGGGTATTCAAAATAGAGCTAATAATTAATAACAAAGAAAATTTATTTTCTTTCCTTTTGAACATATGGCAACTAATGATTTTTTAGGAATTCTTTTAAAAAGTTATTACATAAAGTGAGGAATAAATATTCAGTACTTTTGATAATGAATAATTATTCTCCATTTTGAAGAATAACTATTCATAAGGAATAACTATTCATTGTAATAAAAATATAACCAAATAACCGAATAGTTATGCTATAGGAATATCTATTACATTACAGTGTCTATTACAGTCTACCAAACGTGCCCCAAGTTTTACCATTTTCTTTTTTGAGTTTTCATATTTTAAAATTATTACAAGTTTTTTTTTTTTTTTTTTTTGAGGAAAGAGTAATACTTATTGTGGTGGGCCTTTTTGCGACTGCAGGCTGGGCTATACCTCTTGCCACGCTACAGCCCAACGTGTCTGGGTAGGAGAGTCAGGACCGGCTTGGTTGCAACACACCCCAAATTGGTTTGTGCGCAAACTAAGGCCACTTTGCTAAAACTTCGGTGACATGCCCATGGCAGAAGGAACTGTTACAAAAAGGGTTATGGTAGGCAGATATAATATAACAACAATAAAAAGAAGTAATCTTACTGTCAGCCGAAAAGCAGAAAATATTGAATGAAATAAAAGATAAAGCAATGCAGCAATATAAATGCAATATAAATAAGATGATAATAATAAGAGAGAAATAACACCAATGCTTAATCCATAAAATGAAAGAAAGAATGGTCAGTCTGCCACGCTTGGTTGTCTTACGAAGCTAAGTCCAAGAAGGGAACCACTTCTTCAATTTGGGTAATCTCACAGGGAGATCCTACCTTGTGGGGTTGTTATGTTCACTCTTTCTTTTCTCTCGTCATGTTCTATTGTTGTGAGCATGGCATAGGACCCTTTTATATTGCCTGCTGTGATGAGTTTTTACTATTTTACCCCTTAACTACTTTTTTCTAGGTGTGGGTGTCCTTCTAGACCACCCACTGGTTTGTCAGCTGCCCAGCCACCACTACTTACCTGTACTGGTCATGCCACATCCAGTCCTATTTTGTTTGGTTGCTCGTTGTGGCATTCCCATCCAAATAAGGGTGGGCATTCTCTCTCACTATCCTTCATGGCATGCTCCTTGTGATTCCAACTCATTTTTCCCTCTTTTGGTGGTATGTCATCCCAGCAGGACATTTCCCCCAAAAGAGTTTAAGCAAGAACCCCAGAATAGGTTTCCCCCTTCTCCCCACCGCCAGACCATACCCTCTCTTACCTTTGACCCATGGCCCACCACTCCTGTATTGACTGGGTACAAGTTGGTGGTGCTTGAACCTTATGTGTACTCCACTTCCATGTGTGTCCATGGCTTGTCTACTGCTTATGCGTTTGCCATGACTTGAAGGCTTGTCTGTACATTTTGCTACTCATTTTTTACCTCTTATGGTGTGAATGTTTCCTTGAGCCTTTGTTCTTTATATCTTACTTCCTTCTTGGGCTGGGCCTTGCTTGATTATGGCTTATTCCTTTTCTAATCCATTCTTTGCCTCTTTCGTGGATCTACAAACACTTTTGCCGTGCCATTCTGTCATTCTTGCTGTGCTATTGTTTGACCTGTGCTTGCTGCACCTCTTTTGGGCCCGCTGTATGCATAATTCTAGTAGCCCAGTATTGTCAATGGGCTAGTTTTCATGCTATTTTTGGGCTTCCTTGGCCCATTCCATTGCTTCCAGGCTCCTTTGGCCCTTCTCAATCTTTTGGGCATCCTCGGCCTATTTCCTTTCCTTGGACATCCTCGGTCCGTTTCCTTTTATTAGGCATCCTCGGCCCATCCCATGGGCCTTTGCTAAGTCTTTTGGGCTTCCCCGACCTAAATTATCATATCCTTTACTTTTGGGGTTTATGGGCTTTTTATCAACCCCTTACTTAATTAATTCATTACTTCGAGCATTTTGGCCAATTCTTGCTTGCTTTCTATTTCATATAATGTCCATGCATTTACTACTTCTTTTCTCTAGGCTCTTTTAGGCCCGCTTGCTTTCTTTGAGGCCCATGTATTATTTTCTAGGCCTATGATCCATTATTCTTGCCATTCAGGCTTAATGGATCTACTAACTCTTTTCCTCCCATATAGTTGGGCTTTTTCCTGCCATTTGGCCTCTCTGCCAAAGTGAGCATCAACACTTATTAGAACAAACGAACACGAAAGCAGTATATAGAGTTTTTTAAGGCTTACAATATATTACATAACCAAAGTACCACTACAAAATGGTCTAACCTTTGTAGCAGGGACGGACTCAAGATTTTTAGTTAGCAGAGGCCGAAGTATAAAGAAAAAAAGAATTCCAAATAGACATCCATATAGTATTAAAAAATTATAAATATACAAATTTTTTGTTTCTAAATACATTAAGATGCAATCATTTACCAACAAAGATAAAAAGAAAAACAAAATAATGTTTTTTAAGGGGTAATTACACTAAACTCACTTGTGGTTTAGACGAAAATCACTTTGCCTACTCGTGGTTTGAAAAGTATCACTTAACCCACCTGTGGTATGTTCCATTTGTTTTTCGTAACCCACCTCTGTTTAAACTAGGGGTAAATAAGTATTTTTGCTCAAATTTTATGTCTCTCTCCTCCCAAAACAAAAAATAGCACAAAAATGCAAGAGAAACAAGATCAAAAAGTGGTATTGGTCTCTCTCTCAATTCACATAAATCTTGAATATGAAGAACATAAATCATTAAACCTAGAATTTTTTTTTTTCACATTCCCAAGTTCTCTCAAATTTTCTCAGCAACCATATAACTATAAAAGAAATCAAACTCTTTAATCTTAGTCTTAAATACCCTTTTGGCTCAACTTTCAATAAGTCTCTCATCTTTACAAGAACCTCAACAACATAAATCACAAAACCCAGAATTTCTTTCTCCTTCCCAATTGAAAACAAATCAAAAGTTTCAACCTTTACACAACAAAATAAAGCTCAAACAGCATAAACTACAATACCCAATATTTTTTTTCCCTTTTATTTTCTTGGAAACCAAACAAAGAGAAAAAATTGAATAATGGGTATGTGTTAAACCTCAAAAAAAAAATGCTTACCAACATACAAGGACGATTTGGAAAAGAATTTAGAGAAGTAAGGTATTTGATATGGCTGTGGTGAGATTGAAATTGTGAACCCATAACCAAATTCTCTAAAACCCAAAACCTCTATCTTTCTTTTCTCTCTATTGTGAACCCATAACTAAATCCACCAATAACCATTGGCCACTATGATTTCTGCAAAAAAAAAAATAAGGCAAACCCAAATGCAAAAACCAACAAAAGCTACAAATGGTGACACAAAACCATCAAATGCAGAGCCACAACCCATTATAAAAACAAGTGTTTTCTCCCCCTAGCTTTGATGTTGTGAAACTTGTGTTTTCTCCCCTTCCAGACACTCCAAACTACAAAGAACACATTGATCTCACCACAAGTCTCTCTCTCTCTCAAAAAGTTTCTGAGTTTTGGGTGTTTTTTCATGTTATGCTGTGTTTTGGGGTTATGAAGTGTTTTTGTAACGGCTGGGCTTGAGGTGGGTTACGAAAATTGACGGAAACATACCATAGGTGGGTTAAGTGATACTTTTCAAACCACGGGTAGGTAAAGTGATTTTCACCCAAACCACAGGTGGGTTATGTGTAATTACCCCTTTTTTAATAGTAGGCTGCCTAGGATTTTTTTTTTCAGTTGAAATTAAAGCATTTAAAGTGGTGGTACTAAAAATTTTAGCTTTTAACACCTCAAAAAACTACTTTATATATTTTACCACCTCACTTTACAATACACCTGATGTCAAATATTCTATTTTTTTATCACTTCATTTAATATAATATAAAGAACTTATTAAAATAATAAAGGAAGAGAGAGAATTTAAATTTTTTAATTGAAGGAAGAGATATAATCTTAATAATATATTATATTTTATTTTTAACAACTTGCTATAGTCAACTGGTAGTTATACTAGTTTATTGTAGCTGCAAAAAATTTTGCTTTAGTTTTCCAATAACACATTATTTTTGGTTCTTTGGTGGTAAGATTTTTTTTTTTTTTTTTTTTGCTAAAATACAGTCACCATTGTGAATTTTATCATTATTTTTGTTAAATTTTTGGGTTGGATAGTTGCTATTTGAGTGGGTCAGCTGGGCTTATTGAAGAGAAGAGGGGTTTAAGGTTTTGGAAGAGGGCCAACTACAAAAATAAAATATATGTGATAACTATAAAAAAAAAAAAAAAAAAAAAAATGGACCCAGGGTGGCTCAGGCCCCCACCTCGATCTGTCCCTGCTTTGTAGTAGTAGTTTGGGGTTACAAGTTAGTTCATTATTAATTTTCATTATTTATTGTCAATGTGGATAGATGTGACAATGTTATTTTGTTAATTTTATATAATATTTTCATTTTTATGCATCTGTCATTATTTCTATAAAAATATTTTAAGGGTTTTTTTAGAGAGAAATAAAAATATTTTAAACTATATGACAAAACTCAACCCACATTAAATTGGCCCACATAGTCACATTTATCCACACTAAAGTGTCAATTTAACCACTCAAATGTTTGAACAATCACTAATTTTACTATTTTTTTCTTGAAACTTTATAATAAATAGTTATTATAACATGATAACGATACACACATACATGTAATAAACTTTCTGTATTTTCAAATTTTTAAATTATATAAAGTTATATTATATTTATACTATACACACGCATATTCACACAAATAACATTATAAAAAAAAAATAACATACACAGTTAGTGTTAGACATACACTCACATACATAATAGAAATTTATTGAAGAGGGAAAATTCGGATCCTTGTTGAGGTGACGGGAGAAAAATTCTGATAGGGACGGAGTCGTGGTGGGCGGACGTAATGCAGACGGGTTTGTGGTACACATGTCAACTCTTTATAAATAGAAACAACTTGTGTCTCACGCATAATTGAGATATGAAGAAATCCAATCGGAATAGAATCCTAATGCAAGGAGAGTTCTGCAATATTTACCCAATAGAGAGAAAGTCCTATAAGGAAAAGACTTCTTACACAAGAAAAAAAGGTTGGTTCTAGACTACTATAAAAACCCCAAAGGCTTCCACATGAAAAGGTACGCATACTATTCCCCAACTCTGGCACTCTAAGGTTGTGAGCATCTTCTAACTTAACCCTCGAAGGGTCCTTGGCCGGTACCACACCAATACCCTTTTAAGGTATTTCTTGCTTTGTGTCTTGCAGGTTGCATCGAGTGTGAACAAGAGAACCCTATAGCTTACTAACGATATTTTAAGCATCACCAGTTGGTGCCGTCTGTGGGAAGCACAAGGAAAAGTCATTACTTTGAGCTTTCTGGACAAAAAGTTGCATGGTACTCACACGCTCGATGGCGACCACGACGAACAATCAAGGGGAGACACACACGACAGCTCTTGAGAGGCAAGTTCAAACCCTCGCAACAGCGGTAAAACGCCTCACAAAACGTAACCACGACCTAGAAGAGCAATTGCGCCAGAAGGACGCAACACTCAATACTCAAGAGGAAGAGCAGGAGGCCAACAATGCCGAAAGGAGAACCTAGCACGGGCCGGAGGGGAGTAACGCCCATAGCAGGCCAGAACGGCAGGATACGAATCGACCATCAACTGCAGAACAGGTCCCTTCTAGTGTTGTGGCAGAGATGCAGATGATGAAGGAGCGCATGGATTTTATGATGAACGATCTCAAAGGACGGGTATCTAACGACCTGGACGACCTGGTTCATCGAACGGATTCACCATTCACGGTGTCCGTCAATTCGTACCCTTTCCCTCAGAAGTTCCGCATGTCTCAGATTGAAAGCTACAACGGATCCAAAAACCCGTTGGATCATCTAGAGACCTTCAAGACACTGATGCATCTGCAAGGAATGGCGAACGAAATTATGTATAGGGCCTTCCCTACAACATTGAGAGGTTCTGTAAGAGCCTGGTTTAGCAAATTGACGCCAGGCTCTATCAGTACTTTTAAGGAGCTAAGTGCTCAATTCGCTTCGCATTTCATTAGAAGGCATAGGTCCAAGAAGTCCACCGCGTGCCTGATGAACATTAGACAACAAGAGGATGAAACGCTAAGGTCATACATTGCCCGCTTTAACAAGGAAGCATTTTCAATAGATGAAGCAGACGATAAAATACTGGTAGCCGCATTTACGAATGGACTACGAAAGGGTAAATTCCTATTCTCCCTATATAAGAATGACCCAAAGACCATGTCCGATGTACTATACAGAGCAACCAAGTACATGAACATGGAAGATGCACTCTCGGCCCGAGAAGAAAAGCCCTCCAGGAAGAGAGAAAGGCAAGACGACGTACATCAAGACAGGGGATGAAAGACCGCAAGGACGGGAGACAAAAGAGAAGAGAGGCGCTCTAAACCTCCAGTTGGGAGGTCTACACACTTCACTCCGCTTACAGCTCCGATAGACCAAGTCTTAATGCAGATTAAAGATGAAGGGGCCCTTACGTTTCCAAGAAAGCTGAAAGGAGATCCCAATAAAAGGTCTCGAGACAAATACTGCCGCTTTCACAGAGACCACGGCCATGACATAGCAAACTATTATGACTTGAAGCAGCAAATAGAAGCACTCATAAGGCAAGGAAACCTACAGAGGCTCATTAGCAGGGAGAGAACGGACCCGCCGCAAGAACAGATTCCACGACAAGAAAACGAGCACCCAAAACCACCCATAGGGGATATTAGGATGATTGTAGGAGGCACAGTGACATCTGGCTCATCAAAGAAGGCTCGAAAGACTTACCTGAGAATAGTCCAGAACATCCAAGTGACAAGCTTAGTTCCCAGGAAAGAACAAGACGAAACACCCATCATTGGGTTCTCAGAGGACGACGCTCGACGTCTTCACCACCCACATGACGACGCACTTGTCGTTAGCATGCAAGTCGAGGATTACAACATGCACCGGATCCTGATCGACAACGGAAGCTCCGCCGATATCCTTTACTACCCGGCTTTCCAGCAGATGATGATTAGTAAAGAGCGGCTGATTCCAACAAATGCTCCCCTCGTCAGGTTCTGGGGATCCAAGGTATACCCCCTCAGCACGATTACTTTACCCGTCACGATCGGTGATTACTCCCAGCAAACTACAAAAAACGTCATGTTTCTCGTGGTTGATTGTTCGTCCGCATACAATACCATAATTGGACGTCCCACTCTTAATTCATGGAAGGCCGTAATTTCGACCTACCATCTAATGATCAAATTCCCTACTGAGTATGGAATAGGAGAACTACGTGGGGACCAGGTCGCCACGCGAGAATGTTACGTGACGATGATGGAAATGGATGACCAAATGTAGACAATGAGCATCGAAGAACAACGGACGATGGCAGAACCTGTTGAAAAGCTTAGGGAAATAATATTGGATGACTCAATGCCGGAGCGAACGACCTGAATTGGCACCCTCGCCAGCCCAACGACCCTGCAAGCGCTAAGAGCATTCCTTAAGGCAAACCAGGACGTTTTTGCATGGGGTCATGAAGATATGCCCGGGATTGATCCCTCCGTCATGGTCCACAAGTTGAATGTATCTCCCACCTTTCCTCTAGTTCGTCAAAAGAAACTTGTTTTCATGCGAGAAAGAGACCAAGCTATAGCAGAAGAAGTCCGAAAGTTGCAAGAAGTGAACTTTATCAAAGAAGTCTACTACCCCAATTGGCTAGCAAACGTAGTGATGGTTAGAAAGGCCAACGGGAACTGGAGGATGTGTGTAGATTTCATGGACTTGAATAAAGCCTATCCAAAAGATAGCTACCCTCTCCCAAGAATTGACACCCTAGTCGATTCAACTGTGCAACATTAGTTGCTAAGTTTCATGGATGCCTTTTTCGAGTACAACCAAATCAAGATGGACGAGGCAGATTAGGAAAAGACCTCGTTCGTAACAAGTCAAGGCCTCTTCTATTATAGAGTGATGCCGTTTGGCCTCAAGAATGCCGACGCGACTTACCAGACGCTTATGAACAAAAAGTTCGCAAAACAGATTGGAAGGAACGTCCAGGTGTACGTAGACGATATGCTGGTCAAAAGCCGAAAGGAATAAGACCACTTGGATGACTTCAAAGAAACTTTCGACACCCTTCGATCGTACAACATGAAGCCCAATCCAAGCAAATGCGCATTCGGGGTGACAGCCAGAAAGTTCTTAGGGTTCATGGTGTCCCAAAGGGGGATTGAAGCCAACCCAAATAAGATCCGCGCAGTATTAGAGATGACGCCCCCTTAAAATGTGAAAGAAATATAAAGTCTCAACAGTAAGGTTGCTGCATTGAATAGATTTGTAGCAAGAGCGATGGATAAATGCCTACCATTTTTTTGCACGTTGAAGAAATCCTTTGAGTGGACGGCAGAATGTCAGCAGGCGTTCGAAGATCTTAAAACCTATCTTTCTTCACCTCCATTGCTGAGCCCAACCAGAGAAGGAGAAGAGTTGTTCTTATACTTAGCTGTGTCACCAGCTACAGTCAGCGCAGCCTTGATCCGGGAGGAAGACAAAATCCAAAAACTCGTGTACTATACTAGCCGTGCATGTCATGGCGCAGAAGAAAGATACCCGCCGATGGAAAAACTCGCCTTCGCCCTGATCACGGCTGCTCGAAGACTCAAGCCCTACTTCCAGGCTCACACGATAACTGTCTTGACAGACAAACCACTAAGATGAGCCTTGAGCAATCCCAAAGCCGCCGGAAGGATGGCGCCCTGGGCAATTAAGTTAAGCGAGTTTGATATACAGTACCACCCATGTACAGCCGTAAAAGGACAAGTAGTCGCCGACTTCATTGCAAAGTTTACAAGTCTAGAGGACCAGGGGGTAGAAAAGCATCCTCCATGGAATGTTTATACTGACGGCTCGTCCAATAAGCAAGCAGGCGAAGCGAGTATCGTACTTCGATCTCCGGAAGGCGACGAAGTGGAATGCATGGTTCGCCTCAACTTTCCTACGACGAATAATGAAGCAGAGTATGAACTTTGATTGCAGGATTGGACCTCGCAAGAGCAGCTAGTGCCACCAATGCAGTTGTCCACTATGATTCACAGATAGCCACCAATCAGGTGACCGGCGAGTACGAATGCAGGGGCACAAGGATGAGAATGTACCTGAACCAGGCGAAAAGGAAGATGAGCGACTTGCAGGCACAGATTGTGCAGATCCCAAGAAAGGAAAACGAGCAAGCTGATCGACTAGCCAAGGCCGCGTCAGCAGACCATATGACCGTCCATGATAAGGTACTTTCCTTTGTTCAACTTTCACCTGCTATTGATAACATAGGCGTGCAAGAGATAGGTTCAGAAAGTAATTGGACCACGCTAATAGTCGCCTACTTAAAGGAAGGCATGCTACTTGACGCCAAAGAAACTGCTAGGAAGCTGAAGGTCCAAGCGACGCGGTTCATACTGATCAACGGTGTCCTATACAAAAGAGGGTTTTCACGCCCATATTTAAGATGCCTAGGCCCCAAGGAAGCAGACTACGTAATAAGGGAAGTACGTGAAGGAGTCTGCGGGAACCATTCAGGGTCGCGGTCGTTAGTTCACAAGCTCATCCGAGCCGGATACTACTGGCCTACCATGCAAAAGGACGCTCAGGTATACGTCAGGGCTTGCGACAAATGTCAGAGATTTGGCAATTCCATTAGACAACTAACAGAGGAACTCACACCGATGACGGCCCCGTGGCCGTTCGCCCAATGGGGTTTAGATATAATAGGGCCTTTTCCCACCGCAACCAGGCAATTGAAGTTTCTAGTCGTCGACATCAACTACTTCACCAAATGGATAGAAGCAGAAGCACTGGCTACAATCACAGAAACAAATGTGCGCAACTTTGTATGGAGGAATATCATTTGCATGTACGGCATACCAAGAGTTCTGGTCTCGGACAACGGAAAACAATTTGACAATAACTTTTTCAGAAATTTTTGCTCAAAACTTGGGATCAAGAATCATTATTCATTCCCTGCACACCATCAAGCCAATGGCCAAGTTGAAGTTACAAACCGATCCTTGCTGAAGATCATCAAAACTCGGCTCAAGGGGGCAAAGGGTATATGGCCAGAGGAACTTCCTAGCGTACTATGGGCGTACAGGACGATGGTAAGAACTCCTACAGGCGAAACACTGTTCCGTTTGGCATATGGAAGCAAAGCAGTCATCCCAGCAAAAATCAGACTCACCAGTTATAGGGTGAATAACTACGACGAAGGAAGAAACGACGAGGCTATTCATCTCCAGCTTGACCTAATAGACGAAGTCAGAGCAACAACGGAACAAAGGCATGCAAGATATCAGGATCTCATGGCCAAGTACTACAATTCCAAGATCAAACATAGAGACTTCAAGGTTGGGGACCTCATCTTAAGAAAGGTGATGGATAATACTAGGGATCCAACTCAAGGTAAGCTTGGTCCAAATTGGGAAGGCCCCTATAGAGTTACCTCATGGGTAAGAAAAGGCACCTACCACCTGGAGACCCTGGACAGACAGAGATTGCTTCACTCGTGGAACACTGAACACCTCAAAAAATACTACTAGTAGAAGAGAACACGGAGAACGATGCTCCATTTTTTCCTAGTTTTTCTTAGTTTTTAATTCAACAGTCATCTAAGGATTATTTAATTTTTTGCTACAATACTTTTTAAGCCCAAGAGGCAAAATTTCTACTTATGCATGAGGAATTTATTCAGACATTTTTTCTACATTGCTTACAATACCTTTGCCATGGACGGAACTAGGTATGATGGTAACAGAATAAGCAATTCAACGTCCGTATAAATATGGACGGATACACCCCAAAAGGGGATAAAACCACTAAGTCCTAAGAAGGATGAACAAATCCCAGTAGAGGTGTAATTATTAAGTCCTAAAAAGGACGAACAAAGTCCTTAAGAGGATGGACAAATCCCAGTAAGGGTGTAATTATTAAGTCCTAAAAAGGACGAAAAAAGTCCTTAAGAGGACGGATACATCCCAAGAGGGTGTAAAAACTACTAAGTCCTTAAGAGGACGGACAAATCCCAATAAGGGTGTAATTATTAAGTCCTAAGAAGGACGAATAAATCGTAGTAGGGGAGTAATTATTAAGTCCTAAAAAGGACGAACAAGGTCCTTAAGAGGATGAGTACATCCCAAGAGGGTGTAAAACGACCAAGTCCTTAAGAGGACGGATATCTCCCACAGGGATGTGACATTTATCAAGTAAATCACATGGACGGGTACATCCCAAAGTTGTGCGATTGAAATTATAGTCCTTAAAGGGGACGGATAAATCCCTAGAGGTTTAAATAATGTCAGGTCCTTGAAAAGGATGGGCAAATCCCACAAGGGTAAGATTATGGTCTTCGATAGAACGGATACGCACCAATAAAAATAAAGGATAAAACATAGACGGATGTGCAAATCATTAATGACGACAAAAAAATATACATTTAAGACGGAACCAAATAAATGATTACTTTGTTAAAAGAAGTTTAAAGCAAAGTACATAAAAAAAAATGTAGATTGTTCATGACGGTACAAAACTAAAAGTTTTTACAAAGTCAAAAATATAGGCCAAAGCTACTGGACGGGGGAATCTTTGGATTTCACTTCAGCTTCAGTATCCTCTGCATGGGCTTGAACCTGGACGGTAGTCTCAACTTCATCATCACGGTTCCTGTCACCCGGAGCGTCTCGATCTTCAGCGAATAAATGTTTGGTGCTCTCAGAGGCAACAGGGAGGAAGAATGTTTGAGCTTGAGCTTCGTCAATACTTACATGAGACAGGTCCAGCTTAGGATGAGAAGCCTTCACCTGACGGAGAGCGTCGTCAAATCCGTCAGCGAAGGTGCCGCCCAACTCTGTCAAGTATACCTCGGAGTTGCGATACACCTTAACCGCGTCCTCTTTGGCCTAACGGAGTTGGCCCTTGACGGATTCAATTTATTTCTCTTTATCTCCAAGGACTTTTTGCAGCACCTCCGTCTGTTTCTCCAATTCGCCCCTTTCTTGCTTCGACAGGGCTAGCTTCTTCTCTATGACTACCTTCCAGGCTTGAAATTGAGCTAGCTCATCCTCCGTCTCTGCCGTTTTAGCCCTTACACGACCCAAAGTTGTCTCATGATGAACACAACGGTCCATAAGCCCTTTCATCATGACCACGGCCTGAAATAGGAAAAAGTTAAGCCAAAGATAATGGTACAGAAAAAATTTAAACGACGACGGATAGGGTTTTCACCTAGGTGAGGTTGAAGAGACTCGTCTCACCCATCGCCTCTGTCGCATGGTTCCCAAGGTCTTCATAATCATTTGACGTTAAGATTGAAGACAGCTTCTCCAAAGCGTACTTGGAATCCTCGTGAAGGAGGACGGATGGCTTCTCTACCGGAGGGACTTGGCCACCCGTCATCAGGCCTTTTCCCTTTCCACGTTTAATGGGGGCTTTTTTCTTTGCCTCTGCCTCAAGACCCACGACGGTCTTAGTCGTGACCTTTGGTTTTTTGGCTTAACGGTCGGTCTCCTGGATGGGTTTTCTTTTGGTGCCGAGTAGCTTGGGGGCATCGGTTCCACCCGTCTGGCCACCTTTTTTCCTAGCAGCCGCCTGCTGTTTAATAATCGCTCTCCTCTTATCGTCATCCACTTCTGCAAAGGAGGACGGTATAAAAGTTAACATGTTAAAAGAAAAGAATTTAAATAAGTGTAATGCTTATGCGACTTACATGAGCGGACTTGTTTTTCATATCGAATTGCTTCTTTAAACGGTTCGGGTCTGTCACAATGCCAATGAATGGTCTCTAGACTCACCAATTTAGCCCAAGACCTTTCTTCCAATTTAGTTTTTTGAAAAATCTTCTCCAAAAAACTCCACTGCTCAATTGTAACTTGTGGATGGTCTTGAGCTGCAGGAGGAAGACGGTTAAAAATCGACGGTACATATAATTTAAAACAAAGAAGAGAACGGGTGCATACCATACGGGGGTAATACACCCCATGTTGTGTCAACCGGCATGAACTCAATCTCACCAGGATGACACATCCACTCACTACCGTCCATAAAGAAATACCTAAACTTCCAGTCCCTATTAAAATATGGAGTGTCACTCATAAGTCGCAGCAACGGGCTACTCGCCACAAAACTATACATTCCTTTTAATTTTGTTATTTCAACTAGACGGTAACAGTGGAAGAACTCTTCCACTGTTAGTCTTCTCTTCCCTTTGGACATAACTCCGTACAGGACCTCTACGCCGAGGAAAACCCTCCACGCGTTTGGGGAAACTTGGTTGACGAACAAACTTAGGTATTGGAGGAGTTGATGGTGAAGTCGACTCAAGGGAAACCTTAACCCAACCTTGAGTATTTGCTCATAAATCCCGACACCTTCGACGCCGTCATAATAACACCTCTTCGATTTGTAGGGTAGACGGAGTGGTATGTTGACGGGTATCTGGTACTTATTCCTTAGAGTTTTAAAGTGAGATTCCTTAATTAAGGACGTAAAGTCATTTACCGTCCATAATGAAAGCATTATGAACTTCCTCATCCCATCAGAGTCAATGACGGATTGGATTTGCGGTTCGTTTTCCCTTAGATTGCCACTAAGATTACTCTCAGTCCTATCACTACTTGAGGAAGAGGAGGTAGCAGACAAACTCTCTTCACTTGCAGTGTTAGGATCTTTTCGACTTGACGGGTATACTTCATCGTAGCCCGCTCCGTCGCGGACAAACGATTGGTTACTCCATGCGCTAGACATCATTCACCAACACGTGACGATAAACCCTAAGACACTAACCAAATCTAAAGGTGTTGGACGGTGATAAAAATGAACGAATCAAAAGGAGCAAGTACTTACCGGTTGCGTTTGCTGTTGAAAAATCCTAATGACGGTCGTACGAACATGACGGACGAACAAGAATGACGGATCAAGTGTTTGACTAGGTGAACGAATGCGCTCTGATCGTTTGATTTCAGTGAAAAGTGAGAAGTGAGGACGGAAAAGGGCAAGCTTATATATGAGGAACGGCACGGAAGACGAAGGGACGCTTCGTTCCTATCAAACAGCCACTACAAAAGTGACACGTGTTCGACAGCAATAGTTACCCTGCATTAATTACCCCGTGCCCTAATAATAGGCTAAAATCTACTTGGGCCGTCACTCCATAGGTCCGTCCCCAAAGAGGTCACAGACCCATGGAGTGAGGGGGCAGCTGAAGAGGGAAAATTCGGATCCTTGTTGAGGTGACGGGAGAAAAATTTATACATCTGATGTGGACGGAGTCATGGTGGACGGACGTAATGCAGACGGGTTTGTGGTACACGTGTCAACTTTTTATAAATAGAAACAACTTGCGTCTCACGCATAATTGAGATATGAAGAAATCCAATTGGAATAGAATCCTAATGCAAGGAGAGTTCTGCAATATTTACCCAATAGAGAGAAAGTCCTATAAGGAAAAGACTTCTTACACAACAAAAGAAGGTCGATTCTAGACTACTATAAAAACCCCAAAGGCTTCCACATGAAAAGGTACGCATACTATTCCCCAACTCTGGCACTCTAGGATTGTGAGCATCTTTTAACTTAACCTTCGGAAGGTCCTTGGCCGGTACCACACCAGTACCCTTTTAAGGTATTTCTTGCTTTATGTCTTGCAGGTTGCATCGAGCGCGAACGAGAGAACCCTGTAGCTTACTGACAATATTTTGAGCATCATCATTTATAAAGAGAGACACGCATAACTCACAAACACTCCCTTTTCACTCTTATAGTTGGAGATGATGAGATAGTCAGATAGAGAAAAGAGATGAGATGAGATTCATGAGAGAGAGAGAGAGAGAGAGAGAGAGAGAGAGAGAGAGAAAGAGAGGTTTGTCATTTGTGTTGTTGTTTGATTAATTTTGGGATGAGCTGATTTGTTTTGTTGTTTCGCTTTGGGCTAAGCTGATATATAATTAGGGTTTGCAAAAAAAATTTTAAGGGTAAATTAAACTAATAAGAAAAATATGATATATGTTTAAAAAAATCAAGTCAAGGGGTTCAATTGAACCCCCTAAACAAACAAACCAACACACACACACACACACACACACACACACACACACACACACACACACACACATATTCAGGGTGTTATTTAAAGAGAGAACAAAATGCAAAAAAAAAAAAGGTTAAAACAACCGGAGCTTGGTCCACTAGAGTTTATTACTTTTCTTTTTTGATTAAGATAGAAATTCTCTTGTAGCCCAATCTAAGAGTATATGTGTATAAAACTCCTTCCTAGAGACTTGTATCTTTGTCCTTGCCTTCCACACCCTACACGCACTTATATTTATAGAGTGACTATCACGCCAAGGGTGTGCGGTGGTCACTAGATTTTATTACTAATGTTGGTTAAAGCTAGGAGTTTGGTCCACTTGACTTAATGCATTAAAATTTAGTAAGATAGAACGCCTTAAATTTAGAGGAGACGAAAGATGAAAATGCAAAAAAATGCTTAAAACAAAAGGAGTTGGGTCCACTAGATTTTATTACTTATGTTGGTTAAAGTTAGGATTTTGGTCTACTGGACTTAATGCATTAAAATTTAATAAGATAGGACGCCTTAAATTTAAAGGAGACGAAAGATGAGAATGCAAAAAATGCTTAAAACAACAAGAGTTTGGTTCACTAGATTTTATTACTAATGTTGGTTAAAGCTAGGAGTTTGGTCCACTAGACTTAACGCATTAAAATTTAATAAGATAGGACGCCTTAAATTTAGAGGAGCCGAAAGATGAGGGCTTGAAAATATTCAAAATTTGAATACATGTATGAATCGTATTTTGTCTGGTGCAAAAAGGCATTAATGGGTCTGTTTGGGACTGCTTATTTTATTGAAATTAAAATTTTTTTGCTAAAAGCACTGTAAATAAAGGTAAAAATTAGCTGAAATAATATAATGAGACTCATGAATAATATCAAAAAGTACAGTGGGACCTATGAATAGTAGCAAAAATAAGTTGAATAGTAAAATAAGTTGGCAAAAATAATTTTTGCTAAACGGACATCTGTTTGGATACTGCTTATTTTGCTGAAACTGAAAATTTATTACTGAAAGTACTGTACATAAAAGTAAAAGTTAGCTGAAATAGTACAGTGAGGTCCATGAATAGTACCAAAAAATGCAATGGGGCCCATGAATAATAGTAAAAATAAGCTGAATAATGAAATAATTTTCATTTTTCATTAGTATCTGTTGATGCCCATTTTTTGAATCTGTACCCAAAAGCCCATACGGAGGAAACCCCAATGAAAAGCAAGGCCCAAAGGCCCACCAAGAAGACCAAAGAGCAAGAGAGGTCCAAAGAAAGAAATGTAAGGGAAAGCGATCTGCAGCAAAATATAGCTTTTCCGCAGAATACAGTTTTCTGGCAGAATGGCTTCAGCGGATAAAGACAAATTGGGCCTAAGACCCTTTTGATCTAGTCAACATTATTTGGCCCACAAAGGCCCATATCCTTTTGTATAAAAAGATAGGCGTGAAAACTGTTAGGTTCTAAAAGTTTAGAAATTGGCAAATCATGAACACAAACTTGTCTATATATAGATCCTAGAGTCTATAGGTATTATTAGACAACGCTCAAGGTGATTCAAGTCAAGATTCAAGAACTAGTAAGCAGTAGAAAGAAGAGTTCAGAAACTGCCTAGTTCAATCGATCGAAGAACAGGCTCGACCAATGAAAACACGTATTTGCAAAATTTTAAGTCGGCCTAAACAGCAGTTCAAGCCCATTAACGATTAGGGTTTCAAGTCTACTTCTTCTAGTATATAAAGGAATCCTAAACACGTTTTTATAAAACTTTTCAAAGAGAGAAGAGTGTGCCTCTTTTGTACCTAGGGTTTTGTATCTAAAAAGCTCTCTCATGTCTTCTACCGATGTTATTCCTTGAAGAACCTCAAGATCCGGTGTTGTAGAAGTTGCTGCCTTCTCTAGTCATCAAAGGTGCTGATGATCTAAACCTTCAAAGGTGGTCTTGGAGTCACAAATAGGAGAGTTTGTGTTTGATGTCACAAGTTTGGGTGCTTGTGTTGCAAAGGCCAAGGAAAGAAGTAGTCCATGGACTCAGAGCTATCATGGGGTCGTGGTAGTAATTTTTCTACTCGAGGTAACAATAGGATGTTAGTGGTCTAAGTCTTATTTTACAAACTTCAATTCTTTCATAATGGTTTTGCTTTTTATCTTGAGGATAGCTAGGTTAAGTCCTCTCTAGGTTTTTTACCGATTTGATTTTCCTAGGTTATCATATCATTGTATTGTTTATTTTTCCGCTATTTTGCATGATATGATTGCTTTGTTTTAACCTAGATCTGAATAATGAATCTAAGTATTCACTTGGATAAATAACTAGGTTAAACAACTTGTGTTTTAAGAGGTCTAAAAAACTAACAAAAACTAATATGAAGTAGCACGATGAAAAGAAACAAGGAACAGCAGGAAGTGTCAGCAGCAGAAATTGTGTGAAGGAAAGAAAAGTCAAACCAAAGGAAATGACAAACACAGGAAACACATGAAGAAATAAGATAGAGACACATAGCAGAATGAAACAAGGCTAATCTGCTATAGCAGAAATGGCATGGGAATGAAAGAAGACAAAAACAAAAGATAGTGGAGCAAGCACACAAGAGCCGGAGCACCACCAATCTGTACCCAGCCAATACAAGAGAGGTGGACCCACGGTCAAGGGGATTCAAAAGGTGTGGTTTGGTGGTGGGGGGAAAATGGGTCTATATTTGGTTTCCAACCGTGACTTCTTTTGGGAATATACCTTGCTGGAATGGTATCTTACCAAAAGAAGTAGTAGATGGTTGGAACCATCTGATGCATGCCATAGAGCTAGATAGTGAGGTAGCCCAATCCTTATCCATTTGAACCTAGAGGTAAAGGTATACAACAAGAACAAAAAAAATGGAATTTTGTCACAAAATGAATAGTAGTGCAGCAAACATGTACTGAGCAGTGGTAGTGGTCGGGCAACCAATGGGTTGGTGGGTAGTCCTGAAGGGATGCCCACAACAAACCAAAAACAGTTGGTGAAGCCCAAGGGGTAAAAGAGAGAAATCTCATTGAATTAGCTCACTATAAAAGGAAGAGGTAGCCACAGATGTAAAGGGGGAAGCACCAAAAGGGAGAAGTGCCCAAGGGGGGAAGCACCCATGGTAAGAGAGCAGGAAGAACCTAAGGGGGGAACCTGGGGTAAGAGAGCAAGAAGCACCTAAAGGGAGGAATCCATAGTAAGAGAGTAGTAAGCACCTAGGAGAGGCACTTAGAGAGAGAGGCACCTAGGGAGAGGAGGATCGAAAGGGAAATACCCAAGGGAGAAAAACAACCCATGGCAAGATAGTAGTCAGAAACTAAGAGTAAAAAAAAATGGAGAGAAAGAAAGAAAGATCAAAAGAAAGTGGTAAAAAGAAGAGAAAAAACACAGTAGGAATAGGGGCATAAATCAATAGACCATCTTTTCCTTTCCTCTTAGCAAACCCACTTTTTGAGGTCCCCCAAAAGTAGTAGTCAGTAGCCATTTAGGTCAATTCTCCAAAATGCACAATTTTGACGGCAAAAGCCTAAGACATGGCTGTTCAAGTTGGGGTTTGGGTTCTTTCTTGGTTTACTTAGTCTATGGGAAGATTCAATATTTGATTTTGATTGCAAATATATTTTGTTTCACTCGTTAGAACTTATATCTGTTGTATTTAGTCATTCTGTTGTAGCACATTTTTTATCACGTTTACTACATCAGTTGTGCTACTGTGGTATCTTTACTTGCTTTACTAGTTATTCTGCTGTAGCACCTTTTTATTATATTTACCATGTTAGCTATTATACTAGCTAAACCTCTTTTTGCTGAAGCTTTCTAATTTCTTTGTTATTATGTGTTTTACTTTTGACACGAGCTAATCATTATCCTACCATAAGTATATAAACACATACCTTGTGTCTCATGTTCTGCAAAATATATTTTATATATTTATATGTGAATACGTATGAGTATATATATGAATATATGTATGTATGTTTGTATATATATTTGAGAATATGCTAACCCATTTAAACTAAGATTTGTTTAATGGGTATTTTCTTTGGGTTTTAGATTTGTTTATGTGCAGGAAGTAGAAAGGTATTTCTGCTAATAAAAAGTGAAGAGTAGTCATTCACATTGCAGAAAAGTGCAAAAAGCTTTACTACACAGTAGAAGGTGTTACTATATAGCAGAAAGATTTACTACGCAGCTGAAAACTTTATTGCACAGCAAAAGGTTTTACTACACAGTAGAAAGTTTTACTGCACAGCAGAAAGTTTTATTGCACAGCAGAAAGCTTTACTGCGCAACAGAAAGTTTTATTGTGCAATAGAAGGTTTTATTGCACAACAAAAAGTTTTACAGCATGGTAGAAAAGTTAGTCCTATGGCAAAAACAGGAGAAAAATTCCTTCTATGGCAAAAGCAGAGGATAAACTCACTTTGTAGTGTCTTCCCTTGGACTCAATGTTTGTGCATAAACTGGCAGTGGCAGAATGGTACTTTGGAGCTCATTCCGCGAAGCGTCAGGCCCAACTTCCTTCTTAGAAAAAGCCTAGACTAAGCGTTGTCCAATAACATCAAGACGCATGTCCAAGGTATAAGAAATGTAAAAAGAACCTTCGAAGTATCCAAACGGAGGCTAAATTCTACAATTGGAGGAAAAGATGACATGAATAATGTCATGCGCAATTTAAGCACTTGTACTAGCTTAACATGGCAATTGCTCATTAAAATTTTTGGCATCCGTAACAAGAAAACTTTGAAGCATGATCCAGAAATAGAGCATGTACAATAATATTTAATGGATGTCGTAAAATACTGGAGCCGCCATAACTCTGTAGGCAAGTCAGGAGGCTATGGTGGACGCTGTAGGGATTCAATAATATTATGGGCCTAACTCATAAAAAAAAAATCCTAGAAGGCTAGAACAATTAATGGAATGGCAATAGGTAAGGGTGTGCAAAAAACCAAGGAACCGAAAAAACAGTTTCAAACCGACCGAACCGATGCAAAAATTTCGATTCGATTTTCAGTGGCAAATTTTGATGCATCAAACCGATCGAAATATATTATTATATTATATTTTATATTAAATATATAATATAAAATTTGTAAATATTTGAGACCAGAGATTCGCTTTGGCAGGGGCAGCTTTGCATTGGGCCTCCACCATTTTGGGCCTGCATCATTTTATTTTAAAACAATTCACAATTGGGCCTTTCTTTATTCGGTCATCAAAATTTCAAATGATTCAAATGATCTGGCCAAGCTTATCTTAATAGCTTTTCAATATTTTCATTTTATCTTTTTAAACGTAGCATTTTAAAACTCATTAGATTAATCACCTATAATTAACTAGGTAAATATCTAATTAAACTAATTAAACTAAAACTAATTGGACTATAAAATCAAAACTTGGAAAACCCTACCCTACATACCCCACACTTTTCACTCACACTTTCCACTCTCTCTCATGTTCAAACTTCAGAACAAGGCCTCCACTCTCTCTCACGTTCAGACAATCCCTACCTCTCACGTCGAATCTCCCTTTGCTGCCGCCTCCACATGCCGCCCTCCCCGCGCCGGCTTGATCATCGACTTCTCATCTCATGGTAAGTCTCTGTTTTGAAAATCTCGGTACCCTCTAACCCTCTCTCTGTTTTGTGTTTTGGGTTATAAAAATAGTGAATCTCCTTATGTTTTGTAGTAACATCATAAGATCAAGATGTTTATTTTTTTTTTCAAGTTTTAATGTTTTATATGCAAATAAAGTTAGGGTTTTGAAAAAATCCATAACCCATGTGTTAAAGTTAGATTAGCTGATTGCCTTTGTCTCATGCGCTCGTGGAAAATCTCGATAACCCTCTCTCTATTTTGTATTTTGGGTTTTGTTTATACTGAATCAATAAAGTTAGGGTTTTTAAAATACTGAATCTATTAAGTTAGGGTTTTTAAAATACTAAATGTCTGAATCTCTGTTTTGTAACCAAGATGTTTATTTTTCCAAGTTTTATATGCGAATAAAGTTGGGGTTTTGAAAAAATCGATAACCCTCTCTCTATTTTGTATTTTGGGTTTTGTTTAATACTGAATCAATAAATTTAGGGTTTTTAAAATACTGAATGTCTAAATCTCTGTTTTGTAATCAAGATGTTTATTTTTTCAAGTTTTATATGCGAATAAAGTTGGGGTTTTGAAAAAATCGATATCCTATGTGCTTGGCTGCTTGTGCTGGTTGGTTTCTTTATTAAAGTTAGTTGATTGCCCTGGAGTTCTAATATATAAAGTTAGCTACTTTTTTATTTATTTATTGTTGATATATTTTTGTTTATTGTTGTTGACATGCTGTGAATCTGTGACTGTGATGTTGAGTTGTTATTTTCTTATTGATGTTACAGATTTGAAAATCAATAACCCCATGTGCTTGACTGTGATGTTGGTGTATTTCTTAATAGTTCACTATGATGTTGGGGCATTTGTTTATTATTGCCTTGATGTTGATGTGTTTATTATTATCTTATTGACATGTTTATTGACGGCTTGTTGCTGTATACTCGTTAGTAGAGTCCTTCGCATTCTTTTTTTTTTTTTTCTTTCTTGTTGACTTGTTGTGTTATTGTATACTAGAGTAGAGTGAAGAGTCATCTTCATTCTTTTTTTTTTTTTTTTGCTGACTTTTATTGTGTTATTGTTACCGTATTTTTTTTATTGTAGACTAGACTCTTTTGGCATTAAATTTTTATTTTTTATTTTTTACTTTTTATAGTTGCTGACTTATTGTGTTTTATTTTATATTGTAGATGAATAAGACAAGGGAAATCCTAGAGGGTCATGACCTTGAAGCTAGTCAAAGGGCAACCAATGTGCATGAAGACAAAGGCAAACCCCCGCTCCCACCAAATGCAGGTAATACTGGTAAAAAAAGATCTATTGTTTGGGGTCATTTCATTGTTATTGAAGGGGGGAAAAAACCTAGGGCAGCTTGTAACTACTGTGGCATAACCTATGCTTGTGACACTAAGCAATATAGCACTACAACCATGAGAACTCACATACAATCACAATGTTTGAAATATCCTTATAGGGAAGACAAAAAAAAACCAATCAACCCTAGCATTCAAACCTAAAGAAGAAGGAGAAAGTAGTGGTAAACTTGTGCCTTGGTTGTTTAATTCTGACGAATGTAAGAAAGCATTGGCAGAGATGATTATTCTAGATGAGCTGTCTTTTAGGTTTGTGGAGGGTTTTGGTTTTAGGAAATTTATGTTTGTTACCCAACCTAGGTTCAATCCAATCCCTTGCCGCATAACAATTGCCAAAACCTGCTTTAGGGTGTTTTTAGATGAGAAACAAAAGTTGAAAGAAGCCCTAAGAGAGCAGCGGGTCTGCCTTACCACAGATACATGGGCATCAGTTAAAAATTTGAACTACATATGTCTCACTGCCCATTTTATAGATAGTGATTGGAAAGTACACAAGAGGATTCTTAGTTTTTGTTTAGAGGAAAATTACAAGGGTGAAACACTTGAGAAAGCGGTTGAGATGTGTTTACTTGATTGGGGGTTAGACAAGATTCTAACTATTACAATTGATAATGCTACCTCTAATAGTGGGCTGATTTCTTTTTTTCAAAAAAAGACTAAGCATAGGAAGACAACAATTTTAGGGCAGAAATACTTGCATGTGAGGTGTAGCGCTCATATCTTGAACTTAATTGTTCGTGAAGGGTTAGTTGAAATGGATGAGACAATAGTGAAGGTGAGGAAATCTGTGCGATATGTGAGATCATCTCCACAAAGACAAAGCACATTTAAGTTATGTGCGGAGAAGGAGAAAGTTAAGTTTAAAGGTTAGTTGTGCTTAGATGTGCCCACTAGGTGGAACTACACCTATATTATGTTGGAGAAGGCCGAGAAGTATCAAAAGACTTTTGAGAGATTGGAGGAAGAAGATCCAAATTTTCTTTGGACAATTAGAGAGGAGGCAAATGTAGAAGGAAATGATAGACATGAGGTTGCTTGGGGAATGGATGATGTGGATTTGGAAAAGATTAGGATCTTTTCCAAATTTCTTAAAATTTTCTATAATGCAACCTTGCAGTTTTCGAGTGCTAATTATGTCACTAGCAATTCTTTCTTTTTGGAGCTCATGTCAATTCATGACACAATTGACTTAGAGTAAGAAAAAGATAGTTATTTGTTGAAAAAAAATAGCTGATAATATGAAGAACAAATTTGAAAAGTATTGGGGGAAACTTTGATAATATGAATCACTTGTCGTATGTAAGGTTAGTTCTTGATCCTCAATACAAGATGAGGTATCTTGAGTACTGTTATGGTCTTTTATATGAGAAGCAAAAGGCTATTGATATGGCAAAAAGAGTAGAGGCTGTTTTGGTGGATTTGTACAATGCATATACTCAAAATCAGTGAGGGTTGGTAGTGCTAGTGCTGCTACACAAGCCCAAGGCCAAAAACCTAGTGGATCAATGGAGGGAGATGATTCTAGTGTGATTGATGCAAAGGCAATAAGGATGATGGGATTTAAGAAGCACTTGAAGGGTATTGATTCTTCAAATACCAAATCAGAGGTTGATAAATACTTGTTAGAGAGTTGTGAAGATGTCTTGGAAGAGAATTTTGATACTTTGGATTGGTGGAAGGTTAATTCTCCACAATACCGTGTGATGTCAAGAGTTGCACGACATGTTCTTGCAATTCCGGTATCCACTGTGGCCTCAGACTCAGCCTTTAGTACAGTTAGTCATGTCCTTGATCCCTTCCGGAGTTCACTGTCTCCACTTATGGTGGAAGCCCTCATTTGTGGTCAAAACTGGCTCCGTCCTTCATTAACTCCAATCAGCCTTCGTGCTACCATGGATGATGTTGAGGAGTTTGAAAAGCTTGATGGAGGTATGACTATTATTTGTTATATTAAAAAAAATATGAATTTGTATTTCTTTATTTATTAAAAAAAATTCTGCATGTCTATTATTAAAAAAAAAAACTAATTGTCTTGGATTCTTAGTATATTTATTGTTTTATTGTACATTCTGCATGTCTATTTCTTTCTTTATTAAAAGAAAAAAAAAACTGAATGTCTTGGATTCTTGGCATATTTATTGTTTTATTGTACAAGTGACTTTTATGTTTTTTTTTCATTTTTTGTTTGTAGAACTTGTGAGTGATGCTGCATTAACATCAGAACTAGACATGTCCGCACCAACACCTATTGAAGTTGATGGTTGAAGATTGCTCTTTAGATGAGTGGTATAGATGATGACATAGAGTTTTGTTAGTTTCTATTTTGACAACAACTTGACATATTGATATGTACACTTTATGCTATTAAACATTAGTAGGCAGTGGCCTACGTATAGATATGGGCTTTTATTTTGAGCTTTGATAGTGGCCTATACATAGACAATATATGATATTAGGATAGACAATGACATATGGCCAATTTATTTTGAGTCTTTGGCCAAATATTAAATCTGGACAATAAATGTTGACATTGACATTGACATATGGCTAATTTATTTTGAGTCTTTGACTATAATGCTATTATGTAGGTATTGACATGGACAATATGTGGACATTGACATATTACTATTGAAGTAATGAAATTTGCACTAGTTATTTTATTTTGACTTGTACAATTTATTTTTAAATCTTGTTTGTATTTGATGGGTGCCTGTAACAAGTTACAGATTAGTCTGAGGCTTTGAGCACCAGAGCAATTTTTTGCTCTAGATTATTTCTGGATTAATGAATCTGTGTTGACAGGTTGTGCTTGTGCAAATGTATTGTTGATAGATTACATCATGTTGACAAGTTATTTTTGGATTTATGAATATGTGATAGTTTTTCTAAAGCAGGTTATGAATCTATGACAGGTTGTAATTAATAAATCTGCTATACGTATTGTATTTTTGGATTTATGAATCTGTAATAGATTGTGATTTTTTTTTTATGAACCTGCTATAATGTGTATTTCTGGATTTATGTTGAGCAAAAGCAAGTTGTGAAAAATGTAAAATGCAAAGCAGGCTGTGATTTTGTTTATAAAATGCTTTATGGATGTGTAAAAAGGCCCAAAAATGGCCAAAATAGGAAAGGCCCGAATCTGGGCCAAAAGGGCCAAAACAGAAAGCTAAAAAAGGCCCAAAGATGGCCATTGGCCAAAATAGAGAAAGCCCGAATCTGGGCCAAAATTGATTCTTAAAAAAGGCCTAAAACAGGTTTTTAAAAAAGGCTTAATTACAAAGACTCAAAGAGCATAAAAGGGCCATAAAACAAGTGGCTGGAACTGCTTTTTTTTTTTTTTTTTAAAGCCCAAACAGAAAATTTTTGGAAAAAAAAAAAAAAAAACCGAAGGCCCAAATGGCCCAAACTCTAGGTGCAAAAACCGAACACCAGCTGAAAAACTGACTGAAACCGATTAAGATTCAACTATTTCAGTCAGTTTCGGTTGAGAACTTTACAAACCAAAAATTTCGGTTTCGGTTGGCCAGATAAAAAAAAAACTGACCAAACCGAACCGGTTACAGCCCTAGCAACAGGAAAGCTCACGGTTTAACTCTGTTTATTTTAAGTCCAAATTTTCTGTCTCACTTTTTCTGTTCTACTCAATACGCCACAAATAAAAATATGCCACATGTCCATTTATTTAACTAAAATGCTAAATTTATGCCATTTCTTATTTCAATTTTCTAAGAAAGAAAAAAAAAATTCTACACACTCCCACTACCAGTCATTCACTAGAGCCACAATCAAGAGTCCCCCGACAACATCTACCCCTTTGGGCATGGTCTGGTCACTTCATCCTCTCATACACATTAAAAAAAGAAAAGCCAATGGTTGGCTCAAGTCCTGCATCAAAGTTTGCTTTTGAAAAATCCCAGAAAACTTCAATCTTTGAATTGCAAGATTGGAAAGTTCTAAACCTTTTTTGCTACGCAATAGTTAAGAATCTGAGTTCAATTTAGAGAGTTTGTCAGCAATGCTAATGAAGAAGCCTTGCCCATAAGTTTGTTGCACAAAGGTGACTGCGACCAAGAGGTGCTTTTGGGTTGAGAGTTTGGCCTTGTATATATATAGGACTGTGTTTGGGATTTAAGAGATCTATTTTGGAGTGCCAAAAGGCTAGTTTGAACGCCTGAATAATATGAATTAGACACCTTAATAGAAGGTTCATTTTGATGCTGGGTGGGATTTTTATTGGGTATGAGAGGGATGAAGTGGTGGGTTTCATTGGTAAGGGTGAAATTTGTTTGAAATTGAAAAGGATAGTGGGAGGTGGTATTAGCTTGGTGACAGCGAATGGCTATGACCGAAGGCGTTAATGGTGTTGAGTCACTCCGGCAAAGTTTGGTGGTGATGGCGGTGGGAATATGATGATTTTTTAATCAAAATCTCATTATAAATTTAAATAAGAAAATAATTGAAATAAGAAAATGGCATAAATCTAACATTTTAATTAAATAGATGGACATGTGGTATGTTTTTATTTGTAGAGTATAGAGTGGAGTAAGAAGAGTGGGACAGAAGATTTGGACTTGTCTATTCTGTATGTAAGAAAGTCCCTCTTTTTTTTAGTTGTGCTCGTACCACATAATTAGGCACAACTTTGTTCCACAGCTCACCACATGGCGCGTTGTGATTGGCAAAAGTGTGTTAGTAGGCCATGTGGGGACACACCTTTGCCAATCACAACTCGCCATGTGGCGAGTTGTGGCACAAAGTTGTGCCCAATTATGTGGACTAGCATAATTCTTTTTCTTTTTTTTTTCTTTTTTTTTTCTTTTTTTTTTTTTTTTTTTGTGTGTGTGTTCTTGTTGGTAGCATTTTGGCTTCTATAAAGTTTATCCTTTCATCCAAAAAAAAAAAAACTCTTATGGTTTTACCATCAAAACTGTTCCTTAAGTATATTTTGTCTAATGTATTTGATGCGGCCAATGCTGCTTCTAAGTAGACTGTTCACCACAGCTGGGTTACACTAGTAGTTTTGTAACACTGTTGATCAGAATGTTCTAGGAATTTTTTTCAATGGGTCATTAAAAGAATTCTATCAAACAAAATTTAATAAAAAGAGAATTTAAATATAACAAGTTTTCAACAAAAAAGAAGAAGACAAATACATGATGTTTTACAATTTTCTTCTACGAGTTTTCATATTTTGAAATTATTACAAGATAGTTCATTATCAATTGTCATTATTTATTGTCAATGTGGATAGATGTGAGAATTTAATTTTGTTAAGTTTATATAATATTTTATTTTTATTCTTTTGTCTTTATTTCCATAAAAAATATTTTAAAATTTTTTTAATAGAGAAATAAAAATATTTTAAACTAAATGACAAAACTCAACCTAGATTAAATTGGCCCACACAGTCACATTTATATCTACACTAAATGTTGTTGATGCCCACTTTGGCAAGGAGGCCCAATAACAAGAAGAAGCCCAAAAATATGGGAGGAAGAGAGTTAGTAAATTGAGAAGAAAATCATTAAGCCCAAATGGCAAGAATAATGGATCAGAGGCCTAGAAAATAACACATGGGCCTCGAAGAAAGCAAGCGAGCCCAAAGGAATCTAGAGAAAGAAGTAGTAAACCCATGAGCATTATGAGAAATAGAAAGCAAGCAAGGATGGGCCAAAGAGGCCCGAAGTAATGAATTAAGTAAGTAAGGGGTTGGTGGGAAAGCCCATAAACCCCAAAAAGTAAAGGTTATGGTAATTTGGGCTGGAGAAGCCCAAAAGACTTAGCAAAGGCCCGTGGGAATAAAGAATTGGAATGGGCCGAGGATGCCCAAGAAAAGGAATGGGCCGAGGATGCTCAATAGGATGAAATGGGCCAAGGCAGTCCAGAAGCAATGGAATGGGCCAAGGAAGCCCAAAATAGCATGAATACTAGCCTAGTGATAATACTGGGCCACTAGAGTTAAGCAAAGAGAAAGCATACAGCAAGCCTAACAGAGGCCCAACAAGCACGAGTTAAACAATAGCACATCAGGAGTGATAGAATGGCATGATAAAAGCGTTAACAGACCCTCGAAATGGGCAAAGAATGGATTAGGAAAAAATGCCCACAATCAAGCAAGGCCCAGTCCAAGAAGAAAGTGAGACATAAAGAAAGAAGGCTTAGAGACCCATTCACGCCACAAGAGGTCAAGAACGAGCAATAGAATGTACAGACGAGCCTTTAGGTCATGGCAAATGCATGAGCAGCAGATAAGCCATGGACACATATGGAAGTGGAGCACGCATAAGGCTCAGGCACGACCAACCTGTACCCAGTCAATACAGGAATGGTGGGCTATGGGTCAGAGGTAAGAGAAGGTATGGTCTAGCGGTGGGGAGAAGGTGAGAGCCTATTCTGAGGTTCCTGCTCAAACTCTTTTGGAAGAAATGTGCTGCTGGGATGACATACCACCCACAAGAGAGAAAGATGAGTTGGAATCACTAGATGCATGCCATGAGAGATAGTGAGAGAGAATGACCACCCTTATCCGGATGGGAATGCCACGACAAGCAAGCAAACAAAATAAGACTCTTTGTCTGGTAATGGGACATGGCACGGCCAGCACAGGTAAGCAGTGGTGGCTGGACAGCTGACAAACTAGTGGGTGGTCTGGAAGGACACCCACACCCAGACAAAAGCAGTTAAGGGATAAAATAGTAAAAACCCATCATGGTAAGCAGTATAAAACTGACGTCCACCGTGCACATGACAACACATTATGAGGAGAAAAGGGGATAACATAACAACACCTTAAGAAAACAACGAAAGAAGAGAGTAAAAACAAAGTAGAGAACTTAGAAGGAAAAGAGAGTTAGAAAAATAGAGAGTAGGAAAGAGTATAGTAGCAGGCACGCACCGATAAGCTAATCCCTTCTCTCCCTCTAAAAGCCAACCCTCTAGTAAGGATTACAGAGTTTAAGGATAAGCCATTTAGGCCCATTCTCTCAAAGTGGGTAATTTCCATGGCAGAATCTCCTCGCGAGGTTACCCACATTGAAGAAGTGGTTCCCTTCCTAGACTTAACTCCACAGGACAACCAAGCATGGCAAACTGATCACTCTTTCTTTCATTTTATTGATTGTGCATCAGTGTTATTTCCTTTTTCTTTATTGTTATCATCTTATTTATATTGCATTTATATTACTACATTTCTTCTTCTTTTATTTCATTTATGGCTTGTTTGGAAGTTTAGAGAGAGAGGAGAGTAGAGGGGAGTAGAGGGAAGGAGAGTAGTGGGGAGGAGAGTAGAGGAGAATGATTCCCCTCTACATTGTTTGGATGTTTTTAAAATTAGGGAGGGGGAAGGGGGTAATTAGCCCTTTAAAAAGGGTAATTTTATTAATTTAGAAAGGGTAAATTAGGGAATTCATTTGGCCAATAACTTATTTATTCTACTCTCCCTCCAAATCTCTCCAATTTGGAGGAATAAAAAATGAGGGGTTAGAGGGAGTTGAAACCCCTCCAAACCTCTCCAAATCTCTTCCCCTCCTTCCTTAAAAAACTTCCAAACAAGGTAATTGAATTACTCTCCCTCCCTCTACTCTACTCCTCCTCCTTTTTTTAATTCCCAAACATGCTATTAGTATTTCCTGTCTTCTAGTTAACAGTAGGCATATTTCCTTTTTGTTGTTGTTATATTACCCCTGCCTGTCGTAACTCTTTTGTAACAATTTCCTCTGCCATGGACATGTGACCAAAATTTTAGCAATGGGGTTTTAGTTTGTGCACAAGTCGACTTGGGGTGTGTCGCAGTCAAGCCGGTCCCGACTCTCCTACCCAGAACCATTGGGCCATAGCATGGCCGGAGGCAGCCTAGCCCACAGTTGCAAAAAGGCCCACCACAAGTGTCTACTTAACAAATTTTTTTTTTTTTTTTTTTCGCTATTAACCAATAAAATGTTTAAACAATCACTAATACTATCTCTTTCTTGAAACTTTATAACAAAAATTTATCATAACTTGATAACAATACACACATACATGTAATAAATTCTCTATATTTTCTAATTATTAAATTATATAAAGTTATATTATATTTATACTATACACACACACATTCACATAAATAACATTTTAACAAAAAAAAAATAACACACACAATTAGTATTAGACATATGCTCACACACATAATAGAAATTTATAAAGAGAGACACCCATAACTCACAAACACTCACTTTTTACTCTTATAGTTGGAGATAACGAGATCGTCAGATAGAGAAAAGAGATGAGATGAGATTCATGAGGTAAAAGATCAGAAAGAGAGAGAGAGGTCTGTGATTTGTATTGTTGTTTGGTTAATTTTGGGATGGGCTAATTTGTTTTGTTGTTTGGCTTCGGGCTGAGTTGATATATGATTAGGGTGTGCAAGATTTAAGCCAAGGTGTGCAAAAATATTTTTAAGAGTAAATTAAACTAATAAAAAAAAGTATATATATTTAAAAAAATTCAAGTCAAGGGGTTCAATTGAACCCCTAAACATAAGCTAGCACTACCCTTGACTAAACCCTAATTTATTAAAAAGAATTAAACACAAGATATAAGACCAACTTATTCATTATTGAAAATTCATTTTATACAAGATGCTAAACTTTTTAATCTATATTCATGTTTTACTCTTCCCTACGCATAACTTTACAAACGGGTAAAGTTAAATTTTTTTTTTTTTTTTTTTGGTATATTACATAAAAATCAAGGCATAGAGAAAATTTAATTAAAATCCAAATTAAATTTGAATTGGATTCTAATTTTGTGTCATGTTAAATTTAATTTTTTTTAATTTTGATGCATGTATTTACCATATTGCAAAAATCGAGGACTCCATTTTTTTTTTAATGAATACAAAGTATTTTATTAACCAATAGGAATGGATAGGCAAAATTTGCCAAACAGTACAATTTCAGAAATATTTTAGCCGGATAGCATGCGTTCAAAATTATTTAGTAAGTTAGACTCTTTTTGGAAGTCGATTTTATCAAACTCGACTTCCAGGCAAAATCAACCCCCTCCCCCACCGTAAATATTTAAGCCTAACGTGGATTAAAAAAATGAAAAAAGCCACCTGGAAGTCGAGTATACTAAACTCGACTTCCCTATAAAATAGACCACCCTTGTAAGTCCGACGTGGATTAACATGAAAAAAAGGGGGGGGGGGGGGGGGGGCATGTAGAAGTCGAGTATACTGAATTCGACTTCTCCTAGAAGTCGAGTTTAGTGAACTCGTCTTCCACTAGCCACACAACACTGAAAGTCGAGTACAGAGAACTTGTCTTCCACTGAAGTCGAGTTTCTTATACTCAACTTCCAAGCTAGTAATTAGGCACACCTACCCCACCTGCCTCAGTTAAGTGAGCATGGCAAAAATTATTTTAAATGGAACTCGAGTTTAGTAAACTCGAGTTCCAATAAATTTTACAACCACCCCTCTCAGATTTACTCTTTTGTTACACTGACTAATCACTCACTAAGTTCATTTCTCTTAATTCTCCCAGCTCTCTCCCACGCTCAAACTCTCCCTTTCACACACGTTGATTTCTACAAATTAAAAAGCTTTTATTCTTCTTCAATTTGCAGGTAAATATTCAAACCTTTTTAATTTTTGTTAGACCTGGCTAATATTATATACTCACTTTTTCATTTGGTAGATATATATATATATATATATACACACACATACCAGTTTTATATATATATATATATATATATATATAGTTATGGGATACCAGTTTTATATTGTTGATGTAATGTGTTGTTTGTAATAGTAATTTATTATCATTATTATTATTGTTGTTGTTGTTGTTGTTGTTGTTGTTGTTTTTTGCATTTGTTATATGGGTTGTTATTATCATTATTATAATTTGCATTTGTTGCATTCGTTTTTTGCATTTGTTTCATTTGTTTTTTGCATTTGTTATTATCATTATTATAATTTTTATTAATGGGTTGTTATTTGAAATATGCAATGGGGTTTTCTTTGTAATGTGTTGTTATGTATAATGCGAATGAATGGGTAACATGTTATTTATTTGCAATGTGTTGTAAACTTGTAATGTGTAATGCTTTGTTAGTTGTTAGGTGTAACGAATATTAATTTTTTAAGGTTAGCAACCATGTACAAATTTGTTTGGGTTTAAAAAATTGTTTATAATTGTTTGGTGAACTATACAGTTATCTTTATATTTGCCTTGAGGCAATATTTTGGAGTTTATCTCTAATAAAGGTGTTATATTCGTCACTAAGTTTTAGTAAACTTATTAGATTTATAGGCTTGTAATGAGTTCGATTGATTTATATCTATATTATGGTGGGGAGCCCTGCAGTGATGTGACTTATGGAGTGATATATGAAGGGCTTGGTAAAAAGTTAGAGATTATTCAACTTAAAAAACGGCGGGAGATCAAGTTGAAGAAGTTGAAAAAGAAAATTATGAAAGAGCTGGATTTGGACCATCGGTTGCATGACATAAAAATTATATATCGTGCTCCTCATGCAGTGTTCAGTGACCGTATTGTCTTCACGCCTATTGAAATAAAAGGAGACAAGCATGTTAAGATTATACTTGAGAGGATAGACTCTACACCTCAATTAAAAGCTGCTGAGTTGTATATAAGTGTGGAGCCTCGTAAAGAAGTTGGAGGTGAAGATGTGCAACAAACAACTTTGGAGGGTGGTGGCAGGGAAGAATTCCAATCATTACATGCGGATAGTCATCTGACTCTTACCCCGTGCACCACAGTTAGGGTTTATACACTACCATGTTAAGAGACACCAACCTCAACCGTGGTTTGCGGATCTAGTTATCAACAAGAATGTATTTAATCTCTATTGGGGGAAGACGAAGATGAAGACGAAGATGATGTTGATCATGGTAGAGATGAGTATGAAGAGATGATTGGGAGAGATGACTTTCACGAGGATACTATAAACTATGAAAATGTTGACAATGTCCGTTATGATGTCATGGATGATCATAATGATGTTGTCATGGATGATCAAGATAATATAGGCAATGGTATAGGTGTGCAGCATGATACAACTACAGTCCCTACATATGAAGCTCACGGCCCGTCATTCCATGCAAACACTTGGGATAATATAGTTGATCCTTCAAATGTTGAGATAACATTTTCATCAAGTTGGGTGCGGGGAATGAATTTTAGCAAAGGGTTGATTTTCTCTAATAAAGAGGCGGTAAAACAAGCAATAATAGTTTACTCTATGGACAACAACAAGAATTATATAACTGAGTGGTCTAACCAGCAAAGATTGTGTGTGAAGTGCGCAAATGAGTCATGTGCATGGAAAGTCCGAGCATTCCCGCAATGGAAACTTACCAGATTATGAGCCGTCACAGTATACGGCGGTCCTCACACTTGTTCGTCCATTGGGGTGAACAAAGATGGCAGAATGATGGATTCGAATTTTCTTGCCAAAGAACTTCATACATATGTACTTGCAGATCACACCAGCAAAATAAAGGATCTCCAAAATCTGATGAACTACAAGATATGGGATGTGAAACAAAAGGTTATTGCAAACATACACGGGAATTGGGAAAAGTCATACCAAAAGTTGCAGAAGTTATTGTTGGCATATAAGGATAGCGATCCGGGTACACAAGTGTCTTTTCGGTCGATCAACGGGGACATACCGGGTACTATTATATTCAATTATGTGTTCTGGGCTTTCACTCCTTCCATTGCTAGATTCGCACATTGTAGGCCACTAATTAGTATAGATGGAACTCATCTTTATAGAAAATATAAAGGAAAGTTGTTGATTGCAATGGCTACTGATGCTAATAATGAGATTTTTCCGTTTGCCTTTGCGATTGTGGATGATGAAACGGGGGCCAGCTGGGGATGGTTTTTATCTTGCCTGCGAACCACAATAAAGGATATGGTACCCGATTCTGGCATTTGCATGATATCAGACCGACATAGACGTATAATATCATCCATTGCACAGTGGCCCAATGATTATGTTCCGGTATATCATAGATATTGCATTAGACATGTGGCCAGCAACTTCAACACTCAATTTAATGACAAATTCTTAAAGTCTTTGGCCTTGAAAGCAGGATACACGCATCAAGATCGCAATGACTACCAATATGTCTGAGTGTTTCAATGGAGTTCTGAAAGGTGCACATGGACTGCCCATATCTGCAATGGTTGACTACATTTGGTGCAAACTTGTCGCCTATTTCAATGATCGGCGCACTAAAATATTGGGTGATATTGAAAATGGTCAGGAGTTCAGCAAGCATGCCATGGACAAATATGAAGCAAATTACAAAAAAGGGAAAAGACACTATGTAAGGCCATTTAACCAGCAAAATGGTGTATATCAGGTTTGCACAACGCATAATCCACATAGATCTGATGAGGGAGACCATAGTCATGAAGTAAGGTTGCTGGAGAACACATGTACTTGTGGCAAATGGGAAATCGATAGAAACTTTGATTGATACTATGGAATAATAAAAAATGATTCCCAATTTTTCTTTTTCTTAACTATGGTTTTCTATATAGATGCCAAGAAAACATAAATGCCAGCTTTTACGGTTTAGGGTCAATGGTAAAAAAGATTTTCCTGAAATTTATTCATAACAATTTGACAATTACAAAGTTTTAAATGGGAGATTCCATTTCATTTGCTTCAAGGATATGTTTTGCATAATTGGAAAAAGTGATGTTACCTGACCACCAAAAATAAGTATATCTTTCAGTTTGTTTTGAGTATGATTAAACTTTGAGAATTGAATGAGCTTGAAAATGAACTTGCATTTAGCATTAATTAGAAATATGAAATAGTTTGTGGGCATTTGATACTTTTGAGTTTTGGACAAAATCTTACTTGTAAACTATGCATAGGACCACCCTTCCATGTGCACCTAAATATTGATTGTGTGTGATTTTTATTTTTTATTTTTTAAATTCATAAAAAAAAAAAAAAAAGGTGTTTCTAAGGTCAAGCAAGGATTAATGATGAGGAGAAAATTGAGGGGAGAAAAATAAGAATTCTAGGATATGGTTAAAAGAGGCACCTAATGGAATAGTTATATTTATATGAACTACTCTTTGATTCTTAGACTCACATGGCTTGGATTAGGTATTTACAACTATGTAAATGACTTCTTGCTTAGTTGATGAAAAAGCAACCAATAAACATAATTGGAGTGATAGTAATGGGGTTTTGGACATGTTCTTATCTCAAACCCATACCCACCATTTCATCCCAAAGATAAGGTAAGAATATGGATCCCACATAATAGTTTTTTTTTTTTTTTTTTCCCTCAATACAATTCTCTTCTAAAAATTCACTGACTTTTGAGTATACCCTAAGCATTGCTGGTGAGTTACTTGTTCTTTAATAACATAGGCACCATTATTACTTTTATGAAGGAACACATGCACCTTTTATGATTGAACCAAATTAAGACATGTAGTAGTTGCTTCATGTATATAATACCCAAAAACAAACCAAAATGCATCATCCTCCTATGGAATCAATGGGCAGAGCGAGAGAGGTTTCATAAAGGTGTTGGATTTGGAAGAAACTTGTGCTATTCCACTCTCTATTAGAGCTTGTCTCTTTTCTTTCTTTTTTGATAATTTAGAGATTGACTCTTTTTTGGGCAGAGAGCTTGACTCACCACTTGTATCTAACTAAGCAAATACTATTTGACTTGCTACTAAAAGCTGTTTGAGTAAAATTGCACCAACCGCTAAGACTACTAGCTTGTGATTTTATTACAACTTTAATATGCTTGTAATTGATGCAACTATAAACTAAAATTGAAATAGCACAATAAACAAAAACACAAAAACAAATATAAACTAAAACCAAATCAAATGAAACCCAAATCTCCAAATCACTAAACCTAAAAAGCAAATCAAAACCCATTTCAGCCAATAAATAAAGAGAAAGAAATCGCATTAGAGAGAGAGAGAGAGAACAAACCTGCTGATGAATGGAGAAAACGACGTAGGAAAGGGACATCAGAGAGAGAAACAAACGGCGTAGGCAGAGAGAGACAAACGGCACTGGAGAGAAAGAGACGAACGCCGTAGGAAAAGAGACACCGGAGAGAGAGGACTGAAGGTTTTGTGTCAAACTCGATTTAGGTATACTTGGATTCCCCTTTTACCCAGCCATGAAATTTTTTTAACCCTTGTCTGAAGTCAAGTATAGCTTACTCGACTTTCAATAGAAGTCGAGTATCCTATACTCGATTTTCAGTAGCTCTACGTGGCTTTTCCTCCTTTTTTTTAATCCAAGTTGGAACTTATTTTCAGCGAGAAGTCGAGTTTGGTAAACTTGACTTCCAAAAAGAGTCTAACTTACAAATTAAGTTTGAACGCATGCCATCCACCTAAAATTTTGCCAGATTTGTACTGTTTGGCAAATTTTGCCGGAATGGATAGGTACGCTTCTATCTCTACAAAGATAACATCAACAAACCCAAAGGGCCAATTATATTAAAATTACATTTGTAACCACTTCCAATCCATTTAAAACTAATTTAGATCTTCTTAAAAGAAAAAATATATGATTGGTTCAAACAAAAATTTCAGTGAAAATTTTGATCATGATCTCAAAAATTGGTTGTTCATATCTTATTTGAAAAATGTAAACATGAAATAAAATTTATTGCATAACAATAACAAAAATTGTGTTAAAAAGCAACAAAATATTTATTTTTTGTAAAAAAAAAACCATATATAGGGAAAGGAAGAACTTTTCCTTTATCGGGGTAGTTTGATCATAAAGCATCCAACAACAACATTAAAAAATCCAAAGGGTGCAACATGCTTAAATTTAGCAAAGTTATGTATTTCTCATAATCAAATAATTATAAATAAAAAAAGTGTCTCATAAGGTCAATTGGAAGAGACTGGACATAAGTGTCTACAATAAAATTCTATAAACATGATTATTTCTCAAAAAAAAAAAAAAAAACTATAAACATGATCAATATATCAAAGTAAAGCTAATAAATGAAAATCATGTAGTCATAAGGCAGAGACTAGAGAGGAAAGTGAGCTAAAGAGGGGAGGATGTAATTTTGGGTAGTACATATCAACAACGGTTAAGTTGCTCTGTCCTTTCTTTTGTATTGTAGGAAGTGTATTCCGTTTCGTTGAATTTTGGTTGTTGTCCATTTGCTAAAACGTGAAGTTCTGGTTTTGCAAGATGAATGAATAATGTTCACACATAGTTTATTTTTTGAATGATTCTATTCCTTTATTCTCATATTTTTATCTAATTATAGGCAAACCTTGAATGATTTCCTGAGATCTCCTCAATTGCCATGTCCAAGGAATGAGCCTTGTTTGTACTTTGTGACAAAAACACTGATGTGCTTGGGGATGGATCAAATTAATGATGCTTGAATTGGTTGTTTGCTCTTCCCTCTGTGACTATACCTGAAAGTTGAATTTACTTTATTCAAATTTTAAATGTGTAATGCCAGAAATATACTTTGATATTGTTTATAGTTGTTTTCTAAACTGCCCTTTTGAGGAGAGTAAGACTTTTTGGTTGATGAGTATATCTAACATGCAACTTGTAATGCAAGGAGCGTAGCGAGAATCAAAGCAGATGGATTTTACGATGGCAGTGATTATGAAATTGTTGACTATTAACAAATGCTTAGCAAAAATAATGTTTTGGTTTACTTTTTTAGAATGGCCAAGCGTCACTTTGTAGAATCTAATACAACAAATGTGAGATTGAGTCACATTAGTGGTTGTGCTTATCATTTGTCACAAACAATGTAGTCAAGTTTAGTATACAAATATTGTTCTGTTTGGTAACTGTTTTTTCCTCTTATTTTATGTTTTCAAAATCAATTTTCTATTTTTGAAACTAAAAAACTTGTTTGGTAACTCACAATTGACAGAAAACAAAAACTGTTTCTAAAACTCAATTTGTGAAGAAAACTAAAAACATGCAAAATTCTGTTTTCAGTTTCTAATTTTCAAAATTCAATGAAAATACGCATTTAATTTAAGGAATATGTCTCATTTAATGAGTTAGTATTAGAATTCAAATCCTAGTAATAACATATTTTAGTATTTTCTATTTTTTTCTTCAAAAAACTATTTTTTTTAATTTCAACTAACCAAACATGTTTTTTATTTCAAAAATATAAGAAAATTATTTTTTCTTTATATTCCCCAAAACAAGTTTTTGAAAATAGAAAACAAAAACCGTTACCAAACATAACTTATATTTTTTTTTTCGCTGTTATTCAAATTTTTTTTAGGTAAGTACAAGTTACAAGCTAGTGTATTATTAAATTGAAATTATATTATTGAAATATTCTTTTGGGGTATGGAAAGAAATTTCCAAAGGCACCTGATCATAGTGAATATACTCGATCTTTCCCTGGCCAATTAGTTTATATAGATTTATAAGCAAGATTTGAATAGATTGGTTAATTTTATACTAGTTTTATAAACAAGATTTCCATATCGGGGAAAGAAGAAAAACATAAATATTGGAATAAAACAATAAGTGGCTGACATAATAGCCCAATTAAAGATAGCATTTTTTTAAAAAAATTTTGAGAAGAAGGCTGTAAATTTTATTAAGTAATTCAGCTATATCTACTAAGATTACAGCATTGAGATTGAGATCTAAAGATAGAAATTATTTAGCGAAATTATCTAGTCACTTTGACCCTAACTTCCTAAACCTAGGTTTAAACTTATTTATATAATCTGGTCGGGGTTATTGTCTCGTTCATTGGGATTAGAGTATAATTACTTCAAAATTTTTTTTTTTTTTTTTGAGGAAGTAATTACCTCAAATTAGGTTACATTAATCTTAGTAAGTACATAGTCAATGAACTCTAAAATCTAAATCAAATCGTATCTCATACCTTCATAAATATATGGTGAACATGTGATTATGCGTTTAAGACTCTCATCACCCTGTCCCTGTACATGTGTTATCCATTAAAAAAGAAAAAAAAAAAGAGGTAGTAAATTCAAATGTGATAATTTTGAATTCAAAATTAAGGTGCTGATTTATTTGTCTTCTATAAGAAGTTAGAAATTGAATCTTGCCTTTACAAAAGCTAGGGTTCATCGCGCAAACTAAAAAATTAATGGGTTTTCAATTTATGTTTTTTTCTTATGAAAAAAGAGCACGAGATGTTAGGAATGTTCTCTCACTCGGTTAGTTACACAAGTAAACCTTGCATGACCTTTTGCTAAGCTCAACCTTAAATCTTCTCTTTTTTAATGTGATTTTGTTTTTTTTTTTTTTTTTTTGGGGAGGGGGGGGGGGGGGGAGATTGATAATAACTTTATAGTTAAATGGCTTGCAGAATATTGATGGAGGTTGGGGATTACATATAGAAGGAACTAGCACAATGTTCTGTACAGCTCTATGCTATGTCACCCTAAGATTGCTAGGTGAAGCAATGGATGGTGGGGATGGTTTCATGGAGAAAGCAAGAAAATGGATTCTTGATCATGGTGGCTATAGGGAATTTACACGGAATTCCAAAACATGTGAGAAACAAAAAATAGAGAAAACACACGCCAAAGAAAAATAATCACACGCACAAGACAGTATTTATGTGGTTCGGCAATTTACCTACGTCCACGGAATTGCAAGGATTTTACTATTATTAGGGAAAAATACAAAACCTCCGCTCCATGGACTAAGCTTCAGAAAATCTCCCATTAAAAACCACGCAACATTATTTCGGGTCGGGTTGAGTCGTCATCCGAATCAAACACAACTAGGCTCCACAAAGCCCAACAAATCTCCCACTTGGAAACTAGTTCAATCACCAACATCAACTGCTATCCTCCAAAAACAATCTCTCATCCCTGCAAC
This sequence comes from Lithocarpus polystachyus, assembly GCA_033629205.1. NCBI lineage: Eukaryota > Viridiplantae > Streptophyta > Magnoliopsida > Fagales > Fagaceae > Lithocarpus > Lithocarpus polystachyus. The sequence continues at coordinate 12,035,809 of CM066172.1, read as the reverse complement.
TCATCCTCCTATCCTCAAGCTAGAAGACCAACTGAAGCTACACATAGCTTCAACTTCTCAATAATGACACCCTTAATCAACATGTCTGCCGGGTTCTTGGATCTACAAATCTTCTTAAGTATTACCAGCTTATCTTCAATAAGGTACCGAGTAAAGTGGTATTTTGTCTACATATACTTTGACTTTGAATGAAAAGCTGAAGTTTTAGCAAGAAAAATTGTACTTTAACTGTCACTATGTAGAATGCCCATCTCTTGCTTCTTACCCAATTCATCTAAGAAGCCATGTAGCCAAATCATCTCATTTCCAACTTCAGTTGTTGCAATATACTCAGCTTCTGTAGTAGATAAAGTAACAATTTTTTGTAAATTTGAAGCCCAAGATATAGTTGTACCACTTAAAGTAAATACAAACCCAGTAGTACTCTTTCTACTATCAATATCACTAGCGAAATCAGCATCTACATAACCCCACAGTTTCAAACTTGCACCTGTGAAGCATAGACATGTATTTGATGAACCTCTCAAATATCTCAGAAAATAGGAAATGCTTTTAAATAACACATACACTATTTAGCTTACAAATTTTACATTGTATTCTTGTAAAATAGTTATATTATATTTTCTCATGCATTGCATGGGTTTATGACTAGTGGTTATAATTATATTGACCAATGCTGTTAGCTACTTAATTAAATTTAAATACATATTTGTAGTGATCTATGCAGCATATAAATTATTATATTTCTTAAAACAATTAAATTCAATTTAGTAATGTGTTTGAATTTAATTGAATAATATAAGGTAGGAGTGTAATCAATTCGGTTCTGTTAGTTTTCTTAGTGTTTAGCCAGCTGAACCGAAATTTTCGATTTGTAAAATTTCTCCATCGAAACCAACCGAAATAATTGGAAATCAATCGATTCTGGTATATTTCGGTTTCGGTTGGTTTTTGGTTTTTATTTTGAACAATTGAAAAAAGAAACAAAACCCTAACTTTATGTTGTTACTACTAGGCTATTAGCTTTAATCTCATAAAAAATAGCATTGATTTAGTATTAAACAAAACCCAAAATACAAAAAAATAAAGGGTTATCAAGATTTTCAAAACCCTAACTTTAATCACATATAAAAAACAAAGCAATAAAGAGAGTCACAGAGAGAGAGAGAGAGAGAGACAGAGTTGTTGAAGTTTTGAACAAAGCAAATCGAGAAAGAGAGGGGAAGAAAGAGAGAAGAATCATACCAATGATCAAAAGATGCCTCAAGCTGATGATCAAAAGAGAGTGAGAGTGAAAGAAAGGGGAAATCGGTGTGTGGAGGTCGACGACAGAGGCAAAATCGAACTGTGGAGTGGAGTGTGGAGGTGGAGGCTATTTGAGAGTGAGTGAAAGTGAGAGTGAAAATTGAAAAGTGTGAGTTGTGAGCTGTGGGGTATGCAGGGTAGGGTTTCTAAAATTTGTCTATTGTTTTTACTTAATCTAATGGATTAATGGGGTTTAAATAGCAAGAGGCTTAAACATGTGGGTTTTAAAAAACAAAAACGGCCAGATGTTTGCAAGCTAGAGACCCAATGTTTGCAAGCCCAAACGTGTTTTATATTATATATGTAATATATAATATATTATCATATAATTCGATTCGGTTTCTGCCGGTTCAATGCATACAAACCTGCCACCGAAACTGAAACTAAAGTTTTTGATTTTTGTGAAATGAAAACCGAAACCAAACTGCACCGAAACTGAACTGAAATTTTGGCAACGATTCTACTGGTTTTTTCGGCTTCTCAGTTTTGTGCACACCCCTAATATAAGGCATAACACCTAAGGTATAATTTTTACCCTTGTTTATAAAATAACATTAACATTATCATTAAACATAATCAAACTTATAAACGTACATTTATGCAAAGCTAACCCTTTGTTAACTCATTATCATTTAATATGTAAATGATATTTTTTTTTTTTTTTTGAGTGTTTCAACCTATAGCGTCTGCTTCTGATGATAGCTCTTTATTATCAGACCAAGATACCAATCAGTTTTTGGTGTAAGCGGGGATTGAACCCCAGATCTCTTATACAACCATCAGAGACTTTACCAGTTGAGTTAACTAGAACCCACAATATGTAAATGATATGATTCATTATGTAATTTAACAGTTTTGACATATTGAAACCATTTGCAGTCAGCACTTTTGTTATCACAAGTGTCGTCTAACAAGGGACAGGAAATAGCAGCAGATAAACTATATGAAGCTGTTAATGTGATTTTATTACTACAGGTATAATTTAAATCAGAGTCTTTTGAAATTGGTCCTTTTTTTTTTTTTTTTTTGGAAACATTTTGAAATTGGTCTTAAATTATAGTCTTTTGCATATTAATTATTGTGCGAAATAAAATCAAGTCAAAATAAAATTTCAATTTTGTCTGTAAGTTATTAATTGTTACAATTTTTTTTTTAAACTATTCCTTATTGTCATTATGCGAACGACAATTCTTAATGTGCAGTCGTTTTTTTATGTATGTTCTTATAATGCTGAGACCAACAGGTGGCTTAATGTGTCACGTCAATATTATAATAGCATGTAAAAAAACATATTCTTGCAACAATAACAATATATATATATATATATATATATGCCAACACGCATGCTATTGATACCTAGAATTACAATTCATTAATCAAAATCATAAAACTTTTTTGATTAATGAGTTTAATTTGGCCAAGAAATGGGAAAAAGAGATTCAAACTAAAGATCTTTGCTGGACAAAATTGGCCTATACCCTTTTCACACAAACTAAGCATCATTTTGCCCCTTTTTCCAAATTAATTAGGGAAATGCTCCTCTTTTGAAAATCGATTTTCTAAAAATCGAGTTAGGCCCTATAGTGGTGTTTTTTAGGAGCCTATAGTGACGTTTTCAGGACCTATAGCGGCGTTTTATAACTCGACATTTAGGAAGTCGAGTTATAGGCAAAAAAAATGAAAAAAATTGCATATAACTCGATTTCATGGAGGTCGAGTTATAAAACGTCACTATAGGTCCTAAAAACGTTACTATAGACTCCTTAAAACGCCACTATAGGGCTCCAAAAAAAAATTTTTTTTAAACTCAATTTTGAGAAAATCGAGTTTCAAAAGAGGGGCATTTCCCTAATTAGTTTGAGAAAGAGGGCAAAATGCTGCTTTGTTTGCATGAAAAGAGCATTTGCCCATTTTGTCCGATCCTTGCTTCAAGAAACATGGTTTTCAGCCTATTGTATTATCCATGTGATTTTGCTGGAATAAATTAGTCTTCGAATTGTTCATTTGAAAAAATTGGAGCCATTCTTATTGGATGATTATGATACTTCTCAAAACTTTTGATTAACGAGGAATAATATCACAATTTTTATTCAATAGGATACCAAAAAATTATGGACGGCGGACTTGTTCCATATTAAAAACAATCGTAAGAAATCTTTTGATAACGTGGATTGGTGTTCAAGACAATTGGGCAAATCCCGTGAAACCATTTCATAGATACCTATTGATATCTTCTTTAGATAAAGTAAATCGATTTAAAATTAAATTCCTGAATAATTCATATCACCTATGTTTCGATTATAATAAAAGATTTCATTTTAGTGTGAATATGGTTATGCTAATAATTATAATTTTATATGAAGAATTCATCAATATCATTTTCATTTGTAACAAAATATTTTCTTTGTGTTTTATATAAAAAACTGTTTTCGTTTTGGAGAGAGTCTATTTTACACTAAATATGAATATGAATATATGTTTCTTCTTGGCAATATAGAACAATAATGGGAGTCCAAATATTCTGTCTCATCAATTGTGCTTTACTTCATACTCCACCAATAAAACTTGAATAGCTAGCATCTCTCATTAAATGAGATAACTCTGACTTTAACACTCATGTTACTGACGTTAACGTTAAAATCCCTTTCTTTTTTTCCTTTTTTTTTTTCTTCCGCAACTTTTATTACTTCTCTCTATTTCCGGCTTTTGGTTTCTCTTTTTTTTCTCTTCTCCATGTGGTTTGTCTCTTGCCGCAACTTTTGTTTTTGATTTGGACTCTTCCCTATTTTGTCTCATTGTATTCCTTTCTCCCAAAATGTTTCTAGCTTTTGCTTTTGTTTTTGTATGCCATTCCTTTTGTCCTATAGGTGCAAATTTGTTTCAACTTTTGAGAGACTCCTGTTGCAACAAGCAACCTTCAAGGCTTTTACGTATTGTTCAGTCACACGTTCTGTCACACAGTAAGTTCTCTCCTTTTGGTTTAGTGTAAATAAATTTTTTTTTAATTTATTTTAGGATTTATAATAAGTTTCGTATATACACTTGTGTGAGTTTGTGTCTAAAGTGTGTGTGTGTGTGTGTGTGTGTGTGTGTGTGTGTGTGTGTGTGTGTGTGTGTGTTTGTTGTTTATTAAAAAATATTACTATGTTGTTTTTGTTTTTTATTAAGGTCATGAGTGATAGCAATTATCATACTAAGACTGATAGTCAATCGGTTCGAAAATTGAATTTTGAAGATGAGGATTCACCACTTGTGATAGTTGAACAACCAGAACTAATATCAGTAGATAGCAATGATAAAATTCATGCTAACGTAATAGAAGAAGTGATTCCGAAATTAGGAATTGAGTTTGAGACTGAGCAAGATGCGTATGATTTCTATAATAGTTATATACGTGTAGTTGGATTTAGTATTAGGCAAAGTAAGGGCCACAAGGGTGATAAAGAAGGTTCATGTAAATGGTTAGATAGAGTTTTTTGTTACTCTTGCGAGGGTATACAAGGGAATGACAAAAGAAATGATAATGTGAAATGCCATCGTCCAAAAACAAGATGTGGTTGTAAAGTAGAGATGAAAATTAGTTGTAGATATAGTGAAAAATATTGTGTGGTAAAATTTGTCTCAGAGCACACACATGTCTTACCTTCTCCTCGTAAGCGTATATTCCTTAGATCTCAAAGGTCCTTTAATCCAGCCCAAGCTATTGAGGCTGAATTAGCAGATAGTTCAGGAATTGCACCAAGAGCAAGTGTAGGACTAATGGCCAGAAGGGTAGGTGGACTTGACAATCTTGGCTTCATTCCTGAGGATTATAATAATTATTTGCGTACAAGACGAACAAAAGAGATGAAAAGCGGGGATACAAGAGGCTTACTTGAATATCTTCAAAGAATGCAATCTAATGACCTTAATTTTTCTTATGCAATTCAGGTTGACCTTGATGATCTAATTACAAATATTTTTGGGCAGATGGTAGAATGAAGTTGGATTATGAATATTTTGGGGATGTAGTGTGCTTTGATACAACTTACAAAAAAAAATAAAGAAGTTAGGCCATTTGCATTGTTTGTTGGTGTAAATCATCATAAACAAACTATCATCTCTGGTGCTGCATTGTTATATGATGAAACATCTAAGACTTTCATGTGGTTGTTTGATTATTTTCAAAAAGCAATGTTTGGTAAGAAACCATAGACTATCCTCACAGACTAAGATGCTGCAATGGCAAAAGAATTAGCTTCACAATGGCCAGAAACACATCATCGTTTATGTGTTTGGCATATGTACCAGAATGCAACTAAGAACCTCAAAGAAGTGTTAGGAAGGTACAGTACTTTTGCAGCAGATTTTAGTAGTTGTGTATATGACCATGACTATGAAGATAATTTTTTAGATGCATGGGATAATATGCTTGATAAATATGATCTAGAGAATAACAGTTGGTTGCAAAGACAATTTGAGTTAAGGGAGAAATGGGCTTTGGTTTATGAGAGGAAAACATTTTATGCTGATATGTCTACTACTCAGAGAAGCAAGAGTATGAACAGTCAAATTAAAAGGTACATAACTTATAATTATGACTTGTTGCGTTTCTTTCGTCACTTTCAAAGGTTGGTTGATGATAGACGTTTTGAAGAGTTAAGAGTATATTTTAAAGCAACTCAAAGTAAACCAACATTAGAATATCTAGTAGAAATATTGAAGCATGCAGCAAGTGTTTATACTCCTGCAGTATTTAAGTTGTTTAATCGTAAATTATGGCTCACTTGGGATTGTGAATTGCATAAGGAGGGTGAGGTTGGATCTGTGGTAAAATATAAAGTTATTTCTCCCCATAAATCTCACCAACACATTGTTCAATTCGATTCATTGGCTTCCACAGTGATGTGTAGTTGTAATAAATTTGAATTTGTTGGAATTTTATGTGCCCATGCCTTAAAAGTGTTATCTCTTCAAAATTGTAAAAGGGTGCACTTGAGTAGGGAATGGAGTCAGGGGAAATACTGTACTGCCAGCTCTTGGGTTCCCTTCCCTTGAATTAGGGCTAAGTCAGGTAAGCAAGTAAGTAAGGTGTAGTTGCAACAACGACTTTCGCGTTAGCCTAGTTGAGGTCAAAGAAGAATAAAGGGATATCCGTGCTTTTCCCTTTGCGCTGGGACACATAGTTATTGTTGGTTCGCCCGGGTGACGGTCTTCTTTCCTTATAAGGATTGTAACCCAGATCATCTTAATCATCTGATGTGTCCCTTTAAAGGCACGACAAGTCTGGAAAGTCCCCTTCGCATGTTTTCTGCGCTGTTGATGGTTTGGGCAAAGGAGTTTCCTTTTCGACGGATCCCATTCCTAGCATTTTTATTTATTTTATCGCCCCTACTCTCGTCAGCTTCCCATTAGTTTTTCAAATCTTTTGTCGCTCCACCAACCCTGCTAGCCTACTTACTATTTGTATTTGTGTGAAAGTATTTTGCTGTAGCATCTGGCTTTTCTCGAAAAGGCCTCTCCGACTATAACGGTGTCATCAACCTTCGCCACTCAAATTTTTCATGCAAGGAAGGATCCATAATGACGCCTCCTAGTGTTGCAAAGGTTGGTTCTGCAATGAAAAACTATATGCATGTAGGACCACATGACCAAAATGCAGATGTGGGAAGTCGTTATAAAGTGTTGCTTAAATTGTATTCTAATTTGGCAGCAAGAGCTACACTGACTGATGAGACTTTTCGTATTTCTTTGGATGCTCATGAAAGTACTTTGAACAAAGTAGAGGTAAATTTGAAAAATTTATCAATTGAAGAATCTACTGTTGGGAGCACTCATTTCAAATCAAAGGCTTAACAAGCTAATGATAATGTGTAGCCTACTAATTGTGAAGGAAATAAAATTAAAGGAATTAAGCTTAAAGGGAGACAAGCATGTGTAGGGACATCTCGTAGAAGAAAGGGTGCATTAGAGAAAGCTACAAGAAAGAGAAAACATCAAACTAAAGCATCCTCTCATATTCAACAGCTCACACCGGTATGATATTCGTTTTGTGTTTTGTTACCTTGTGCTTACGATTTGTTAGACAATAGTATGTACTAATTCTCTAAATTATTTATATGATTTTCATTGTGAAATGTATTAAGAAGATAGCATGGGAAATTTAAATACAACTGGCTTTACTGATATGCTGAACTTGACACATGTAATTAAATGAAAGTTTATTTATTGATTTATTTATTTTTCGCTTTTATTTTTATTTGTTTCATTGTTAAATGTATCAGGAAGATAGCAAGACAAATTTAAATACACCTGGCTTTACTGATATGTTGAACTTGATACAGGTAATTAGATGAAAGTTGATTTAATTATTAATTTTTTGCTTTCATTTTATTGATTTCTGATTTGTTATACATTGATATGTAGGCACAATTACCTAAAGTGGGAAATCAAAGAAATTATGAAGATGTTGAATAACAAGATAGAATTGAAGATAGAAGTCTGATTGCTTGTAGGAATTTATCAGCCACGCTCCAAGTCCATAGAGATCATGCACTGAGATATTAACTTAATTTTGCAAATTTTTAACTTTTACTATGGTTTTCCAGATGTGTCTTTTAGTTAGATCTGGTTAGAAAAAAGGCTCCTTGAACCTCTATATTTGGGGGAGGACCATCGTTTTTTGTTTATTTGTAGGCCTGAAACTTCTGCTTCCTTTAAAAATTATCTTCCTTCAACTTCTGTATTTGTGGCACTTGCCTAATTTTGTTCATGGAGTCCTATTTTAATTGTAGTTACAAAGTTTTTGAGTCTAGAGTCAATTGAAAGTCATAATCCATATAGAGAAAATACTGGTGGATTTTAAATTTCATATATGAGATCCTATTAGCCTAGCATGACAATACAATTGTAACTAGCCTCACTTGACAAGGTTACTCCCTGCCTATGGATTAGCCTCTTCTTGATAGCTCCAAGCAATGGCCAAAGCACAGTGGCTAGCCAAGCAACACAAGTAATAGCACGGTTAGCCCTAAGAAGCAAACTTTAGGACTTCACTCTTTCACTCTTCACCTCTTCAAATGGCTGAATGGCCTCTCCTTTATTTCTTCATCTTTTCCTTCTTTCTCCCTTTCACACTCTTCACATCAAGTCACAATAAATGCAAGCCAACTTATCTTGACTTTGCTTCAACCAATTTCTTTTCTTCAGCTCTCCTTAGCCGAATGACCCTTGCCTTTTGCTTCTTTCTTTTCTTTCTTCCTTCTAACGTGTCCCACAAGTTTAACATCACATAATCATTTATTTGGCTTGACTTTTGTACATTCCTTCATAAATGTTGCTGGAATTTTGTACATAATTATAGAGGAAAAGATTAACTCAATTCCTCTCTTTCGGACAAGCTTCTCCAGCAAGTTCAATTTGCTTTGCTAACTTCTTGCCAATTCTTCAACAAGCTCATTTAATGAGCTAAGACAAAGTGTGGGCTGGACCATGGTGTAATGCACCCAACATTCACCATCATCAAGGGATGTGTACAACTTCAAGCAGATAACAATGTATCTGTTTCCACAAAATTGGTATGGTTCCCCTGTTTTTTTTTTTTTCGATAGAAACTGTTTTTCCTGCATATAATGTTTTGTTCCTGTAGAATAGGTCCGATTTCATCTCAAAAAAAAAACCATCTATTGATACATATCCGACCTTATCTCAATTGAAACACAAAATCAAAACATATCAGTCCAAGCATTCTCAGCAGAAATCCATTAATCCGGTCAGTCCTTATCAAATAAAGTTTGATAAAATAATGAAATTTGGAATTTAAATAAAATGTTAGCCGTATATTCAAATCAAATTGTAATCTCTACAATAAGATATATACAAGAGAGCTTCTATGGAGGAGCTTCCCATCCCAGTCACTCATTTAAGAATTTCAACATACATGTAAAATACAAAATCCAGCCCCCAATTATTTACTAACTACAACCTTTACATCGTCTAAAAACATTTTTCTTTCGACATGTTTCATAATGGAACAAAAATCAAACACCATTATCACCATAGACAAATCACTTTGTAGAAACCAATAGAAGCAGATGAACACTTGAAGATGAAGTGAGGATGTGTCTGTAACCGGGGCGAAGTGAGGATTGTTGAACACAGGTCTGTGACTGTGAAGAAAAAGATCACAAAGAAGAAGCATATACATGAAGAAGAAAGCTAAGCAAAACACAACGTTTCAATTATTCCAGGTGGCATCTAAACGCAACGTTTTACTTACTCAAGCTTGTTCTATGGTTAAATGAAACGGTGCTTTTGGTCTGATATTAAGAACTGCTGGGCTGCTAGTTTAGGTGCAAGATTTAGTTGGTGATTAGCTTAACCAACTTTTAACAAACTTCCCCAATCTTTTAGCAACTGTAATCTGCATAATGTAGGACGGTTAAGCTAAGTGTTAGGTGTATATAAACTACTGTGGCTGTGTAATTATTGTTTATGCAATTCATAATTTTAATACAAGTTTCCAGATTCATCTTCTCTCTCTCTCTTTTCTTCTCTCTTTGACTTTCTCTCCCTTTCTCAAACTTTCTCAGATATTTTCTTGTCTTTGCTTTTGCCGTGATTGTTGACTTGTATTCACTATTACTCAGTTTGTGATACCGAGTTTTCCATTATGGTATCAAAGCACGCTACTATCACTGCTAATCAAGCTTCGTCAATGGCAAGTTCAAGCTCAACAATGGCTTCATCTTCATCAACCCCAATCTCTTCAATGTCAATTGGTTTAGCAACTAACCTGGTAAATCAGCCTCTTTTGCTACTATCTAATATGTCAAACATGATGACAGTGAAGTTGGATAATAGCAATTATATTGTCTGGAAACATCAAATCACCATGGTTCTTGAAACCTATTCTCTGTATGAGTTGCTTAAAAAGCCTCAACTAATTCCTGAGAAATTTCTCAAGGATTTATCTAGTTCGTATACTACAATTGTGAATCCAGATTTTTTGATTTGGAAGTCTAAGGAAAAGGCTTTGCTTACCTTTATAAGTTCCACCTTATCACCATCTGTGCTAGCACTCACTGTTGGATGTGCTTCTGTTGTTTAAGTTTGGAAAGTGCATGAAAACAGGTTTTCCTCAATTTCAAGATCCCATATCATGAATCTGAAGAGTGAGTTACATAACTTGAAGAAGGGAAATGATACTGTTGATGTGTATCTTCAGAAAATCAAAGTTGTGAGAGAAAAATTGCTAGCAATTGGGGTAATTATTGATGATGAAGAATTGCTCCATATTGCAATTAAGGGACTACCAAAAAAGTATAATGCATTCAGATCAGCCATTAGAACAAGAAGTACTCAGCTTGGGTTTGATGAGCATTCAATTATGCTAAATGCAGAAGAAGAGTCTTTCAATGAAGGTATAGAAGTTAAAGATTCTATCTTTGCCTTGGCTGCATCAACTAATCAGAAGTCCAATAGCAATGATTTTAATCAGAACCACAATGGAGGAAGAGGTAGAGGAAATTTTAACAATAGAGGAGGCAAAGGTGGTAAAGGTTACAGTGGTCAACCTTCACAGTTTCATCCTTTTAATCATTTCCAACAAGGTCAATCTAGTTCTGGTGGAATTAGATCAGATAGGCCTATGTGTCAAATTTGTGGAAAGCTCCTTAGCCACCACAGCAGCTGAATTGTCTTGGTTGCGTACTTTATTTAAGGAGCTTCGTATTTACCTTTCCCACATTCCTGTCATTTGGTGCGAAAATGTTTTAGCAATTGCTTTGTCTGCTAATCCGGTGTTCCATTCTCGCACCAAACATCTTGAGGTTGATTATCACTTCACCCGTGAGAAAGTTCTACGTAAACAATTACAGATTGGGTTCGTTTCAGGTAGTGACAATTTTGCGAATATTTTTACCGAGTCTCTTTCTGCTCCTCTGTTTTGTTTTCTTCGTTCTAAACTTTTGGTTGATTCCTCCCCCATCAGTTTGAGGGGGGATGTTGAACACAGGTATGTGACTGTGAAGAAGAAGATCACAAAGAAGAAGCATATACATGAAGAAGAAAGCCAACCAAAACACAACGTTTCAATTATTCCAGGTGGCATCTGAACGCAACGTTTTACTTACTAAAGCTTGTTCTGTGGTTAAGTGAAACGATGCGTTTGGTCTGATATTAAGAACTGCTAGGCTGCTAATTTAGGTGCAAGATTTAGTTGGTGATTAGCTTAACCAACTTTTAACAAACTTCCTATGCAATTCAAAATTTTAATACAAGTTTTTAGATTCATCTTCTCTCTCTCTCTCTCTCTCTCTCTCTCTCTCTCTCTCTCTCTCTCTCTCTCTCTTGACTTTCTCTCCCTCTCTCACACTTTCTCAGTTATTTTCTTGTCTTTGCTTCTGCCGTAATTGTTGACTTGTATTCACTATTGCTCAGTTTGTGATATTAAGTTTTCCATTAAGGATGAAGATGAACACTTGAGATGTCAACCATATAGAGAAGGGAAAAAAAAAAAAAAAAAAAAAGAAACCTTGAAAGCCTTGAAGGTTGCTTGTTTCAGTAGGAGTCTATCAAAAGTTGAAACAAATCTGCACCCGTAGGACAAAAGGAACCTCTGTGGCATACAAAAACAAAAGCAAAAGCCGAAAACACTTTGGGAGAAAGGAATATAATGAGACAATAGAGGGAAGAGTCCAAATCAAAAACAAAAGCTGCAGCAAGAGACAAAAACTCAAAAGAGTTCTTGTTGACTTAAACCACATGGAGAAGAGAAAAAAAAAGAAACCAAAAGTCGGAAACAAAGAGAAGAAATAAAAGCTGCAGAAGAAAAAAAAAAAGAAAAAAAAAAAGATTTTAACGTTAACGTCAGTGACGTGAGTGTTAAAGTCAGAGTTATCTCATTTAATGAGAGAGGTTAGCTGTCCAAGTTTTATTGGTGGAGCATGAAGTGGAGCACAATTGATGAGACAGAACATTTGGACTCCGAGACAACTAACTCTATGCCCAAGAACGTTGAGAATATGCTTTTGTGTAAGGTTAGGGATGAATTGATTAGGAGAGAGAAAGAAAGTCAAAAAGAAAATAATATAATACTCTCTCAAATTAATTAGGTTAGCTAATATGGAAAGCAATTAATTTTAAAGATGACATTGATTACAATGATTTTCTAACTATTACATTTCTTAGAAATCTACGATTTAAAAAATGTGTAACTTTTGTAAAGTTACACCAAGTGTAATTTGAACCTCTCTCTCTCTCTCTCTCTCTCTATATATATATATATATATATCTCTGCTGCACCCCGAATTGCTCAAATGTGAGACCCTCTGAACATTGTAGTGGTTTTGTAGTAGCCATGCTGGTAGTTACTGTTAGGATATGTGCCCTTAAATCCTATTGTATGATGCTATGTATGATATGATGTATGACTTAATATTGTGTTTAATAAAGTTGTTTTATTCTTATCTAAAGTAATGGTAACATGAATATTCGGACATTATCAAATAGTCCATGAGATGCATAGTATGTGATTTATGTGAAAAGTCACAGAAGATATAAATCATAAGTTCTTTGTAAACTCAGAATTTTGGTTCGTAGTCGGTGATGAAATTGGGCATTTCATCTGCGAAGACTATAACATATTAACTACGATGATTTGTCTCGATCATGGAAGTGGTGACTTCTAGTTAATATGTTGATATGTTTTAAGAGTTAAGACATATTGAATTGGACCGCTGTGAGTTTTATTATTCTCCTAACGACTGTCAATTGAATAATAAATCTCACGACTTGTATTCACATAAACTCTTAATCCTGAGAGAATAATGGACCTGATCATGAAATGTAGGTTGCTTTGATATATCAGGAGTGAGATCTAAAGTAACGATCAAAACCTCAGTATGTTGGGCAGCCACATTTAGTGTTGATGGAACATATATTCTCAAGATGGAATTCATAGTCTCTTAACGGAGATATAAAATATTCCCTTGAGATAAGTTTAATGGGTACAGTTATTCAGAGAGTTAGGCCTAACCACTTTAGTAAGACTAAAGTATATATTTATGAAATTGGATTTTATAAATATATGGTGAATAACTTAAAAGGATTAAACCGGGTACTCAAGGATTAAGATGTAGTAATTTACAAAGTGGCAGTCTATATTCATGACTTTGTATTACTACGAATATTTTATGAAGGAGTTGCATGTATAATAAAGTCTTGGGATATAATTTATTAATGAGGCCTAGAGTGCAATTATATTTATATAGTGGTATTAAATATAATTAATGGTAACTTTGGACTTGTCAAGAGTTGACAGAAAAGCCCAAGGCCCATTGGAGCTAGTGTCTTATTTGTTCCCTTTTGGTCCCACTCCAAGCCACACACTATAGCCCAATTAGGAAGGCCCAAAAGGCTAGCCCAATTAGATAATCAGTTATGTGGAGAGAAACATACAGAATTTTATATAGAATAAAATGGTTTGTATGTTTAATAAGTGTAAGAAAAAAATGAAATAAGGAAGAGAGACACTCTTTCATATTCTCTCTAGAAAACATAGAACTGATTGAGAGACCACACATCTTGGGCATCAAGTGGAATTGGAGTGAAGATTGAAAGTCTTCCCGAGTACTTCTTCATTCGGTTTTGAATTTCACCGCATCAAGGTACACTCTCTTGTTCTTATATTCTAAAACCTACATAGTGCATGTTATCTATTGCAAATGAAGTAGATCCGTTTATTTTCTGCTGCGTGTGTTTTGTATGCGATACAAATATGATGATTTCCCAACAGTTACGACATGACTTCATTAGTGGCAGAGTCAACAATTTGTCTTTAGAAACCAAATAAAAGATAAAATGATTTTTTTTTTTCTGTTGAAATATGTTTTTAATCCTTAATTTCTTTTTAGTGGTTTTATTTTGGTCCTCACCGAGGCAGATCAACCCTTAAGTCATTTAGGTAATGGCTTAAGACCCCTAAATGGAGAAAAACCCTCCATATAAAGGGTTTTCTATTTTTTTTTTTTTAAAGGTTAATACTTTGCATTCATCATAATTGAGGTTTAGGGGTGTAGATGTAGTTTTTCAGCTACAATCTACACCTATTTAATTCCTAACTTTCTTTTTCTTGCTTTCTAACATGTTTCATAACTTTCCTAGCGTGTATATTTGCTTTCTAACCTATTTTGTAACTTTCCTAGCATGTCTACTTACTTTCTCACATGTTTTATTGCTTTGATGTTATTGGCCTAGCCTTCTTGGGTTACGATATGCCTTACTTTTTTGTTTGTGTTCTTTACCATGTTAATGTGTTTAGATCTACTTGTTTGGATACTATGCCTTGTGATTTTATAACTTTTTCCATCTTGTTTATGCTTCTTTCTTGTGTTTTGGCTTTTGGGTAGGGTGTAGATCTAGATCTAGTGGTCTAGGCCTACATCCTTAGGCAAAGCTAGGGAGGTGCCAAGGGGGGCCATGGCCCCCCATAGCTTTTAAACTTTTCCAGTAATCTTCTTTTACATTTGGTAATAAATCTAAAAATTACAAAAAAATATATTCACCAGCCCCCCCCCCCAAAGAAAATTTCCTGGCTCCGCCACTCACATGCACCCAAGTTTAATAAAGGGTTTGGATTTGTTCCTATTTGCTTGTTTATGCTTTGTTTGCCCCTTTTTACATGCTTTTGTGTGTTCCTTTTATCAGATATGTTCATGTGATGCCATATTTGGGTGCTTTATGCTTAGATCATTGCCTTTACCTCTAAATCCATGCTTGTTTGCTTAGATCTAGGTCTTTGCCATGTTCTTGTTTGTTCTCCCATTGTGGGTTTGTGCTTGTTGGTCTTTGGGGCCTTCTTGTTTGTTTGGTTGTATCCATTCCTCTTTTGTGGCTTGTTTGGAAACAACCTTGTGTGAGAGTACATCCTAGTGATGTTGGTTTGCTTGCCGCTTACCCTTCTCTTCTTTGCCTAGCTTTTCATGTTAGGATTTCACATGTTAGCCTTTGTATGTGCCTTTTCAACATGTTTACCCTTCCCCTTTGTGTAATTACATGTTTTGCTTCCTTATGCTCGCTATACTTGCTTTGTGCCATCTTGTTTGGCTTTCTTTGTTTTGTTTGCATCTTTGCAACTTCATTTATATGTTCATGCATGTGTCTTTGTGTGCTTGTTTGTATCATCAATCTTAGTTCCTTCCTACAATCTTGTGCAGGTTTGCACCCATCTTTGGACAAGAGATCCCTTTTAGGAACTTTACTTGATGGCACATGTGTCCTCCATACTCCAATTTAATAGAACTACCGATACCAATCCAAACCGTACTTGTCCTTCTAGGACACTTTTTCTTGCTTATTTATTTGATAACATATTTGTTTGCCCCTTTGTGTGCTTTCTTTCCTTGTTTGCCGCTTTATGTGCTTTCTTTTTTTTCTTTATCTGTTTTGCCCGTTTGCTTGCTCTGTGTTTTCCTTGTTGTTTCATGTACACGCTTAGAGCGAGGGCGCAACTTCCAAAATGCAAGCTAAAAAGAGTAAAATGCAAGCAAGAAGACACAAGCCCAAAAGGACAATGTTTAGTAGATTAGGAGGTTTAGCCTTCCCGTGTGGTTATCTCTTTCCCTCTCTTAGCCTTTTTTCTTTAGAATTATGTATCTAGATTAGGACTTTCCTTCCTTGTATCTTGCTTGGGCCGCATTCTTAGTGTATGACAATGTCTGATTTACATTTTCTGTACCTTGTTAGGCCATACACTTTGGATGTAAGCAATGTCAGTTTTATCTTTCCTGTACCTTGCTTAGGCTGCATTCCTTGAGTATGGCAATGTCTGATTTACTTTTCCTGTACCTTGCTGGACCATACCCCTAGAATGTTGGCAATGTCTTGTTTACTTTCTTGCTGTGTGCTTGCATTATGCATGCTATATATGTATATATCTGTTTGTTAAAAATGGTCATGCACTTTGTATGATGGACTCATGTGTTTAGGAGAGCACCTCTCTCGTGATCATGGGTGCTCTTGACCTTGAATATAGGTATGCACTCAAGGCAACTATTGTAGGTGCATATTCATGCTACATTGTGTGCATGATCAATGCAGTGTGATTATCTTGATCCATGTCAGCTAGTGACATCGGTTTCCCCGTGTATACAACACGCATCAACATGTTTGATGCTTTGGTAAGCTTCGACTCACCTTAGTATTAACACGCTAAAGCGCACTGTATACACAAGCACAAAACCCTGCCGATGCGCCATAGCACACCAAACGCAAAACTCTACTAGATTTTCACCGTGAAAATAGGACATCTTTTTGCCGTATTCTCACAGCAAAAGTTTGGTGAGGATAGTTTTTTGTGTACTATGACTTACCTAAGGCGAAATGCTGTCAAATTTTTGCCACGAAAATAAGGCAAAATGCTACTAGATTTTCGTTGTGGAAATTTGGCATCAATTCTAAATATGCTAGCAAAGCATCGATAAAGGCCACACCCCCTTCCAAAATCAAACCTCAAAGGTAAATTCTTTAAAGCCCCGAAAGCTAACGCTAATAGCTTATTTTTTACTGTCCGAAAATTAAGATTTTACCAAAACAAAGGAATGTCTCTAGACAGGCGTTACAGGGTGCCTAACATCTTCCTCGCACATAACCAGACTTTCAAACTCAAGAATCAATATTTATTACCATCCTTATTAGATTAGGAAAAACGACCATTTTTCTCAACCTAGGACAAGTAATAAAATCAAATAAAGTTAGGTGACCAATCACACCTTAGAAAAAAACCAATGATTGATGGCAACTTCACTTACTTTTGGTAATAATAGGTTAAAATCGACTCAATTCAGTCACACACCAGGGGTTCACTCCTCTTTCACAACACCCGAGCTCTAAGCCCATTCAAAAGGCCGCAAGCATCGCTGCAATGGGTGGTCAACCACCGCAAGGCATCTACATTTATCATAATTTTACCTTAGGCTTCGTTTGGGAGTTCATAAGGGAATAGAAATGAATAATAAAAATGGAATGAAATGAAATGTGTTAGGTTCTAAGAATTAGGAACTAAATGTATTAGAACTTCACTTTGTAATGTTGGCAAACCATGATCAAAACATTCTTTAAGTTGTGTATTAGACTTGCTCAAAGTATGGCTTTTTATGTAAAGTTGGAATCGAGTTGACTGCAGAATTCACTATTCACTTTCTGCCTGACTCGATCGATCGAGAATTAGACTCGACCGATCGAAAATCGGGCAGAATGTTTTTCTGCAGAAAATTCCCAACTCAGCCCAAGCCCATTTAATGTATAGGGTTTTATGTTTGCCCTAAGTATATAAGGGAAAACCCTAGCCACGTTTTTAGAGTTCTGGATGCTGTGTTTGTGAATCTCATTGTGAGATCTAGAGGTGTTTACCTTCACATACACTTAGGGTTTCCAAACTCTAGATTCATGTCAAGAGGTTGGTAAATCATACAGTTGCTGAATCAATAGAACTTAAAGATATACAAGCAGGTGCGCTTGTGGATTGCTGAAGAATTCAAGGAAAGAAGGAGTCCGTGGATCTCGGAGCTGTCACGTGGTCGTGGTAGTAAGTTTCCTACACTGGGTAGCAATAGGATGTTAGTGGTCTAAGTCTTATTGTGTAAACTTCGATTCTTTCATAGTGAATTCGGTTTTACCTTGAGGATAGCTAGGTTAAATCCTCCCCAGGTTTTTTACCGGTTTGGTTTTCCTGAGTCATCATATCTTTGTGTTCTTTATTTTTTAGCTACTTTATTATTTTTGATATATTTGTGTTAACCTAGTTTTGTTTAAATTGCCTAAGTAAATCACTTGGCTAATTCTCTAGGTTAATCTGTTGGGTTTAAAGGGTCTAAACGAACTCACAAGTGGTATCAGAGCAGGTAGCTTTTGTTTTTGATCCTTTGATCTTTGAGCTGATCCTTGACCCCTGTTGTCATGGAACACGGACACTCTCTTGTTGTTCCACCTCACTTTGATGGAAACAATTATGCTTATTGGAAAGTAAGGATGAAAGCATTCCTAAAATCCATTGATGAGAGAGTCTGGAACTCCGTTGAGTACGGATGGAAGAAGCCCACTACTCCTGTGAGTGAGTGGCAAACTTCTCAAAAGGAGGCAGCCGCTTTCAATAGCAAAGCTATGAATGCTATTTTCAATGCTGTTTCCATGAAGGAATTTAAGAGGATCTCTAATGTTGAGGTTGCTCATACTGCTTGGAAAATCCTCCAGACTGTGCATGAAGGCACAAAGGCAGTTAAGATAAATAAATTTCAGCAGTTAACTACTAGATTTGAAAGCATTAGAATGAATGATGATGAATCTTTTTATGAGTTCTATGCTAAATTGAATGATATTGTTAATTCTGCATATAATTTGGGTGAAATCTATAATCAACCTAAAATTGTTAAGAAGATTCTTAGATCTTTGACTGAGGACTTTAGACCCAAAGTGACTGTCATCACTAAAAGCAAGGATGTGAACTCCATCCCTGTTGATGAACTTGTAGGATCTCTTCAATCTTATGAGTTGGACCTTCCCAAGACAAACAAATCCAAATCAATGGCTCTTAAGTCTGTTGATGATGTTGAGGATGATAGATTTGATGATGAACTCTCTGCTACAGAGATTGCCTATCTTGCCAAGAACTTTAGAAATTTTTTTAGGAACAACAACAGAAGGGAAAGAGGCAAGAACACTGCTGAACCTAGAAATTTAGGAGCAATGATCCTACTAAGGTTAACAACACTGAAAAACCTAAAGAGAAAGTAGGTCAACCTTCTAACAATTCTTTGGGCCAACAATGTTATGGATGTCAAGGGTATGGTCATGTGAAATCTGAATGTCCTACATACCTGAAGTCTAAGGGTAAGGCTATGGCTGTAACTCTTAGTGATGATGAAGTTTCTGACAATGAATCCACTAGTGATGAGGAAGGAAACTTCATTGCTTTCACTGCTACTACTGTAGTTAATGAAAGCGTATCTGTTGAAGAGAACCCTTCTAATGGGGAACTCTCTGAAGATGCAGATTTACAGGAAGCCTATAATAAACTTTGTAAAGTTGCTGCAAAGGATGCCATGAATGTTGATTTAGGCTTAAAGAAAATCGCATCTCTTGAACTTGAAAAGAAAAATTTACTTGTGAAACTGTTTGATGCAAATGAGCTTTTGAATAATGTGAAAACTAAGAACATACTTTTACTAGATAAAGTTAAAAGTTTGGAACTTGAATTATCTGTTGCTAGAGAACAAACTAATAGGTCTGCAAGCTCCAAACTTGATCACATGCTAAGTGTTCAAAAGTCTCCCTCTGACAAAACTGGCTTAGGTTTTGTGGATAGCATCTCTGTGCTTGAATCTTCTTCCACTAAATTTGTTCCCTCTTCTGAACCTCCTAAGAGTGAGATTGTCAAACCCTTGGTGAGTGAACCTGTCAAATCTGTAGATATTACTCCACCTAGAAAGATTAGGGTTGATCTCCAAACTTCTCATTCTAGAGCTTCTACATCTTCTAAGGGCAAGTTGCATGATAAGCCTGCATGGGTTTGTCACTTTTGTGGAAAGTCTGGACACATTCGTCCAAATTGTTTTAAGTTGCAAGCTACAAAGCGAGCAAATAAACCGAAAGTACCTGTGCACCAAGCACATGATCCTATGGTACTTATTGGTGAATTGGTAAAGGCTTTAAACCTTTATTCCAATCCTGGAGTTGCTCAGAATTCTAATATGAATCATAACTCCAATGCAAGAGTTACATCTAAAAAGTTTTGGATGCAAAAGGCTCGACCTAATTGAGTCTGTCTGACATGGTCCTTGTGCTTCATTGCTCTATCTTTTGTGACCTTTGTTTCTAGGATTTGCATTGCATAACATTCATGCATTTCATTCTAGGATGTTTGTTTCTTTTATTTATAAAAAAAAAAAAAAAAAAAAAAATTTGCAAATTGAGATTTTGCAATTTTTTCCTTGAACTTGAAGACAAGGTTGGTCAATCAAATTTTGCATAACATGTGAATGTACCTTGTTTAGCTTTGATGCACTTATTTCTATTGCACTTTACTAGCTGAAGTTTTGTTGTGCATGTTGTGTGGGAAAATGCTATATTTGTTGATCATATGATCTTGATCTTGAAGTCTTATGTCTTTGATTGTCAGACTTGGTCTTATTGAGAAAGGCATAAATAACCATCTCACCACTGTTTACTAGCCAATCATGAACACCTTAGTGCATATCGTAAGATTTTGTGCTCGAGAAAGTGTAGCACATGCACAAAAAGATCATAAGGTGTAGCCTCAAACTAAAATTGGTGTGTACATTATTGGGCTAAAATAATTTCACATAATTCATAAAA
The DNA here is from genome assembly GCA_033629205.1 of Lithocarpus polystachyus. Taxonomy (NCBI): domain Eukaryota; kingdom Viridiplantae; phylum Streptophyta; class Magnoliopsida; order Fagales; family Fagaceae; genus Lithocarpus; species Lithocarpus polystachyus. Next base: position 12,015,154 of record CM066172.1, on the reverse strand, counting down.
ATGGTGTGTACATTATCCCGGCTATATTATTAAGTTTCTAATCAATTAATTTGAATGTTAATTTTGAGGCAAATCAAGAAACTTGCATGATTGCAAGCTTTTATTCTAGGAGATGTGAGAGTTATATGATGTAACTTTTCAAGTAATAGTCTCTTTCAAATTCATGTGATGGGTTTTGTAGAAATTATGATTGATTACTATATGCATATCACCTCACATGTTTTTCAAGCTCATGCTAGTTGCACACACTACACAAGTTATTATTTGCTAAACTGTGTACATGTTATTATGTGTGTTTTTGGTCTGACCAACCAAGTTTGATTAGTTCTGGAAATTGATGCGGAACATGTTTGCCTGTCTAATTGGTTGAGGGATATTAAGAGAAAATTTTGCTTTGAGAGATCTGGGTTTAAAAATAGGGTTTTTGGAAAACATTTCATCTCATACTCATGCATTCTTTTCATAAAATCTAATGCTTTGAGGAGTTTTTAAGCAAATCAGTTTCGTTTTTCAAAAAATTCAATTTTCCAGATTTTCGATCGATCGAATCTGTTTTTCGATCGATCGAAATTGTTTTTAAAATCTCAGTAAAGTCTCTGTCTGTTTCGATTGGTTCTCGATTGGTAGTGGATCAATCGAAGGATTTTCGACCAATCGAATCTGTTTTTCGATCGATCAAAAATCGGGCTGAGTGTTTTTAAAAAGGAAGTTTCTCACATGTTCTTCACCTTTTCAAAAACTTTTTCAAACACTTTTGTCTCCTCACCAACCGGTCCAAGCTATTTTTGGTGATTTTTGTCGTTTTCCTCCAATCTTTTTGCATAATCTCTCTCTCCCAAGGCCGGTAAGACATTTTTGCCCTCTCTTTTGATTTTATTTTCATGTTTCATGCATTAATTCATGCATTTTTGGGTTATTTTCGGCATTTATAGATTTGGGCTTTTTGGAATTGATTTTGGCTCTTTCTTTTTCAAATGAATCATGGGTTTTTGTGGGGACACTACATACAAACACTATATATGGTTTAATTTGATTAATTTGATGTTTTATGGAATTTTTGAAATTCTAGGGCTTAAAATTGGGGATTTTGGGGTTTTTGTTCAAATTGATACAAATTGATGAAATTGACTTGTTAGATTGATTAATTTGATCATTATATTGAGTTATATGTCTACTGTGTTGATCAATTTATCAATTAATTGTGTTTTGAAAAATTGGGTTTCTCAAAATTGGGTATTGTTAATTTAAAACTCATGCTCAAGTCAATTTTGTTAATTTAGATTATATTTGAACTTGTCACTGCATTAGTTCATGCATCATATAGATTTTTTTTATTCTTATGCTAAGCTAACTTGCAGTCTACCCTTGGTTTGTATTTTTGCTCTTTTCTTCCGTGTCTCTCTTTTCTATTCTTAGCACCATGCCTAGGAAAATTAGAGCCCATAGGACTTCTAACCCTTCACCTTCATTCGATAGTCATCGGTTCCCTAGTGAGTCGAACCAGGTGTCCTATGAGACCCTTAATCTTAGGCGTCATATCTGGGCTGAGTGTAGGGTCATACTAGATGAGGTAGATCCTGAGGTGAGACGTAACTTTGAGCGTCGGGGTTGGTTATCTTTACTCGAGTTTGAGCATCCTCCTCCTCCTGCCACCTTGATTAGAGAGTTCTATTCGAACCTCTCTATCCACATCTATGATACCAACACCTTAGTTAAGGTTTGGTTACGAGGTGTAGAGTATCGCATTACCCCTTCGGTGGTGTCTGATGCTCTTGGGGTGCCCATTGTTGATCACCCCGTTTTTCCTTATGAGGAGTCTCCACCTCTTGATGACGTGATGTCATACATCACTGGATCTTCTATCCAGTGGGGTTCTGATCCTCGGATCACGTCTGCTGAGCTCTCTGAGCTTCATTACATTTTCTTTACTATTGCTTGTCATTCCTTGTGGCCTATTTCTCATCTCCACACCATCCCTCTTGAGAGGTGTGTCTTTTTGTATGCCCTTATTACTGATGCTCCTATCAGTTTTCTTCATCTGTTCCTTCGTTCTTTGAACGAGGTACATCGATCTAGTTCTACGGCTCATGCTTTATTCTTTCCCGTTTTTATTCATAGGATTCTCCTTTTTCTCGGTTTAGGTGATTTTCCTGCTTCTGAGCCTGTACATGACATTGCTCCTATTGGTGCTACCTTTTTGAGACAAAGGGCTGCTCAACTTCGAGCTAGCTCTAAGCGTCCTAGGGTAGAGCCTTCCGGTGTCACTCCACCCCCTTCTTCTTCTACAGATGCTCCCGCAGCTGAGATGTCTGTTAATCCTGCTGCTACTGCTGGTGATATTTCTGACCTTCATCGGACTTTAGACACTGTCGTGACCGTTCAGGCGACTCATGGTCAGTTACTGGTGGACATCCTTGATGAGCTTCGTGCTTTGCAAGCAGATTTGGGGAGTTCTCGTCATTCTCCTCCACCTCCTTTTGCTGATGAGTAAGTGCTCTTTGGCAATTCGTCACAAAAAGGGGAGTATATCTTGGAGAGTTTTGTAGATGAGATTTTTGTTTTAGGGGGAGTTTTTGTACTTTGTTGTGATACTGCGGAGCTTGTGGAGTTATTAGATTGTATCTAGGCGCTTCACCTTGTATTTACTACATTTTTTGACTCTTGATTATGAGATATTTTTGTTGAGATACATTTTGTTGTATATATTTCTTGTTTCACTATGCTACTTTTCTTATTAATTTATATTTATGATGTTGTTCATGATATATCTCTTTATTTTCTGTCATGTGAAATCAAGAAGTTTTTTTTATATTCCTTGTATTTTTCACACATGCATTTATGTGTTTGTTAAGTGTTACAGGAATATATAGGTTGATTCAGTTGTGCTGCTGTCTACTTTGCAACTGTTAGATAGTAGTTAAGTTGAATTGTTAAGTGGCTTTTTATTTTGTAATGGGCTGTTTCATTTTGTAACCTTTGAGCTTTTTGTTAAGTCTGTGTTTTGTCACGGATTGCCAAAGGGGGAGTTTGTTAGGTTCTAAGAATTAGGAACTAATGTATTAGAACTTCAATTTGTAATGTTGGCAAACCATGATCAAAACATTCTTTAAGTTGTGTATTAGACTTGCTCAAAGTATGGCTTTTTATGTAAAGTTGGAATCGAGTTGACTGCAGAATTCACTGTTCACTTTCTGCCTGACTCGATCGATCGAGAATTAGACTCGACCGATCGAAAATCGAGCAGAGCGTTTTTCTGCAGAAAATTCCCAACTCAGCCCAAACTCATTTAATGTATAGGGTTTTATATTTGCCCTAAGTATATAAGGGAAAACCCTAGCTACGTTTTTAGAGTTCTGGATGCTGTGTTTGTGAATCTCATTGTGAGATCTAGAGGTGTTTACCTTCACATACACTTAAGGTTTCCAAACTCTAGATTCATGTCAAGAGGTTGGTAAATCATACAGTTGCTGAATCAAGAGAACTTAAAGATATACAAGCAGGTGCGCTTGTGGATTGCTGAAGAATTCAAGGAAAGAAGGAGTCCGTGGATCTCGGAGCTGTCACGTGGTCGTGGTAGTAAGTTTCCTACACTGGGTAATAATAGGATGTTAGTGGTCTAAGTCTTATTGTGTAAACTTCGATTCTTTTATAGTGAATTTGGTTTTACCTTGAAGATAGCTAGGTTAAATCCTCCCCAGGTTTTTTACCGGTTTAGTTTTCCTGGGTCATCATATCTTTGTGTTCTTTATTTTTCCGCTGCTTTGTTGTTTTTGATATATTTGTGTTAACTTAGTTTTATTTAAATTACCTAAGTAAATCACTTGGCTAATTCTCTAGGTTAATCTGTTGGGTTTAAGGGGTCTAAACGAACTCACAAAATGAATTTAAGTAAGGGAAATGAATGGAATGAAATTAAACAACCTTATTTCTATATTTTAAAATAAAGGAATAAAAACAAATAGTATGTAAGTAACCTTATTTGGGAGTAATATAGAGGGAAATGAATTAAATTATTTTATGACAATATTACTATTAGACCCTCTATTTTAAAATAAAGTGTTGAATATATAGCGGTATTTTGGGAGTTTTAGTAAACAAATCATTAAATCTAATTTCATTCTCTCCAATTCCTCCCAGTTTTTGGGGGAATGAAGATTTGAAATTTTAAGGGAATATAGAGGAATGAGCGTTCCCTCCTACTCAATTCATTCATTCCCACTTAAACTCTCAAACAAAGAAATGGACTTTACATTCTCTCCTCTCAAACGAGAGCCTAGGGTCTGATTTGGTTGAAATATTGGAAAAGTGAGAGGATAGAAAATGAATAAATGATGGAAAAATGGAATAATAGAAAAAATTTTAGTTTTCTCTCATGGTGTTTGGTTGGGGAGATGGAAAAATTGATGGATGGAATAGAGTTTGTATAAATTTACTATAATGTCCCTATTAGATAAAACAAAAAATAACACATTATAATTTTATCAAAAAATTGTGTATGAATGAGCTCTTCATTCAACCAAAAATATAAAGCACAAGAAGTTCAAGAACCGAAAACTTTTTTCTTAAAAAATCAAAAACAAAAAAAATAAAAATAAAAATTGTTGAGAAAAGAAAGGATGATCAAGCACTAGGAAAAAAAAAATAAAGAAAATAATGATAATATCGGAAAAGACCAAAAGCAGAGGATAAGCACATAAATAAAAAATTTATAAAATAAAAAAACACAAAAAAGGGAATGATAAGACATGAAAGAGAAAAGGATAAGCGCATAAATAAAATAATTTTGAACGTGCTAGGCAATTTCATCCAAAACTGCAGCTCCCATTTCATTCGTATTTTCTCCCCAATCTCGGGCCCACCATTTTCTCTCCTTTACACCCCCAATCAAACATACCTTCTTCTCATTTTCTCTCTTTCCAATTTTCACCTCAACCAAATGGACCCTATGCTTGAAAATTCAAATTTGCACAAAATAAAATTACAAATAAAGGATACCAAAGTTAAGGAGTAACAAGCTCAGCCACTTAACTGTATACTTTTATAAATATACACTACTTGTAAGGGTTTTCTTTTCTTTTTAAGAGGTAAAGTTTCAACCTATGACATATACGACAAAAGACTTAACCAATTGAGCTAACTGAAACTCATTACACTACTTGTAAGTTGAAAAGCCCTCTTTACCTAGAAAAATAATATATAAAAAGAGGGCCAAAATGGGCATTTGCCTCTTTCACATGAAAGATGTAGCAAAATGCTCATGTTCTAAAACTATCTGGCAAAATACCCCTATTTTGAAACTTAATTTTTAGAAAATCGAGTTTCAATGAAAAACTCGATTTGATGAATATCGAGTAATGTGAGAAATTTTACATGCAACTCGAGTTCCATGTATTTTTTTTTTTTTAAGTATATAACTCGGTTTTTAGAAAATTGAGTTTAAAACAGGGGCATTTTGCTAAATAATTCCAGAACAGGGGTATTTTGCTGGAAAGTTTTGGTGAAAGGACAAATGCTCATTTTGGCCTATAAAAATAGTAATATATAAACTTGAATATTGTTTTTTTTTTTTTTTTGATTGAAGGAGTTGGTCATGTGCAATGTACATGACTCTCAGACACATGTCACTTCTATTTGACTACCACGTTCGTTTAGATACTGCTTATTTTGTTGAAAATTGAAAATAATAAAAAAATAATAATAAAGTTACTGTTCATACTACGGTTACTATTCATTAGCCTAAATGCATTGTTCATGTCCCATGAACAATGTAATAGGCGCTCGTAAAAAAATAAATGTAGATGTGGGAAGAGCAAAATGCGCTTCCCAAACGCTCACTATATGCAACAGTAATTGCTACATACAACGTTACAACAAATCCTCTCACATATTAGAATGCTAAGTTTATGTTTGGTAACAGTTTTTGTTTCCTACTTTCAAAAACTTGTTTTTGGTAATATAAAGAAAAAAAAACAATTTTCATGTATTTTTGAAATCAAAATTTTGTTTGGTTAGCTGAAATTAAAAAGATCATTTTTTGAAGAAAAAAATGAAAAATACTAAAATATGTTGTTACTAAGATTTGAACTCTAATGCTAACTCATTAAATGAGACAGATTCATTAAATTAAATGTGTGTTTTCATTAACTTTTGAAAATTAGAAATTGAAAACAGTCTTTTACATGTTTTCAGTTTCCTTCACAAATTGAGTTTTGAAAATAGTTTTTGTTTTCTGTCCATTTTGAGTTGCTAAACAAGTTTTTTAGTTTCAAAAATAAAAAATTATTTTTGAAAATAAAAAATAAGAGAAAAAAAAACAGTTACCAAATATACCCTACATGATCATGTTTATAAGATCGTACCTTTTACACTTATTCCAAATTTTAAATGAAATTCAAGGCAGTGCAAAAGTATAACTATTATACCAGGGGAGAGGAACATTCATGTATTTAAGGCGTTCCTTCGTCAAAAAGATTGAGCCAATAAAAACGTTTTTGACAGTAGGCATCATAATGCAACGATTGATAGTTTGAAATATTTCTCTCACCAATGATTATAAACTTTACAACAATGGGTATCTCTCACATAGGCTTATGGTATCAGTCTAGACTCTAGAGGCAAGTTAATGAAGGCACTTGGTGTTGATCAACGGTCCAAAAATGCATGATACTATCTTGCACCACGATTTGCTAAACTTTGTTGCATCACATTTAAGTCTACTATTTGCCATGGAAGTGTACTGTTTGCATTGGAATGGTACTGTAGAAGGGAAATACTTGGGTCTTTTCAGAGTATAATAAAATAATGTTTTTTTCTCTCACATTCATAATGAATTTCACTATAAATTTAATGAGCTGACTCAACCATGAATTTAGAGTTTATTCCAATCCCTAAAAATGATATTGTTGAAAAAACACCCTCTAATGCCTAATAGTGGCTACAGGGTCGACACAATTATAGACAATTAATGCAATCATCTAAGGCCCCCAAATTAAAAAAAAAAATCCCACTTGTAAAAAAAAATTTAGTTACAAAATTTTTTTAATCCTTTTATTAATCAATATAATGCATTAAAAATGCTCTATTATGTCTTAAAATACAAAATATTAAAAAGGCCCCATTGGCCATTGTATTAGTATTAAAAAATTTATTTTTTAATCTGCACCCTACCACTGCACACACAATTGACAGCAATGACAGAACAGCACACTAGCACACACGTACTGCACAAAGGCCATGGCCGTACACTATTTTTAGACTTTTACTTTTTACTTTATTAATTATTATAAGTTATCACACTAATTAATAACACTCTTCTTACTGAGTAGCTCGTACTTTTCTAAGTTTTTAATAAAAAATTTTCGCCTTTGGTCAAAAAAATAAATAAATAAATTGATGGATATCATATCAACCCATTTGTATTAGAGATTAAATTCTATAAGGACGTGGTTTAAAACCCAAGTTTTATCACTCTAATCCCAACATGCCACATCATCTTATCACATATTTAAGAATAAACACAATTACACTCAATCAATTCTAATAACCATATATAAATCCAACCAAATTGAAAATTTATTGAAATGTTATTAGGTGTGATAAGATGTATTGAATTTTAAGTAAAACGCTAATATGACAATCACTTATTTATGCTGTAAAACATGAGTTTTACACCCTATCCTTATAGAATTTAATCTCTTTGTATTATAGTAATACTAATTTATTGTACTTAATTATGCAAATAGATGAAAATACTCCAATTAGTGTATTTAATTATTTAAATATGCTGTTTCTCAAAAAAAAAATACTAGATTCTTTGCTAAATGCATATGTTGCTTACAGAATATTACTAACAATACCTGTTACGGTTGCATCTGCAGAAAGAAGTTTTTCAAAACTAAAATTAATAAAATCTTATTTAAAGTTTACTATGTCATAAGAAAGATCAAGTGAATTAACTATATTATCAATTGAAAAAACATGTTAAATAAACTTAAATACAAAAACTTAATTAGTAATTTTGAATCTCAAAAAATAAGAAAAATAGATTTTAAATAATAAATAAATAAATAAATTTAATAAATACTTAAATAAAAATAATAATAAATAAATAAAAGCTCCACTTAAAATTTTAGCCACTAGCCCCAAAGTTATTAACAATTCCTCATTAAACCGCTGACACACTCATGGAGGGAAGATTTGCTGAATGAGCTATTTAATGAAAGCTATAGAAGCTCAAGATTTATGAAAGACGAAGGATAAGTGGAAGCTATGGAAGCTCAAGATCACATGTACAGTAAATGATGGACTGATAGTTTGATTTTATGACACATTGATTGATAAAAAAGACAGGAATAGTTTGTCAGGAAATTTTCTTCCACTAGTTTCTTTCATTCATTAAAAATGTCTCTTTTTTTATTCCTTGAAAATTTATTCATTAAGCGTTTTTTTTTTTCTTTTTCTTTTTTGGTTGATAAGATTCATTAAATGTGAACGGTAGGAAGTTAGTCACGTAGGAGTCAAGTTTGGTCCACTTTAGTAACGTGGGTAACCGGTAGGAGTTTGGTCCACTAGACTTGATGCATTTAAATTTAATAAAATAGGACGCCTTAAATTTAGGGGAGACCACATATGATACGCTTAATAAATGTGGATTTTTTTATCCTGACAGGAAATTTTGGGAGACCACATATGATACGCTTAATAAATGTGGATTTGTTTATCCTGACAGGAAATTTTGGAAGGATCCTGACCGGAAGTTTTTTGATTGGTCTACACTTCTAGTATTAGACCACCAGTATTGGACCACCAGTCTCACTACTAAGAATATATGGCTAGACTTAGGTTTAGTGTTTAGTAGTACTAGATTTGTTGAAATGATGATATATGTCTATTTTTAGACACGTGTCACTATTTAATCAGATCCAATATGATAACATGTGCCTACTTGTAGACATATGTCACTATCTGACCAGGTCCAGTGCATTTTTGAAAATAATTGTGAGAACATATATACGCTCTATTTGTTTAAATGAAAAACAAATCCAAATCTTCTGTCTCACTTTTCCTACTTCACTCTATACTCTACTAATAAATGCTTGCCATGTGTTAACTTAATTAATTAAATACTACCATTAATTAATAATAGTAATATTAATAAGTCAATAATAATAGTATTTAATTAATTAAGTTAACACGCGGCAAACAATTATTGGTGAAGTATAGAGTGGAGCAGAAAAAGTGAGATAGAAGATTTGGACTCTTGTGTAAAGATATTTTTCTGTATTTGGTAGCATCTGAATAAATGAGTTAAAAGAAAAACTATCTTTAGTTAACATACAAAGTATGACTTATTTTAAGAGATTGTTTTACACTATTTTTTTTTTTTTTTTGGAAAATAACTCTATCTCACAGCAAGCTAAATAAGGGAAGTTGTAAGATTGTTTTTCAACTCATTTAAGGATGCTACCAAACATAAGAAAATGAAATTGTTTTATAGAAAATGTTTTTTGGAAAATAACTAATTTTTTAGAAAACATCATTGCTGAAACAAACAAAGCGTATTGTTGAGTCATCCTACATCGGTAAGGTATGATATCGAAAAAGGGTTTATCACTTGCTCCGCGACGCTAACTGCCGCATGCAATTTTGGTGTTGGTGTGTGACTGTATTCCCTTATCTCATCCCACTTCCCCTATATATATGTGTGCGTGTGTTTCTCATAAAAAAAAAAAAAAAAAAAAACAAAGCGTATTTATGAGTTTGTTAGTAATAATTAGGTCATATTTGGCAAACTGTAATAAGCACTATAATGAAATGGTTATTCTTATGGTTTAACTATTTTGTAGTTTGATTAAATTTTTTTTTTTTTCTAAAGGTCAAGTCAATGCCTTCCATTCATCATAATTTTGAGTTGCTACATTTTTCAATTATAAAAATACCTAACCATGTGAAGAGATTTATACATGAAAATATTATTTTACATACAAACACATGAATCCCATCACACCTTTAGGTAATTTTGTGATTAGAAAATATAGCAACCCAAAATCATAATGAATGAGGGGTATTGATCTTTAGGGGAAAAAATCATATATATATATATATATATATATATCGCATGTGCCCAAATGCTAGTTTAGAGTTAAGTGTCCCTATCTCCAATTCTTTTCTTTGGAGTAAAAAAATACCATAAAAATGGTTAAATAAGAGAGTCAAGAGAAGGTGAGAATGTAGCCATAAAATTTTCTATGGTTTAAAATCATGAAGCACAAAGCTTAAAGTTGTTACGAGAATATCCAATAAAAAAAATGTTGTGGAAATACAGAATTTCCTACAATCTTTTTCACTACACTTCCACAACGCTGGCTTTATCGTTATTCACTTATCCATTATTTTATCTCTCAATTTAAAAGGTATTTAATTTTGATTTATTTTGAAAAAAAAATTAAGGAAAATGACATTTTTACAATATGTAATCAACTATTTAAGTTAAGTTGTGCAAAGAACTAGGCCATAATGAGTTAGGCAACGGTTGGAGTAGGTTTTTGAGACAGTTAGACCATGCAGAAGTAAGCTAGCATAATAAGATTTTCTCTCGGCGTAATCTAAGGAGCTCTATTTTAGTATATATATAGAGTGATAATGGTTACAAGAATAGTTTAGATTGCTACCTTCCTTTCCTTCCGAATTCCCTCCCCCCCTTTTACGGAGGATCTTTTCCATTATATATCTCCATTTGGACCATCTTAATCCTACACTTGTTGGTCATTTAAGTCTCTACTTAAGTATCTGTCCCATCAGACACCCTCTATAGCTTTCTGTGAGTTGCGGTAACTAAGGCGACACTGTTCAGGGGTCTTCTCCACATAAATGCGACCAGAAAAGTAACTGCAGTACATTCAATGCGGTGATAGCAGCTTTCCTCCCTATATTTTTGGGTTTCCCCTTTTCTTGTACATTTATGATGCATGTCCTTGTCACAGGAGATTCTTGAAAGGTCACCTTGGTTGCTGGAATGCATATTTGAGCTGTATTTACCATTCCCGAGGGGATATTCCTTCTCGGACCACTTTCACATTCGTGCCATGCTCATTAAGTTCCGAGTGTGAACCATTCATTACCATTTGTTCGTCCTTGGACCATTCACGCTCTTGGCCAAGGCCCAAGGCTCAACATATGATTTTGGGCACTTAACCCTACAATATATATATATATATATATATACACTTTTTTATTAAAAAATACCTTCTAGATATTTATTTTACTTTACTTTTAAAGTCTCATATTTCCATGATTTTAGTTCAGATAAATTACATTTAAATATATTTATATTTGAATTAAAATTAGTTTACCCACGTACACATGTCATTTGAATTCAACCTCAAACTTTCCAACGTTATTATGCCTTTAAAAAACTAAATTTATAAATAAATAATACTAAATATACTACAAAATTTTTTGCATAGAGGTTACAATGATGATGCACAAATCATACACACACACACACACACACACACATATATATATATATATATATGTTCATTAGGTGATTGCTGCAAGTGATAAAGTATATCAAATTTATTGGCGTATATTGTTCATACAAATTAAAATAGTCATACAATTATTCATTACACATCTGATTTACAATGTAAAACCAAAATTAATCCCTCCAATATCTCATTTATCTCATTTGTTACTTCATCTAATTGTTGGTTCTCACCTCACTCTTCTATAAAGTAATGATTTCCACAATATAGAGGGGGAGATAGCGATGAAGTGAGATAAAATTTGGGCAAATCAAAGGAGCTGTGGAAAGAAAAATGGAAAACGGGCTTGGTAAAGAAATAGATAAGAAGATATTAAAGACACGTAATATTAGAAAAAAAAATTATGAGAAGAAAAACACACAACGTACAAAAAATAACTTCAACAATGTCAAAGCAACATACCTCTTTGAAAATAAAGATGGTCATGAAGTGAGAAAAAAAAATTGGACATCTAAGGCACTGTGGAAAAAGACTTGAAAAAGAGATAAAAGAATAAGAGACTAAAAAAAAACCGTGAGATTACTAAAAAATTACGGAAACAAAAACACACAAACTAACAACTTAATAATTTCAACAATTTCAAAGGACACAAATCTTTCTGAAATTAGAGATGGTGATGAATTGAGCAAAAAATTCAAGGTAATCCAAAAGTCAGTGCAAAGAAATTGAAAAAGAGACATGTAAGATATAGAAAAATTCTTAGGTACTTTCGGAGTATAGAGAAATGATGCTCCTTCCTCTCACATTCATGGTGGACCCCACCTTGAATTTAATGAGTGGATCCCACCATAAATGTGAAAGGAAGGGGCATCATTCTCTATTCTCTAAGAATACCTGAAAATTACTCATGAGATATATCTAATAAGAGATGGTATGTGCTAATTCTTAGGAAAAAGAAGTGTCGCACGTGTGAGATTGAAATATATGTAAATAGCAATAGTGTGTGACAACTTTTCTAAGAAAAAAAAGGGTCAAACAACTCAGTTGTAGTTATTAGCAGTTTAAAATTTTTTCTAACCATTTTTTAAATTAAAAATATATATATTTTAAAGTAGTTAACCAAAACTTTTGGTGCTAAAAACTTGTGGCCATTTCGCTTTAGGAATTAGAAAAACAAAATAAAATAAGAAGAGAACTTAAAATTCATTATTAAAAAAGGGAGGGATAAAAAAGGCTAAAATTTAGGATTTTGAAAATGAGTAGTTTTACGGAGCTAGAGATGTATTTTTACTGGGTTATTCTCTATTTTGTCCATGTTTGTAAGTAGGGTGTAAGGGTATTTTTGAACTATCAAAAGTCCTACTCGAAACATGAGAAACCCCTTAAATAGTAGTATAGATATAAATTATAAGGAATACTGAAACGTTTGAAATAGTCATTCTTTATGAATAAATATTTTTTATAATGAGGAAAATTATTCATCTATAAATAGTTATTCATTAGATGGTGTAATAGTTTCTAAAATTAATATATTATCTAATATACAAACTTTCCATATACATATAACAATTATAAAAGTTTTAAATTTTAAATTTTAAATAGATAATCAATCTTTTTCAAATTTAAAAAATATTATTTTTAAGAAATATAATTGTATATGTAAGATATTTCCTATACATGGATTTTAAGTTTCATTCAAACGTTACAACTTACAACTAAACATATGAATATGTTTAGTCATTCCATTATAACACCTTTTTTTTCTCTAAAAAAATGTAATATATTTTATTCCCAATAATAATGATTACTATTCATGTCGTAACCATTTAGTGTACCAAACATGCCCCTAGAATTTAGAACACTATTTTTTTTTTAAGTTCAAAATACTTTTTTTTTTTAAAGAAAAAATTTTTAAATACTGTTTGTAATGAATTTGCGCCCAAAGCCTATATAAATCCTCTCCTTTTTTTCTTCTTATCATTAATTCTCTAATCACAAAAAGAAAAAGAATTGTTAGCAATCATTGTTTGCATAGGTTATAGTTTGGTTTATTCTCAAAACCAAGAGAGAGAGATAAGAAGGGGTGGCTTTTTTTTCTTGGCTGTTATTTTATTTTAACTAAACTAATAAGAGCATTCACAACTGATATCTTTAGACTATTCTATTTTACCATTTCAGAAGCTACTTTATCTATTATACCATACCATTTTACAATATATCCAACATCCCAACTTTTATTTTACAATACAAAAAATTAAAATAATATAAATTATACAATAAAATAATAAACAAATTATCTATTTGTCTCTCTCTCATTTCTGTCCCTACCTCTCCCTCACTTTTTCAACAACCAAACAAACAATCACCACCATGCCACCACCATGCCCACCACTGCCCTCTGCCCACCAAAATCCCAATGAAACCAAAAATCCAAAAAAAAAAAAAAAAAACAAAACAAAACAAAACCCACCAAAAACCCAACAAACCCATAGCAAAAACAGCCAAATAACCCACTACCCACCACGCTAAGCCAACCAACCAATCCAAATCCAACACAAACCCCATCAAAATCCAAAATACCAACCCATAGGAAACCAAAATCCAACCAATCCAAACCCAAAAGACAAAAATTAATAGCAAAAAATCAAACAAATCCATCAGAATCCGCCATGCCCACGTCGATCTCACCACACTGTGACCACTTCGATCTCCGCCACACCGAGACCATGCCGATCTCCACCATGCCGTGACCACTCCGAATCCAACCCATGTCCAGTGGCAAGCTTGAACGAAAGAGAGATGTGAGTGAGGGAGTGAGGAGTGAAGAAATAGAGAGAATCAGAGAAAAAAATAAAGGAAATGAAGAAATAGTGGTTGATAGAGGGAGGGAAAAAAGAATGTTATATTATGCCATTTGCTACAGTAAAGTACCGTAATATAAGTAAGACAGTACTGCAGCACAATTGTAAAATTTTTGACTAGTACAAGACCGAGTAATGGGCTTATATTGTGCTTTGATGCTAAAATCTCCCTACATATTCCGTTTGCAATGCCGGATGTGATTGCTCTCTAATAATGTTGGAGAGGATAAGATACTTTATTTTTGAAACCATCAAAAGGGCTGTTTTAGCTTCTTCCCAAGCATCTTCTCTATTGGTGCTTCTTAATTTAGCCATCCATGTATGGATGATATAAAAAACCAGGGCTATACAGTTTGTAGTTTTTAGGAATTATTAATCCTTGGCACGTGTTTTTAAGTGTATACAACTTAGGGTTGTCCAAGACCCCATCAAGACCCACAAAATTGATTGAACCGATTGGACTAAAATCTCTGCCAACAACTCTGGCGGTCGTGTGGGTCTCCACCTTCTAGAACTAACTTCGGCAGGTCTCTTCCTCCAAAATCTAACAAACCCAACCCGACATTGAAAAAACCCAAATCTGACGAGATCTAACCATCCATACAACTTGTCCAGTGAAATCCAGCGAGATCCATTCATTTTGTCGTCGTTTCCAGCCCATCCGATAATGAATCCAATCAATAAATTTTTAAAAACTCTTAGTGGTAGATTAGATTATTAAAATAATAAAAATAAATAAATAATGAAAGGTCTCCACCGTCCAAAATCAACACTGGCGGGTCAAGTCCAACAAACCCAACCCAACCATGAAAAAACTTAAATTCGGCGAAATCCACTCATTCCGGCATCGTTTCCAGCCCATTCCAATGACGAATTCAATCAATAAATTTCTAAAAATCCTTAGTGGTAGATTATATAACTAAAATAATATAACAATAAATAATGAAACTTCTTTTAAATTTCTAAAAAGTTTTAGTAGCAAAATTTTCTTGGAAGTAAAGTTTTAGAAACATTGGCTAGTGATATATAAATTAGGGCACTTAAAGAGGAATATATATATATATATATATATATATTGTGGGGGTCATAGGCCCACTTTTAGATGTTGGGTCATGTGCTTGTCCGAGGAGGCACACTTGTCTGAGGACAGTAAATTACGATAGAAATGCACGGCTACAAATCTCGCAAGGATTTGGCCAGTATGTAGACAAAGAAGAGTTATCCGAGGAGGATTGCCTCTTCGGATGATCAAAGAGAAAGTCAGGATGAACGCTCCGGCATTTATTCTGATATTTAGGGGATTCTTCTGATATATGAACATCCAGTAAGCACATAGGACAGGTGGAAGCAGTAAGATATTATGTAAAAAGCTATTACTACCGCATTAATTACCCTGCAGCTAACCCTATGGCTGCATTAATGAGGAAAGGGTGTCTGAACAGTGACTCTCAACCTTTACAGCTGCCGTGTAAAAACTTTAAGAGAAAGTTGATGGGACAAGTATCAAAGAAAGGTCATCTGACCGGCACGTGAGAGAAAATGGAGTATAAAGAAAGCTAGAGGCAAGGAAAGAAGGGATCGAACAATCTGGGAAAGAAAGAAAGAAGCAAGAAAGAGAGAGAAAGAGAGACATAAAGTTATAAACCTTCAAGTAACTATATTACTACCCTTCTCGGATCAAGCCGAGGATGATTTTATATAACATCATTGCTCTATTTTTATCTGTCTGGACTTAGGATACATCTGAGTAACACTTTATCTCATTTAAAGCCCAGTTTTTCTAGCCCACCCTCTATAAATTCATTGCAAGGACTTTTTGGACCTGGATCCATCTCGCTTGTGGGCCAAATCTCCGAAACTGTGTCCTTATATATATATATATATATATATGAATACAAATCATCTGTACCATTTTTTGTGTTCCACTTTATGTTCACCAATCACAACTTGTCATGTATATATTTAACTTTCCTTATAAAATAGACAAAGTTTAAAATGGAAAAAAATAAATAAACACATGACAAGTTATGACTGATGGAACATAAAATGAAACACAAAATGTAGTACAGAGAATTTTTATTCATATACTAACCTCATCACACGTGCTTCGTGCGTGTGATGAGGCTCTTTTTTTGTTGGGGTTTAGTGTCATAATTGCACGAGTAATGAGGCTCTTTTTTTTGTTGGGGTTTAGTGTCATAATTTTTCATTTATCCCAATTTGAGGTTTACACATTTGTTCGCCATATTATGCATTTAGAACTACTAACACTTCAGGAGTGTGATGAAGCTAACTCCAAAAAATGAACGCCTAAATAGTATTGGGTTTGTTCATTTTTTGGAGCTAGTCTCATCACACTCCTAACAGTGTTAGTAGTTCTAAATGCATAATATAATGAACAAACGTGTAAACCTCAAATTGGGATAAATGAAAAATTATGACACTAAACCCCAACAAAAAAAAGAGCCTCATTACACGTGCAATTATGACACTAAACCCCAACAAAAAAAGAGCCTCATTGCATGCACGAAGCGCGTGTGATGAGGCTAGTCTATGGTAAGAGGATTCTGACAAAAATAGTTATTGCTTTTTTTACTGTCAAAAATACTCCTAATTTAATTAACTTCTCATTATTTTTGAAAATATAAGATATAGATATGAGGTTAGAATTGTAAATTGTCAAAAAAATTAAAATATTCCTATTAAAAAATAAAACTACCCCACGTCCCTTTCTCAATTACTCCTATAAAATAAAATAAAAATCCTATTAAAACAATTTATTCCTTCCCTCCACTCACACATCCTTATAAATTTATTTATAATTCTAAAATTTAGTTTTTTAATCCTAAAATTAACTACTTACTATACATCTATAAAAGAAGTAAATAACAGCTTAAATTTAAAAATTTGCAACTACTTTTTTATTTAACGGCAAAAAGCTCACAAATTTTTTTTTTTTTTTTTGTTAAAAGAAAAGCTCACAGTTATCAATTTTTGTTTAATCCAAAAATTTAGTTTTTATTCCTATAAGTTAGTCAATTACTACACATTGATAACAAAAGTTAAAAAGATATTAAATTTTAAATTTTTTTTGGGTGTTGTTGTTTTTGTTTTTATTTATGCTTTTAAAATATATATATATATATATATATTTATGACAATTATCTAGTTTTGTTCAATTCTAAATTGTAGTGTTTTAATCCTAAAATTTAGCCATATACTACACATCCATAACAAAAGGCTAGAATGAGCTTAAATTTAAAATTTAGTAACTACCATTTATTTTCTTTTACGGTAAAAGCTCAAATTTTTGTTGTTTTAGTGTTTTTTTTTTTTTTTTTTTTTTGTTCAAAGGAAAGGCTCCAGGATGCTTTAAAAGAGCTTAAGTCCTAAAATTTAGATCAATGCTGAATCCACGTTGTTGTTGTTGTTGTTGTTGTTTTTTTTTTTTTTTTTTTTTTTTTTTTTGGTTTAAGAAAATTAAGGCTCGCAGTTATCAATTTTTGTTTAATTCAAAATTTTAATTTTTTAATCTTAAAGTTAACCACTTACTACACATCCATAACAAAAGTTAAAAAGAGTGTAAATTTAAAATTTATCAACTACCTTTAAAACTAAGTAAAGGTAAGTAACATTTTTGATAAAGTAGTAAATTAATAATTATAAAAAAATGTAAATTGGATTTTACATAGAATTATACAAATGATATATATAGTTTCTGTTACAAAAGAAATTTTTTACGACAATTTCTTAGATAACAACCATTTCATGTGAGGTTTGAATCTCACCCAAATTATCTAATATTCCATTCCATCGCTTCCTCAATGCAATCCAATAAATTTGTACATACGTCAACCCGACATATCAAAGAATTTTGGAACTTTTTCATAAGACCCAATATTTTATTTTAATCCTTATATACATTAGCATATGTTACATCTTTGTTCTCAAAATAAAAATAATATTAAAAATAGGAAATGGACAATGTAGAAGTTTGCAAATTAATATCTATATTCTAACCTGGAATTTGATTACAGAAGCAAAAGAGTTCTTAGTGTGTGCAATCTATCTATCAAAAACAGACTCTTAGAGAAGTAATGGTTCCAACGGGTAAGCTACAAAGACACAAACAGAGGGCTGCAAATTAGTCTATTTAGTAAGAAATATATTTTTTTTTGTTGTTTTTTTTTTTTTTTTAATTAACAAAGACGTAAACCATTTGAATTTTTATATAATTCTATTTTAGAATCTAATTTATAATAACTATGGGAGCAGGTTTACTATACACTCTTCTATGCTTTGGTTGACCATAAATCATTCCAAATGTATTTCACTTTCTTTGTTGCACTTCGGGCTCTTCTTCCCTTATCTAGATTGATACCACTCCTGATAGCATGAGTATCTTGAATAGGGAATACAATTAAAGGATTGGTGCACGGAACATCAAACACATCACCCTTATCTTTCAAACCCAACTTATTACTTAAATCTTAAATAAACTTGAACTAATATGTAGCCTCAATTCTTAAATTTTAAATAAACTTGCAGATGCAGTTAACATATTTGTTTTTTAGAGCTCTTCCATTTTTTTCCCAAAGTACAATGCTTTCAATTCATCATTTTTGTTTTTTAGAGCTTCATAAGGACTAAGAAATTGTAACAAAGAGAGAAGATGTTAACTATAAAAAGTAAATCTCAACAAATGCAAACTAATAATCAGATAGAAACAACCCAGTTTTGAAAAATTTTCACATCAAGATTTTTTATAGAGAAGCAATTCAACTACACACTTTATCACAAAGAAAGAGAGGAAGGGCAAATATTTATAAAAACCGGCTAAGAGGCTAAGAAACACATCAAAATCATAAAGTAAATACCTAAAATCAATAATTTAATTTTCTCACCTCTATTACTTAGATTCTGTAACAAATTAGCACTGGGGCAATTCACCGAAAACTTACCTCTTTTTTTGTCTTCAAATAAGCAAAGAATTTTAGTTTTGAATTTTGATTGATATACTATAAATCTATAATCGTCTTTTATAGTAGAAAATGGTAGCTTGGTTGGATAATGTTTTGGGAGTTTTTTTTTTTAATTTTGAAATTAAAAAAAAAAAACTGTTATAAAAAAGAGTGGTAACTGTCTATTAAATCGTGGATGAGAAACTAATCGTAAGTGGATAATTCAGGGGAAAAAAATGGAAGTGGGAATGTGGGATAACCGGATAAGGGGATTGAGGGAGAAAACCAAGACATGGATTTAGATGGCTAAAAAAAAAAATTGATTAAAGAAAGAAACTTTCTTTTTAAAATTTCTAAGTAACGTGTTTTGATAGGAGTGATTAGAGTAGATTTGAATTCCTATATGGTGGGAAATGTGTTAGGTAAGACTTAAGAGTAAATGGTCCTATTTTGTAGATGGTGTTTTACATAGAAGTTAAAGAAGCATTTTTACCAAGTTTTGCCCCTACTTGAACATAAGCTGTAGGGGTATTTTGGGAGAGAAAAAAAATCCGGTCCAAACAGGGACAACCGCTTAAATAGTAGTATATATATATATATATAGAGAGAGAGAGAGAGAGAGAGAGAGAGAGAGAGTAATGCTACAGACACAAACTAGTTTACAACATTTTTACTAACCGCTGATGTGGCTTTGGTAATTTTCAAATAATTATTGGTAAACATAAACGTGATGTTAGTAGTGAACCAATATAAGAACTAATAAGAATTTGTCACATCAATAATTTATAAAATAGTTTGTGGATGTAGCATTACTTTTATATATATATATATAGGGGCGGAGGCACATGTAACATTGGGGGACCATCCCCCACCCTCTCCCCCCCCCCCCCCCCCAAAAACTTTGAAATCCCTTTTATAATAATATATTAAAGTAGGCTGGGTCCTTAAAATTGTAATGATTGGCCCCAACAAAAATTTCATAGATCCTAGTTTACCTGAGTTTGCCTGTTCTTTCCTCTAAAATCAAACAATGACCCATTTAGTTAGTTTGCCCCACTGTTAGTTTATCAAGTAGACCCCATCCAATAAACTTTTACCAAAGCCTAACAAATGCCTAGATGCCATGTGTTCTTTCTTTTTTATAATTATACAAAAGTGCAGTGCATTGTGTTCCTTGCATTCAAAAGTGCACTGTGTTCCTTTGTATATTTTGTGCATTGGCAACACAAAATTATGAGTTTTTTTCTTACAAATTTGATCTTTTCATCATCATCTCATATTTTCTCTATCTAATTTTATCTTTTAATTTTAGTTTTAGATGCATTGATTTGAGTTTAGAAATAATATTATTATATTTTAAATTTGATAATTTTGTATAACATATATTTATAAATTTAACATAGGAATATATAATTCTGCCCCCCAAACAAAATATCCTGGCTACACCCCTATATATATATAAATAGATAGATAGATAGATAGATAGAAGACTCCAATTAATTACCAGGCCTAGTCATTTTTAATGAGTGCAATAATTGAGGAAACCATTAACCTGATCTTGATAAAAACGATCAAGAACACCAAATTAAAAACATAATATCAATAATTAAGATGTATTACATTATCTAAAATATAAAAATATAAAATTTAAGCAATAAATGAACTATGTTAATAGAAAATTTTAAGAGAATAGAAAATGCAATAAAAAAGAAGATAACTCTTCTTACATAAAAAGCCAAATCCCTTATGCATGTAATTCTTCTCTTAATTTTGGTGTTGATTGATTTCAACATTCTTAAATAGTAGAAGTAGAGTTGATGCTCCATTTATTTCACCGTGAAATGCTGTTAGGAAAATATTGTCAACATTTTATTGGGTTTATTTCATTGTAAAATTTGACCAAACTTGAAAATGTTTTCTGTTGATCGTAAAATTCTTCATAAAATTTTGTAAAACATTTTATCAAAAAAGCTGTAAAACCCCCTCCCGTAATCTAATGGTTGGGAGGCACTGATTTTGGTGGTTTGTACTTAAAAATTTATATGTTACATTAAACACCTGAAAATATTTTCACTGAAAGCATTTTCTAGCGAAGCAAACGAAGTGGCAGCTAAACTCAATTTTTCTTAGGCTGTGTTTGGCAACATGTAAATTATTTTCTGAGTATAAAATATTTTTAGGTGAAAATGTTTTTAGGAAAGGAAAATATTTTCAAGTGTTTAGTTGCATCCTGATAATTGTATTGGAAAATATTTTTAGGTGTTTGGTAACATTCTGAAAATGCTGTTTTTCTACATTTTTCTCACATTTTCTTAACCATTTTCTCAACTTCCAAACAAATTTTATAATTAAAAATTTCAATATATAAACTTAAAGAAACAAAAATCAAAACATAACCAATCGTTAAACTCTCAAACTAGGTGAAACTAAGAGAGGGAGGAAGAAAGAGTGAAAGACTGAGGGAAAGAGAGGTAGATCGTGAAAGAAATAGGGATCCGATCAAGGGGGGTCGATCTAGAGGCGACGGTGACGAGATTGAGAGGTGGAGGAGACGAGCTACAGGGCGGCGACGACGACGAGCTTCGAACGACAACGAGCTTCAAGGAATGACGACAAGCTTCAGGTGACGACGATCTAAAGCATCGAATGACGATGAGCTTCAGGCGGCAGCAATGATGAGCTTTAGGCACGATGGTGGGGTCATGGGTCCGGGGCTGATTCTGGTCTTTACCGACGATACCCTCTCCTTCCTTCTCGACATGGGCTTAGCATGAGTAGCTCTCTCTCTCTCTCTCTCTCTCTCTCTCTTGGCTTGTGTGAGTCCAGAAATTGTTTGAAGGTAAAATAGATGTGTAATTTATTATACGGGTCAAGGGGCATATTTTATAGTCAAACTTTTTTTATTTTCAGTTTGACTTTATTTTACATGTGCACCCAAATACGCACAAAGTTGTAAAATATTTTTCCAATTCCATTTATACCTGAAACAAACGCAACCTTAGACTCAAATGTTTGTGCTTATCGACAATGCTTTGCAGTGGTTAGGATGACATTCTTCATGAATCATGGGTTAATTGTAAGAACCATTGTATTTGTATGTGTACATATATAAAATGTAATGTTAGACTATTCATGTATCATGGGTTTGACCTCAAAGGACTGGATTTGCCGATTTGCTTGGACTGCTCACATGCGTCTTCTAGAAGTGTACAGCAAAACCCACGTACCCTCCCATTTTCTTATTGTTTGTGTCACATGCACTAACTTTTTCTATTTCTACTTTTGTATCAAGCACTTTACAAAAGTACATTTATATATACATTTTTTATTAAATGATAAATCCAAGGGGATCATTGCGCATTTGGGAGAAGGGGATGTGGGTTCTTTGTATAGTTCTTCATTTTTCTTTCTACCTAGATTCTAGTAAAAATTATTACATCACGAATAGTTTTGCATTTCACACACATATATATAGTCAAAGTTTAGAGAAAATTCAATTAAATTCTAAATCATATATATAATAAGAAATCATTACATATTTTAGAAATGTATGGTTTTAAAAAAAATGTAAGTTAATACCATGAATAATTTGAACCTCTTCTAAAAAAATATGTATAATTTGAATCGTATAATTGTGATTATTTTTAATTATGTGAGAGACCGCGCCCTCGGCCCGTTTTATAGGATGTTGGGCCAAACTCACGTGAATAGGTGGAGTCATATTATTGCCTCTCAAAATGGAGGTTCGACTAGTTATATTTTTCCCTTTAGATTAAGGGTTTTACAATGGAGTCGGCACTTATTTAATTACTAGGATAAATAAGAAAACCAAAATTGAAAAATTCCTCATTTTATTAATTTTCAATTGAATTTACATTGATCATAAGAAAATTACATAGCTTTAGTCCTAGATACAATCTAAGATAAAGTACATAGCTTTGTTTCCTAGTTACAATCTAAAAATTGAAAATTACAAGGATAAACATTGGTCTATCAACCCTTGATCTAAACTCAGAGGCTATATTACAAGGTGGGAAGCTATTAGGCACCCACCTTACCCGGTGAAACCGGTCTTCTAGACTATGGTGGCCAACATTCATATCACATCATCCAATATGTCACCAATCAATTTGGATGTTGAATTTAATGTGTGTGCATGTGATAAACCCTAATTCAATTTATTAAGCATGTCATTTTGATTGAAAGATAAGTTCTAGTGAATGTGTGTGGATGGTGATATCTTAGATTCAAGAATTTAAAATATTTATTAAACAAACATATTTTTCATGTTTTTGATGTGGATTTAAGATCAAAACTAGTATTATGCATGAACATGTGATGAACAATCAAGAACATGTGAAGAACATATAAGAAAAATTAAGAACATTCAAACATATTTAAAGGAATTTAAATGATTATTATCATGATTATTATCATGCTTTAATCTTAAACTCTTATCACGGCAACACAAAATAAATAAATAAATAAATAATTAGGGAAAGGGATTATTATCATGCAAGATCCATATGGTGGAGGAGGAGACTCTTGAGGGAGCTTCTAAGGGTGGAGGAAAAGAAGAGTTAGGAGAGGAAGAGTAAGTCTCACTCAATAATTTGAATCTTAAGGAGACCAAGATATGACAAGACTACTCAACTTCCTAGAACTCAAGAGAGGAGAAGAGAGGGGGGTTTTTTGTTTGTGTCTTTTGGAATGGAGGAGAGAGGGGGTTTATATAGTAGTGGTTGAGGAAATATGAAAGGAAGGCCATTTAATGAGGGTTGACAAAGAATCATGAACCTAGACCTCATTTTAGCCTTTGGGGAAATCTGGTGCATAAATGGAAAGATTGGTGGAAGTGAGGAGCAAGCCAAAATTTGATTTTCCAGTAGCTGCTGTAACAGCCTATAGAGCCAACTTTGAAAAATCATATCTAACTCAATTCTGATCGGAATTGTCTCTTTCTTATGCTCAAATTGAAGCCCCAGATGTCTAGTTTATGCGAAAATTAACCTCATTTATAGATTTAAATTATTATGAGAGATATCGATAAAATGGTAAGCAGAGGTCATTTGTTAGAAAATAGTTTCAGTGCAATTAACATTAATAGGTCCCAAATTAGCTCCCAATTAACATTAAATGGCTCAAATCACTCTCATTTTAGACTTAATTGGTTCCAAATTTACCCTAATTGAAAGATAATTACACAAATTACTCATTGAATAATTAATGTTTAACTATCTAGTTAATTAGGTGTGTGCAACCCTACCATAAAATGTAGTCCTAACCAATCAAATTATGATACATCATTGATCTCAAATTGATTATACTTATAACCAATTGAAATCAATTGTTTATAATCACATATAGTCGGACTCAATTTGTGATAGTGTATCTTAGCCATTAAAACTTGATTTGATGATAACTTTCAATTTGATCGTCCGATTAGAGCTTATGACCAATCGATTTGATTGTTACAACATCAAGATCATTTTGGTAGAATGAGATTAAAGATCTAATGAACAGAATCAAGATGCATATTTCCAAGGAAAAATTACACTTTTACCCTCCAGGTGAGGTTAAATGCGGGTTGCAAAATGGGGTGTCAACAAATTGTATCCGTGCATATGCACGGACTACACACTAGTTTAAAAGAATGACATAATTATTCCTACATATTTCCTTTGCTCATCATTACTTTTTGAAACCCTAATAAAAATATAATAAAATGGGGTTACTTTCTTAAGAACAAACATTTTTTTGTTGGCAAATTGGAGATCCTCTGATGTAAATATGGATATTTTGGAATTTGGATATGTCCCAAGTTTTTGAGTTTTGTAATTTTAAGTGGATTCCCCAATCTACAAACAATATACATCTAGGACTGTTCTATAATTCGGATTCCCACTTTGGTTGAAGTCCTTGCTTCTGTTTCTAGGAGTAGCCCCTCCTCTTCTTAATAAAGTTTATTGATTCATAAAAAATAAAACATTTTTTTTTTGTTTTGTTTTCACTTATTTGAAGTTTCTATGCTTTGAGACATTTAATTAAGGAGTGGGAAAAAGAAAAAGAACAAAAAAGGGGTAAGTAAAGACTAAATGAAAGTAGATTAAAGAGAATCAACTTTCCAAAATAATGACACTAAAATTGAATTCCCAATCTCTTATAGATAGTTTAACTAATTAACATCCTTACTTTGAATTCAAGTATTTTTATGGTCCGTTTGGAATCTTTGGTTTGACGGGAAAGGAGTGGGAGTAGAGTAGAGTAGAGTTAGCCCAAAATTAGCTTATTTTCAGCCAGTTCTACTCTACTCCTCTTCGCTCCCCCCCCCCCCCCCCCCCAATCCAAACAGGCCTTAAAGAAATTTGATTAAGATGTAATTGAGTTTGATGGAACTACAGAGGTCCTACTCATTGATCCGACTATCTTAAAAACAATTAGCAAAAAAAGTCATTTTTGTTTTATAATAGAAAACCATAGTGGTCATTTGGAGTATAAAATGCCTAAATCACCTCGTCTCCCAATCAAATTTCTTATTCTTTTTCTCCCCCACGAGCCATGAGAGTACTTTGGTGTTGGAGTCATTTATTTGGAGCATGATGTATACCTAGAGGTCTTAAATTCAATCCATTACACTATTAGTCCATGGGGTTTCAATGGTGTTTTATGGGCAAAGAATGAAATTATTTGGCCAAAAATTAGGACATCACTTTCTTATAAATAAATAAATAAAAAATAAAAAATCTTATATTTCGCTTTCTTGCCCTTCAAACAAACATAAGAAAGATGAAGTTAGAGTTTGAAATTACAAACAAGTTAGAGTACTCTTTTCCTCCTAATTCTTGAGGAATTTGCTAACACCGTTAGGCCTTAAGGTTTAAATTAGACTTGTCAATTGGGTTGGGTTGATTTGGTTTTGGTTAGTTCAATTCGTTATAATCAGGACATCCTAAATGGATTATCGAATCTATTACTCTAACCCGATTTTTAGGGGTTAGGTCGACTTGACATAACCTTTATTTTTTCACATAATAAAGAAAATTAAAATAAAAAAAGAAACTTAATTATGTTATCTTTGTCTTTTTTTTTATAAATACAAATAAAATAACACTAAAAACAAAATGTTAAAGAATACATAAATCTTAAGGGCGTGTTTGTCTGGAGGTAAAATAAGGTGGATGGAAAACTTTGGAGAGAAAATGGGAAAGAAAACTTTTTGAGTGTGTTTGGTTGGGTGGGGAGGAAGGAAAATAAATGGTGAGACCCCGGTGTTTTCTCTCCGAGCCCACCAAAAAGTTTTCTCTTCAAAATGGAAAGAAAACTGAAAGGAGAAAATGAGGCTGCTTAATGGACAAAAATGCCCATCTTCAGCTCTTTTTTTTGGTTGTTCACTCCCCCCCCCCCCCCCCCCTCCCCTTTTCTTTTCTTTCTTGAACGTTCCCTTCCTTTTTTTCTTTTTCTTTTTCTTCATTTTTTGATTTCCTGGGCTGGGTGGGCACGTTGGCTCTCCTTTTTTTTCTTTTTTTCCTTTCTTTTTTTTATTTATTTATTTTCTTTCCTAGACATTCCCTTTTTTTATTATATATTTCCTAGGTTGTGGGTGTGACAATTGTTTTGTTTTTTTTTTTTTTTTTTTTTAACTAGACACAATTTTTTTTTTGGGACATGATTTTTATTTTTTAATAACCTGGGTGATTGCTTTTTTTTTTTTTGGTTGTTTGTCACTTTTTTGTTTTAATTGGCCATCATTTTTTAACAAAAGTGTATAAGTAAATTTATACAAACTCACTTTTTCCATCCCTATACTTTTCCACTTCCAACCAAACAAAAATGAGAGAAATTAAAATCTTTTCTATCCTCCTACTATTTTCTATCCTTCTACTTTTCTACCTCTCCAACTAAACGGACCTTAAATTAACGGTAAAAAACTAGAAGTGATCATGTACAATGTGTGGTAACGTGAAGTGTATTATAAAAGATGATTATTATAACCAGAGGTAGAGCCATAAAATTTTTTCAAGGGGGGCCAAGCCAAATGGATTGTTGTATTTTGGTAGTTTTAACTTTGTATATATAATATGCGCACGACTTTAGTTTTGGAAAACAACAAAAATCTTTTGCTAAAGAGATTTACTTATATATTTTTATTAACTTATATTTTATGCTCCTAAAATTAATGACTTATATTTGACAAAAAAGACAATATTAAAAGAAAAATAAAGGAGACAACAATAAATTGAAGAGTATTTATTTATTTTTAAATGAAAGGGGACCATCAATCCTCCTCCTCCCCCCGCCCCCAAAAAACAAAAAACAAAAAACTAAGCCCCTCACCACCCCCCCCCCCCCCCCCCATAAAGTCTAATATGGATAGCTGGATTTGGGGTCAGCAGGGCCTCCCAAGGAATAGAACCCCAAAAAACAAAAAAACTAAGCCACCCCCACTAATAAAGTCTAATATGGATAGCTAGATTTGGGGAGAACTGGGCCTCAAGGAGGAGATAAAAGGGAAAAAAAAAACTAGTTTGTTCATATTGCCTAGAGATGCGATACAAATCAATGACTATTTATATAATTGTACAATAAACATTGCACTACTACCTACTGCCAGCTATAGTAACTAAAGGGCTGTTTGGTTCACTTGTTTCCATAACTCAATTCTTAGTTTTCATAACTCATAACTCAAAAATGGTAGAACCCATAGCGAGAAGTCCATTTTGGAGCACCATAACTCTGTTTCCATAACTCTGTTTTCATCACTCAATTATCTGATTTTTGAGTTATGAGTTATGGAAACTGAAAACACATTTTGGCTGTTTTCAGTTTCCATAACTTATAACTCAATGGCATTTTTGTAATTAAACACACATAGGGAGCCCACTCAGCCGCAACTTTTGACCAGTCAACCTCTTTTTTTTTTCACTGGGTTCAATTTGGGCTTTTTTTTTTCCACTGGGTTCGGTCTTCACTCTTATTCTTTTTTTTTTCTTCACTGGGTTCGATCTTTACTCTTTTTTTTTTTCCACTGGGTTCGGTCTGCACTCATCCTGAAAAAAAAAAAAAAAAAAAAAAAAAAAAAAAAAAAAAAAACTACTGTACAGAGTGACAGGTATGGAGCCCACAAATAGTGTGAAAAATATTGAGTGATGGTGCCGTTTGGGTGTGATATTTTAGAGTGATGAGTGACAAAAATTGAGTAACGGAAATTGAGTGATGAAAATTTTTGAACCAAACAGGCCCATTATATTATTGCTAGATGTCCTCTCAACACTAACTAACTAATTGGCATAGAGCTGCTGTAATACCAACCTCACTAACCTCCCTAATTAACAACAATCATGATTAAGTTGAATCAATGGCTTAGCTGGACTCTTAACACCCACCCTCCGCCTATGATTATAAGTAGAGAATTGGGTTTTTAGCTAAAATTTGCTAGTTTAGGTGCTTTTTTTTTTTTAAAGAATACTTTTGATTTTTGAAGTTTGGAATTTTTTTTTTTTTTGGTGGGATCCCTTGAGTTAAAGATTTTTCGTTTTTGTCCACCAATTTTGATTGTGTTTTCAAAAAGAAAAAAAAAATGATATCATTTTGTTGGTACTTAACCATAATGCCAATTATGGAGATGGTTGGGATTTTGAAAAATATAAACCGACAATACTATGGAGTATGACTACACTCATTTTCACACCCAATTTTATAACTTACTGACCTATGCCATTGTAAGTGATCGACTAAAATTGGTGGATTGGTGTAAATCAAAATGAACAGAAAGTGTCTATCGCTCATAATTGCACATATTAACATGTTATAAAATTGGGTTTGAGAACAAATGTGTATCTAGAATTATTAAAATCCAATTGAGTGAACCAAAAGAACTCCAAGAATATTTAATTATGCTTTAAAAATAAAAACTAAAAAAGCAGGCCTAGTAGGGTAATGGTAACATTTATTTGACTTATAAACAACTAGCTTTTGAGCAACCACTCACGCGAGTGCTCAAAGGCTCTCTTTTTTTTGTAAAAGTTAATAATTTGCACCCATTATAATTTGGAATTACTACATTTTTCAATCACAAAAATACTTAGGAGTGTGATGAGTGTTATGCGTTTGTACCAAATATTAGAATTATTAAACTTTCTCCATGTATAACACTCAT
Organism: Lithocarpus polystachyus; assembly: GCA_033629205.1. Lineage (NCBI taxonomy): Eukaryota > Viridiplantae > Streptophyta > Magnoliopsida > Fagales > Fagaceae > Lithocarpus > Lithocarpus polystachyus. Next base: position 11,985,690 of record CM066172.1, on the reverse strand, counting down.
CACACTCTTAGGTATTTTTGTGATTGAAAAATATAGTAATCTCAATTTATAATGGGTGCAAATTATTAACATTTACCAAAAAATAGAAGAGCCTCTGAGCGCGCGCGTGAGCACGTGCTCAGAGGCTGGTATAAATATGAATGATATTATTGAACAAATTATAATAACTTAAAAACAAAATTAAAAATTAAATTAAGTTGCGATTAATCCAAACCTTTTACGTTGTTCATGATTTGCACATTATCGTGAATATCACCCAAAAAAAAAATCATGAGCATCACATATGCTAGTAGGGTTCAAATTGCACCATACTTTCCAAGTAGCCAATCAATCCATTCATCCGATTATTTTTGGGATTTTCAAAACCTTGAAAAGAACCATTGCAAAACATTGTAAAAGATTTATGAGGAAAATTTAAAAACAATAAATGTGTATTTTTTTTTTTCAAAGTAGAATATCATAAATTTTGTCATAATATTTTAAACTTTCAATACATATGTATACACCATCTCCTACTATAGGAGTCGTATTTTGAAGCCAAACCTTCTGTAACAAAGGACTCAAGACTCAAAAGTAGTAAAATATGTTAAAATTGCATTTACAAAGTTCACACTATCAATGTGCCATGATCCAAAACTTGTTTCTCATTTACACGCTGCTACTACATTTCTCAATCCTCATTTCCAGATATTGTTGAGTATCTTTCCACTTTCTTTTTCATTCTTGTTGATGGTGCAAGGTAAAGAGCCATCTTTCAACAAACTCATCCGCTAACTATAAAACTAAAATCATCAAATTTGGTGAATACTAAATTACTAATACCGCATGAAACTAATAAAACAGTTAAAGAAGTGACAAGAAAAAGGTTTTTAAAAAAAACTTACCAAAACTCATTAGGATTTTGAGCCAAACATGAGAAAATCATCTTTGTTTTAGTGGGAGCACCATTTTTTTTTTTTTTTTATGCATGGTAGCACCTTTTGTTTTTTAGCTACGTGCTTTTATTTATTTATTTATTTTTAATGAATAGTATCGAAGAGAATGAATAGAGAGTCACGTCAATTTATTATGCGTTTGTGAGTTAAATAATTTTTTCATCACACTCCAAGGGTTTTTCTTTTTTTTTGTGCTTAAAAAATATACTAATCTCAAATTTTAATGGATATGATTTTTAAGTACCACATATTTTACATCTAAATAAAAGTGGAAAGAAACTGGATTATTCAATAGGAAGAGATCTAATCCCTTCTCATCTTTCATGTGTTTAAACCATTAATGTGGTATTTTTTTTTAATTAAAAGAAAAAGGTAAATGAAGCTATAAGCCTATAAGCTCTTTTTGTAATGTAAAGTGGGCAACCTGGGTTTTTTTTTAACAGGTTTTCACTGTAATAAAGACACAAAATCTTAAATGTTTTTTTTTTTTGTGATTAAAAAATGTATTAATCCCAATTTATAATGGATGCAAAGAATTAGCCAAAATTAAGGAATAGTTTTTAGAGCATATGACTGAACAAAACCGATCCATTTTTGAGATTTTCAATTCATAAATGGATACAGCACCCACCTCCCCACCCAAAAAAAGACAAAAAAAAAAGACAAAAATTGATTGGATCAAAAGTTTTGCACCATTTTTTATTTATTTATTTTGGTTCTGTTTGGTTGTAGAGAATCTAGCTATAAAGATATTCAAAAGAAAAATAAATTAAAAAAAAAAAAAAAGAACTCACATAAAGGTTATTTTCTACAATTTCCTCACTAGTAACAAATTAGAACATTGGCACTGTGGTGTGTAAATATAAAATTTGTACTAGGAACCAAAGAAAATGTGGGAAATTATAAGACTCACAAATGGAGGCTCAACAAAATTGGCATATATCGGTTTCTTTGGAGCTGCCTGTCGTTGGACCCAGAAGAAAGTGGTGTTTCTGTTCTCCCAGGGTGATAAATTTTCTTTAGAATCGTAGCCTCTTAGATTCAGACTTCAGAGGATAATAATTTTCTATGTTTGTAAATATCAGATCAAAACACGAAACATAATTCAACAACGTAAAATGAGAACGAAAAAAAAAATCAACCATTCATATGAGGATTCTCTCAATGAATTGTCTGGTTCTTAAATTCCTTTGCATTTACTTCAACTTCGCCATCTCATCGCTATATAGAAAATAAAGAATCAATTGTGTTAGAATATAGTTGCAAAATAAAAAATAAAATGCAAAGGAAAAAAAAATGCCAACCATTCATAAGGATTCTGCAAGCAGTTATATGCCAATTTTGAAAAAGAAAAATGATGCCTGGGGGAAGTTATCTTTAAAAATAAAATTATAAAGTCATAGAGAAAACTGCTTCTAAATAATAGGCTAACCTTAAGGAGAAAAACCCAAAACGTGGGTTTTTCTTCTTCTTCTTCTTCTTCTTCTTCTTCTTCTTCTTCTTCTTCTTCTTCTTCTTCTTCTTCTGTTCTTTAAAAATAAAATTATAAAATCATGGAGATAATTGCATCTAAATACCAATAGGTAGTTCCTAAAAAAAAAAAAAACTAATAATCTAACTTTTTAGGGGGGTGGGAATACCTAAAATGGTTTTTTTTTTATTAAAAAAAAATTGAAAAACTGTGCTAGTTAGTAGTCTATCATATTATAGGATTCTAAAATCCTAAAATTAAAAAAAAAAAATTTGGTTTGAAATTGTAAAAAAGAAAAAAAAATTAGAAATTCAATTTACATTTGAAGACCAAAAGGGAGTGGTCATATTTTATAGGCAATGTTTTTGCAAGAGTTAAAAGATGTAATTTTACCAAATTACCCTTTAGTTTTATCTCTACTTAAATCTAGGGAAATAGGGGTATTTTGGAATAAATAAAAAAATCTAGTCCAAACAGAGAAAATGTTAATAATTTTAATATGTGGTACAAACGCATAACACTCATTACACTCCTAGGTATTTTTGTGATTGAAAAATATAATAATCCAAATTTATAATGGATGCAAATTATTAACATTTATCAAAAAATAGAAGAGCCTCTAAGCACACGCTCACGCGTGTGGTCAGAAGCTAAGAGATGGGTGAAAGGATTTTGAAAACACAGAATTGAAAAAATTGGAGAACTGAAGAAGAAGCAATTTGAGTTTGAAAACCAACATGAGTGTTTTTATTTTGTAGATAGTGTTTTACATGGAAGTTAAAGAAACATTTTTACCAAGTTTTACACCTACTTAAACATAGGATGTAGGGGTACTTTGGAACAAAAAAAAAATTCGGTCCAAACAGGGGCAGCTCCTTAAATAGTAGTATGGATAAAACCAGACCAAGTAGGCTAAGTGAGCGTTTGGATAGCTGATGCATTTCAACGTTTTACGTTTTGTGTTTTTTTTTTTTTTTTTTTTTTTTGACCAGCCTCTTGTACTGTTTATAAACAGTATTTTCAGTGTAAACAGTAATTTATAAATTATTTTTTTATTATTTTTAATAATAAATTTTTTAATTTTTAATAAAATAAATAATATCCAAACAACTAAGGGACTTAATAGTAACACCACATTTAGGAGTAATAAAATAAGAGGCCCCGCGCGGTGAATTCAGAAAGCGACCTTTGCCATAAACTATAGTATATTTTTCTTAGAAGAGTTTGGTAGACAAGGCAACAATGAACAGTCCCTAGTCCCCACCCTCTTGGGGCTACATCTTTGCCGCAAGTCCGGCAATAAATTGCGGCTGATTGTATAAGTAGCGTAGAAAAAAATGATTGTTTTATGTAAAATTGATGGATACAACCAATTGCAATTTACAAAAATGATATAATAAAAGGAATTTTTTTTTTAAGAGTGCTTTATTATTTCACATTCATAGTGTGGTTCACCATAAATTTAATTAATGGACTTCACTAGAGAATACTATAGAATACAAAATACTTAATAATTACTCGATAAATGTTATGGTCTTACTATTATTCTTAATTTTTTATTTATTTACTAGCATGTAACTCATGCAAACGCATTTAAAATTAAACACAATTTCTATTATAAAAATATAAATAATTAGTCAAATTATTAAAAAAATAAGCATGTAACACATGCATACATATGGATATATTTAAAATTAAACACAATTTTGATCATACAAATATAAATAATTAATCAAATTATTTTTTGAAAGTAAACGTAATTAGTCACGTATTAAAATTTTTACATAAATTTAATATTACTTATGATATTTTTTTTCCTTCTAATTTTTAATAAAATAGAACGTGTGGTGATTTTTGTTTTGTGGTGATTTTTATTGGGTATATGCGATTGGTTTTTTTTTTTAATTTTATAGTTCATTAATATTAGATTCTTAGTATTTTGAATTCATTAACTCACTTGGCACAAAGATTAAAAAATTTAAGTGAACATATGGCACAAACTTAAGTGGATAATTATGGTGAAGTCCGCACATAAATTTAAACACATGGTGCAAAATTGGATACTAATTTCAAATTCTAATTGATCTCTCTCTCTCTCTCTCTATGTATATATATATATATATATATATATATATTGGTCAGAGAAATACTATGTTCACAACACTTTCAAAACAAATCACAAATGTTAATAGTGGACAAAAAAGAGTCATTTTAGTGATGGGATCAAATTAGTACCAATTAAAATTTACCATCTATAAATTATTTTAATAATGTTGTAAAAATATTGTGGATGTTCCATTTCTCGATCAATTTGCATGAATAGTATCAACTATCAAGTAAAAAATGTGGCAAATATTAGCCATTTTTTCCCAAAGTAATAATCCTTAGCCACATTTTTATATGTAATCTTTAAGTATTACTCATGTAAACTAATAAGGGTCATGTTAATGGGTTTCCTTGGGACAATGGTTAATAAACTATTTAAGGAAACTTTATATCACTTTTACTAGAAATTGAAAAAACTGCTAAAACATTAATTGTTTTTTTTTTCTTTTCCCATACAAACTTTATTGAAATAGTGCATTAACTAATGCCTTCAACGCATTCGTTAACTTTTCCCAACTAACAAATAAATAGGAGATCGTTAACTTTTCTCAACTAACAAATAGATAGGAGATCAAGAGTAAGATTGCTACTATTCATGGATGCCTATTGCACCTTTTGGTATTATTTATGGGTCTCACTATATTGTTTCAACTACTTTTTAGTTTTATCTACAATACTTTCTGTAAAAAAAATTTCAATTTAAACTAAATAAGTTGTTCCCAAACGGAGTGCATTTGGAAAGAGTGGAAAGTTAGCTTATTAAAATTTTTAGCTTATTTTTACTATTATTCATGAATCCTATTGTGTTTTTTGGTACTATTCATGGGTCCCACTCAGTGCGGCTCTAGGATTTTTTTTCATAGGGGGTCAATAAGAAGATAAATCTTAGATAAAAAATGAATCTTGTGGTTTACAATATTTCTTTATTACAAATTTGTCCATAGTATTAACAAGAAAATAAAATATAAACTATTAGTTCATTTGGCATATAGTTTCATAATGCAATGAACATATTAATTAGTATTGCTAAAATGAAATCTTGGAAATCATCCATTGTTTCAAATACAATAAACATATTAACTATTATCGCTAAGTGAACTTTAATTATTATTGCTCAAAATTCTTTCATCTATTAGTTTGTTTAAACTCTTTACAATTCTTGTATTTAACAATTCAATTCAACTTTGACAACTATTGTATTTTTTAATTGTATTAAGTGTGTTTGGGTCTTGATTATAAGCCAACTTATAAGTTCATCTTTTTTCTTACTATTTGCGGGTTTCATGTGAATTTTTACTTATTTTATACTTTTAGGAAAAAGTTAGATAAATTATGCCCAAATAGATACTGTAAGGACACAGATTTGGCTTTCCAGCCCAAAAGTGAAAGGATCAGCCCAAAAGGCCCAAAAACAATGAATTTATAGAAAATAGGTAAAAAAAGATGGGCTAGATTAAATTAGACCAACAACAAGATGGGTTTGGGTCACAAGAAGAATGAAATAAAGGGCTTAATTTCAAGAAAAAGTCCTCGGCAAAAGTCCAAGGAGGTCAATATTGATCTTTAATGCTCTTAATTTAGATACAAGCTCAGTTCTTCATGTCTCTCCTCTTTTTCGTTTCTTTTTCCTCCCCCTTACTATAAAGGACTTCTTCACATTATATAGTTCCTTCCAGATCATTTTGATCCTACACTTGTTGATCATCTGAGTCTTCACTTGAGTGTCCATCCCATCATGCACTTTCTTTGACCTTTTGTGAGTTGCGGTGGCCATGTTCACACTATTCAGGGGTCTTCTCCACATAAATGCGGACAGAAGAGTAGGTGTAGCACATTTAATATGGTGGCAGCAGTTTTTCCTTAGATATTTTTGGGGGCTTCCTTTCCTTCAGTCATGGTACACATCTTCATAGTTAGGGTTACATAAGGACTACTCCTCGGACCACCCCCACTCATCTCAAATGTATCAAATTCCATTCTGGGATTCTTCGTATTCATTTACTTCTTCTCGGACTTTACCTCGTCCTCAAATAAAGCTTAAGGCCCAATACATGAATTTGAGCCTTTATCCCTACAGATATTAAAAAAATTTTAGTTGTATTAACATTTATTTTTGTCTTCACTCCATCACTCTTGGCATGTCCCACGCGCCCAGTCCTCACTCAACAAATAAAAAATTAAAAACACTTCAAATTCAACAACTAATTTTTATTTTCAAGGTTTTAGATTAAATTGGCTTGTTGTTGGGCTTTTTTTGTGTGTTTAAAAATGCCAAAATATTGGTAAGAGGATTATATTTAAGATTATTTCAGTTGTGCTTAAAAAAAATTAAGATTAGTGCTTAAAAAAAATTAAGATTAGAGTCTTCAAAATTTTATTTTAGAGGATTAAAACAATAAAAAATTTTATATTATATTATATTATATATATTTTGGCCAAGTCAATATATATAATATTTTGGTCCTTGGGGCTATTGGCTAGTGTTGCCCATGGTCCATTGTATTATTCAATTAGCTTTATCTTTATGCATGAGAAGGTACCAATTCAGCTACAAGACCTTTGGTTAGTTTCAACTAACTAAATAAGATATTTCAGCTAAATACAGGAAAAACGAAGTGACAAATATGGCAAGGGGTGTTCACTAAACAGCATAAACCGCAAAAATCGCAACAAAACTGCACACAAAATAGCTTAACTGCACCATGGTCCCTGGGGCTATTGGCTAGCGCATTCAATTAGCTTTCCAAGTCAAAGGGTTCATTTGAACTCCTGGGGCTATTGGCTAGCGCTGCCCATGGTCCACTGTATTATTCAATTAGCTTTATCTTTATGCATGAGAATGTATTAATTTAGGTACAAGACCTTTGGTCAGTTTCAACTAACTAAATAAGATATTTCAGCTAAATATAGGAAGAAGGAAGTGACAAATATGACAAGGGGTGTTCACTAAACCGCATAAACTGCAAAAACTGCAAAAACCACACTAAAACCATCCGCAAAATAGCATAACTGCACCATGGTCCCTGGGGCTATTGACTAGCGCATTCAATTAGCTTTCCAAGTCAAAGGGTTCATTTAAACTCCTGGTGCTATTGGCTAGCGCTGCCCATGGTCCATTGTATTATTCAATTAGCTTTATCTTTATGCATGAGAAGGTACCAATTCAGCCACAAGACCTTTGGTCAGTTTCAACTAACTAAATAAGATATTTCAGCTAAATACAAGAAGAAGGAAGTGACAAATATGGCAAGGGGTGTTCACTAAACCGCACAAACTACACAAACTGCAAAAATCGTACCAAAACCGCCCGCAAAATAGCATAACTACACCATGGTCCCTAGGGCTATTGGCTAGCACATTCAATTAGCTTTCCAAGTCAAAGGGTTCATTTGAACTCCTGGGGCTATTGGCTAGCACTGCCCATGGTCCACTGTATTATTCAATTAGCTTTATCTTTATGCATGAGAAGGTACCAATTCAGCTACAAGACCTTTGGTCAGTTTCAACTAACTAAATAAGATATTTCAGCTAAATACAGGAAGAAGGAAGTGACAAATATGGCAAGGGGTGTTTACTAAACCGCATAAATCGCAAAAACCGTGCAAAAATCGCCCGCAAAATAGCACAACTACACCATGGTCCCTGGGGCTATTGGCTAGCGCATTCAATGAGCTTTCCAAGTCAAAGGGTTCATTTGAACTCCTGGGGCTATTAGCTAGCGCTGCCCATGGTCCACTGTATTATTCAATTAGCTTTATCTTTATGCATGAGAAGGTACCAATTCAGCCACAAGACCTTTGGTTAGTTTCAACTAACTAAATAAAATATTTCAGCTAAATAAAGGAAGAAGGAAGTGACAAATATGGCAAGGGGTGTTCACTAAACCGCATAAACCACAAAAACCGCACTAAAACCGCCCGCAAAATAGCACAACTGCACCACGGTCCCTGGGGCTATTGGCTAGCGCATTCAATTAGCTTTCTAAGTCAAAGGGTTCATTTGAACTCCTGGGGCTATTGGCTAGTGCTGCCCATGGTCCATTTTATTATTCAATTAGCTTTATCTTTATGCATGAAAATGTACTAATTCAGGTACAAGACCTTTGGTCAGTTTCAACTAACTAAATAAGATATTTCAGCTAAATACAGGAAGAAGGAAGTGACAAATATGGCAAGGGGTGTTCACTAAACCGTATAAACCGCACAAACTGCAAAAATCGCACCAAAACCGCCCGCAAAATAGCATAACTGCACCACACCGCAAGTAATAGTGCACCGCACCGCACCAAACTGCATGGTGCAGTGCGGTTTGCAGTTTTATAATAAGAAAACCACACTGCACCACACCACACCCTCTCTATATATTAATTAATTAATCAATTAATTAATTTTTAATATTAAATATATTATCAATAGTTTAATAACCCTAGTTTAAAAAAAAAGTTTAATAACCCTTGCAAGTATTGACTTGAAAAGCCAACCCAAAATAAAGAAAAATTAGCTCAATAATTTAAAACTTGGCAAAAAAAAAGGAAAAAATTAGTTTTAAGCTGAGTAAGAAACCGACTTCAAACCGCATCTTATACATAGTACTGCACATGTAACCGCAAAAATGAAGTGCGGTGCAGTTATAGTTTTAGTTAAACTCTAAATCGCACCATACTGCACCGTACATGTGACTACAAAAATAAAATGCAATGCAGTTATAATTTTAACTAAACTACACCGATAAATATAGCACTAAAAATTGCTTAAAACCGCATCTCACGGGGAACACCCCACATATGGCCCTTATATTCATGAACCTTGTGCGTATTAACATGTTTGCATGCTCTCTCTCTCTCTCTCTCTCTAGCTTTTCGCAAATTCGCATTGCTATAAATTAAACTCTCTGTCTTTCCTTTCTCTCCATCTGTTTTTCAAAAAAGTGACAAATCAATAGGTAATGCCTTTTGTTTTTTCCTCTCTCTCTCTCTCTCTCCCACGCATTTTCTTTCTTTCATTTTCTCGAGAACCAAACACTCTACTTTCTCTCGATTTTCCTTCTCTCTCATTCACATGCACATTCTGTTTTCAATTACTGGAAAGTAAAACGCAAGACTCTCCATTGCCAATTTCTTTTTTACGCTCTCGTAGTTTTGTTTCTCTGAGTTGCACTGCTGATTGTTTGTTGCGTTGTGCGTAGTAGCGGAAAATGTGGAAGCTGAAGATCGCGGAGGGAGGGAGTCCATGGCTGAGGACGCTGAACAGTCACGTAGGACGACAAGTTTGGGAGTTCGATCCCAAGCTCGGATCGCCGGAACAACTCGCCGAGATCGAGGCGGCTCGCGAGAATTTTACCAAGAATCGCTTCCACAAAAAGCACAGCTCAGACATAATTATGCGCATTCAGGTATATTCAAATGAATATATGCATGTATTTATCATTGTGATTGAGTTTGATTTTTTTTTTTTTTTATGAATATTGAAATTCTGCTTGTTTCGAAAATGATTTCCTTTTGAGTATAAATTTTCTTATTAATTGTTGATTTTTTTAATAGTTTGAAATGAATTTTACAATTTCTCTATTTATTTATGATTTTTTTTTTGGTTTTGGGAATATTCGATTAGGAATGCTCATACTTAACAGAAATTGTAGAAAATTAGTATATATATGTATGTATGTATGTATTCACAATCAGAAATTGAATTGTGATAGAGTGATTTTGGTTCGTGTGCGGTTTGATAAATGTTAATATGATGTGAACTTAGAGAGAGAGCGAGAGAGAGAGAGAGAGAGAGTTTGCCTTACTAGGAAGTTGGTGATTGTTTACTTGTTTGTTGTTAAACTACTTGATTGAGATTTTCACGTATTGGTTAGGTCATCACAGTTGTGTGACTGACAAGAACTCAGGTGGTGTCTTGGTTAGATGAGTTTAAATGAATTTTTTTTAATGGTTCGGTATCATAGTCATTAATGCTGTGGTCAGCAAGTTGATGATTCATAACCATAGAGTCAACAATAGCAGCGACAGGAACTCTTAACACTACGAATCTATGATAGTTTTTTTTTTTTTTTTTTTGGTTTTCTTATTTCTTCAGAAACTGTTCTAGTTGTTCACAGCGTTATTGCTAAAATTTTGTTTGTGAGTGGTGACTTCTAATCCCCATATCTAACTTTGGTTTCTTTTTTAGTATTTCTTGAAATAATCCCACAGAACCCTTTGATCCCAAAAATTAATTAAGCACTTTGTGTTCTTTTATCCTTACACTTTACTATCTAGTGTTAGAATGATGAAAGTCACAATTTGCTAACATCTTAAGCTTTTGAGACAACGGGTAATTTATCATGGTATTAGAGCACGTGGTCCCATTTTCAAACGCTATCTCACTCTGCCTTAATTTTATTATAATAAATCAGATATGCTTTGTTATTTAAATAAACTTCAAAATAATTAATATTCTGCAATATTTTCTTTCTCATGCCTTAGTTGTTGGTGATAAAGCTACTTATCTAAAAAATAATAATAATAATTTTTTTGCTGATAAAGCTTTAAAGATTATAAAAAAAAAAAAAAATAGCGGTACAAGGTGTGCCACAGTACTTGTATGCTGATCATGATTCATGCAGGTCAGTATTACCCAGTACAGTGTGACCTCATGAATGTAAATCAAAATAAATTTCTCCAAGCAATGACAGACGAGTTTGGACCTGCTCTATGTCATACAAGTAATAAAATAATTGACATATTTTTAGATGATTTCCTATGACAAGCAATAAATTTACTAGAAAAGAAGGAATGGAGAAAAAAGGGGGGGGGGGGGGGGAGGTAAAGTAGTTCCAGCTCCAAGTACAATAAGTGTTGTCATGCTTTAAGCACGCTTAACTTAAAGCTCAAAGCCCCAAGCTCTCAATGCTTCGCTAGGCCCCAAAAAAGCTCATTTAATGAAGTGTGCTTTAGGCATGCTTTTTTATTTTATTGCTAAAAAAGATACGAATCATCAAAATTAATTGCTTGATGTTGAAGAAATGACATGAACCAATTATTTACTACACAACCACTATCCTTAGGGTGTTGTATTACACAAACAATTTTTTGTGTTGCCTTCTTTTTCTTGTTTTTCTCTTCCTATTTTGTTCGATCATTGTAATTTGGTTTTCTGATGTTCTTGCCTTCCTCGTACATTTCCTATGTACGGGGCTGTGTTTTTCTTTAATATATATTTTCCGTTACTTATCAAAAAAAAAAAATAGTGTCAATTTAGTCCTTAACCTTTTAATATAGTGTCAATTTAGTCCTCACCATTATTTTTTGGATGGAAATTGATGACACGTCTTATGGCCAAAATAAACAATTAGTTTTCGTTATATATGATAATAAACTAAAATTTTATTTTGGTTGTTTGACATGTCGTCAATTTTCATCCAAATTATAACAACAAGGACTAAATTGACACAACGTTGAAAGGTTAGGGACCAAAGTGATACAATTGAAAGGATAGGGACCAAATCGAAATATGTTGTAAAGGATAGGGACCAAATATGTCGTTTACCCTTTTTTTATTTATTATGACATGAACAAGGTTAATTAACATATCTTGTGTTTTTTGGTCTTTGACTTTTAGATGTATGTTGATTGAACCATATACGTCATTTGATCATAACTATAATGTTTATGTACTTTTATAAAGCACAAGAGAATTATATTAAATAATATGTTTAAACTTTCTATGACTAGATCATTATGATATTGACCATTGATAATTTTTTTTTTCAATTTACTATATAAAAGTTTTAAGAATTGAAATAACTTAGGTAAAATTTGAACTTACAAACATTATACAATTGTACTTACCTAATGGGTAAAGTATACAAATTTTGAGTTATTATTAATTTTTATTATTTGTTAGATATTTCTACTAGAAGTTATGAGATATTATATTTGAAAACTATGCACTTTACTTCAATCAAGTGTGCGCTTGCGCTTTGCACCTAGGCTCTACGAGGCCTATGCTTAAGTGCGCTTGACACTTTTACCAACATGTCTAGAGACTACAACTTAAGATTTAAATGATGTAAGACATATGATTGAGGGTTTCATGTTGTGTTTTCTTGGGCCAATTGATTTTCATTCACAAGAAGGGTCCAAGTTTCTTGAAAGAAGAGAAGAAAATTCCTTGTTTCTATTATCAGATTGTGGAAAGAACACGCTTTTGTATCTTCTTGAGTTCTTGATGTAACAAACAAACCAAATAGCATCTACAAGACTGTGTTTACTGTTCAGTGAGGTCATTAATCATTCAGGGTTTTTTGTGGATGGATTAATTGAATTAATCAAATGAATTATTTAAATCAATCTGTTTGAATGTGGATTATTCTCAGTGAATATAAAGAGATATTCAATCGGCATCTTATATGTGGTAATTTTGGCAATTAGCCAGATGGTTCTCCTTCCACATCTTATATGTGGTCCAATATAATTGAAGAAAATCAATGTAAAAATATAACTTTTTTTTCTTAGTTTTTTCATTAGTAATAAAAGACATGAAATGTCACATGCCTTCCCTAATAAAAATAGTAAAAAGGGCATACATTGGTAAATATCTGGCTCCTTGAAGAAATTTTTGTCCCTCTGGTGTGTGCTATGGCCTTTGGATCAAATGCATCTCATCTTCCATCTTGGGCGGAGATTGAATTATAGGCTCACTATTGTATTGGTGCTCTGTTATGTTTTGCCTTAAAAAAAGTGCTCTACTGTGTTGGGACTTGGGAATAATAAATGAGATTATTAGTACTCTGGTAATTGCAAGAAAACCATGTGTTAAGTTCTTTGATGCTTGAATTTCATCATTTATATTTAACCATTGGCCTTTCCTTACTTGAATATAGTTTTCCAAGGAAAACCCACTTGATGTAGTTCTACCCCAAGTCAAAGTAAAGGAAACAGAAGATGTTAAAGAGGAGATGGTGACAAAGACCTTAAGAAGGGCTATAAGTTTCTATTCAACTATCCAAGCCCATGATGGACATTGGCCAGGGGACTATGGAGGTCCTATGTTTCTTTTGCCTGGCTTGGTAAGTGCTAATCTTACCACCAGCGCCTCTTTTGTTGTAGAAGATATTCTAACGACCTCATAAGTTCTGTGGTTGGTAATCATCGCCATACAATTGTATTTTGCCTTCAGAAAATGTGTGAGGGGTGTCAAAGTTAATTATCTTCTTTATAATGCCTTTTTTCTTGATATGTATCTTCCTTTTATAATTTTCTGCAAAAGAAATAATCATGTTATTCTTGACGTACTTTTTGCCTGTATAATGGATTAGGTAATTACTTTGTATGTCACTGGAGCACTAAATGCAGTTTTATCTGAAGAACATAAAAAGGAAATGTGCCATTACCTCTTCAATCATCAGGTAAGTACAATTTTCTACAATGTTACAAGTACAGCTTAACCTGACTTTTCGTGTATTATATGTTGTCAGTTTCTTAGTTATTTTCAGTTGTTTGTTAAAGTCTTTCCTTTGTAGAGTCTTGCACTTGGACCAAAAACCATCTTAATGTAATAATATGTAAGTGCAGAACAAAGATGGTGGATGGGGATTGCACATTGAGGGCCCAAGTACCATGTTTGGTACAGTCTTAAGCTATGTTACATTAAGGTTGCTTGGTGAAGGAGCTAATGATGGGCAAGGAGCGATTGAGAGAGGGCGTACCTGGATTCTGAGCCATGGCAGTGCTACTGCGATAACATCATGGGGGAAGATGTGGCTTTCGGTTGAAACTTTATCCTTTATCTTTTCAGTTTAAACAATGAACTTGATGTTTGCTGGTGATCTAGGGCATTTGCTTAGTTCCTTTTGTATTGCTTATTGGTAATAGGTACTTGGAGCATTTGAATGGTCTGGCAATAATCCCCTTCCCCCTGAGATATGGCTTCTTCCTTACTTGCTCCCAATTCATCCAGGTAAACAACCATTTATTATACTCTATACAAACAAACACTAATATGGCTTTATTTATAAAAAAGAGGATAAATGGGTCATATACTTTTTTCCAAATCACAGTTGATTGCTTGAGTTTTTCTTCTAGAAGTTCTATGCACTAAGGTTATGTACATTACTTTGGGACTTGTATTTATTTGACATGGTGTTGATATTCAGGTTTATAACTGAAAATTTGATTTGGAGTTGATTAACTTTAATGGTTCTAAAATTAATTTGATTATTTTCTATTGATATCATTAGAATGTGGTGCTGATGATTGAAATCATTAATCTAAATCAAATGAACTGAGTTTGTTTTTAAGGGATGAAAATGATGCTTTTGAGCTGAACAAGATCAGAATTCAGTTGCTAATTAGCTCTAGCTCAAATGGCACTTCCTCCTCCCTCAATAATGGGATGGAGGTAAGGTCTTGGGTCCCAGACCGATGGGGTACTTGTGTAACTTACTTTTTTTTATAAATGGGTATGTGTGTAACTTACCACTAAGACAAAGGTCACCAGTCTCAGTTTTGAGAGAAATTTGAGTCTATGACGTATATATTGATTATTTCTCCTTTGTTTTTGTTCTGCATCCTTATTTAGCATCTTCCTTATGCTGTGGTTTGCTGATTACCCCCCCCCCCCCTCCCCCCAAAAAAAAATCTTCTCTGACATACTTGTCAGTTTTTCCCCAAAAGATTCTTGCACAAATTGCAACTGGGATGAATGCAACTATCCTTAGCCTTTATGGTTGTCCTTTGCTTTTGCATTGTATGGTTATTTCATTTGTCAAAAAACTACAAGTGAACTTGGTTTCTGAGTGACGTATGTAACAAGTGCATAATTCTTGCACCAAAATTATGTCAAAGGGAAGCAATTAATTTTCATTCCACTCTGCAGGAAGGATGTGGTGTCACTGCCGGATGGTCTATTTGCCAATGTCATACTTATATGGGAAGAGATTTGTAGGTCCAATTACACCGACAGTTTTGTCTTTGAGGAAGGAGCTCTATAATGTCCCCTATCATGAACTAGATTGGAATGAGGCACGCAACCTATGTGCAAAGGTTGGTCAAAATGTTATTTTTATCCGGTCAAATCTAAGCTTGTCATGTAAAGATACACTTTAAATTCTTTGCATTACTTCACACTCTTCTCTGCACCTTATTGAGAATTCTGGAAGAAATTTTGATGACGTTTAAAAAAATCTGTATCTTTAAAATTCCTATAATTACAGACTTTAACCATTGTGTTGAAACTCCATGCGTCATTACTTGCTCACAAATGTATCAACAGCCATATCTTGCATTGGACTATCCAACATGAGAATGTTGAGAATTTTGTTTTATAAGTAAAATATTTTATTCAAAGGAAATAATAGCTCAAAATGTCGAGCTTCCATAAACAACTACAAACAAACATTCATATGGTCCAAAATATCAACAACAGAGTTATATGACACGCCCCGCCCCCGCCCCCCCCCCCCCCCCCTTCCCCCCACCCAATTGGAGTGCAATATATTTTTATAAGTGCCAATTGTAGCACAATATTCAAACAAAGATCTCAAAAAACTATTATTAATATCTTGCATTGATTTCTCTTCATCTTCAAAAGTCCTGTGGTTTCTCTCTCTCCAAATGGTCCACATGATGCAATTAGGAGTTGCTTGCCAAACGAGGTTCCAATGACAGCCAAATGCTCCTCTCCATGAAAACAGAAAGTCACCTGTGTTGGCATCACCCCTATCACTCCAGGGGCTGTAAATGCAAAAGACCACAACTCCTAGGCTGTAGGGAATGTAGATAGAGCCACGTCTCAAATACTCATAAAAGATCGTATACTAAACCACCCTGAGAAAGTAACTTGGATTGTTTTCTGTCAATCCTTTTCGTGTTTTAGCTTGAATTCTTAATTGTGGTGCAAATGCTGTATTGATACCTAAGTTGTGAATAGAATCCTTAGTAAAAGTGCCATTGGTTTGAGTTTTTTTAATGACATTGTGAACTCATTGAACATATAAGATCCATTTTTGGTTGTCACTTCTTTTTGGTACCATGAGAAAGTAATGCATTAAAGTTGACATTCTGTATCCTGTGTGTGATGCATACAAATTTCAGGTATCACAATGAGCTAATTTCTATGGGTTTTGGGTATTCTAAGAACCTTGGCAATAAGGTTGAATGGAGAGACTTTCTGCTTTGGTTCTAATAAAATGCAAAGGAATATGAAAAAGCATAACTCTGTAGTTAATTTTGCTGGTGTTAGCAGCTACCAATTTATACTTTCATTTGGATCAGTGCTATGATGGGAAAAGGATTCATTGTTTTCTTTTCGCAGGAAGATTTGTACTACCCACACCCACTGGTGCAGGATGTACTTTGGGCATCTCTTCATAAAGTTGTTGAGCCAGTTTTTATGCATTGGCCTGGAAAAAAATTGAGAGAAAAGGCTCTTCGCACTGTGATTGAGCACATACACTATGAAGATGAAAATACTCGTTATATTTGCATAGGACCTGTAAACAAGGTATTTTGTCTCAACTGTACTCTTTTTTGGTGTTGAACTTCTATCTGTTAAACAGGAGGGTGAGGTACTTGCTGTCAGTACTGGCAGTTAATTTATTATTAAGAATTATACAATTTCTTTTGGTTCATAATCTAATCTCTGTATTCCAATTTGAGACAAGGTGTTAGGCTTTTTATTTCAATTTGAGAATTATAGTTTGAAGTTACTATGATTTGCAGGTGTTAAATATGCTCTGTTGTTGGGTGGAAGATCCAAATTCAGAAGCTTTTAAGTTGCATCTTCCCAGAATACATGATTATTTGTGGATTGCTGAAGATGGCATGAAAATGCAGGTCCATGTTGTTCCTTTCTATTTTTAATTCAAATGTGCAATTTTCATGAAGTTGCAATCATGAAAATGTTTCATACAATTTGACTGTGGTTATATATCAAAATTTTTAGTGCATGCTGATGACTTTGTTGCAGGGTTATAATGGGAGTCAATTATGGGATACTGCTTTTGCTGCTCAAGCAATTATTTCAACCAATCTTTTGGAAGAGTATGGTCCAACTCTCAAAAAAGCACATACATTCATAAAAAAATCGCAGGTGAATTTTTTTCTGCATTTATATATACTTATTTGTTGTCTAGTGCTTCTTAGTACTGTGATTAATTCAATTCCTTCACCTTTTTCCTTGTTGATTGGTTTTTCTTTGCTCTGAAGGTTTTAGCTGATTGCCCAGGCAATCTTGATTTTTGGTATCGCCACATTTCAAAAGGCGCCTGGCCTTTCTCAACTACCGATCACGGTTGGCCCATCTCAGACTGCACAGCAGAAGGATTGAAAGTAAGAGTTTATTAATCTCAAACTATTTTGTTCGGTTATTTTGTGGGTTATAACTTTTTTTTTCCTTTTATATTTCAGGCTGCGCTTTTATTATCTAAAATTCCAACATATGTTGGTGAACCATTAGACGAAAAGCGATTCTATGATGCTGTAAATGTCATTCTCTCATTACAGGTAGCTTGCATTCTGATAATTTAATTAAATAATTATATTGGTTTAATAGCCAGTGCATCATCAATCATTTCTACTCAATGTGCTGAGCATACCTTCTCTGAAAGTGGTAATATGTGGTCTGCATGTCTATGTGAGTATACTTATGGGTTTAAAATTTGGTCATCTGCTAATACTTTAGCACAAACTTTGCAAATTGTATAATAACTAACTTTTGTTAAGCCTTTTCATTCTGCTGCTTGTTCTTGTTCCCATCTGTACACAGTATCAACCATTGTGTTTGAGATAATTTCTGATAGGCTATTTTTTAATATCAATGCAGAATGGAGATGGTGGTTTTGCAACATATGAGCTCACAAGATCCTATCAGTGGTTGGAGGTAGCCTCCTTTTAGTGCTTGTTCCCAGTAATGTTTAAGTTTCCTTATTTTACTTACTGTATTTTATCCCGTTCTAAGGCATGTGGGCAACCATGAGTTACTTTTAATGGTATAAGCATTCATTCTGTTCTTTTATATATATATATATATATGGCTGAGTCTGTTCTTTTTTATGTCTAGATGTTGTGGTTGTTACCATGTGGGATGTCATCTTCCCTTTTTTTTTTGGGATTACCCATCAATTATGTAGCATGTATAAAATATAGAAAAAGGATGAAACTTTCATATTTGTTCCCCCTTCCAAGTCCAAATCTCAAGCTTTCTGATGCATGTTCTTGGTCATTAGTCTTGAGATCTGGCACTTCACGTAAAAATAACGAAGATCATACCCCATTACCACAAGCCTCTTCGGTGGACCTGTTGCTGTTAATGTTTCTATATAGTGCTTCACTGTTGCCTGGCTTATCTCTAAGGATTCAGTTGATCATCACCTTTATTCATTGTTCTCACACAAGTTTATGCTCACTCAATCTTTCTGGTATTTTATTTTTATCAGTTTTAAGGCTTCGTCAATGATCCCTCCTAGGTTGAATTATTAGGGGCTTTGGGTAAACTCAAGGTGTTGTGGGATGTCACTCCTATTCTATTGTTTTGAGAAAAGAGGGTGCATGAACTTTGGATAGAGTTGTATATAATTAACATATAAAAAAAAATTAACTTTGGATAGAGTTGTATATAATCAACTGGAGTGAGAAGAGTTCTCCTCTCATTTGAACTAAGTACCACTTTTGGAATTTTTCCCTTGGGATAGGGGCTTTATTTTTTCTTTTCTTTTCTTATCCTGTAATTTGTGCATGTCTTTTATATGTTTCGACTCCTTTTTTTTCCTAAAAAAATATCTGGCTATCCTCTTTCTCTTTCCCTTTTTGTCTCCTCTAAATTTTTGTTTCTTTTTTCTTCTTCTTTTGGGGGCTGGAAGGCATCATTTATATCACCTTTTTTTTTTTCCTGTTTTGTTGATTTTTCCTTGAATGACTAATGCACTAGGCCCTTAATTCCCCCACCACCCCCCACCTCTTTTTTTCTTTAATGTTTGATTTTGAGCTTACGGCTCTTTTGCTGAAGATATCAGGCTAAATCATGTAGTAACAGATCGTATACTTGCATAAAAGTTAAATAATTTCACTAATGTGAAATGGGCTTGATTTTTTGTTTTTTGGGTTAGTGGATGAAGTATTGATGTATTTAATGTCATTTACCACAGTTAAAGGCCAGGAAAATTTTCAATAATTTTCATAGACTAAACTTACTGGAAGAATGAAAAAAAGTTGTGTTAACTTGCACACTATAAAATGTGTCATGAGTTTGCCGTAGTTGTTATGCAAAAAAAACATGCACAGAAACGTGTGTTCCATCATTAGTTAAGCTGTAGATCATGGAAAGGTAATATATTCCATCTTGTTCTTTGTCTTCAGTTGATCAACCCTGCAGAAACCTTCGGTGACATTGTTATTGATTATCCGTAAGATATCTACGCTGACTTCAATTAGTTGCTATGCTCTCTTGTGAGATGAATTTAACGTTTGATAATGACTTTATTGGCCGTAGTTACGTGGAATGCACCTCAGCAGCAATTCAAGCTTTGACATTATTTAAGAAATCATATCCTGGGCATCGTCAAGAAGAAATAGAACTCTGTATCAAAAGAGCTGTTATGTTCATTGAAAAGATACAAGAATCTGATGGTTCATGGTTTGCTTCTGCATCTATTAGTCCATGAGCTGTGTCTCACTGAATTCTTTGTTGTTTATTCATGTTCAAGTGTGACAAGTGATTTGCTTTTGCTATTTATTTCATGGGTAATGTACCTTTAATATCTAAAAGTACTGAACAGGTATGGTTCTTGGGGTGTTTGCTTCAACTATGGTACGTGGTTTGGGGTAAAAGGGTTGGTGGCTGCTGGAAAGAACTTCAACAATTGCTCAAGTATCCGGAAAGCTTGTGACTTTATACTGTCTAAACAGCTTCCTTCTGGTGGCTGGGGAGAGAGCTATCTTTCATGTCAAAACAAGGTAAATTTATTGATTTTTGCATCAGATATACTCTTCTTTCCAAAGGCATGCATGACATTTAATATATCAGTCTTACATGTGCCCCAAGAAACTGATAAATTGTCCCCTATTGTTTAAACTAATCTACAAAACCCTCCAATTTAAGCCACACATTTTCAAATTTAAATGATACTTTCCCTCTGTTTATCCTATCAACATCAAGCATTATTGGAAAATGGTCATTGGAGTACTCTTCCCGATGTGGTGTAATGAGAAACCTGCCCAATTTGGACATTAATGCTCATGTTTGTTGGACCTGGTAAAAGTACCAGCTTCAATGGTAAATCCATCCGCCCCTGATTTGAAATGAATTCACAAAAATCCCACATGGCTGTGGAAATCCTTTCTGCTTCCACTCTTTCACTAGGAAAATGATTGACGATAAAATCCCCCCCAAAACCCCCCCCCCCCAACCCACCATACACAAATCCCCACCAACCATGTACCCCTGCAAATTTCTGCCACAGTTGTCTTCTTTCCCCAGCTGCATTGGGTCATATATTCCTGAAAAGGCCCAAATGCAGCCATCAACAACGCTTCTAAACTTACAGGAAACAGAAACTGCTCACTGCCTCTTCAAGTTTGTAAAAGACTCTTTTGTCCCATAGTTAAATACCACATGAAGTTACCACTGAATGCAAACAAGACCAATTCACAAATTGGTTTCTGCCAATGCTTCTCACTGTTTACCTAGTCAAGGACCTAATTTTTGTCTCCTGAAAGCACACAATGTTTCCTTCTAATCCCTTAATTGATTTTTGATACATTGCCTTCTACCCACATCATTCTTACCGCAGACATTCCAAGATAGTATTCTGAGCTTGATGAGGATTGTGATAGAGACCCCTATCCCTGAAGCAGTATCCCTATATGCCTGTTCATTTTCTCTTAATTTTATTCAAAATCTGTAACTGACCAACGATATTAGTTTCTCTGGATAACAATGCTGGTGTAGCTAATAGCTTCCATCCTTGCTATAATGGTTGATAATGTTGATCCCTTTCCATGTTGAGGCAGAGCCAAGGGCTTCTTAGTGGCCAAGGTACAAAAATTTCAAATCCACCCTTGTGGTCTTGTTATGTGGGAGGGGGGATTTCTCTCTCAAATTTTGTGGGGTGGCTCCCAAGCTTCTATTTATTTTCTATGTTCAAATTATGCATTTTTTAAATTTTGGAGTATAGACTTATTACAAGCGTAAACAAAGAGAGAGGAAATTATTTAGTACATTTAACTTGATTGAAATGGTTCTTGATAGCATGGATTAGCTTATAAAGCCACTAATCTTGGGTGAGATAACAAAATCCAACAGTGCTCAATGCTGATATTTCTATATAGGTCTTGTCCATCATTATATTAAATGCATTTTCTGTTGCTTTTTCTATGTTGGCAACAGGTGTATTCAAATTTAGAGGGCAACAGGGCTCATGTTGTAAGTACTGCATGGGCTATTTTGGCACTTATAAATGCTGGGCAGGTATGCATCAAGTTTTACTTCATGACCTGTTTTATAGACAAGGGATTACATAGCTTGTCATTTTAATGGATAATTTTGATTTAATTTACTTATCATATAGCCTCTTTGACCTCCTTTTACTTTTGATCAGAAGAATGTTCATAGTGCCATTAATAGCAGTTTAAGAAAAAATGGAAGTTCCTTTTCCTTATAAGAGTATTTGAAGAATACGAGCTTAGTTGATAACGCTTGTGCCACATGTTTTTAATTCCAATGAAATTTTCTAGTGTTGATAAGGATTTGGATTAGAGTGAGCTCCTCCAGAGTTTCCAATCAGAATTGCGTGTGTTGTTTGGCAACCTTTGGCTGTGGGTGAAACTCAAAATTGGGACACATTAAATCCATGTGAACAAAGAAATATGAAAAGAAAGAGTGCCATTTTTTGAATGATTTGATTCTTCAATCATGATTCCATAGTTGAGATTTCCCAACTCAACTTGGAATTCCTTGTGAGAACTGCAAAGGAGCTGGATTTGGATATGTCTTCTAATAAATACCTTGTGCTAGGTTTTATTTTCTTGCACACGCAATTTTTTTTTATATTCTTGTACTTTTTCTGGACCAGGCTGAGAGGGACCCAAAGCCACTGCACCAGGCGGCCAAATTTTTGATAAATTCTCAAATGGAGAACGGAGATTTTCCTCAAGAGGTAATTCTATAATGTACTCGGTATAGCATGTTTAATCGATTTCCTCAAGACGAATGTCATCCCTGTTTTCTTTCTTTTTTCCTCTGATTTAAAGCTTCTTTTTTATGCCCTTCTCTGACCATGATAAATTGCTTATTGTTTCTTTGATAATTTTCTTCATTTATATATTTTTCTCTTTGCAATTATAGATTGATAATAGTTATAGAAACAATTTTTAATGCGTTTCCTTTGGTGGCTTAAAATTGTATTTTAATAAATAAACTAGAAAATCTGGTCTGAAACTTATGCTAAAACTGTGGCACTTTTGAAATTGGGGGTTGAGCTCATGCTTTTAAGAACTGAAACTGTGAGTTGAACCCACAATTTTAGATCTTGAAAGCCCTAAGACACTGGTTTATGAAATATTTGTAAAAAAAATTTATGGAAAAAGGAAAGGTTGCTGTTTATTTACAATGCTAATTTTCTGTTTGATAATGCTTATTTCATTTTTATCACAGGAAATCATGGGGGTCTTCAACAGGAATTGTATGATCACCTACGCTGCTTACAGGAACATATTTCCTATTTGGGCATTGGGAGAATACCGCTGTCGGGTATTGCAGACTTTATAAGCCAACATTGCTGTTAATTTGTAACAAGTCATTAGTTCATCTATTCTATATTTCAAATTACTGTTTTATATAGGGCTTATCTTATTCCCATCAGATCTTAGTAGGGTTTTCTGAGTTTTAAAATAAATAAATAAAACCTCTTCTTTTTTGTTTTATTAAGAGGATTCGCATCGGTCTATTTATTCATTTTCTGATTGGATACCGTTTATTTTGCTAAAAATTAAAAACATTGTAGCAAAATAATTTTTAAACGTGTGAATAGTGCCGTGAAACTTATTTTTAATGAAAGTTTTGTTGAAAAAAAAATTTGTGGGTCTCGTGAACAAAGTACGGGACCCATTGAAAAAGTTGAAACATGCTTCTCAAAAAAAATGAAGGAGCTAAAACACAAACGCCAAGACTTTTATCAGTATCCAAACGGATACTAAAACACACACTCTCTTTCTCTTTATTTTGTCTGAAGAATACTCTCTCTCTCTCATGGTGTCATCCATTCTCCTTCTTTGCCCATCATTCTTTCTTCTTCCTCCTCTCTTCTTTCACCAAAAAAACTCCATAAACAAACCTTAAAACTTCACTTCAACACAAACCCATATCAATCCAAGTCCTTTTTTGGCATTTGTAGATAGATCTAAGGCAAACCCGATCCTTGAACCAACCATCACAGACCCGATTCAGTTCAATTAGGTTTGAATAATCATATTCTCTCTCATGGCAGTGGCAAACACTCAACCCAAGCTTCCGTGGCAGCAACGATAGTAGCTTCGGCGTGGGTTTTGGGTTGATTTGGTTTATTCAAATAGGTTTTCCGTTGGATTTTGTTTTGGGTTATTTTGAGTTCGATTTATGATGAGTTTTTAGATTTGTTTGAGTTAATAGAGAGAGAGAGAGAGAGGGTGAGAGAGGAGAGGGAAAAAGAATGATTTAAAAAATCAAATAGAAAGCTACAAGTAACTATGTAAATATACACGATTACTGTAGCAATTTTGTATTTGCATAGTATTATAGACCACTGATGTGGGCATTTTTTGGGCAAAAATGTATAAAATTTGCGACTTTTTCTATTTTACACTAAATGATGCACTTGCTCTAATATATACATATATCCATTTTGGTTGTCTCACCTTTTGCTTATTAAAAAAAAAAATTGGTAGAATTAAAAATTCATTTAAAAAAAGGTAAAATACAATTAATACTGAGAGTTGAGCTAATGTCAATTAGGTTCAAGACTTTTTAAAATTAATCCACTTAGTTTCTAAATTGTTACTCATTTTTCTTCTCTTTCTCACAATGACTAAGAATTAAGTTGTTTAGTTTTGAAAAAATCTTAAACTTTGTTGGTATTAGCCCAAATCTCAAGGGTATTAACTACATTTTATCCTAAAAAGAAAAAGATATGAATTTTTTTTTTTAAACAATGAGGTTCAAATTGTCAAAAGTAAAAAGATTCTAAAAAATCCGTAAGTTTAGGAAAATGAGTAAAAATAGAGGAAGAAAAATAAGAGCCTATTTAATTTGTGTTTTATGTTTTTAATTTTTTAGGTGTTTTGAGAAATTGTTTTGTCAAGACTCAAGAGCCTTGTAACTTAATTGGCAGAGTGTTTCCAATATTGACCTCTTTTAAATTTTCTTTCCAACATTATAACTATCAAATTATTAAAAAAAAAAAATTTCTCTAAAACAATTTTTAGTAGTTTTTCACCCCCAAAATTAAATTTTGGGGCTTGCTTTCTACTTCTATTTCTTATATATTATTATTAAAAAAAAAAAAAAAACAATTTTCACTGACGGCAAGACCAGAGAATTCTCATGAGAGAGGATTCTCTGTTGTTGTTCGCTTACAATGATCATGAATGATTTGTCAGAGAGAGAAGGATGTGACCACTAGTATTGAAGATAGTTACAAAAATGCCATCTAAATATTTACAAAAAAAAAAAAAGTCACCTAAAAAGCTAAAACAAAAAAACATAAAATGAAAACTAAAAATAGATTAGAATTGTATTCTAAAAATTGCCCAGTACATTTGACGACATATTTTTTTAAAAATGGTTTCTGAAAATAGTTTGCGGAACAACTTCAATATGTGTGGCACCTACCACATTTTTTTTTTTAAACTAAAAATTGTTCTTAAATTGACTTACCAAACAAGTTCCTAGGTATGACAAAGAGTCTGCTATCTTTAAAAGTTAAATTATCTTAATCACAACAAGTACAATGCAAAGGAAGTTGAGAATAGTGTCCTATGTTATAATAGAGTTGGATTAGTTGCTTTTAAGTTTTGAATTGCTTGTGGGGTGTGAGGGTGTTGACAGGTGCACGGCACCTTGAAATCTAGCCCATATATGGACTTGTTTGAGCTTGCCATGCAAGCATTGAAGGAATCTTATTTCCATTAGAAATAGGTGCATGTGTTGCACAAGAAGTCCAAGACTTCTATTCAATTAAGAATAGGAGTGTAGGTGGCAGAGCATTTATATAAAGCATATTATGTGCTTTCATGTAAAAAAGAGAGAGAGAGAGATTTAGAGAGACTGAAGAGTGAAACACAGATTTGAAGCTGATTGAAGGAAAAATATTAGTGTTTTGTGCGGCACTGAGGGAAAAAAGAAAATGTAATTTTTTTTTTTTTACTCAAAACACACAAGGAAGATAAATTAGGGGTTTTCTTTAGGACGATTATTTGGGTGCTACAACCACAGAGAGTTGAAGCATTCAGAGTGGAAGATCTTGCTATCGGGTTTTGTGGTGAGGTTGTATTTGTTCCTAGAGGTATTATTGTATTTTCCTAAATAATTGTGAACTTAGGTTTTGGGTATAACTTGAGTGTTATAATATCTATTTTATTATGTGGATTGATCGAATTTGCCCAGTGGTTTTTCCCTCTACATTGGAGGGTTTTCCACGTAATTTCTTAGTGTTCTTGTTGGTTGATTTTTTTATTGCTTCCATAGATTTCTATTTTCTTTGTTGTTTGGATTATATTTAATTTAATTCACACATAGAAGAGAATTTATCCCAACATGGGGGACAAGGGCCGAGATTCAAGTCTTCAAGACGGAGCTTCACATACATATACACTTAAATCAGGTTAGAGTAGAATTTCTATCTAGTATTAAAAAAAAGTTTTGAATTGCTAAAAAAAAAGAAGCCAATATTATATAGCTGTGAATAAAGTTATAGTATGATTTAGACTAAATACAATTTAGTCCCTTATTTACACAAGTTATCAATTTTGGTCCTTAAATTTTCAATTTGATCAATTTAATATCTCACATTTATAAGTATGGTCAATCAAGTCTTTCTATAAGCTCTGGTCAATTTTTGTTTATGCGTAATTTTTTAATCTAAATAATTCTTTATAATTTTTTTTTTGGTCAAAATGTAAAACTCACTTTCTAAGTTTCACTACATTTTATTTCAGTCCTCTAACTTTAAATTTTGTCATTTCAGTACTCTAAATTTCATTTATTCTCAATTAAGTTTGTTGAGGAGACCACAATTTGACTCCCTATAACCACTCTAAAAACAGACCCATGTGGCGTGATGTCGAATGCCATAAAAAATTTGAGCGTGTCTTCCTCATCACTAATTGATTTTGAAGTGGAATGGCACAGCTCACAGTCTATCAAATGATATCAAAGCCAAGGTCATGAGTTCGAGTCACGTGAGTGTCATTGTGAGGGAGGGATTGTTGAGAGGGATCACAATTTGACTCTCTACAACCACTCTAAATACAGGCCCATATGGTGTGATGTCGAATGCCATAAAAGATTTGAGTGTGTCTTTCTCATCACCAATTGATTTTGAGGTGGAATGACACAACTCACGGTTTGACAAAGTCTTCCATTAAACTACCATCCACTGTTGCCATTAAAACCATCAAAACGATGCCATTTTGGCATTATTTTAATATTTAATACATTTTTTTAAATATATTTTTATTAAATTTAAAAAAAATGTTAATTAAAAAATTAAAAATTAAAAACAAACCTAGATAGTTTGAAGGAATTTTTTTTTGTATGTAGTTTTATTTTTGAAACATTTTAGTTAGTTGCCATGTTTGCAAAACTGTTCAGCAAACTAGCATCTTGAGTCTTAGAGACTCGAGTTCCATCTTAGAACTTGAGTTTTTAAAACTCGAGTTGCATGTGATGGCAATCTGATGTAGAAAAAAAACCACTTGGAAGCCGAGTTTTAAATACTCAAGTTCCTGCGTTCACCACCTGTTCTTCTTCCTCGTCCATTTGTCTTCTTCCTCCGTGAGTGTCTGGGTGAGTTCTTTCTTCTTCCTCTATTCTTCTCTTCCCGTGGGTTCTTCTTCAAATTCTTCAGAATTTTCTTCTTCTTCTTCTTCAGATTCTTCTTATGTTCTTCTTCTTCCTTCATGGGTTCTTCTTCAAATTCTTCAAATCTTCTTCTTCTTCTTCATATTCTTCTTCTTCTATGGAACTTGAGTCTTAGAGGCTCGAATTCCAGGTGGCAAAAATCTTCATGTCAACAATGAGAACTCGAGCCTCTAGGGCTCAAGATGTTACTTTCTTAAATTGTTTCAAAGCCTTGCTTACTAACGAAATAATTCCTATATATGATGCTAGAGGGCAAATATCCCCTACTTTGAAGAACAAACCCCCACCCTCAAAAACAAACCCAGTAATTAAAACGTTAATATGAAGAACAAAAAAAATCAAACCTAGAAAGTAAAATGCTAATCTGAAGAACAAAAAAAAAAAAAAAATCCTCAAACAGATCCCTAACTCGATTGTTTGAGAGGAAGAGAAAGAGATTGAATTTACATTTGAATTTTTGTTCTTCAATGTTGTTCTCCATACATTACTGTTCTTCAAATTAATTTCTAGGTTTTTTTAATTTTAAAATTAACGATTTCTTAAAATTAATAAATAAATAATAATTTAAATTTTTTAAAAAGACAAAACGACGTCGTTTTGCTATACATAATGACAGCAACTAACAAATTGTTAACAGAGGACTCAATTGAGAATAAATGATACCTAGAGGACTAAAATGACAAAACCCAAATTTAGAGGACTGAAATGAAAAATTGTGAAATTTAGAGGGTGAGTTTTGTATATTAGCCTTTTCTTTTAAATGGGTCACGTGCCTTAACCTCGCGTCTTCCACCACCACCATCACTATCGGCGTGCAATAACCCATTCAACCTTGTCCACCAATCTAACTTAGTTTTGATTTAAAGGGTCCCAAATGGTTTCAACCAAGTGGGTGGTCAAGTTATAGGTTGATCCTTGAGAAGAAAAAAAAAACACCCACACGCCCTTTGGTGAGTGGTGGATCCTCGAGTTTGTGTAACAAAGGGGTTCAAACTCACATGGAAACCCTAACCATAGTCCACAGGCACAGGTCAAGGAGAGGATATTGATCTTTGTACTTGGAAAGTTCACACATTAGCCATGAAGCATGTGAATCCTAGCCCAAATAAAGAGCACAAAACACAATAAATGATCCAACACAACAAAGCATAAATGCCCACACACACTTGACAAAAATGCAAAGAGATGGTAAAATAAAGTTTATCCTATGTGACGGTGGAAAGATAGGGGGTAATTGTGTTCTTAAGGATGATCTTATATGAATGTATATGGAATTTTTGTGAGGAAGAGAGAGAGATGATGAGATGAGAGAGTCACTGCGTGAATGAATGAAAGAGTTTCCTGCATTCTTGAAGTAAGGAAGGATGAGAGAGTGCTTGATGAAAGGGAAAAAAAGATGATAAAAAAAATAATAATCGAAGACCAAGAGGATAAGGCCAGGCGTTCGGGCAATGGCAACTCTGGGATTTGGGCCAGAGGTGCTACGTCCACAACATTTTCACAACAAATAATAAGTGCTACGTCCCCAACATTTTCACAACATTTTTACAATAAATAATATGTGGTTAGTTGTTATTGGTTCAAATGTGAACCTATCACTGAGATTATTTTTTTGCCCCAATAGTAACAACCAGTAACAACTTGCTACCTAGGATTTGTTGTAAAAATGTTGTGAACATATCATTTCTCTTTTTTTTTTTTTTTTTTATAGGGGGTTAATAAGAAGATGAATCTTGAGTAAGAGATAAATTTTGTGGTCTACATGGTTTTATAACAAATTTGTTCATAGTAGACCAATTCCCCCTTTTATTTGGGAGTATTGAATACACTCATAATTCTAAGCTTCATGTTCTTCCTACCAAGAGACATGTCAGATCCAGGGCATACCAATTCACTTGAATGGTATGACAGTTTCTCATTCTGAATCTGCAAAATCAGAGTTTTGATCAAATCACACATCATAGTATACCAGTCCTTCTAATTCTTTAGGAGGTTTATCTAAAAGATTTGCGATACAACTAGGAAGACGCTTCAAGTACCACACATGGGTTACTGGGCATGCCAGTTTGATATAGCCCATTTGGTATCTTTGCATCTGAGAACCCACGAATTCGACTCCGCATTGTTCACAAAAATTAGGGTCTTCTTTTTCATCCTTGATTACTCGATAATTTCCACAAGCGCAAATCCCACTTTTTATCGGCCCAAAAATTCTTTCACAAAACAATCCATCTTTTTCAGGTTTATTGGTTTTGTAATGAAAAGTATACGGTTTTGTCACCTCTCCAACTATCTCCCCATTAGGTAGGATTTTATTGGCCCAAGCACTTATTTGTTAAGGAGAAACTAATCCAATTCGGAGTTGTTGAGGAAAGAAGATAATAAAAGATAAACTATAAGTTTATTTGATATATTGTTTCTTTGAACATACTAATCATGATTTCTAAGATTAAATCTTGGAAATAATCTATTGTTTATAAATACAGTACCACTTATCTTAAAAAAAATAAAAAATTACAATACTACTGCGCACTATTGGCTTAATGGTCACTTTGTAAGTACAAGTTTTTGTGGGTTGGAGGGCAAGGGTTGGGGTTCAAGTTTCTAAGAGGGAGTTTCATGCACATATACACTTAGATTAGGCTAGAGTGGAATTTTTATCTCAAATCACATATACACTTAAATTAGGCTAGAGTGAAATTTCTATCTCAAATTATAAAAATAAAAATACAATAAACATATTAATTATTATTGCTTAAAATATTTTTATCAATTAGTTTATGTCTTTACTATGTACAATTCTTTTACTTAACAATTCAACTCAACTTTGACAACTATTGGTCTTTGAAATTCTATTAAAAAAATATTTGTTGTCTTAACATTTGTTTTTGTCTTCACTCAATCACTCACATGTCCCACCCCCTTGTCTATTTTTTTTTTTTTAATTTATAATCACTCTTTGTCTAATTGTTTAATTGTCTTTTAGTGTTAATCTTTACTAACTACTGATTGACTAACTGCCCATGCCTCAATCCCCACTTAACAAATAACAAATTAAAAACACATTC
The DNA here is from genome assembly GCA_033629205.1 of Lithocarpus polystachyus. Classification (NCBI taxonomy): domain Eukaryota; kingdom Viridiplantae; phylum Streptophyta; class Magnoliopsida; order Fagales; family Fagaceae; genus Lithocarpus; species Lithocarpus polystachyus. Next base: position 11,955,014 of record CM066172.1, on the reverse strand, counting down.
AAATTCAGCCACTCCACTTGTGGGTTCAATCAAAAGTATAAATTAATTGTAACTTTATTTAACAATTTGTCTCAATTTTGACAGCTATTGGTCTTTGTAATTCTATTAAGAATTTTTATTTTGTTTGTTTTTGTCTTCACTCAATCACTCTCTTGTCCCACCCTTTTGTCTAATTATTTAATTGTCTTTTAGTGTTAACATTTACTAACTATTGATTGACAGACTGGCTTATGTCTCAATCACCACTTAACAAATAACAAATTAAAAACACACTCAAATTCAGCCACTCCACTCACAAATTCGATCAAAAGTATAAATTAATTATAACTTTATTTAACAATTTAACTCAACTTTGACAACTATTGGTCTTTATAATTCTATTAAGAAAATTTTGTTATGTTAACATTTGTTTGTCTTCACTCAATCACTCCCCTATATCCCACCCCCTTATCTATTTTTATTTTTATTTTTTTAAATATTTAGAATCACCTCTTTTCTAATTATTTAATTGTTTTTTAGTGTTAACACTTACTAATTAGTGATTGATTGATTGGCACATGCCCCAATCCCCACTTACAAATAACACATTTAAATTCAACCACATCACTCACGAATTCGATCAAAATTTTCATTAATTGTAACTTCATTTGCAAGAATAGATTGTTAAGGTGATCATATTCAAGTTTATTTCAGTTGGACTTGGACTTAAAAAAGATTTAGAGTTAGGTACTCAAAATGTTCAAATTTTCTTTTTAGGGGGTCAAAAAAATTTTTTTTTTTGAGTGAAGCAACCAAATACTAAAATTTTTTAATAAAATTATATATCTAATATCTCCAAATAAAATTTGAGTATAAATTTATTTACTAGTGATTAGTTATACATTTATTTAATTTATTTTTACAATTTTTATATTATATATAAGTGTTGACGTGGACAAAACACAAAGAAAGTGTAGGTGGAAATTTAGTTTTTTTTTTTTTTAAATTAACAGCTAAGTTTCGAGAACAAACACAAAGGGAAAGTTCGATAAGAACTATATTTTTTTAGAGAACTGTCAAACTCAAAATGAATGAGTAGACTCATTGCTAAGCTTAATGGGAGAGGATGGTTTGAAGCGTAACTAAGAAGCTTTAAAAAATATCACTTTCGAGCATTTTTTTTAGACCAAGAGAGTGATCTTTTAGCATTTGTGTGTGGGAGATTAATGAGTTCTACACTCTAAAACTAAGAAAAACGAACATTCATTACCACATCCAATGATTATTTGTTTTTTTTTTTCTTTGATAAAAAAAAATACTTTTTCTTTATTGGCTAATATTTGAGCTTAATTAATACTCCTATTGGTACCTAGATATCTATATTGGAAAAAATTTAGGGTACTTTTTTTTCCCCATTAGGGGCCTTAGGCAATTGCCTATTTGCCTTATAACTCCCGTTGGCCTTGCCCATAAGTAGTCACTTTAAAGGGAACTCCACCCTCATCCCAGTGGTGGTTAGATTATTCTGATTAAACACTTGAATACTATGGCTAATTTAAAGCCAAACCCATCAATTAGGGTTGAACCTAATCAAAGTAGGCTTGAACTAGGGTTATGCTTCATACTCCGTGCATGACCATTTGGTTAGCTTAAATTGACTCCAGTATTAATCGAAGAGAGAGAGAGAGAGAGAGCTTATTTATTTATTTGTTGTTTTTGCAAAACTCGATTTTAATAAAATCGAGTTCTACATGGCATTTTTTTAGCTTCCACCATGGCACAAGGCATAGGGAACTCGATTTTAATGATATCAAGTTTTACGTAGAACTCGATTTTAGCAAAATCAAGTTTCAAAATATGGATATAGCCCTAAATAGTTTGAAAAGATGGACAAATTACTACATATTTTGTAAATTAGGGGCAAATGCCCATTTTTTCCAAGCTTTTTACGAGAAATTGAAGGTAGACAAAATACAATGTTGACACCAACAAAATATGGCGGGCCTATCGCTCCTGGTTTTTGACTTCCAATATACTTAAGGGCAAGACTTAGGTATAGTACTTATGTACTGTTTCTTAGATTCACTTCTTAAGATTTTGTCATGCGGATTTTTTCTCATGGATTGGAAGTGTATTATTTAGTTAAATAGCCACATGACTGAATCCGAAGAGAGGAACCTAAGGAATAGCACCTAAGGTACTGTACTTAAGTTTTGTCTCATGCATAATATGCTCTATATTATACCACTAATCTTAGTGTTATGTGTGTGCGTGTGTGTTTTTTTTACCTTTAATTAGTTGCTATTTTGAGGCATATAGAAATAGTATTTTGCACAAAGTAGTGCAACTCTTCACATTGGCTATTCAATTGTTTTTCTAGTAGCACTTAGATTTATCATATTAGGTTCACTTGCTTTGACATAATTAATACATGTGTCAATTTTTGTGTTGACATGCTTAGCACGCAATTGACTCGAGAATAATTCAATTCATTATTTGTGTGTCAAGATGGGTTGACCAGGTTGATAAGAACCTGTTCACATATGTCATTTTTATTCAACACAAAATTTAATTTTAAATATATAATTGAGTAATAAAAAGAATTTTAATGCCTATAGTCATTAAACCCAAAGTTCATAACCATTTTCCCTTTAAAAAAAAAATCTCATTTCAATTTATTTTTCATAGATTGAATATTTCCCAATTTGGTTGGAACTTCGTGTATGCTATTAGTACTTCAATTAATGTTATTAAGAGATAGAATTTGTCTAAAACTTATTTATTTAGAATTACAACTAGTAGTATAATTTACATGCTTAGAAAATATACAAAGAGTTAATAATTTTGGGCCATATTTTTAAAAGAGAAATGATATGTCCATAATATTTTTACAACAAATTCTAAGTGGCAGGTTGTTACTGCTTGTTATTGTTGGGGCAAAAAAGTAATCTTAGTATTAGATTCAAATTTGAACCAATAACAACTAACCACCTATAATTTGTTGTGAAAATGTTGTGGACGTAGCACCTCTTTTTTAAAAAAGTTGAAATGGGTTATGTTTGTATTATTCCTATTATCTATCTATATTACTAAAAATTGGATTCCTTGTTTAGGGTTCATCATTTTGCGTACTAAAAGATCCTCACACGAATTCTTAAACTCTCTAAAAAACCCATATTTTTAAGTTAAATAATTTTAAATTTAAAAGCACAAATTGATTAAAAGACTAATTTACTATTTTAAAAAAGTTCATAAGTTTTAGGTTTTTTTTTTTTCTCTTCTCCAATCTGAATTAACACTTTTTTTTTATTTTAAATTCAAAATTTCAAACTTATATAAACTTTCGAGTATAGAAAGCTTCTAAAAATTAGGACACTATTTCTATTTCACATTTAAATATTATGATACTAAATTCAAAATTAAAAATTAAAAATTAAAAAGTGCCTCATTAATGAGGCTAGTAAGATACAAAATTATGTTAATTAATTCAGATCACATTTTTTTTTTTAATTTGGACACTATCTCTATCTCACATTTAAATATTATGACAATAAACTCAAAATAAAAAATAAAAAAAATGCCTCATTAATGAGGCTAGTAAGATATAAAATTATGTTAATTAATTTGGGTCACATTTTTTTAAATGTGTTGATAGTTGAGACTGTATTTAATATTCTTTTTTTAAATGCATGCCTATATTGCTAACCCCCAAAAAATAATCACATATTAGTGAGGTAAAATTACATAAAAAGGCCAAAAGTTTATACCATGTTTCAAATTAGGTTGCATTTTTTTTAAAAAAAATTTTGCCATTTAAACTCCTATCTCTATTACGATTTTTTTTTTTTTTTTTTGGTTGTTGTTGGGATAGAGCTAAGTAGAGAAGAAAAGAAAACCATTGATAAAATTTTGGGATAATTACACTTTACCCACCTGTGGTTGACCTCTAGTTCTATTTGCCTACCCGTGGTTTGATTTTTGACACTTTACCCACCTGTGATTCCCTCCGTCACCCCTCTGTAACCCACCTTCAGTGCAGACATTACTCTAACACATAAACTCATCAAAAACAGAACCTAAAACAGATCAAACACAAAAATCACTCCCTAAACACACTCCCACCAAACGAAGATCACAATGCAATGTGCTTGAGATAATGGACTGATAACCTCCTGGGTTTTGATCGTGCAAGCAAACCGAGGAAGAAGGAGACACAGTGCAAACCGTGCAAGCAATTCAATTCAGCTGTTGCAAATAGTGTTTTTGATTTTTGGTGCTTGGTCCGTTCGGCTTGAGCTTGAGCTTGATTGGGTGAGTTCCTGACTTTGTCAGCTTCAAGTTTTGGTTTTCTTTTATTGTCATATGCTCTGTTCATCTGATTTTAGGTAGATCTTTTTTCGAGATTGGGTTTTTGTTTGCTATGTCTTCATCAACTGGCAATGGGTCTACAACTAGTGGTTTCTACCGTGCCATAGATGGCCATTTATGTACCCATGAGAATTGTGCCCTACGAACAAGTCGAAAATCTGGTAACTATGGAAGAAGATTCCTCGGTTGTAGTCAATTTAATGTAAGAAACAATTCCATTGGTGTATTTCATTTGAATTGAATTGAATTGAATTATTAGTTGTGATTAATTGTGAACTGTGAAATTAACTGTTGTAATTGTAATGCTCAGGTTGGTCCCAAATGTGGCTTCTTTCAGTGGGTGGATAACGAAACTTGTAGGAGTGAAACTGCCCCACTTGTCCGTGAAAGGATAAGTATGCTTGAGGATGAACTGCAGCTTGTAAATCAGAGAGAAATGAGAAGTAGGGAAATGGAAGAAAGATCTAACTAGAGGGAAAGAGAAGCTCATGAGCTTTATGTAGAAGCTAGGGAGGAACTTAAGAAGATTAGAGAGAGTGAGAGATTGTACAAGCTAGCACTAGTTTTGTCATGGTTATTTTTCATTTTTGTAATGTTGTTGTTGTGTTTTGCCTCAATGAACAACAATGTAAGGGTGAGGACCCTTAATCTGCCATGATGCTTGGGGGTTTTTGAAATGTGGTTGGGTAATTGAATTAAGTTAAGTCCCTGATTATTGTATCCATCTCTTGAAATACAAAGGGTTGTTTTTGTGCAAATGTCCTGTAGTTTATTTATTATTGTTTTTACTTCCTGCTCATAAATGGATCCATATATATTGACTGTGGTTCTATGCTTCACCTGCCCATAAATGGACCTATGGTGATGGCATACACATGATTTGTTGTGTCAATACATACACCTGTGTAAATCCACTAAAAGCACAAAACAAGCAAATCCACCAAAAGCAATGACAAGCACAAGGCATCAAAACACTTGATCCTATGTCAATACACATTAACAATAATAAAATCTTGATAATGTCATAATATGCCAAAAGTGAAGACAGCATTTGTGACTTTATGTCACATGCAAACATATTTACAACCAAAACCCAACTACTAGTCCACCACACATCAGACATACACATCTTCCAACCAAAATTGCCAATATTGTTTTTGACACCTGACTAATTTAAATACTACATTAAGTGTGGGAACTACAACAAAAAAAGTGGTTGAAACTTTAACATCTTCCATCTTCATTTACTGCCAACAGCCTTCTTGCCCTTTCCACCAACTGGTTGAAACTTTGGTGGCCTTGATACACCCAAATTTCTGCCGTAGAACCCCCTAGCAGCACCACCACCACCACCACTTCCTTGACTTGGTACACCACTAGTGCTCACAGATGCACTTGGCTGCATAACCAAAATCCAACAGTTAGCAAGATGGTCCAACAATAGCAAGTAAGAGGAAAAAAAATAAACAAAATAGATATTAGTAGATGCCTGAGATGCAGAAAACCAGTTGGCCCTAGATGCAGTTGGAGGTTGAGTTGCTGCCTCAGATCTATTGTTTGGTGCCTCAGATCTATTGTTTGGTGCAGGTTGAGATGCAATTTGACCAAAAGCTCTGTATGCAGGCTAAGATCTAGTACTTGGTGGCTGAGATGCAGTTTGAGGTGTTGCAGTTTGCTTTGTTGTTGTAGATCTACTGCCTTGTGCCTACAAATAGGGTTGTACAAGTTACATACACATGAAATATATGAGGAAATGACTAAATTTCAAAGCATGGAAATACTTACAGCTTTTGATTTAGCAAGTCTATCTCTTCTCTGCCATGGAGTTTCACCAGTGATGCCTGCCTTGCACCCTCTTGCATTATGTCCTTCTTTTTGGCACCTCCCACACTTGATTGTCTTGTTCATCCTAGAAACTCTGTTCCTTGGCTCTTCAGGATCTCTTTTTCTTTGCTTTGGTGGTCTGTCAGGTGGTTTATACACATGAGGAGCAACAGGACCAGGTTGGTTAGTCTCAACCCACTCAGACTGGCCAGGCAATGGCTGTATTATCTCCTTGTAAGTTTCAACAAAAGTCTCTCTCAGGTAACAAGGATGCACATAGTCCTCCACTTTCTCTAGGTTCTTAACAATAGCAGAGATCCCATGTTTGCAAGGAAGTCCTGTCAAATCCCAAATCCTACAACTGCATGCTTTCCTAGTCAAGTCAACCACATGTCTCTCACGACCATTATCAACCTCATACATGAACCTGCCTGATGGAATAGCACTGAAAGGTATAGATTCATGTTTTAACTTCTCTAATTTCTCTTAAATATTAGGACAAACTTGACCAGTGTATTTTGCTATACCTTTCATCTTTTTGTATTGTTTGGTCATGAGCCTAACTCTGATCCACTCCAACATTGCTAAAATTGGCTTATCCCTAGCTTCTAAGATCATGGCATTAAAAGACTCACTCAAGTTATTAGCTAAACAGTCACACAAAGCTCTACTACTAAAGTGAGACTTAGACCAGTGTGCAGGGTTGATGTCAGCAAGTTACTCCCATGCCTTGACATCTAAATCCTTCAGTTCCTGCATTTTTCTCTCAAACTCCCTGATTGTTGTGGCTCCGGCACATCTCCACAGTGCATCCTTCAACTCCAAGCCTTTATGATCCACTTTAAAATTATTGTAGATATGCTTCACACAATACCTATGCTTACAAGTTGGGAACAGCATCTCAAGTGCAGGTATAAGGCCCTAATTCATATACAAAATAGGTCAAGTAAATATGTCAGTTAAACATGTTGAAATGAACTGAGGCATGTATTATTAAACTTTAAATAGGAGTAGAGAAATGTTAGTACAATTGTAGTTCATACCTTTTGTCTATCAGTGATAAAGACCAGATTAAGTTGCTCTGGATTCCCAATGTCATCTGAAAACTGCTGTAGAAATCATACCCATGAATCTTTGTTCTCTTGCTCAACAACAGCAAATGCAACTAGGAAAATGTTATCATTCGCATCTCTAGCTGTGGCAGACAATATTTGCCCCCCAAATCTCCCTTTCAGGTGGCACCCATCTAAACCAATGATTGGTCTACAACCTCCCAAAAAACCAACTTTTTGTGCATTATACCTAACATACATTCTCTTAAATTTAGGCTGTGCATTTTCATCCTCCATTTCAGTTTGCAAAATAACCCTACTTCCTTTATCAGTCAACCTTATCATCTCTGCATAATCCCTAAGCTTCCCATATTGCAGTTGTTCATTCCGAGTAATCAAGTTAGTAGCTTTCCTTTTTGCCCTATACACCTGACTGTAACTTATGTCAACTTCAAGTGTTTGCTTCACATGATGTTGAACACCAGCCACTTTCCAATCGGGATTTTTGTTAAACTCCTGCAGAAACTTCTTTGCAACATATCTTGAAGTCACTTGGCTGTGTTTGAAGGATCTAGGGCAGGTGCACTCTGGATTGAAGGTTTTTATTTGGAATGTCAACTCCCCAGATAGTTGAGAGGCATAACACCTCCATCCATATTCATTTTTACAATAAACTGATATTTTCTTCTTCTCATTCAGCTTGAACTTGATATCTACTGGCTTGTGTATAGCATGTTCCCTCAATGCCTCCCTAAATACCTTAGAGTTTGGAAACTTCATTCCTTTCTGTAACACTGGTTTTCTCATGTCATTTTGGACATTAAACTCAGGTTCTTTTGCAGCAGTTGGTGCTGGTTGATCATCATCAGAATCTACTAAACTTTCCATGTCATCTTCAAGAGGTGGGTCAATCCATTCACCCTCTTCAAGAGGTGGGTCATTGTTAGCTAGAGTAGTCCTATGTGGGGCTGCATTGACAGTATCTCCCTCAGAGGGCCTATGTGGGGCTGCATTGACATTATCTCCCTCAGAGGACCTATGTGGGGCTGCTGCATTGCCACTAACTCCATCATGTGTAGATGGCCCATCATCTACATTTCCAAATACATCATCATCAAAATCTAGCCCCTCAACACCCTTCCTCCAACCAATCAAAATCTGACCCCTCAGAATCCACATTACCTCCCTCATGCATCTCATGCACATCATCACCATTCTGAGGTACCTCATGCACATCATCATCATTTGCTACTTCCTCATTAGCAAATGGTTGTTCAACTGCAAGTGGCTCCTCACCACCCTCAACATATAGTGTTATCTTATCTGTAGGCCATGCAGCATGAATCTCACACATATAAACTACATCATCATCTTCATTTATAAGCCTTAACCCTTGCTCTAAATTACCTCTAGAAATAAGATAATGAAATCTACTTGTACTATTTGCCCCCAAACCACAACACATATCTTGTATTTCAAAATAACTAAGTTTATCTGGGTCAACATCATCAATAAAAGAAGTACTACCTCCTAAATATACCAAATCTGGGTTCCACACAAACTGGCTACCATGATGAATCTCAAAATTGAATATCAAGTCAGCCATCTGCATATAAAATACAATAGAATAAAGTATGAGATGGGCTTGCATGTGGGAAAGTATAATCTATTATAGATTATTGCTTTATTAGGCAGTTAAATTTCTCTTTCAATTTCCCTAACTATATACCAGCAAATGAGATGGCTTTGATGAATGTAATTAACTATATACCAGCAATTGGGTATGTATCATGTGGTCCTGTGGTCCACACAAAGCATAATACAGAAACAGACAACATTATTAAAAGTTTTTGTTCTGTTTTTGGGAGACAAATACATGGAAAGGGAAAGTAGAAAAGCAATAATCAATACTATTGCAAAATCATGAAAAGCAATAATCAATGGAGCCCCACATTGACAAAGCCTAATCCTATGGTCTAGCAGCCCCACATTGATGAATACAAGCAAAAACCAAATTTCGAAAAAAGAATTTTAAAACCCCAGGTTTTCAAAAATTAAAAGGATCTACCTAAAATCAGATGAACAGAGCATATGACAGTAAAAGAAAACCAAAAATCGAAACTAACAAAGTCAGGAACTCACCCAAACAAGAGAAGACGAATGGACCAAGCACCAAAAATCAAAAACACTATTTGCAACAGCTGAATTGAATTGCTTGCACGGTTTGCACTGTGTCTCCTTCTTCCTCGGTTTGCTTGCACGATCAAAACCCAGGAGGTTATCAGTCCATTATCTCAAGCACATTGCATTGTGATCTTCGTTTGGTGGGAGTGTGTTTAGGGAGTGATTTTTGTGTTTGATCTGTTTTGGGTTCTGTTTTTGATGAGTTTATGTGTTAGAGTAACGTTTGCACTGGAGATGGGTTACGGAGGGGTAACGGAGGGAATCACAGGTGGGTAAAGTGTCAAAAATCAAACCACGATTAGGCAAATAGAATTAGAGGTCAACCACAGGTGGGTAAAGTGTAATTATCCCTAAAATTTTGTATTATATCTAAATAATAAGTTATATTTTTCTAGAAATCACTTTCTTACTCTAACAGAACCCTTTATCTCACTTTTTTTAATGGTTGTTAAATTGCTTTATGAACAATCCTCGATGAAATGCAAGTTTTAATCAATAAATATATATATATATATATATATTTTGCCTTACTCCATTTTGTTAATGTCCAAAATAATAATAAATGAATAGCAAAAATGAACATGAGTTTCAAATTGAAATGAATTCAAAAATTTGAGACAATATTAAACTTAAAGGTCTGTTTTAGAACCACTTATTTTGCTGAAATTGAAAACTTTTTACTGAAAGTATTGTAGATAAAGGTAAAAGTTAGTCGAAAAAGTACAGTGAGACCCATGAATAGTATCAAAAAGTGCAGTGAGGCCCATGAATAGTAGCAAAAATAAACTGAATAGTAAAATATTTTTCATTTTTCATTTCAATCTAAATGGAGGCTTAGAGCATCCGCATCAATGGATGTAAACCTTTGCATAATACAAAAAGACACAAATTTTACACATTTTGCTTTAAAAATGCTCCACATCAGTGCTTCTAAAAGTGTGCATATTTGCACATTTGTTATAATAACCGTGCAAATATGCACGATTACTGTAGCTTTGCATTTTATTTTTTTAATATTTCTCTCTCTTCACCTCTCTCAATCTTCATCTCTCCCAACCGATTTTCTCTCTTCCTTTGTGAAACTCATCCTAAATCTAAAACCCAAGCTCATCAAATTACCCATATTCAAATCCATAAAGAATCATAAAAAATCCATATTGCAAAGAAGAAGAAGACGGAGGCAGAAAAAGAAAAAGAATAAGAAAAAGATGAAGTGAAGAAGAAGAAGGGAATTAAGGACCCATTTGCTGGTGTGGCCGGTGGTTCTTGCACCATTTTTGACAGAGAGCTATGTGGGGGAGAGATTTTGGGTCGAAAATATTAGAGAAGGGAATGAGTTTTTGTCTTTTTCTTTGCTCTTTTTTTTTTTTTTCCTCCTAGGACATTTTCATGTTATTGATAGAAGAAGCAGAAGGGAAGAAGAAAGAAAAATCTGCAAAGAAGCAGCAACAATGGCGTAGAGAGAGAGAGTGGATCTAATGAGAAAGGAGAGAATTATTAAATGAAAATAATAATAAAAAAAGAAAGAAATGATTATCTATATATATAATAATAGGTGAAGCAGAGAGAAGTTCAAATAGAATTTCAAATTAGAGTTTCAATTTTATGTCATGTGTCTAGATTTGGATTTTCAATTTTGCGCAACTTGTCCTAACCAAAACTCAAAAAAGAAAAAAAAAACTAATTAGATTATAAATTGGACTCTAATTTTGTGTCATGTATCTTATCTAAATTTTTTTAATTTTTGTGCCCAAATAAATGATACATTAACATTTAATACGAAACTCAAAAAAACCACAATAATAATACTCATTGGCCTGAACAAGAACATCTCACCTGCACACTTTTATGGGTGAACATCTCACCTGCCCACTACCAGAACCAAGGAGTCCAACGAGAAAGACTATAAAAGTAAAACATCATTTCCTCCTAATGCCATATCGTCATCCCATGTCTCCTCCTTCTTTCTTAACCTCTACCAACTAGATCCACACACTACCCTCTCCCCCTCCTTTTGGATTTCTAAGAGCAAGGCCGGGTTCAAACACAATGTTTAATCCCACTCTTCCTTACTTCACACTCTCATACATTACCGCTTCATTGGCGCCTCCAAAAATATTTCAAGTTCAACGTGGAAACTGAATCAACCAAAATGAATATCTTATCATCACAATTATTAATATTTCCGTGCATAAGCACGAACTACATGCTAGTCTAAGTAAAAGAGAGTGTAGAATAGATAAACTGATGTGAGTACTTTGGTTAAGTGATTGTATAAAATAAAAAAGTAGATTCTTTTTGTAAAATAGAAAGAAATTTTTAGAAAGATTGATGCAGTTGCTTTTAGAACTCAATACAATATGAAGCATGGTATAAACTCTAGGCATTTATATGTAGTTTTCATTTGGGAACAACTTAGTTGAAACAAAAAAAATTTTTTGTCGAAAGTACGGTAGATAAAGTTAAAATTTAGCTGAAATAGTACAATAAGACCCATGAATTGTACCAAAAAGTGTATTGAAATCTATAAATAGTAACAAAAAAAAACTATATAATAAAAGAAGTAGCCCAATATAAGCTATCCCAAACACAACCGTAATTTATCAATCCATTCAATAAACACTTTGTGTTAGGATTAATGGTTTTGACATAATTATTAAATTGGTTATGTAGGGGTAAGGGTCCAAAATCACATAGTGGGCCTTGGGCTTGATCTGAGAACGCTGATAAGTCCGAAGAGGGATAAAAAGTTATGAAGGACTTTGGTCTAGAGATTCATAGATACGAGATGGGTGGAAGGAGGTCTGAGGAGGAATTTATTCTCAAAAATGATAAATATTGCTCAAACATGTATTCTTACGATGAAAGTAGTCCTCATAGAAGCCTCAGCGGTAGGGACGTGCCTCATGAACACATGAGAGGGAAGGAAACCCGAAATATCTAAGGAAAAGTTACTACCACCGCGTTAAATGCGTTGTAGCTACCCTTCTGGCCACATTTATGTGGAGAGGACCCTTGAACGGTGCTGCCTTGGCTACCGCAACTCACAGAAAACTAAAAAGAGTGTCTGATGGGACGGGTATTCAAGTGAGGACTCAGATGAACGACAAATGTAGGATGAAGATGACCCAAGGGGAGCTATATAAGGTAAAGAAACCTGCGCCAAAGAGAGGAGGAAAAAGGGGAATACGGTAGCAATCAAACGATATTTGCACTTTGCTGTTATCAAGTTACATAAAAGGACCTCCTCGGATGAGCAAGTTTGTTCCGTTCTACCCTACTCGTCCTTGCATGACCACCTCCTGAACCCAAGCTGGCTGTTGTCTAACTCATTTGGGCCTAGTTCTTTGACCCACTCTCTACAAATTTATTGTGTTGGGCTAACTGGGCCAATATCCCATACACCTTGGGCTTAGTCTGCGAAACGTGTCCACACAGGTTATATTCAATTTTTTTTAATATTGTTTATAATTTGATAATTGGGTAGAAAATTTTGAACATTAGATAACTTCCCTAAAAAAAAAAAATGAATATTATTAATTAAGTTACAAAACTCTTCGTATTACATATTCTGGAGTGGATCAAATATCTTATTATTATTATTATTATTATTATTATTATTATTATTATTTTGATTGAAAAGGATCTTGATCAAGAATACGGGGAATTTTAGGCTTTTGCTCTTATTTTTTTTTAAATCTAGCAATATGTCCCTGTTTTGAAACTATTTAGGTCCGTGTCCCTGTTTTGAAACTTGATTGATTTAAAATTGAGTTATGCCAAATGAAATTAAAAAAAAAAAAAAATTTGTGGAACTCGAGTTCCATAATTTTTTTTTAAGTTTAATCGCCTATACTTGATTTTCTGCGAATCGAGTTTTACATTGAAACTTGATTTTCTTATTTTAAGAAAGTCGAGTTTCAAAACAGAGACACAGACCTAAATAATTTCAAAACGAAAACATATTGCTAGATTTTTTTTAAAATAAGAGTAAAAACCCATTTTCTCCCAAGAATACGAACATAACTTGCCGTCAAGAATTGTCCCCACTAATTGAAGCTTGGATTTTTCTACCAAAAAAAGGTGTTTGGTAGAATAATTTGAGTAATATTGTTTGTAGCTATTTGAAATATGTATTAGTAAAAAAGTATGTGAAAATGTGTGTAATGTTGTTTAAAATATAAAAATGTGAGTTTGAACTTGCCTACTATCAAAGGAAGCAGCACGTGGCGGGCGTGTAATGGTTTAAAACCCTAAAAGTGGGCCCCACACCTCACCCAAACGCTCCCCCAAATTCGAAACCCATAGGAAAGCGCGAAATTTCAAGCTTCTCCTCTCTCTCTCTCTCTCTCTCTGAGAATTTAAACTTTGAAATTGAAAGCGTATAAAAGATTGTCTCGAAGTGAGAGAGAGAAACAGAGACAGAGAAATTCGTGCCCCTTTTATTTATTTATTTTTAAAAATTTATTAATTAAAAATAAAATTTGAAATTTATTTGTTTTTTAGCTTTCAAAAATGTAAGCATTTCACTTTAGTAGTTTCTAAAATTGGAGCTTATCTCATTTTCCCTCGGCTCCACTCCTTGTGCTACTTAGTAAGTTTCTTCTTCTTCTTCTTCTTTTTTCAAAAATGTGGATTAGGCTCTGTTTGGTTGCCGCTAAAACTCATCACAAAACGCATTATTGTGTGAAACTCTTGGTTTTCGTTTTTGTTAGATCTCTAGGGTTTTTTTGTCTAAGTTTTGTTTGGTTGCTGGGAAAAATTAAGTAGAAGAGAAGAAAGAAAAAGAAAAAGAAAAAAAAAAAGGAAAGAAAAAGAATGGGAATATTCATAACTTCTAAGTCTTCTATGTCCTGATGATTTTGGCTAGTTATAATAATTCTAAAAGTAAGTTTTGTGGTTTCTTTTTTCTGAGATTAAACTACTATCTTTGGCTTAATATTTCTCACTAACCAAACGAAAGGTTAATGTGAATGTGTAATTTGTGTTTCTTTTTGCCATACATTTTCTCAGGAACCAAACAGAGGGTTGTGGGTTTCTTTTTAATTTTATTTTGGTTTTTCCTTTCTTAAACGTTATGTTACAACTTGTAAGCGTGTATTGCTACAGTGCGCGCATGTTTCTTTTCCTCGCATTTTTGTTTCGTTTCCGTTTGGTTGCTAAGAATTTTGAGGAAAAGAAAAGTAAAGAAGAGAAGAAGAATGGGAAAATCTTTAAATCCCATGCATTTTTTTTTTGTTTGTTTGTTCCATTATGATTGTGTTAACTTCCAAAAATTTTTACTTTTTAGCCTCAAATTACTTTCTCAAATAATTATTGTCTTTGGAGAGTGAAATGTGAATTTGTAATTTCTAGACAGTTTTCACTGTGCCATTGTATGGTTTGATTTATTTGAAGATTGAAATGTTTGCCATATTATCCACATTGTTATTAGTTTCAAGCATTCATGGTTAAGTAGAGCTTTCACTGACAAAAATGTTAACTTTGAAAGGCGAAATTTACATATCAGATTGTTGATGTGAATGTGTAATTTCCAGTTTTCTTTTCTCTGACTTTCTTTGCTGTCTCATTGTAGGGTTTGATTTAATTGAAGAGCAAAATGTTTGCTATGTTTTCCATATGGTTACTAGTTTCAAGCTTTGATGGTAAAAGTAGAGCTTTCACCAATTTCTTAACCCATCAGCAATGTAAACTTTGAAAGGCGTAATCTGTGCATGTTTAGAACTTCGGTCTCGATTTACATATCAAGATGAAGACACATGCACATATGAAAGCGCGAGGAACCACTAGGGTGAATGCGCAACAGGTGATATTTGAGCTGAAACATAAAGTGGTTATTGCGCTGAACAAACTTGCGGATAGAGACACGTACCAGATTGGTGTTGATGAGCTCGAGAAAACTGCTGAATGTTTAACCCCAGATGGGATTGCCCCGTTTTTGTCGTGTATATTGGATACTGATTCAGAACAAAAGAGTGCAGTGAGAAAGGAGTGTATTCGATTGATGGGTACATTAGCGAGATTTCATGAGGGTCTTGTTGGACCGCATCTTGCCAAGATGGTTGCTAGCATCGTTAAGCGGCTCAAGGACCCAGATTCTATAGTGAGGGACGCATGTGTGGAAACAGTCGGTGTCTTGGCTTCGAAATTGAGTAATCGTAGGGGTGAGACTGATGGTGTCTTTGTTGTGTTAGTGAAGCCGCTTTTTGAAGCTTTGGGTGAACAAAATAGGCAGGTGCAGTTGGGTTCGGCATTGTGCTTGGCTAGGGTCATTGACAACAGTCATGATCCTCCAATTTCAATCTTGCAGAAGATGTTGGCTCGAACCACAAAGTTGCTTAAGAATCCACATTTTATGGCAAAACCAGCGGTGATTGAGTTGAATAGAAGTATTATTCAGGTCAGTTTAAACTGTAGCACAGAAGTTGATTTGCTAAATTGTCTTTGATTTTTCCTTACGAATTATGATTTGGTATAATGAGTTCAAAATTTTGCGTTTATTTCTTTACCTAAGGCCATAAAATCAATAAAATAGTTTGTCGACATTTTTTAAGGCATTTGTTCTATTTATGTAAGTTTTTTAGTGTAATTGGTCTAAGAAGGGATATATTTGATTTTTAATAACTATTGTTTTAATTATTTATATTCCTTTTCTTTTTTGATAAATTAAGTGACTTTTGTCCTTAAAGGGACAAAAATTTCCAGTTTCAATATTGATAGTTGTGAACCTATGTCTTTCCCAAAGGCCACCCACAGTGTCTGTACCTATTCCTTTTAAAGAAGGAAAACCTGTTTTTTAGTGCTTTGTTATGTGAATTATAAAAGAGGAAGCACAAGCAGAATGTTTGGTCTTTGTTCTAATTATGAAAAACAGTGTGATCATCAATTAAAACACTATTTGGCATAGGCTATCAAGCTGCCAATCAGCCTATTTTGGATACCTCCTATATTTTCTCTTATTTCTTTACTTCCATTAAGTGATTTCTTTTTAACATTCGGTTTGATTGTACATATATATTTATTTTTTCTGTGAACTCTCAAATTTAAAAAACATGGAGCTTTTCAATCTCTACTTCAGGTTGGGGGTGCTCCCACACAAAATATTCTATCTGGTGCAATGGCTGGAATCCGAGAAGCTCTGAAAAACAGTGACTGGACAACACGCAAAGCTGCTTCTGTGGCATTAGGGGACATTGCTGCAACTGGTGGATCCTTCTTGGGATCCTTTAGGGCTTCCTCCATCCGCTCTCTTGAATCTTGTCGTTTTGATAAGGTTAGTTTAATAAATATGTACATTCAGAGAAGTTTCTCTTCTTCCAATTGCTTAAAGTGGACCCTATAGATACTTCCTGTGCTTCTTATAGGTTAAACCAGTTAGGGATGCAGTACTGCAGGCCCTACAGTACTGGAGAAGTCTTCCAGGGCCTGATACTCCTGAACCTTCAGAAGCTGGATCTTCTATAAAAGGTTTAGTGGCTGATGTCCATTGATATGACATATTTGTTTAGATAGGTGTTATGTTTAATGTTGATTATATGCTCTGGTTAGTTGCATTGTTTTTCTTGTAGCTTTTTTAAATTTGTTCATGTTGCTTTGTAAGCCTTGCAAATCTGTCAAAGAGGAATCAGAAATTAAAAGCATCTTTATGGGGTCATGGATATTTTAGTGCTGCATGGCTACAGTGTAGCTGTAGAAATAGTTTTAAGTACCCCAAGTAGAATATGATCATATAGGGAATGTGGAACACTGAGTTTAGTTACTTTAAGGCAGTAATTCATGAAGTGGAACTTTTGAAATAAGGTTAATTTATGTATACTATGCTTAATCTAAAATATGTTCTTGTGATCATTGGTATTGGATTCAGGCAATTGGGCAATTAAACCTCGGCTTAGATAATTGTGAGCTGTAGTGTATATCATTTGGTTTGTTGATATATAATTTTTTGAGAAGCAAGGTAATTTAGTGAAAAGAAGGAACAACACCCAGTACACAAGATGTGTACTTAATTGACCTTTTTCTGAGCTTGGGTTCAATTACCCAAATGAACCTCCGTATATGCAAGAGTTGCTACACATAATCTAACATGGATTGTTAATTCACCTGTTATTCCAGCTTACATAAGTTTATAGAAAGACAGAAAGTTAGAAGGAAAGGAACTGGTGCTTATATGAAGCAAAGTAGAAAGGGGAAAAGGTCATGATGGGAATATGATAATGTCTGATCAATCTTGTTATTCATCTTTTATCCTTAAATTGCCTTGGTTGATAATATCCTATTCCTCTATATTTTCATGAAAATTCTATGACTTGTAAGCAATTTATTGGGCTAATTGGAATTGCAATGATTACTTTAGTTTATAAGCTCCTGTGCAACTTTTAATTATGTGTCATCTTTTCCTGTATTAGTTGTTCAGAGAAGTCTTGTACTCGTTCATGTATTTTCTAATCAATCAGTGGAAGGAAGTAGAGAAGTGTCATTTTATACTGTTTAGAACTTCTTTGTCATATTAAATCTTTTACCCAATTTGTTCAACAGAGCAAGTCATAGAACTTGGAACTATGATGTGGGTATATGTTTACATTCTCTCTTTCTATGCTTCCCTTCAATGTCATTTTTATCATACAATTTCTGCAGAAAATTATTGTGGAGGTGACTACAGTGATCTCACCAGTACCAGTGAGTCTGGATGGAAGGATGTCACCCTTAAGAAAACTGGTACTGGCTCAACTAAGAGCAGGGCTCCTTTGTCTATCAGAAAAACATGTCAAAATTATGTGGAAAACCCTCAACATTCCAAAGCAGATGATTGGCAAATTGAAATTGCTGTTCCAAAAAGCCATAATGTTTCTTTAGCAGAATTTCATAATGAAGAATCTGAGGGTAGTTCTGTTACCAAGACGTTAGAAAGAATGAGTGCTGAAGGTACAAGCCCACAGGATACTGGGTATGAATATGTACCAATGGATGACAAACAAGAGTGTTCTTCTGTGTCCAATCTTACTACTGATAACTTTGAGACCAAGTTTGTGACAGTTTCTCGTGAATGCCTTGAGGAAGGTGGTCTACTCAAGCCAATTCGAAGAACTCAGCGGTTTGCAGCTGAAGAAGTTAGTAGTGAGGAACAAATGTACTCGGCAAAGAGGCAGGATCGTAGAAGTCTTGATTCTACTGTTACAGAGTCTTGTTCCCAAACTACCCGTGGATGTTGTTCAGAGCTAGCGAATGAAATGGTTTGCATTCGAAAGCAACTTTTGGAGATTGAAAACAAACAGTCAAACCTAATGGATCTCTTACAGGTAAACACTGTAGGATTCTCAGATGGTAGTATAAATTTTGTACTTAACTGTTGGTACAGAGCTCCTAGATATATAACACATAAATCTTTTTTTTATAAACAGCCTGAGGCACCCAATTAGACTCATTTATAAGATCTTCTCTGCTTAATATGAGTATATAAGATTATACAGCCGTGTATGAGATCTTCTCTGCTTAATATGAGCTTACGAGATTAATTGATATCTCTAAATTGCCTTAGGGCATAAATGTAACGACTGGTACATGATTTTTGGATCCCTCTTTCTATTAGTTGTTCTTTCTTCACATTCAAGAACATCCACGATCCGCGTTACATTCCATTTACAATGTTTATCCTATCATACATGTCATTCTGTCGTGATACTTCTTAGCCATCAGCATGGGCAACTGTCATATGTATTAAAATTTTCTGCAGGTGTTTACAACTGGCATAATGGATAGCTTGACTACAATACAATCAAGGGTGGTAGGTTTAGAACATGTAGTTGACAGGCTAGCTCAAGATATTGTACACGGGGGTAGATATTCTGATTCAGCAAGCTCCAAACTCTTGAAGCAGAGCCAAAGTGTGCATTCTCCGCGACTCTCTACGTGCACACCTCGACCATCTGTTGATATTCGCAATAGACAGCCTTCATTGTTGTCTGTAAAAAGTTCTGATATATGGGATGAAAATGCAGTTGGTAGGTGCAGGTCAAGCAATTCTGCTAAACAAGGTACAGATATTTGGACAAATTCTGAGGTGAAGATCACTAGGAATCCTGCGGGGAAAGTCATGCAGAAAGGTTCTGGGCAGGGAATGCAAAATGTTGGTTGTGGCCAAACAAGAAATGCTAATGCTATTTTTGCTTCAGCTTCTAGTACTAATGTCAGACAACATGGTTTAGAAAGTAAGAATAACCTTTGGAAACGTGTGAAAGGTTATTTATGTGAAGGGGACCTAGACTCTGCATATGTGGAAGCTCTCTGTTCACATGATGAACTTGTTCTGGTTGAGCTACTTGATAGGACTGGTCCTGTCCTGGAAAGTTTGTCACCAAAGACTGTTAGTGACATTCTCAGTACTTTGACATCATATCTCCTAGAGCAAAGATTTATGAACTCCATAATCCCTTGGTTGCAGCAGGCAAGTTGTTTGTACACATTTACTTCCTATATTACCGTGATTGTGGGTGCTGGATGTTTATACCATGCCATTCAATGCTTCCTGGGGTACTTAATTGAACATAAAATACTTGGTTGTGTTCTTAAGTTAGAATTGATGATCATAATATTGAATGATAATACAAAAATCAAATGGCGTGTTTTCATTTTTCCTTTAATCTATAAAAATGAAATTAACCATAAATTATGGTAATAACTTCTATATTTTTAGATGGCCATGCTTGTGGTAAATCTGGTAACATATTCAGTGACTTATGTCAGAGAACATTGAAGTATTCAACTTAAATGGGCTAATTAAGCACATGTGAAATGATTTACAAAAAATATAATAATACAAGTTATGACGTGTTATACATGATATACTTTTGGTGGCACTGGCAGCCTAAGCAACCAGTTTAGCTTTCATAACATAGAATAGTCAATGAATGGGAATTTTATGTGTGTGTGTAGGTTAGAATTTTTATAATTGATCACAAAAATTCTGACCAATAATTTGCAATCTGAAATCCTGTGCTGGAATGGGGAGGGGATGTGAGTGAGCAAAAAAAGTAGAGATATTAAGCAAGAGGCAGGAAGGTGGTCAGTTTTGGCTCCAAACTAAACTACCCATCTATTATGCTGGGGCTCCTAGTCCTTAATAATGTGATATGGTTTGCTGTCCTGATTTTAATAATTCTGTTCCTGATTGTTGAGATTATGATGGCATTGTTTTCATTAAAGTAAAACGGGTTACCCATTTTAATAGAGCAATTCGGGTGTACTGAACCCTGATTTAGTTGTAATCTCACAAATGAAACTCCATGCAAAGTGAGACAACAAAAATGAGCCCTCATTCAATTCTGATGTCACTTATTGCTGTTTTGAATGTGTCTTTCAATTATTTAAACTCACAACTAACTGAGAATAAACTAAGAGCGTAGTTTCCTGTCTTTGACCATTTATCACATCTGCTTACGTACGAATGTAAATAATGTCCCTGAGCAAATTTTTAACCTTTTTTTTTTTTTTTCCCTCATTTTAGGTTGTGGACTTAAGCACTATTCATGGACCAAATTACCTTGTTATTTCTGCAAAAGCAAGGCAAGAATTCTTGTCTGCAATTCAGGAGGCTATGAACATGGAGTTTTCTAATCCTGCAGAGAGAAGATATGTTACTCAACTAGCAATGAAGTTCCACCATATATGGGGTAAGCTACCCTCCATTTGACTATTTATACTATGCAAATTTTGCATTAAAACTTACACTTTCAAAATTGTTATTAGGAGTTAAGTTCAATCCAGGTTGAGGTTATAAGAGAATCGAGAAATGTAGATTTCTTTGAATATTTTTGTGCTAGAAAAAATATAGTTGAGTCTAAAATACTTGACAATCAATTGAATCACTCAATTGCCAAACATTAGTAATACTTAAAAACCATGGTTGAACATGAATTCCTTCTCCCATGCTGTGCTATAGATTATATCTCTATTATATTGTCCATATTTTGAATTTCTTGATTGTATTGTACCCAACCGTCAAAATGAGGACGATGTCTTACTGTGGGAAGACTAATTTCTTTCTCTCTCTCTCTCAGAAAACCAATTCATTTTATGTCAATTCCTAGCTGAATGCTTATTTATTTCATTTGCATGGATTTGAAATTTAAGGGTCTGTTTGGTTGTGTTGTTTAAACAACAGAATATGTATTTCTACAACACTTTTTCATCCACGTATTTCCACAACACTTAAACAATGTTACTAGAACAACATTTTCAATCGGGCCCAACTTAAATTCTCATGTGATTTGTTAACTGTTCATGATTTGAAATTAATAAAAAATAATGACATTGTGGTTAGAATGACTTATGCTCATTTCAGTTTGCCAACTCCCTTTAGTAGCAAATTTGATTTCTTTATGTAGTCGATGTTTGCCCAATGTAAAGATCCTTAGAGTGGTGTTCATCTCAGGAATTTGACATATTGTTTTTGTCCTGTTTTGGTTTGCTAGACATCATTTGTGTTTGGAGTCATAAATTACCATTTCTTCATAAGAAAAAATTATAATTGCTGTTTTTCTTTCTTTTATACCTGAGTTAAACTTTTAATGTGTTAATTAACTTTTTTTCCCAATTAAATACTGAAAATGGAAAGGTAGTGATAAGATTGTACAATGAATGAAGGCATGCAATATATTTTTCCCAGTGATTCATGCATTATGTCCTTGGGCAATTTAGAAAGCCAGTAATTGCGTCTCCAGTGATTCAAACATTCTCCATTTGCAATGTATTTCTTTCTGGCTGAGACTAGCCCATGTGGTGCCGTTTGCTTCTGATTGATGTCTCAGATTCCAATTATTATTATTAATATTTTTTAGGTGACTTCTCTCAAAATACTAATGTTTTGCCCCCAACATGTAGCTTAGGCTTTCAGTTTTCTAATGATAGCAAATTTGGAAATAGTTTTCTTCTGAAGGAAGATGTGACTAACAATGAGATTTCTGTGTCCATAGGAAAATGTTCCTGATTTCACGTAGGAACTCATTGTGTGCAGTAAATGTAAAGTTGAAGAATTGTAGCCAAATGAGATTTTGTAGGTGTATGGTCATCTCAACAACGGTTCACTTGTGCTTTCTGGTTGGGCATCACTTGTTTAGTGTAATAATATTTGAATTGCCATAAGTTCCATTGTAATGACCAAATCCTTTGTTTTCTGTTATCAGTATACCATGTGTTTGGTTTTCTGTCAATCTATGAGCTGTTTCTGTGATGAGGATTTTTGCTTGATTATTATGTTGTGTTTCTTTGATCAAATTAAATTCCAATCTGGGGCCGTCTTGTAGCAGAACCTTTTTTTTTTTTTTTTTTCCCCCCTAAGCTAATCGATAATTAGTCACCATAACTCAGAGCAACTCCACAAAATGACTACATGTACTATGGCTAATGTAGCAAAGAGTTTTGTAGCTTCACTGGCGTTGTGTTTCAAATATAGACGTCCTCCTTGTTGTAACTATTGAATTATCTAATTTATTCCATAATTTAGTTTCTTCTGTAATAAATTAGGTGTTTTTATACTAGTAGGTTTTTTTTATCTAACAGTGAAGCTTTTATTATTATTATTATTATTGTTATTATTATGGTAGAATATTTTGATTTCTCGCAGGAGGTAATGGTGCTTAACATCATAAGCCTGACGCGCAGCCTGCAGTATTACATTGTTTTGATGATTAAAATTATAACTTAAGAAGTTTCTAATTTTACTAATTATGAATTATATTCTGGATGGCTTCCAATCTATCTTTTTTGGTATCTAGAGCATCCACAATAGTGGTATTAAAAAGTTAAAAAACTATTTTAGCACTACTATATACAAAAAACGCACAACAATAGTGGTGCTATAGGTAAATATTTTACCTACATTGCTACAGTGTATACAGTTATATATGGCTGTGCACTGTAGTTGAAAGCTAAATAAAAAATTAATTTTTTATTCTACCTCTAATTAAAATATTATTATTATTATTATTTTTTCTATTTCTCTTTGCTCAATCGACATTTCAGACCTCTCTCAACACTCTTTAACTCTCTCTCTACTCACTATCGCCAGCTCACCCTGAAGCTCAACTCTCAGTGGCCCACTCCCCTGACCCACGTTGCTGACACATGCAGCCACAGGCCCAGCTTGCCTGCCTAGTTTCAACCCACCTTAAGCCCTAAGTCCCAAGCGGACCCATGCCATCATATATCCGACTCAGGCCGACACCATCCTCACCCATCTTTGAAGCCCAGCTCTGTTCATCCATTATTCTCACCAAAGTTCTCTGTGCAATCAGCCATCGCCAACCCACGCAGGCCATTCCCCATCGCAGTCTTTGTGTGTTTTTTTATGTTGTTGATTCTGGTTTGGGGCTATTCAAAAGATCCTAAATTTTTTGAAGTTTTGTTTGTGATTGGTGATTTTTGGTGGTTTGGGTTGAGAAAAAAGATTGGGAATTTGGTATTAATAATTTATTGTTGTGCTTATTATATTTTTAGCTTGTAAATGTTTGTATGGGAATTTTCTGTGTGTAGAGAGGTTGTGGTTACGGTGGTTGTGGTGGATGTTTATAGCAGTGGATATATATTATTTTATTGTAGTAATTATATTGTTTTATTGTAGTAGATATATTATTTTATTGTGTTGTTTATATTAATTTATTGTGTTGAAAGATAAAATAAATCTATTGATGCTGGATGTTTTGTAAAGTGAATAGGTAAAATAGATAAAGTAACTTTTTGTGGTGCCAAATAACTAGAAAAATAGCACCACTATTGTGGATGCTCTTATGTTTTGTATTGTATTAATTATGAATTATAACCCCCTTCACATAAATAATAATAATAATAATAATAATAATAATAATAACCTCTTGATGATCATGTATGGATGAAATTTTTGCAAATTACCTTTGTTTATTGCAAACATATGGATGCCTATGTCGTTGCATTCCATTTAAAATTTGGAATAGGTGTAATTGGATTTGCTTTTTACACCTCTCTTGTTATTTGAGACTTTATCCATTTCTTTAGGCTTCTATTGAATTGAGAAACAGGTTTGATTTTCTATCTTTTTGATATAAAGCATTCTTCGGATAATTCAAATCGAAGCAATTGGATGCTTGACTTGAGCCTAGATGACATGACCAGAAACGAAGGTTCCTTTGGAAAAATTATCTATTTTTATTTCTAATAGAAAGAACAAAAATTTAATTGAATAGGTTGATTGGCAAATAATGACTTGAATAGGTTGAATCTCTATGTTTTCCCAAATAAAAAGATAAAATAATTATATTTGTCCTTGATCTACTTGTCAGAATTCAATATAATACATACGATCAGCAGTTAAAATTAATTGCTGAAATTGTATGTATTTTATATGCTTTAACTTATTTGATACTAGTAGATTGGTAAGGATTAAAGTTCACTTAATCACTTGATTTCCAGGCTTTATTTCGATAAGGGTTGTCAATGGGTTGGGCTGGGCTAGTCCACTCCATTTTTACTTGGCCTATAGGCTTGGTGGATTAGGCCAAGCAGGCTGTTGACTACTCAAAAGATCAGGCCAAAAGAGAAAACCTTGGCTCACGGGCAATGCCTATTTTATCTTTAGTAGGTTGGGCTATTAGATTGGGCCAACTATGCTTTTTAAATTGAATTTCCTTTTCTTTTAAAAATAAAAGAGTTAAATTATTTTTTTTTTAAGGAAAGAATCAAAGAGGCCAAAACTTATTTAATTTTTTTACTATCAAAACCTAATAATGTTTTTTTATAAAGGTTTTAAATAATTTTTTCTTTTTCTAATTTTAAATAAACAAATTGTTCAACACTTATTTATTTATTTTTTAAAAATCAAAATTACCAAACTACTAGCAATATATATATATATATATATATATAGAAAACATAATTTATCATAAATATTTTAAGCATCCAATAATTAAGTGTGTGGTCTTAAGGTTTTTCGGTGGGCTGGTGGCTACTGGACCAATCTATGGGTCATGGGCAATTTGGTAACCCTAAGGTAGAAAATATTTTTTTTCTTCTTATATTTAACATAATTATAAATTTTAGTTAACATTAAACCTTCTTCAAAGTCAACAAAAGGTAAGTGAAAATTTTTTTTCGCACCTCCTCCCCTAGTTGTTATGTGATGCCCCCACTATTTCTTCTCCCCACTACTTTACACTACTGCCAACACCAATAATGTCTTTGCCACCACCACCTTACCACCTTCATCAATACCACCATTGTGTTTACCATCACCATGCCTCCATAAAATATTAATATTTTTAGTGCAAGCCAAACAAACAATATTTTTGGGTTCATTTTGAGGATTGCAATAACATATTTTTCATCACCAACATGCTAGGAAGATGAAATGTCTTTGTAATGTGCAACGTGTGTTAAGTTGAATCCCAAACCTCCAAACATGTTTAGAACCAAATTTTTTCCAAAAAAACAAGAGGGAATGGTAATATGGTACATTTTCAAACTCTAGGAAATAAATGGACACAATCGATAAACTCACGCGCAAATGATACAATTCAAGAACCCAAATTAAAGGTTATCCCAGAAATAAATATCACTAAATTACAAGATCATAAATAAATTGGCGTCTGTCAAGAGCCTTACGATTTAGTGACAATCCAGTTCATCCATGGAGGAGGACTTGGATTCAAGTCCCCTTCCCAATTGAAACCAAAATTGTTGTCTATCATAGAAAGAAATATTACTAAATTACAAGATCATAAATAAACTGGCTTATATCTCGAGTTTAATGACTCAATAGCACCGTCAAGTTCTTTAGCGGAGAACTTGGATTCTACGTCCTTTCCGCACTTGCCAAAGAAGAACAATAAAAACAACAACAGACATATTTACACCCTTGCCTTGATTGTCAAGATGAGTAACCCACTACCTACTATCAGATGATCATAGAAAGATGAGCAGCCGGAACAGCAGGTTACAATTTCAAAAGGGTTTTCTCTTTCCTTGATAGATCATAAAATAGGCTAAGCTTTAAGTAGAGAATGAAAGTACTAATACTTTGACTGGATTTGCTACTAAGGGAAGAAGGATAACTACTATCTCAAAACACCACTTACAGATCTTATACAAGTTCAACTTCCATGTCTATATTTGGTACAGTTTTAACGTCTGGTAGAAGCTGACTTCTCATTGGACAATAAATCTGGAGAAGGACTATATAGATCAGCATCGTTGAAAGGCTCACTTTTGCTCCTTCCTTTTCCTGGTTTGCTACTCCGCACCTCAGGTGCCCTCTCACTTCTAAATGGCTCTCTCTTCTGTGACTGAGTGACAGGGGTACCCTTTGGAACCTCATAAAGGGTTAGACTGCCTCCACTTTGAAGCATTGCCTCTTCATGGTTTTCTGCCTTTGACTGGAAAGTCTCAAGGATATCTACTACTTGGCTCATGAGAGGCCTCCCTTTTGGGTTTTGGCTAAGGCATTGGTATGCCAAATGGGCCACCTTCATCGCTGCTCTATTAGAGTATTGCCCCTCCAGCCTAGGGTCTAAGATCCTCAGAAGCTTCTTATTATTGTTCAAGAGTGGGCGGGCCCACTCAACCAAGTTATGTTCTCGGCTGGGCCTGCTCTTGTCCAATGCTTTCCTTCCAATGAGCAACTCAAGCAGTACCACACCAAATCCGTAAACATCACTTCGAGCTGTTAAATGCCCTGGTCAAGATTACTTAAAATTTCAGTTTATGGACTATAGTATTTCAATAACAGTCTCTGAGGGTTATAATCTAAAAATAACTCATCAATGATACATTGTACTGCCATATTTGAATGCTTTAAAATGATCAAATATTGACTTTCAAATATAAGAAAGGATACAATTGTAAAAGAGAAGGGAAAGTAGGAAAATATTTTATTTCATTTTGATGTTGGGTTGTGTGAAAGAAATTGGAGAAGGTTTTTATTTTTATTATTTTTAGTATTATATACAAAAGAAAAAAAACCAAAAAGATAATATCTGAATTGTTTTTCAGATTTCTTTGGCTTGTCACAGATCCTGTCCAGTTTTAACAATTCTATTTAACTTATAAGGGAGCATAACAGACAACAAGAATAAGATATTTCTTCCTCTTTCCTTCCATCTTAGTAACAAAAGAACTTAGAAGATTCAAATCAATTAAAAACTGTAAAGGTTCACATTTATAAGCAATCTAAGTTACCATTTTTCCTACTTGGAAGTAATCAAAATGTCTTTTAGCAGTTCTTCAACATTAATTGCATATAGTGAAGGTTGTACAGTCATTTTTTTTATAGGTGAAATGTTGGTCATAGATCCAGATCATAATTACAAGTCAGAACAAATTCCTTTGTTTGGAGGAGATAATCTTAAAAGTAAAAGAAAAAAGAAAGCAGAATTACTATTTTATAAAATAACTCTGCATAACTGACTATTTAAAAAATTAAAAGGAACTCACCAGTCATTACATACTCAGGAGCAGCATATCCATAGGTACCCATCACTCGTGTTGAAACATGGGTTTGGTCTCCCATTGGCCCATCCTTTGCAAGGCCAAAGTCTGAAAGTTTTGCATTAAAATCCTGCATGTTTTATTTCTAATTTATTTAGTTGAAGACAACCAAACTTCCTTAAGAAAAAGCATTCATTGGTTAAGCACTTGCACACTTATGTTTGTTTGATAAAAAAGGATACCAGTTTTTTATCTTCCCGAAATAGAACAAGAAGAAAAATGAAACTTCACGACAATACAGAGCACAAGTTCACTGAATGGATCTTCTCTCTTTCCTCGTCTATGGCAGAGCAAAGTCCCGCATTGGCGCTTTGCTAGGAAGTCTATTGGATTTTTTCCAAACTCATGCTCGGGAGGCTAGTTTACTTTATTTTCCAAATGGCAACTGAAGCAAGAGGTGTGTGTGTGTGTGTATTATCAACATACATATATCAAAGAAAAGACAACTAACCGCATCCAGCAAGATGTTTGATGTCTTGAAATCACGGTATATGACAGGTCGTTCTGCACAATGAAGAAAAGCAAGTCCTTTTGCAGCATCTAATGCAATCTTCATTCTTCTTGACCAAGTTAATGTAGAGCCGACTCCTACCACCAGAACCAAATAGGATGAAGATACAATAAGCACCAAAGGCTTAATTTTCTTTAAAAGTGTGCATTTATTTCATCATGAGATTCAGGACAGTTAAGAAATTTTTTTTTTTTTTTTTGAGAAACCGGACATTTAAGATTTGGATTGTCAGAAAATATCCACTACTTTCCATACCTAGTGGAGTTCTGTAGCAAAACATCACATGCATTACTTCATATTGTAATACAGAAGAACTCATGATAGAACTTTAAACAATATGTTAATGTTTGAGGGTAACTAGTACCACATGAGACCTCATTTCATCAAGTCAAAAAAAGTTCCACTGGATACTTACTGCGAAAAAGATGTCTTTCCAGGCTCCCACTTGCCATGTACTCATAAACTAACAGTCTGTGCTCCTCCTCACAGCAGTACCCAATAAGCTTCACAAGATTAGAGTGACGGAGCTGTCCTAAATAGTTAACTTCTGTCTACAAAACAAATAAAGAATGGTGAATACAAGAAATTAAACACCAACCCTCCCCCCAGCGCCTCCCCCCACACCCAAAACATGAAATGGCATTATTGATAACTAGCTTGGTTTATGGCCAATGGCAAAAACAAGTGATCTTTACATAATGACATCTGCTAAATAGTCATTGAAAGTACAATGGGTAATTAGTAATTGTTTATAGAGGAATAGTCATTGAAAGTACAACGGGAAGAAAAGATCATGCTCCCTTTTTTAGGTCTTCCTTAACAAGTTAATTACACAATTTTGAAGTACTGCCCCCCGCCCAAAACAGCCCTGAGGTAAGTGTAAAGAGCTAAGCCATTAAGGGTGAAGATTATATGTGAGAGGGCTTGTTTCTTTACTAAGTTCACTTGTCAAGCCCATTAACCAGGACAGTTCATTGATTTCTCTAATATACTAGATACTGACCAATCTAAGATAAATACTCTCCATCCTATATTGTTGGTCTTATTTAGAAAATCCAATTTTTTAAGGGTCATCATTTAATGCAAAGTATTTTTTTTTTTTTAAAGTAAAAGTTTCCAGAACTGCCCTTGTTAATTTGAACTCAAATTAAATTTGTGAAAAAGGAATACTGACTTTAATTAATGGTTAAATTCCACACCCCCCCCCCCCCCCCCCAAAAAAAAAAAACCACTTTTTTTTCCCCAATTGGGCATGATTTGTCTTGAGAAACTACTAAAGCATGGCTAACTCATCTCAGCAAAAATTATAAAAGCCCATCTTCAGTAGATTAGATGGTTGCTAATAAGGTCAGCGGTATAATAAATGATACATTACTAAGGGATAAATCCTTAAATAAAAGAGTACTGTATGGTAAAACAGACCAACTATTTCAGCAACATAGAGTATAATGCAACTGCTTGTATGCATTATTAAATTTTGTAGTAAAGTGATTTATAATAATAATAAAATCTGTTGTGAAACTGTATCTCTAAGTGAAAAACTAATAATTAGAAATAAACCAAGTGTTCCTGATCTATAAACTTATAAAGCTTTCTTTAAAAGTTAAGAAACTGTATCTCTATAATGCTAATTGATGTTTGATCCTTTCACATTATTATTTGCATGCTCATTATATCAGAAGAAACAGAGTTAATTTACCTTTTCTCATTCATCAAAAGTCAATTTTCCATGTAAACCTCATATTGACAAAACAAATAAATAAACAGAGAGAACAAGGAAAGTCAAATACCAGCCATTCCCTGTCACCTTGGAACCCTTCTCGATTAAGCTCCTTAATGGCAACTTGGGTGGAAGTGTAACTGGGTCTCACATTCTCATCAATAACTCCCTTGTAAACAATTCCAAACCCACCCTCACCAAGAATTAAATCTGGCCGGAATCGCTTTGTGGCCAACCTCATTTCCTCATATGTAAAGATATCAACATTACTATTAACAGGATTTTCACGGAGATCGTTGACATTCTTGGGAGCCAAGGAATTGCTACTTGCATTTTTTTCTTGTGAATTAATAGATGTAGCCGATTCATGTCTTACTTCAACTGAAATTGCACAAGAGAAGGAAATATTATCAAGTTAAACATCAATAATTATATCAGTTAACTACTGTGTACTTGCCTTTATCTCTGACATAAATTCAGCACATCCTAATTTAAAAATTGAAAACAATTTTCACAAAATCTTTCAGTAGATTTATGTTTTGGAACGGTCAAAACAAAAATGTAATGCTCACTTGCTTTTTGCAATAACTTATTAATTTAGAATTAGAAGAGGACAACAACACAAACATGCAAGATTACTGGCATAGACCTCAAATCTGCTTCTCCAAGTATTTTACACACCAAATTATATTCAAGAACTATATAATGGCTCAAGAATCTGGAGGTTAATTTAATCTCATTGCCAGAAAATTATGAGTGGAAGAGTCAATGGATGTAACATATTTTTCTATTATGAAAAAAAGCAAAAAACAAAATGTATGCCAAAAAATGCAACCATTTATTTTTATTAGCACTTTTGAGTCTCTCTTACCAGATGCAAATTCTCATAATGTCTTATTAAGTGGCTACTAATATATTAAAACCAGCAATTATTGAATATTTATGGATCCCCAGAAAACTAAATTTCCTTTAAATAAAAAAGGAAATACATTATCAACAACAACACTAAAAATAAAAGGTAGATTAAACAAATTTAAGAATATCCATAAATGTAACCAAAAAAATAAATGCTCATTTAATTACTTTTAAAAAAAAGTACCTTGACTCGTATTAAGATGTTGTTGTTGTTGGTGTTGTAATTGTTCTTGCTCTTCAATACTAAAACAAATCCCCATGAATCTCAACCTCAAGCACAATCCAGATTTGCATTTCATCTTCCCATTACAATTCTACAAAAACCATTTCTATTTCATCACGGCCACTCAAAAACTTGTCTTGTGGGTTTATCTTAAACAACGTCAAAAATGTCAATGTTGGATTTTTTCCAAAAAAATGTCCAGATTTGATCCGAGTGGCTCCAAATCCGAAATGGGTTGCCGGGATTTCTGCCAATTTCACCGGATTCTGACCCGGGTTGCCGGAAAAAACAAAAACCCAGATTTTTTTTTTTTCTAAGTAAAAGGCACAAACTTTGAAAGAAAAACCAACTAAGAGAGAGAGAAACCGTGTCTAGTGTGTGTGTGTGTGTGTGTGTGTGTGTGTCCGCGCGTGACAGGGAGAGAGAGAAAAAAACAGACAGAGAGACAGAGAGAGAGAGAGTGAATGAGTGGATGATTCCCAATGGTTTGGTTTACAATAGGCGCCGAAAGCGCCAAACGATTCGCAGCCAAAGCCAATGGGTTTGCATTGCCTTTGGGCCTCAGTTTGAGTTTATTACTCAATTTCCCATTTGAGTTTTGTTTTCCTGTTTTCGTTTTTTTGTTTTTGTCTTTTTTATATGCTTTGTTTTCTCTTAAGATACTGGCATAATTCTTTTTTTTTTTTTTAATATCTAATTTTGTGACTACACTAATTTGAATTTCTTTATTTTTTGGAAAGTTTCTTGACACGGTTTCAATGACTTATTCACACCATGCATGCGTTATTATGTTGTAACGATTCTGATAAAGTACTATTTTTTTTTTTTTTTGGTTAAAAGATAAAGTACTATTTCAAACATTACGTACATATGATAATGTGATTTTTTTTTTTTCGATTTTTGTAGTTTGACTTTATTTGCCTACGAAGTAAAATCATATTTGGGTTTATAAAGTAAAATCATATTTGGAGGTTTTCCGTAAAACAATGAGATAAAAGTTTGCTTACAAACTAGTTTGCAGGTAATGAAAGCAAAGTCTCGCTAAAAAATTAGTATAGTTATATATTTTGAAAATCTAGCATTTGGATTACATTTTCTCTATATTCTTAACAAGCATATCAAATTTCGTTTAAATTAGATGTTATTTACTATTCAATTCATAAATTTATTTTTTATGCATAATCTAAGACTACAAAAATTTGAAATTTAAAAATTTGATTGATGACATTTAATCTTTTTGAAATTTTGTGATCATATAATAAAAAAACGCGATTTCATGGTGGATAAGTTAAAATTCATATCTAATGAAAAAATATAAATAGAGTTTGTTAGAGAAATCTTAGGAACACAATACTTTTCAAAAAGTAAAGTATTATTTATCGGAGTTATGCATCAATCACAAATAGGCTATATCAACCTATTTTTATTCCATACAAAAAAATCAACCAATTTTTGAAAAAAAAAATTGAAACTATCAGTGGTAGTGGTAGAGCCCTTCGGGGTAACAAAGCCGTGTGGTCGGAGCAAGTCTCAAAAACTGCCACCCAAAGCGGACAATACTTTTGATGGGCACTGCCCTTAAATGCGCCTTTTTGTGGGAGAAGATCCATCCGCAGTCAGTTTGTCGACTTTGGAGCCGAAGGACCCGCACGGCTTTGTTCTTTGCAAGCGACGTGAGTAGTTTTTGAGACTTGCTCCCACATCGAAAAAAGATGCGCCCTACTCATGCCTTATAAGCCTTAGTTGAAGGCAAGAGTGTACCACTACAACAAGTGTCGTAGTGGTAGAGGCGTGCCCTTCAGGGTAACAAAGCCGTGCGGTCGGAGCAAGTCTCAAAAACTGCCACCCAAAGCGGACAATACCTTTGATGGGCACTGCCCTTAAAATCGCCTTTTTGTGGGGGAGGAACGAATCCAAGCTCGCAAGCAGTTTGTCCACTCTAGGGCCGAGGACTCACACGGCTTTGTTCTTTGCAAGCGACGTGAGCAGTTTTTGAGACTTGTTCTCACATTGAAGAAAGATGCGTCTCACACATCGAAGAAAGATGTGCCTCACTCATGCTTTATAAGCCTTAGCTGAAGGCAAGAGTGTACCACTACAACACTTATAAGTGTATACCACTACAATACATGTGTTGTAGTGGTACACTCTTGCCTTTAGCTAAGGCTTATAAGGTATGAATGGAGCGCATCTTTCTTCGATGTGAAAGCAAGTCTTAAAAACTGCTCATGTCGCTTGCAAAGAACAAAACTGTGCGGGTCCTCGGCCCTAGAGTGGACAAATTGCTTGTCGGCTTGAATTCGTTCCTCCCCCACAATACATATTTATAAAAAAAAATTGTTTTTGTTTTTTTAAAAATTATTAATTAGAAGAAATCTACAATAGGCTGATAGTCTTTTATTCCATAAATCATGTTTTTTTTTTTTTTTTCAGTAAATCTATAAAAAAAAAAGTCATAACTACTTGACCCTCTCAAAGTTCAATTGTTTATATTCTTGTTAGTGTAAGCAAATTTATACGATTTGTATGCTAAAAAAATGTTGATTGATTTAGATTTGACTGTTTTGGTTTTCTTAGAAATGTTATACATAACTTCAATTTTGGCTGATGACCCTTTAAATTGATGTAGAGTTGATGAATTTCACAGTTATATAAAGCTTTCGACTTAATTGGACACAATTCAAATTTGTTATAACACACAGAGTTCTACATCCATTGAGCACTAGTTATTTTTCTACAAAGTTTGTAATTTTTAGTTGGATTTGGTTTGATCTTCCCAGTCGAGGCTTCCTCAGTCAGGAAAAAAAAAATTTAGGGAGTTATAAACGATGCTTAATAAACTATTATTGTAAGGTAACCAAACTAGGATTTTTGTAGCAGTTGGTTGATAAAAAATATGTAAATACATTTCTATAAGATTTATATTAAAATGATCATATCTTATGGACCAGAACCAAGATAAAGAGATAGAAAGTGAGACTAAATTATTAAGCAGTTGATCGAGTCAAAAAAATAAAAGTGAGTAGTATTCAAAACAAATAAAAAATAAAGTTGAAGAAAAATAATTATAATACATCCATTATACTTCCATAAATCGAGCAAAGTTACTGATGAATTAACAAAGTTATCAATAAAGAAAAATTATGGCCTCACACACACGCACACACACACACACAAAATCATATTAAATATAATAACAAACTAAGATATTGTAATAAGAGTGGTCCTATACCCTTCTTTCCCTAGTGTGTTTTGTGTTATGAAAAGGGAGAAGGTTTAGGACCACCTTCATGTTTGTAATCCTTCAAAGAAAACAAAGAAAGAATATTATTGAGTACAAATGGAGCCCATATCTTAGCTCATTAAGCAAAATTCTTTGATGATTATATAGTATGGTTTGAAGGAAACCCCCATTTTCTTAAAAGCTGTAATTGCTCATGACATACCTGACTTTGTTTGAGTTTTATTAATGAAGATAATTCAACAGGTTCCTATGAAAATAAATAAATAAATAAATAAATTGATGGGACAAGCTGCACCTTCTTTATTCACTCTAATTTTTGTTTTTGAGTGAAATGATAGAAATTTTATTTAAAAAAAAAAAATACAGATGAAGGACACCAAATGGAAAGGCTCAAGCCTTTTGGCTAAAGGGGAGACCATGCACAAGCATTAGCTAGATCCGTGCCATACAAGACAAACACCTCAAATCATGACTTTAACATAAAGCAAAATTGGCCAAATGCTTCTTGCACAAACATGGATTTCTAATAAACTCTCAGACCATCTGCTACTGTGTGGTCATGGGTGGAATCACATACAAGGCATGGCCTCCTCCAAACTTCTCAAATATTAGATTCTTACCCCTTAATTTTACCCAAAATTTTCAAAAGATATATGGTTCCCCCCCCCCCCCTCTCCCGCGCCAAACTCTTCATATTTCTTGTTATGACACTTCTAAAATTTTTTATATTTTTATTATCCCCCTCTCCCCCATTCTTAAAATTCTAGTTTCGCCCACGAGTGTGGTATTCCTCGAGCAGATTAGTGGCACCATCTAATATCTTGGTTGGATGCATTTGGATATTATCGTTTCAAAGCATGAAAATTCTATGCTCATGATGCAAATTTATAGTTTACCTTTAACAAAAGCCCATACATTTCATGCGAAAGGGCAATCCTAGCTATAGGATATGTGAAACCGTTTCTGGATGTTGGTAGCATATATTACATTATGTTGTTATTATTATTATTTTCTGGCATAGGCTAGTATGACTTGTATGAGTAGGAAGGAAGTTAAATCGGACTCTCCATACAAAATTTCGCACTTTTGGGGGGACATGTAAAGACCAAAGGCGTTCCAAATTTCCCTCTCTACCATTGTGAGTATTCTCCACTCTACTCTTTTTGAAGGTGTAATGCAGCTATGTATAATGAGAAAATACATGTTCTACTTATTCTATCTTTGAGTTGGGTATTAAAAGTTATTGATTGTTCTTTGTTTTTATTTTGTATATAAACTGAACTCAAACTATTGAACTAACTAGCTTACATGTTCAGACTTGATTAATTTTTTTGTCGAGCAAGTTTGAGTTATTCACAAGCTATTTGATTATTTCTCGTTTTAGCATATATAATAAACATTACAAGTTACAACTAATATTTTTCTTCCATTCAAATTACATTTTTTAATTTAATTACATAGAATGATGTTCGTTTATAAACTTACAAAAATTAGATTCAACAATCTTATATTGTTAGAAATTATATAGAACTAGAAGTACATGACTTTCACTACAAAATAGACTATCTATATTATAAATAAATAAAATAATAATCACATGTCTAAATAATTTATAAATAATAGATATTTTATGAACTTATATATTAACCCACAAAATCCAATCTCAAGTCTCTATGAATACATTTTTATACATATATATATATAATAAATATACGACATTATATATACTTGAATCCAGTCTCATTCTTATATGCTTGTTCACAATTACATAAAATAAGAGTGAGTTGGGTTATTACTATATATACGAATGAATATAAACAAACTTTTTCTTTTCATTTGCTGTCACACTTTCTTGTTTTTTTATAAGAAACCCTTATATTTTGAGGGTTAATTTGTAAGAAAGCTGTGATAGTATTGTTACAAACCCTTACATTTTAAGGGTTAATTTGTAAGAAAGCTGTGATAGTATTGTTACAATAGTTCAAAATAATTTGGAAAGTTTCTATTTCAGATTATTAGAAAATTATTATTTAAAAATTTGAACACATTTATCTTTATAATCCAAAAAAAACAAAAAAATGTTCGAAGGTAGAGATTTTTTTGTTTGTTTGTTTTGTTCTGTCAAACAAAAAAACCAAAGACATTCATTATTCAAAGATTTTTTTTTTTTTTTTTTGTGTTTTTTGCAATTGGGTCAAATATATTGGGCCCAAAATAATCCGAATCAACCCGACACAAATCCGTACCCAATATCAATTACTCAGTGTATCACAAATAAACAATTCACAATCGGAATTGATTTGATAAATCTGCTTTTGAGTTCTGCAATGGCTGATGAAGCGAACAGAATTGTAAGTTTTTAAATATTTTCATTCATTTTTTCTTAGCAACCAAACAGGCTTTTAACGTTATTACATTCAGGCTTTTATGTAGATTCAAGGTCGCATGATTGAGATCACTGGAAAACTGAAGCAGGTCAATCACTCTGTTTCACATTTTGGATTATTTCTCTCTTTATTTATTTGCTTGTTTTTAGTTTTTAGTTTCAATTGCAACTTAAAGTTGGGTTCTTTTTGTGTTAAATCATATGGTAGTATGAATTTGGTAACCAAATGTGAACTGGGTCTTTCATGATTTAGTAATACAAGGTGTGAACTGGGTTTTTCATGATTTAGTTGTATAAGGTGTGAGCTATGTCTTTCATGATTTTGAAACAACTTATGCTTTTATTTATTTGATTATACATGCATACGTACATATATATTTTTTGGGTACTTTGTCTCTTGCTAGTCTTTGTCATAGTTAATTAAGATAAAGGACATTTGTGGGAATTGCTTCATAGGCATTTTTTAAGTATCTTTGCTTTGGTCAAGGTTGGAAATACAAAGCAGTGTCGTTACTTATGGGAATAGCTTCATTATAATACTTCTTTATTGTATTCTTCCTTAATCCTTGAAAGAAGTTGAAGATTAGTATGCACATATACTAAATCTTCAACACGTTAGGAGTCATTTTGTTGCTCCTCAATGAATAAATGAAGGGGTATGTACTCTGATTCCTCTCACAATGTGATGACGAACAAGGTTGTCCAAAAAGCTTGAAGGCTAAGATTCGAAGCATAGGTAATGAAGTCCTATGGATATAACACCAAGCCTTTGGCTCTAAGTTCAACCTATCTTGCAAGTAATCGAAGGAACCAAAATATTCATATTTCCTAAAAACATACCATGCTTTGCATTCACCTGCTTTCTATGTTCAGTATTTGGAAAGAATCTTCTTAAACACTTGTTCATCTCTTAAATTTCAATATTTTATGTGGAGGAACATGATTTGGAGTCTCACCAAGTGATTGGTTGGTATAGTGGATGGATAAAAAATAGCACTAATAGTCATAATAATGAGTTTGTTTACTGTAAAATGGAGAGAGGAGAAAAAATACAACTACTTTGACTTCAACTTATTAAACAAACTTAATTATTAAAAAAATTATTATACTTAGGATTCAAGGTGTGAACCATGCAATGAAGTGGTGTGTAATTTTTAATCTATCAATCAATGAGTATATCATATGTCACATCATAAAAGGATGATTTAGTAAGTTTAAAGGTGCGTACCTTTGATCTTCTTTTATCTAGGAGGAACAAATGACTACTAAACATGCTTAAGATCTAGTATATGTGTATGCTAATCTTCAAATTCTTTCAAAGAGTAAGGAAGGGTACAATAATGGAGCAACTCAAACGTGGCATAATTATAGGTGATACTTGGGTTGAGCTATTTGGATTAGATGGTTGCTTGAGATTGTAGGTCTTTAACTCGATGGTATGGATGGTGAATAGTTTTTTTTGGATATGGTAGTGATGATGATGTTGGTGGATGGTTATGACGGTGAAGGTGATGAAGGGGATGACTTTGTCGTTGGATCATCTTGAAGTCTTCTCTATTCTTTTCTCTTATCTTGATGTATATCATAGTTTATTTGTATTCTAAACATCATTTTATGAGTACCAATGCACTTCTTTGCTTCTTATTATTAGGCATGTTTTTAAACATTTTGACAGTTGTTACTTCTAAAACCTAAAATAAACCTAAAATATGCATATATAATATATCTTAAAATATATATTAATTAATTAGCTATTGTGTATTCTAAATTTTTTGAGAATGTCATGTCATGTTGTTGGATCATCTTGAAGTCTTCTTTATTATTTTCTCTTATTTTGATGTTTGTAATAGGTTTATTTGTATTCTACACATCATTTTATGGGTATCAATGCACTTCTTTGCTCCTT
Organism: Lithocarpus polystachyus; assembly: GCA_033629205.1. NCBI lineage: Eukaryota > Viridiplantae > Streptophyta > Magnoliopsida > Fagales > Fagaceae > Lithocarpus > Lithocarpus polystachyus. Next base: position 11,916,195 of record CM066172.1, on the reverse strand, counting down.
AAAAGTAGGCATGTTTTTAAACGTTTTGACAGCTGTTACTACTAAAACTTAAAACAAACATAAAATATGCCTATATAATATACCTTTAAAATATATGTTAATTAATTAATTGTTGTGTCCCTGTCGTGTTGTATCCTAATTTTTTTTTTTTTTGAGAATGTCACGTTGTTGGATCATCTTGAAGTCTTCTCTATTCTTTTCTCTTATTTTGATGTTTATCATAGTTTATTTTTATCCTAAACATCATTTTATGGGTTTCAATGCACTTCTTTGCTCCTTAATTATTATTGACAGGCCAAATACGTATCGACCCCTTGTGATAAATTAGTTAATTAATTAGTCAAGTTAATTAATTAATCAAATTAACATGCAATTGTACGTGGCAGTATAAACAAATCACCAACTAACTAAAGTACAGCGGAAAATAAGTTGACACGGTGATTTGTTTACGAATGGAGAAAATTAACACGGTAAAAATTCCATCGGGTGATTTTAAGGTCACTACTCCTGAGAATCCACTATTATTCAAACAATCGGTTACAAGTAAATGAATTTCAGTACCTTATACTAACCTACAGTTGAACCCTTATCCCAATATCCAATTGGACTTGTTCTGTAGTGACAATCTCTCATTTTCAATGCACGGCTTCCAGTACGTGACTAACCAATTGCGCGGATCCCAGTTTGCGACTTGATCACCAACTTGAGAAGGATGTTGGCTGCAAAGTTCTTCAGTTCATCATACGATGAAGATCATGAAGTTTCTTGGTCACAAAACTGACAAACACAACAGCTTCTTCAAAAGAAAGATGAATTAGGGCAAATTTTGTCTCCAGTCACAATTTGCATGAATTTGGGCAAGTGTATAACCTATGACGGCCCTTAAAACAATCCTTATATATGTTTAGGATTGTGAGAAAAGAAAGCCCAAACATACATTCACGAATTGGATGAAAAACAGCCCTAAAAAACTGAGTTTTATAAACCTCGATAGATGGCTATTTATCGAGCTAGCTGTTGAGCCACGGGCTTCAGCAGCTTTTAAACCTTGATAGATGCCAGCTATCGAGCTAGTTGTTGAACTTTAAAATGCAGCATTTTCTCACTTGTTTCTTGGACAGACTTGCATTGCTTTAACACTTGAACTTGAAATCTTGTTTCTTGAAGTATTAAACACATCTTAGATTTACCCAATTACAAGTAAAGTGCGTTTTGTCAAAAGATTAGCCAATTGTATAAATAGTGACATATGTTTCTAACATCAAATCACATATGTCCTAACAATTATTAGGCTTGTTTTTAAACATTTTGCAGTTGTTACTTCTAAAACCTAAAATAAACATAAAATATGCCTATATAATATACCTATATATATATATATATATCAATTAATTAGTGTCCTAGTCGTGTCGTATCCTAATTTTTTTTGAGAATGTCATGTTATGTAATGTCTGAGTTTGTGCTTCTTAGATCTTGTATAGTGAAAGAAGATGGTAGTTGTTTGTTTACTACTGTGTAAATAAGCATAGGGATGATGGATAATCTTTTTTCCTTTTGCCTATTGCAAGGAAACTTTAGTTTGTCTTTCGTTTTTTGCAATTATGTGAGTTATGCCTAGCTTGGTTGTGGATTTGTGGGCTTGTTGCAAAGGTCTTTGTATAGACACCAAAGTATAGTGATTTTGAATGCAATCTCATCATCTCTTATGAGGAGAATTTAGTCTATGAAGGTTTGAACAGACAACCTCACTCTTCATTTGCACTTGTGAGAGAAGGAAATGCCATTTGAGCTTAAGGCTTATTGACTTTATATTATGGAGATTCCTTTTTGGATGAAAGCAACTAGTTGTTTCTCTTTAATTTCTGATTTCTACTTTTTGGTTCCTTTAGCTTTGAAGCTTAGCTTCTGTTTTGTTTTTTAAGGGTTCCCTTTTCTTATTTTTCTTGTTCTAGGGCTATGCCTTTATGCATTTCAATTAATAAATTTAATACGATTCATAAATGTGCTTTGATTGTGAAAATATTTAAGGCTTGTGAAAGATTTTCAAACTAATAATAGGTACAAGGAAAATTAATCCAAAAGAAAGTAGATACAAAACACTAAGAATTTACGTGGTTTAGTAATAGCCTACATCTACAGGTGACGACGAACAAATTTCACTACATCAAATTTGGGATAATACAAATTGGTGTAGAGGCACTCTCACAAACCCAAATCCCAAGTACACCCAAATAACCCTCTCTCACAAATACAAAACCATAGATTCACAAATACCAAATATGAATTGTGCACAAACCAAAGAGAGAGCCGCAAAGCAAATCCAAAAGTTGCAATGTACCAAGAGAGAGCAAATCACCAAACTGCAGAACCAAAACTAAGCAGTAACAAACCTCTCTCACTATTCCAAATTGCAACCCACAAATATCAAATAACTAAATGAAAAGAGAGCCTTTTTCTCACACACACTCTCTAAATTTGCCGTAGTAGCACTCTACTTATATAGGAGACTTGAGTCGGTTAACATATCCAAAACTAAGAAGAACTAGACTTCTTTTTCACACATAAAAGGAGAATCACTCTTATTCCAAATAGAATTCAAAATCAAGTGGTAGATAAGACTTCTAATAAAGCTTGATAACTTCAAATAACAGTAATCCAAAAGGAATAAAATTCTTTCCTTATTCAAATCCAACAAGGAGTCAAACTGCTAATTCAAGCCATATTCTACACATTTCTGGTGCAAAATCAGATGCAAAACAAAGAGGAGTAATGCTCTAGTGACAAACTATTTTACAACATTTTTACAAATTGTTGATATGACTAGTTTCTTATTAGTTTTTATCTAGACCCACCATTGACATTATTTTTTCATTTACCAATAACTACTCACCATTGCTCTGTTTGTTTCAGCATTAATGTTTTCTGAAAAATGGTTCATTTTCCAAAGAGCTTTTTTTAGAAAACTATCTCATTTTTTGGTGTCATTTTCTAGTGTTTGGTAACGACCTTGAAAATGAGCTTGAGAATGTTTTCTAGTGTTTGGTATACAATTTTTTTTAAATATTTATTGTATAATTTAAACATGTGTATTATGTAAACCAACTAATGTAATCAATATATAATAATAAAAAAAACCAAGAATGAATTTGGTTTTCATACTAAAATTTTGACAATAGATACAATCAAAATTAGTTGTCAAATTTTCATGATCTCTACCACTCATCTTGCTCATATATATGGACAATAACGTACATACGTACATACATACATACATAGATATATAAAATTGATAGGGAAATACATCTTCAATAAGTACAAATAATAATAACTTTTAATTGTCTACTCTTTTTACTGGTACACTAATTGTTTACAATGGTCAACTACAAGTCTTCAATATTACTCTAAATTATGTATTTATATAATGTATCTGCATAATATATCATCACTGCATAGTATCTGCATAATGTATCTGCCAACAAATGCAATTTTCCTAAACAATTATCATTCATTATATAAAAATATTATTTATTTACCGTAAAGAGCGTCCTATGTAAAAGCAATTTTGAGCAATATAGGAACCTTGTTTAAAATTTTCGTATTTTACTTCATTCATACTTTCTTCTTTTTTTTTTTATTATTATTTTTCTTTTGCACTTTTATGTGCGAAAAAGAAGTAACTTTTGCCTGGAATCCATCAAACCGAAAATTTCTTAGAGAAAAAAGAAAATCAAACTTGAAATTTAGAGCAAAGAATTGAGATATTGGTAGAGAGGAATGAAATAATTACCACTGCAAATCTATTCTCCTTTGCAAGTCGGAGCTATTGATAGATCAGTGAGGGGAAAAAAAATATAATCAGAGAACTGTGTTATAAAGGGGAAGAGAGAGAGAGAGAGAGAGAGAGAGAGAGAGAGAGAGAGAGAGAGAGAGAGATCTATGGAAGAGGAGAGACCAAAATTGATGAAAGTGAAGGTGTGAGGAGAGAAAAAGTAAAGTGAAGAGAGAAAGTGAGAGAACTTGCCGTGAGAGAGAGAGAGATTGTTTTCCAAAAAAAATATTTGGAAAACAACCTATAGAAAATAAGCCTTATTTTTATTTTTATTAGAATTTTCCGTTAACTAAAGATAGTTTTCCGTTGACCAGTTTTTTTTTGTGCTACCAAACACTGAAAAATGTGGAAAACTATTTTTACAGAAGGCTTTACAACGAAACAAACAGAATGCACATCAATAGTTTGTAAAATATTTTGTATAAATGTTTGTATCTCTAGCATTATTCAACAAAGAGGGAGAGAAGAAGCGTGCTTAATTTCCTTACCTTGGAGGAGCTGCGACAATCGTCTATTGATACAAATACCTACAAATCTATAGGTATATAAAGAAAACCATATTCTCTTGTTCAAATATGATAAACACTTAGTTGTGTATGAGTACCTTGTAGATAAAAGTGCCTGAAGCACCAAAAAAGATAAAAAGTGCCTTCTTTAGTTTTTAGAAAATGAATCTCAATTTGTATAAAGTTTTGAAAAGAGGCTATGTGATTTTCATATCAATCACTCTTAAGTTTTATTTTCACTCCAGTAAATGAATTTAATTTTTTTTTATTTGATTTATGGGCTTCTAGATTAAAAGTTTTAAATGCTCGTTTAGTTCAACTTTAAAGGTCCAAAACATGAATTTACCAATCCAATTTATGAAAAAATGTGTTTGGTAACAAATTTTAAAAGCACGTTGTCTCTCTAGAATTGTGTTTTTCTATGTTTTTGCGTGGCTGCCTTTGAGCTGTGATTCCAAATCGCAACAAATGCATTAGTTCAAAACATAAATGTTACCGTTGTAAAATGCATCCATTTCCTTAATTTGCCCTTAGTTTTTTCTTAAAAACCCAACTTAACCTCTTAATTGTACTGACAAAACACGCAAGTGGTCAGTCCATTTCTCACAAACTCACACGCTCCTCTCTGTAGGAGGTTCAAGTTCCTCTGTGCCGTTGCTGCTCCTTTGGTTCATTTCTCTTCATTAATAATAATAGTACCAATAATATATTATAATAATAATACCAATAATATATTTATTATTATTATTAAGAAGTTAATACTAAGAATGAAAGCTCCAGTTTAAAAAAAAAAAAAAAAAACCCAATTTCATACCACATTTTTTAAAACAACTACATTTCAAAAAACTGATCTGAACTCACCTTAAAACGTATACTGAGAGACTTCATCAAACATGGTCCAACTGTTGACCTGGCCTTGTCCTCAAACTTTTTGGGTCCAGTTGGGTTGATTTTTTAATTTTAAAAAAGGATGCTTCATGGAAGTATCAGGGATGGAAACATCTAATAAAAGGCCCACCTGTGTTCCTAAAAAAAGAAAAGAAAAAGAAAGGCCCACTTGTAATCTAGCAGATACAGTATCAGTCAATTTTAGGGATTGGGGGCTTAATTTATTTTTGAATATTATAAGTATTAGAAGTGGCAATATTTTAGCCATTAATTATTTAAGTTTTATTTAATATATAGTTATGCCAATAGTAGAGAGAGACAAGTAGCGCCATATTATTAGAAAGTGAGTTAGGGCAGTTACTTTGAGAGCTTTGTAGTGTGACATCTTTAGATTGGATTTTTATGTTGTCAAGAAATACTTCTAAACCTTACGTTTAACAGAGAAAAAACTTGAGGACAACTCGATAAAAATATATTTCCAACTCTATTTAAAATGCCTACAAAATAGGACACTGCTACTAATCTATGTTTTCAAAACTAACTTATCCAAAATTAAAAAAAAAGGGTGAAATTAAGACACTAGACAAAAAAAAAAAAAAAAAAAAAAAAACCTCATCACACGCGCAAAGCGCGTGTGATGAGGCTAGTTTAATATATAGTCATGCCAATATTAGAGAGAGACAAGTAACGCCAAATTATTAGAAAGTGAGTTAGGGCAGCTACTTTGAGAGCTTTGTAGTGTGGTATAAAAAACATTTTTTTCTTTATTAAGAAATCATGGTTCAAAATCCCACTCCACATTGTAATACTGAATTATTGTAAATAAAAAAGAAAAAGAAAAAAAGAAGTGAGAGTATCATGTCCTTATTTTGGGGATGAGTTATTTTGTGAAACCTATGATAACTTCAAAGGAGAGAGCATTATTTTACTTTAATGAAATTCGTGAAATTTACAAAAGAAGCCACGTTAAAATGCCATGCAAGTTAACCCAAAGAAAAAAAGAAAGAAAGAAAAATGCCATGCAAGGAGAAACTGAAAAAGCAATGGCGGCGTCACATATATAATTTTTTGAGTAAATTCCACAAACCACCCCTGAGGTTTGTGATAATACGAACTAAGTCCAGAACATTTCAAAACCTACCAATTTCGTCCTAAATGACAAATTTGTCCCTGAACTAAAAAACAAAAAACATCGTTAATTTTTTTTTTTTACTCTTCTTCCCCTGTCTTCTGCCCCTTTCATCTCCCCCTCTCTTCTCTGAGTTTCAAAATCTCAGAACTCTCCGACCACAACAACAATGATAACAGCAATAACCTCTACAGTCACTTCGCTACTCCACCGCTCAACGACACCGACGCCGTCATCTCCACCATGTCTGGGGTGCCTGGCTTCTCCAAGTTCTCACTCTCCAACCTCAAAGCCACCACCAACAACTTCAGCTCCAACTCCAACTACATTGTCTCCGAGATCGGAGAGAAAACCCCCAATGTCATCTACAAAGGCTGCCTCCAAAACCACAACCAACGCTGCTGGATCATCGTCAAGAAATTCACCAAGCAAGCTTGAAGGTGACGAAGCAGACCCCAAGCAGTTCGTTGTAACTCTCTTCTTTCACCATCTCTTCTTCAATTTTCACTTTCTAGGGTTTTTTATTTTGTTGATTTTTATTTTTTATTTTTATTTTTTTGTGGGAGGAAGCTTGGGGAGTTGGGAAGTTGAGGCACAAGAGGCTAGCGAATTTGATAGGGTATTGTTGGGACGGTGATGAGAGACTACTTGTGGCGGAGTATATGCCTAATGATACCCTAGCTAAACATCTATTTCACTGTATGTTTTCTATTCCTGAATTTTTTTTTCTTCAAATTACTTTCTTTCAGCTAATAATTTTGTTTTGGATTTGTTAATTTTTTGTTTTTTTATGCTTGAATATTAGTTATGGTAGTTCTGCCCTTGCTGTACTGGACGAGCTAAAGTCCAAATATCTTTGTTCATTTGGTTACTGTGTTGTATTTGCTTTGTTTCTTTTAATGGAAATCTCTGAATTATACCCCCCCAAAAAAAAATAATTTGTTGAATTCTTGGCATATATGGTGTGTTGTAACTTTTGTTTGGTTTAATGGGCTTTGCCATGGCTAAGGTTCCATTAGAGAGAGAGTTCTGAGATTTTGAAACTCAAAGAAGAGAGGGGAAGATGAAAGAGATAGAAGGCAAAGAAAGAAGAGAAAATAAAAAAATTAACAACGTTTTTTTGTTTTTTTAGTTCAGGGACAAAATTGTCATTTAGGATGAAAGTGGTAGGTTTTGAAATGTTCAGGACTTAGTTGGTATTATCACAAACCTCAGAGGTGATTTGTGAAATTTACCCTAATTTTTTTATACTTGCAAAAAAATATTATATAAATAATTAGTTTTAAACAGTGACGGATTTAGGTGGATCCAAGAGAGCCCGGCCCCCATGGCCCATTCCTGTTTTTTATTTATTATATATATCATTTTTGTAGTTGGGTCTCTCTTCGAAAACTTTAGGCCTCTTTTCAATTAGCAACTATCCAACTCAAAAACTTAAAAAAAACATTCACAATGGTGATTGTATTTTAGCAAAAAAATTATTTTACTACCAAAAAACCAAATGTTTTATGTGTTATTAGAGAAGTTAAAGCTAATTTTTTTGCAACTATAGTAAGCTGGTATAAATACTAGTTGACTACACTAAGTTGTTAAAAGTAAAATACAATATTTTATTAAGATTATCTCTCTACCTTCAATTAAAAAACTCAAATTCTCTTTATTCTTTTATTATTTTAATGAGTTGTTTATATTATTTTAAATGAAGTGGTAAAAAAATAGAATATTTGATGTTGGATGTTTTGTAAAGTGAGGTGGTAAAATAGATAAAATAGTTTTTTCAAGTGCTAAAAGCTAAAATTTTTAGCACCACTACTGTGAATGCTTTAACTTAAAAAAAAAAAAAAAATCCTAGCCAACCTAGTTTGAATTTTTTTTTTTTGGGTCGATGATTGCATCTTAATGTATTAAGAAACATTGATTTTTTGTATTTACAATTTGTTAATACTAAATGGATGCCTATTTGGGGGCTTTTTTTTTTCTTATACTCTGACCCCCTCTAGCTTGAAATTCATGGTCCATCTCTGGTTTTAAACTAATAGGTTTTGTATTCTACAAAAAAATTATAGAAAACCCTGACTTAAGAATCCCAATAATTTGAGTTCAATAAAAATAAAGTAATGTTACATTGACAAAACTTTTACAGCAATTTCATAACAAGTCTTATGTGACAAGCTGTTATTGGTTTTAAATTAGGTCCACCATTGACATTGCTTTTTTACAAATTAATAATAACAAATTGTTATTTAAGATTTGTTGTGAAAATGTTATAGACGTAGCATTTCTAATAAATATTATTTTGGCCCCCAAACATAATCGTTAACCTTAAAATAAATAAAATGGTCTTAATAAAAATAGGCCTAAAATAGTTCAAACAATAACAAGATTAGGCCAAACAACAATAAATTAACAAAATATTCAACAAAAACCTCATTCAGGAAAAAAAAAAAAACCACTAATCATTCAGATTTGTAACTCGTTCAACCCATTTTATAAAAATAATCTATAAGTTTTGTAGCTGTAAGTTCTCCTCAGTGGAGCCGACAACTATGATCTCCTTGGCTTATCTCTCTCTCTCTCTCTCTCTCTCTCTCTCTCTCTCTCTCTCTCTCTCTCCATTTTTCTTTTCTCTATCAGCATTTCAAACATTCTCTCATAGTCTCACTTTATTACTCTTATCTGAGCATTCTTATTTCCCACTTTATCTCTCATCATACATTTTTGCCTTTTCACTTGATTAGTAAAAGGAAATTATAAAATTTCATATATTTGTGTATTTATTTAATTTTATAGCAATATATTTAATTTTTTTTTATGGCAAATTACAATTTACCCACCTATGGTTTGACTGAAATTTAAGTTGCCTACCTGTGGTTTAAAATTTGACACTTTATCCACTTGAGGTTTAATCGAAATTTAAGTTGCTTACTGGTGATTTGAAATTCTATTATGCAAGTGTTCTGTTGGATTTTTTTATTTTATTCTTATTTGATCTTGTCTTTTTTTATGTTTTTTTGTGTTTTTGGAAGAGGGAGACATAAAAGTGGAGAAAAATTACATATTTAGTGCTGCTTTTTACAGAGATGGGTTACAAAAATCTAATTGAGCTAACTTCAAGTGGATAAAATGTCGAATTTCAAACCACATATAGGCAACTTAAATTTCGGCCAAACCACGGGTAAGTTGTAAGTTGCAATTTTTTTTTATTAATCCCTGCTGTAGAAAATATTCGTCTAGAGCGACTGTAGAAAACATTCCTAGAGGAATAGTAGAAAACATGAAAAAGCACAATGAAAGAAGAAGAAAGGAAATGCGAGGAAAAAGTCAAGTGAAAACAACGGATGAAGAAAGTGGTCGACAATGGCTACTTCAAGTCTGTAATACTACTTATAATTCTCAAATAAAAGATAGAGTGGATGATAAACACTCTTGATATTATTTCTCATTGCAATCCTATCTATATGACATTCTTCCTCAATTTAATTGTAAACTCCTCTTGTAAATTTAGACCCGTTTGTAACTGTTGTTTAAACAACAATTTTTAATATTTAAACAACATTACATTTATTTTTATACACTTTTTCACCTACACGTATTTCCAAAATGTACAAACAATGTTACTAGAAATCTCTTTCCAAATAGGCCTTACGTGTCCAATTCTCCTCAAGAAAATGCTCAAGTGAAAATTTCCAGAAAGTTTATTTATTTTTTAAATAGGGTAAATTCCACAAACCTACCCTAAGGTTTGTGATAATACCAACTAGGTCCAAAATAATTTAAAACCTACCAATTTCATTCTCAAAAGACCATTTTGTCCCTAATTTTTATTATCTTTTCTTTCTCTCTCCTTTCTCGTTGCTCTTCGTCTCCCTCAACTCTCTTCTCTAAGTTTTCTCTCTTAGAACTCTGTCTCTTTAACCGGTGAAACCCATGAGTTTTGGTCACTGGAACCCACGCGGTGGTGATGGTGCTTCGATTTGGATCTTGCCAACAATAGCCCAAACACTGTTAGTTTCTATTCTTTCTCTCTCTCCTTTTTCTAGTCCAAAATCCCTTTCTCTCAAACTCTCTCTTTTGCTCTCAAATATCTCATTTTAACAGAACCATGGTCACCGTCGAAACCCATAAGCTCAGTCATCGGTGTCAGCAACACCACCATGCAAGAGTCTTCTCGATTCCCACCAAGTTTTATGCCATCAACGGACTCTCACCCCTCTCTTTCTGATCAAAACCCACGCGATGGTGGTGATGGTGCTTCGATCTAGATCTTTCCATTGTCTTTGCAGCGGCGGCGTGGATCTCGGCATGGGCTTTAGATTTCAAATTTGGGCAGTGTTCTTCAGGGGATGATGACCCCAATCTTGTGGTGTGGTGTTTTTTTTTTTTTTTTTCTCTGGTTTCTATTCTGATGTTTACAGTGGGGTCTTGGGTGGTTTTGTATTGATTTTCTGAGTTGTGTTTGGTTGGAATTTTTTCTGGTTTTTGGGAGTTTTTGTTGGGTTTTTCTGGAGATTTCAATGGGGTTTACAAGCGGATTAATGAGTTTTGAAAGAGTGATTTTTATGTGCTTTTTTGTAGCATTTTCAGGGGACCTTTATTGGGATTTTGGTACTGTTCTTATGGATTTAGAGATTTGGGTTGGGTATTTTTGGTCAGAGAGAGGTTTGAGAGTGAGAGAGACAAGAGAGAATAGAGAGTTTGTATGTTTAGGGGCAAAGTTGTCTTTTAAGGACCAAATTGGTGGGTTTTAAAATGTTTTGGATCTAGTTGATATTATCACAAAACTTATGGTAGGTTTGTGGAATTTACCCTTTTAAATATTTCACACCTGTATTTTGCATATTGTAAATGCTTAAAAAGCACTTGTTAGCAATTGTTTGTTTGTATGTTTGTTTGTTTGTTTGTTTTTTTTTTTTTTATATAGTTTATTCTTTTGTATTTCCTATGTTCTTACGTCGATCTATCTTCAAAATTGAATTGCTGGTGGTGTAAGTCATGGCTACCAATTTCGAGTATTGCAGTTTGGAGTTGTAATTTTTATTATTATTATTATTAATTCTACTAATGTCTATACCATATAAATTTATCCTTTAATTATCACTGAGAGGTTGAGGTTGGGCCTGCTTGAATTTCAAATTTTTTTTCTAATTGTTTTGCTATTAATTTAGTCCACTAGTTCTTGTCCCGTGTGATGCATTGTGAATTTTGAAATATCGTGTAGGAAACTTTATAACCCATGTATAATACTTATTATATAATATAATACTTGAGGACATCCAACTGGGTATTACTGTTTGACTCAGATGGATGGCAGGGACTTGAACGATCCCATTAATGGGAAATGGTTAAAACGTTATTACACTTGAGGGCGAAAGCAATGTAGTCATTTTCTTTTCTTCTTTTGTTTTTCTTTTTTTTTTTAGTGACTGAGTCACAAGACATGACTGTAATGTGTTTTTCATCGCAATGGAAAGAAGTATGAAAAATTACAAGAAAGAAAGAGAAAGCACACCATAGCATAGCAATAGGCAGTAGCAAATGTAGCATCTTAGTTACAAACCCAAATTGTAGCAAGTCATATAAAGAAAAAAAAAAAAAAAAAGAAGAGAGAAATAACGTTCAGGGGAAAAGATAAGTAAACTAAGAGCAGGGAAACCACATCATCAACGAAGTCCTGAAAGAAGGGATTGATCCTCAAAACGGCTGGATTCACCGACGCTTGAAAGAAGACGCTCACGGCGAGCCTCCAAGTCTGCCATCTCTTTCTTTAGAATTTCAATGCGTGCATCAATGGCATCAATGGCTGGCTGAACCTTCCTCATAAAAAGAGCACGGGCAACCTCTCGCAGGTGATCAAGGACGAAGTCCACGGCAAAGCCAACACTAATAAGCTCCTGAATTGCGGCCCTCCACTGAAGAATCCTCTCAGGGGAAATGGTGTCCACAAAGTTGTGCTCAATATCGTTCAGCACACTCCCAAGCATCTTTAGAAAGTGTTCTCGAACAGAGCGACCCAGGCGGAATCCTTGCATGAAATCACCACGGCTACTGTAGATTGCCTCCAAATGAGAAACGTAGTCCTCAGGGACTTTGAAGCCATGGAAATCCACATAAGGTGGACCGGAACCCCAGAATTTCGCAGGACCAAGATCATTAGTTTCAAGCTGATCGAAGTGAGTAAAAAAGGCTGCGGCCTCGCTTGCTAGATCTATGGCTGCGGAAGAACTGTTACCTGACTCAAACTGGGAAGGAATGGGAAGAGGTGGACCTGACAAAAAAAAAAAGGAGAGAAAGAAAGTGAGCTCGTGAAAAGAGGAAGAGAGAAGTAAGAAAATAGCAAAAAAAAAAAAAGGAAAGAGAAAATGAAACAAAAGAAGGAAAGGGAATCGAGACCTGTCGAAACAGGGTCATGAAGGTAACAAGAGCAGGCGCAGTGGGCATAGCAAGAGGAGCAACAATGGGCGCGTCTGCTGCGATTTCTGGCTCATGAAAAGTATCTGCGGGAATGAAAGCACAAAGTAAAAAAAAAAAAAAAAAAAAAAAAAAGGCATTAAAAAAAAAAAAAGAAGTGAAAAAAAAAGAAGACTCAGTAGGATAAAGAGTACATACCCGCAGACTTAACTTCGTGCTCAATATCCTCATCCTCCTCGGAATCGGAAACTACCTTCTTCATGACGGGTTCATTATCGCGATCCTCAAGGATGTCTTCAGAGCCTTCGGAAGACAAGTCCATGTCAAGCCCCTGTGTGGTGGAGCTCAGAATAGAAGAAGGAGTAACAACCAAGGAAGAGCCATCCTTGGTTGCTTGATAAAGGGCCAGAAAAGGGTCGCTGGTGGAAATAATAAGAGGAGTAGCAGGAGAAACGGTCTCGGCCTTAGCAATACCTGAGGGAGCAGTCTCCTTAACTTGCTCGGAATGAGCACCCTCGCTCATGAATGTTGGCTCAGCAGGAGGGGTAGGGACCTTGGTTAAAACTCTTGGCACAGTAGTGGCAGGAGTGGGTGTCGTAAAGGCCACATCAGTCCCACCAAAGAAGCCTCCTAAGGGCATTCCCTTTGAGGCGGAAAGTTTCTCCGTAGTAGGACGATATATAGAGAGAGGCTCGGGTTCATCCTGAAGAACAAAAGCAAAAAAAAACAAAAAAAAAGAAGAAGAGGGAGATGAAGGAAGCCCATAACTAGCAATGAAGTTGAAACAAAGCAAAAAAAAAGGGGTAAAGAAGCATGACAGGAGAAATGAGTAAAAGAAAACAAGAGAAAAGCAAGAGACATACTTCAGACTCGGGTTCATCAACTGATATGGGGCGTGTGGCAGTCGTGTCCTCCTTGAATTTAGATTGCAGGGGAAGCAGAAGGCAAAGATAAGAAGATGTAACAACAAACATATAAAGGATAAAAAAAAGGGGGAAGAAAAGAGAGAATAAGGTCAAAAGCAATTTACCCGCCGCTCAGTGGTAGTAATCATAGGAGGGGGCAGAGACTTCCTTTTGCTGCCTCTTGTCCTGCTGGAAGGAGGAGCACCGGCAGAAGATTGTGGGGCAGTGGACTTAGACTTGCTGACCGTAGCTTGTACATTAGAAGAAGCTTCAGAAAGATCAACACTCCTTTTGGCAGACTTAGACTTGGCGGATCCCTTTTTAGGCGCCGAGATGTTTATCACTTTCACTTTCTTTTCCTAACCTGGTGGGTAATCACCAGTATGCCAATACCAACCTTTCTCTTCATCGTTCCACTCAAAGATAGCGGACCGGTTCTGCTTTCGGGCGTAGGCTAACACGGACTTAGAGGGTAAGAGCAAACGGAGATTGGCTGAGACAATCGCACTGAGCCCATCAGGGGGAATGAGGGAGAAACCACGGTTGCCCACCAACTCTTGTTCGAATGAAGTCATCACGGCTTGCTAGTACCCGTGCGTTGCGGGAATACAGATGCCCTCCCTCGATGAACCTGGAACAGTGACCGCGGCATAGCGCTGACTCTAAAATGCAAAAAGCAGTGTGCCTTAAGAACGGACGGATGAATGTGGGGGACTCCATGAGAAAGGAAAGATTGTCAGGGATATCCTGGTCCAACCCAAACTGCCTCCTCACTCGGTTGGCAGGATAATGTACAAATCGGAGACCCTCATCAGCAAGGTAGGGCAGCCACCTGGCATTAGTAGCCGCCAAGTAAGTAATACCAGTCTCGTCAAAGGCGGCCAAAGGAGTAGTGGTGCCAACGGTGTCAACAAACAAACCCATGATGGAATCGGCGCACGTATACCCCGCGCCCAAATTCCTGTAAGCCCTCCAGGAAAATCTAATTTCTCGATCAAAAGACTCAACAACGGAGTAGTCAATAGGTTTCAAACCAACCCAACGAAAGGCCAAAGGAAAGTTAGACTCAAATCTGTCGCAAAAATCAGATATGATTTGAGGACAGGATTGGTACTTCTCTTTGGCGAAACGAACAGGCCTGCATCTTGCCAACTGCTTAGCATAACGCTCATAAAGTAGATGCTGCAAAATGGTACTATGAACACAGGAGGTGACTATGTGGCAAGAACCGGCTTGGCTCTCGTCGCTCTGCAGGATATCAAGTTGAACATATAAGTTCCCCAAAAACATTGGAGCCAGCGGGAAACTTACCCCAGTTGAAATTTTAATGGCTAGCTGGAAATACAAAGGCTTGATAGCATAATAAGGGTGGAAAGCAAACACAAACTTACACAACCAAAAAGCGATAAAAGCCGCACAGCGGGCAGCGGTAGAAAGCTTGGTAGGAGAACTGATCCAAAAAGACAGCTTTGCGTTACCAATCATCATTTTCTTCAACTCGGCCTCAATGGCCTTCTCCTCCGGCGAAAGCTCTAGAGCACCGGGGTCGGCATCACCAAGAATGGGAAGGAGCAGTTGATTGGCCACGTCTTCCAAGGTTACGGTGACCTCACCGCAAGAGAAGAAGAAGGTATGAGTAGTAGTGCACCACCTGCAGACTAGGTGCCGTAGATTAAAGAGATCTCTGAAGTTCGATAAGCAACGGGAAGAAACAACGGCCTTCAACACACCGGCCCGTTGAAGCAAACCCATAAAACTCGTATCCGATAACTCTCTATCAACCCACTCTTTCCAACCCAAGGCGGTGCTGGATCCATATTCGAAGTGAATGGGTACGGGAAGCGAAACGCCTTCGCGGATAATGAGATCATAGATCGAAGAAGCCAAAGGAACCCACGAAGTGTCCGTATCTCGCCGGAAAAGGGCAAGCCATACATGGCTAGGCGGTGGCGGCGCGTACTCACCAGGAACTTTAGGGAAGTATGGATGGATGTCATACCATGGGTCGATGAGAGGAGCACACTTGCTGTCCGGGGCACGTTGTGACTCTTCCTCATCGGACTGGTCCGATTCGGAGAGAGCGAATTCCCCACCTATGTCGTGAGAAATCGGAGGGTCACGAGCAACTCCTTTCCCTTTACGGCGTGATGAACTTTGACCTTTCACCGGCGTCATAGTGCGTGGCTTGGATCAGAGTAAAATGGAAGGTAGTGATTCGGGAATAAGAGACGGCGGAGTAGAAAGAATAGAGATAATATTTGCGCTGAAAGGAGAGAGAGTGCTTGAAGGAGGATTACGATGAGATTTGTCTTTGGGTATCAGTGTAATTAATAGAAGCGTGAAGAGATGCGATGGGTCAGCCATTGGAAGAAGAACGAAATTAATGAAGTGCCGTTTCAGAATCAAGATAACTGCTAAATGAGGAATGCGAAGAGACAGAGTTGTTCACAACAGGAATGTATGTATATCTGAATATGTCTGAACAAACATATGAGTTGGGGACCACTGTTTGAAAAGCCCGCGAAGGAAAAGAAGAAAACACGACAGGAAGGGTAGAAAAGTCTTTTCTTTATTCACATATGAACTGCAGAAGCACTTCATATGCTCAGGGGACTAAATGTTGAGGCTCATTTCTGGAAGCCCAATAAGGAGAATAAGCCCAAGAAATAACCAAAGAATAAGTAGAAGAACCCATCAAACCTGAGCGGCAGGAATAATAGAGTATAGGTCTGTGAAGCAAATAAACAGGTCTTGAAGAAGTAAATGGGCCTGAAAAGGTTCGGAAAGAGAGAAATGGCAAACCATGGGCCGCGGATGTAGAAAAGTGAGTATGGGCCGCACCGATTGCTGCAGGCCCAAAGTAAAGCCATGGGAAATTTATGGACTCTAAGGAAAATGAGGTATAGTTGGGTCGGGGAAGCCCAACGAGGTAGTAATGGCCCATAGAAAGCACAAGGTTGCAAGGGGCTAAGGACGCCCCAAAGAAGGACAAATGGGACACGAGAGCCCGCAGGCATGTTTGGCAAGAAAAGCCCAATGGGCTTATTAAGCCATTGAGAAAGAGAGCAAGCAGTGGACCCAAAAGAGGCCCAATTGTATCAAACGGCTATCTTGTTAAAGTGGTACGACAAGAAAAACAAAACGCACAAGGAAGCAAGGAAACCAAGGCCCACAATCAAGGGCGAGCCCAAACCATGAACGGCGAACCTGAAAGGAAATAAGCCACGCCACAAGAAGTTAGAAGTAACTGGCAGGATAAGAAGGCAAACGTCCAGGCCGCGGCAAACGCATGACCAGCAGGCATATTGTGGACGAACTTAGGAACGAGGCACGCGCAAGGCCCAGGACTTACAAGCCTGTACCCAGCCAATACGGGTGGAGGTGGGCCATGGGTTAGGAGTAAAGGGGGGTGTGGTTTGGCAGAGGGGAGAGGGAAGAACCCATTTCAAGGATCCCGCTTAGGCCACTTTCGGGTGAGTGTCCTGCTGGGATGACATAGCACCGAAAAATGGCAAAACTGAGTTGGAACCTTTCGATGCATGCCATGAGAGAGAGGGAGAGTACTCTGCCATGACAAGTGAGAATGCCACGGTAAGGTAACAGACAAAATGCCCTTGTCTTCGTCTGGTGGTGTAGTGCGACACGGCCAGCGCAGGAACATGGCGCTGGCTGAGTACTTGACCGACCAGTAATGGTCAGCAAGTACATGCATCGGACAAAGGCAATTAAGGGGGTAAAAGAGTAAAAGCAGTGCCTCGGCAGGCACTATATAAGAATGTCTCCTGTATAAGAGAGGGGGCAAGCAAGGAAGAATTAAGAAAAAGAAAAGAAAACAGAGCAAGTAAAAGCGAAAAACAGAGTAAGAAAATGAAGGAGAAGAAAGTGAGAGGATAGGCATGCACCGAAGTGGGTTATCATTTCCTCTCTCCCTCTCGAAAAACCACACTTTCCGATTGCTCACGCTCGGAACAAGAGTCATCTAGGACTGTTCCTTCAAAGCCATTAATTTCTCCTTTAAAAAATTAGTTGCATTGAGGGAGTGTTGTTTCCTTTTTGGCTTGGGTTCATTTGACACACTACGGCAAACTAATAAGCTTGCCACCATTTCTTGTTTACTTCTTTTCATACTCACTCCTTTTAAGTTCATTTGCGTTGTTCTCATTATGAATTTATTCCAATGCTTATTTGTGATAAGCGTATTCTCCTGTCTGCGGTAATTGTTTTAAAAGGATCTGCCTGCTGCAACTACGTAGCATAAAATTGTAACAGGTCAGGGCATAGCTTGCGCACAAGTCGGCCCAGGGTGAATTACAACTGGACCGGTTCCGACTCTCCAATCCAGAACATTTTGGGCTTAGTACGGCAGGATGAGATAGTCCAGCCCAGTGTCACAGTAACAGCCCAAGCACCGTAACAACGGTATAAAGCCTTAGTGACTACATCTTTACTATATGCTCAATTGTTCTATTTAACGAAACCCTAGGTATATAATTATATATAGATACTAGGAGTTAAAGTTAGCATCAGAAAGTTTACAATATAATTATAGGAAGAGCCAAAAGGGAGAGAGAAATAGTCGAAATAGGTGGATGACATGACATGATGAGAAATTAGTAAAATTAATTGCCATGTTTCCATTATTATATATTATACAAATATAGATAATCATATAAGAATGATATTTTGGAAATACTTTAATTATTTGTTTGGATTGAATTTTTTATATAAAGAAATTCAAAATATTATTTTTGCCCTTAAACTATACAGTTTCTAATTCAGTTATCAAATTATTGGTTATTTCATTTTAGTTTTTGAAGTTAAAAAAAAATTAATGGAACCCTAACTTTGCCTTAACATTATGATGCAAGCAAGTGGATTCCAGTTAGTTCAACTGATAAAGTCTTTGAAAGTTGTATAAAAGAGTTTATACCAAAAACTGATTGGTTTCTTAGTCTGATGATAAATAGCTATCATCAAGAGCAGATTAGGCCACATGCTTGTCTTATATAAATATATATATATATATATATATATATATATATTATGTGACAATGATAATGTTATTTTTAAAAATTTCATGAGCAAAAATATAGTAACAAGAATATCTCATAGTTGATTACCAAAAAGAATATCTCATAGTTTACTTTAGATAAATACATAGATAATTGTATTTATGAAATTCTAAATTTCTAATCCCTAATGACCTTTTCTAAGTAAGTGAACTTGATAATGATGAACTTAGTCTACGCATCTCCTTCACTTACCAAAAACAATAAATCTTTTTCCCTTATTTATAAGAGAGGATGATTTGAACCCATATTCTCTATCACGAGTTATATCTTTTTTTTGGTAAACCAGAGGATTATATTAAAAACTACAGAGGAACAACAATAGCATTCACAGAGCCATTAAAAGTCACTCCAAATATAACTCAAGATATAACTAATTCTATCATGAGTTATATCTTGAGTTATATCTCTGACATTTATTCCTATTGTGTAAATTTTCAACAACTTGGAGAGCATTTTGTGTTGGGTGCACGTGACACCCTTGGGTTTCAGCGCACACCATTAGTCAAGTTTTCATTTATGAGCTTGCTTCCAAAAGGGTTCAAGTCAGCCATGCTTCTTAATGAGAAATGACCAAAGCATGGCAAGGTCTGACTTCTCTTAACGAGAAGTGAAGCGTGTGGGACACGCTGAAGGAAAAGAAAAGAAGAAAAAAGAAACTAAGGCCATTCGGCCTTGAAGAGAACTGAAGCAACAAAGCCACTCTTTGGCATTTTGGTGTGAGTTCTAGAGTGAGTTCCAGAGTGAGCTTCAGTTTGGTGCATTCCGAAAAAGATAGAGAGAAACACAGTAAGAGTGTGAGAGAGTGAAAAAGAAAAATGAGAAAATTTTTCTTTGCTCAAGTTACACCTAAGGAAGATAAGTTGGTAGAGTTCTCGTGGAGTTTTTAAATTGCTACAACTATGGAGAGTTAGAGTATTCAGAGGAAGATTTTGTTACTGGTTTTGTGGTGAGATTGTATTTACTCCTTGAGATTTATTTATTGTATATATTGTGGATTCAAGTTTTGCATAAACTTGATAGTTGTAATCTTTATTTCATAGTGGATATTTTTCAGAGCTGCCCCGTGGTTTTTCCCTCTACACCAGAGGGTTTTTCTCGTAAGATTTGGTGTTGTTGTATGGTTGTGTTTATGTGATACTTGCTGAAATTTTTTGTTTCCATAATATTGCTATTGTTTGGTAGTTATATATTTTAATTCACATGTAAACGTAGAGGGGATTAGGTTTTTTCCCCAACTAGACATAGAGGGGATTAGGATTTTTTCCCAACATTTTGTTGCTTAGTTTTAATGATTTACATGTTACAAAACTATAGGTAGAACTCACCTTTGAGAACCGACTTGTAAGGAAAGGGTGCCCAAAAGCTTATATACACCTGGATAAGCTTATATTTAATCCATGTAAAACACTATGATTATAACATTACCATATCAATTGGAAGTCTTGTTTCTTATACTGCTCCCTTTTCCCAGAGGATCATAATATTCAAAGAAAAAAGCTTATTAAGTTATGGATGGCAGAAGGATTTCTAGAACAAGTAAAAGGGTCCACTCCAGAAGAAGTTGCAGAGAGTTATTTAGTAGAACTCATTTTCCGAAGTATGCTTCAGGTTGTACAAAGGAATGAATTTGGAAGGCCAAGGAGATGTAAAATGCATGAGCTTCTGTGGGAACTTGCTTTATCAACATCAGACAGAAAAATTTGGTGATGTACATGATGGAGGAGAAGAAATGAATGAATGCAAAGCATGCCGCATTTCAATTCACAAAACCAATAGAGAATTCAAATCATTATAGGTATGTCAAAGCTTCGTTCTTATCTAGTTTTTAACAAGTCGTTGAAAAGATTGCCTCCTGGAATTAAAATGTTAAGGCTCTTAGATTTGGAACATGTCCCTATTGATGAATTACCTGATGAAGTATTCGAATTATTCAACCTAAGATATTTGAATTTAAGGGGAACTTTAGTTAAGGAGCTTCCAAAAGCTATAGGGAAGCTCCTTAACCTTCAAACCTTGGACATCAGGAACACAAAGATAGAGGCCCCTCCTTGTGAAATAGGAAAGTTGCAAAACTTGCGGCATTTAATTATACACCACTACACTGAAATTGCAAGTCCATCTATAGAGATGGACTTGCAACTTTTTCAAATGTAGAGATTAAAAAAGTTGCGTGAACTAGCTTACCATGATCAGCTTTTCAAATGTGAAAAAAGCAGATGGGGTGGACTTACGTGTCGCAATCCAAAACATGAGGCTTCTTCGCTACTTGTGTATCGGGTTAACAAATGAGGATGAAACTCTACGAATAGATTCACTTTTGTCCTCTCCTCCCAACCTTCATAGGTTTGTTTTGGTTGGAAAACTAGAAAAGGTGTCACAACGGTTTTGTTCACTTCAAAGCCTCACTTTTTTGTGTCTGCATTGGTTGAGTTTGGAAGAAGATATACTCCCTCACATTGCTGCATGGGAGATCTTCAACTTATTAATGCCTATGTTGTAAAACAAATGTGTTTCTGTACAGTGACGAGAATCAACAAGCATTCAAGGATCTATTGCATATTCCAGTTGGGCCGATTACTAAAGCAAGATCCAAGAAGATCAAAGAAGCACTTAATGGGCTGATTCAAGAGATTTGGGCTGATTCTAACGCAGGACATTCCAAGCTGGGCCCAAAGAAAGAGGAAGGCGTAATAAATTTAATTCAAGCTATTGACGGCTGATCTGGCTTAATTGGGCGTTATTTATAGCGTGGATTAATGACTGATTGACTTTCTAACTCCAAATCAGTTAACAGATATTTTTCCTAATTTAGATCTTCTAATTTTAGACCAGATCTACCTTAATTTTAGGCTTTTATTATTTAGAACGTTTTTGTAGCTATTTTTCTATTTTGGATCTACTATTTTCAGACCAAATCAGCTTTTATTTAGGGTTTAATTATTTAGTACGTTTTTTTTTTTTTTTTTTTTTTTTTTTTTTTTTTATATTTTCTACATTTAGTCATGTCTTATAAATAGCATGCACTCATTGTAATAGAGATCATTATTGAATAAAAATCAGAAAAAGGTGAGGCTTTACTCTTCTTTTTGGTTCTTCAAGAACTGTGAATTTATCCAGGATTCTTCCTTGTGGTGTTCAAACTTTATACCTTTGATTCGTGATTCAATTATAATCATTGGGTTAAGGTCTGTTACTTATACCTTTGGTTCGCGTTTCACTTATAAACGTTGGGTCAAGGTTTCTATCAAAATCTGAATTTTAGCTTTCTTGGGCAATATTCCAATATTGTGTGTTGGGTTTCAAAGCGAGTCGATTGAGGTTCATATCATTTGATATTAGAGCTCAGGTTCTAAAATCAGTTTTCTATCCTTTTATCTTTTGTTTCCTGTTATCATCCTATCTTGTTCCTTTTGTGTTCTTTATTCCTCGTTCTTATTTTGTGACGTGCACTAGGTTAAAATCGTGCACCAAGCTCCCAGAAAAAAAAAAAAAACGTGAAAAAAAAAGAATTCAAAAAAGAAAAAGAAGAAAAAAAATTTTAGTTTCAGTTCTCTCAGACCAAAATATTGTTTTCTTTTGTCCTATTTTCTTTGATTTCTGTCATATTTTCTTACCATTGGTATTTGTTTTAATACTACAAGTTGAATTTCTTGATCAAGTTTATTAGTTTATTGCATAACTAAAAAGGAAAAACTATGAGTGGAAAAAGGCAAGAGAGTGTGAGACTAATATCAGGAAAAAACCAATTTAAGAGTGAAACACGAGTGGGAGTGACATAATCTGAGTACAAACACATAAGGGAGT
Source organism: Lithocarpus polystachyus (assembly GCA_033629205.1). Taxonomy (NCBI): domain Eukaryota; kingdom Viridiplantae; phylum Streptophyta; class Magnoliopsida; order Fagales; family Fagaceae; genus Lithocarpus; species Lithocarpus polystachyus. The sequence continues at coordinate 11,893,654 of CM066172.1, read as the reverse complement.
GTTGTGAGAAATTATTTCTAACATTTCTCTGTGGTTTTAAAAGTATGTCTTGCAGGGGTGAAACATCAAATAAGGAAGGAAGGGAGGAGTCATCCATCATGTTGCAGGCTATGCAACAACAATTTGAACGCATGAATGTGGTGTTTAATGAGATTTAGGATCGGTTGGACAAGCAAGATACTGTTATTGCTAATTTGCGTGAGGAGCGTCCCCAAAGAGCCCCTAATGCTAGAAGGCAAGAAAGGTATGCGTGCGTGGATGATTCTGATGACTACCACGAGGATGAGTTTGAAGATGAAGAGGATCAAGTTTCGTGGAACAATGAGGGCAAGTTTGCGTGAAGGGGCGAAAGGCGTGGTAGAGGATTCCGAAAAGATCCAAGATAGCAAGATGGGGCTGACAGAAACCTAGGAAACATAAAAATGAAGATACCATCATTCCAAGAGAAAAATGATCCAGAAGTGTACTTGGAGTGGGAAAAGAAGGTGGAGTTCATCTTTGAGTGCCACAACTACTCCGAAGAGAAAAAGATAAAACTTGTTGTCATTGAGTTTACTGACTATGTTATTATATGGTGAGATCAACTTGTGATAAACAGAAGGAGAAACTGTGAGAAGCCTATTGAAACGTGGGAGGAAATGAAGGCCATCATGAGGAGGCGGTTTGTCCCTAGTCATTACTATAGGGATTTGCATCAGAAATTACAGAGTCTTACTTAAGGCTATAGGAGCGTGGATGACTACCACAAGGAGATGGAGATTACCATGATTCGAGCTAATGTAAAGGAGGATAGAGAAGCTACCATGGCAAGGTTTCTGAATGGGCTGAATCGAGACATTGCCAACGTGGTGGAGTTGCAGCACTACGTGGAGTTGGAGGACATGGTGCATATGGCAATAAAGGTGGAACGACAGCTTAAAAGGAAAGGAACTAGGTCATTTCAAAATTCGAGCTCCTGTACTTCATGGAGGTCAAATGGGAGGAAAGAGGAAGAGGTTGTTTTCAAGTCTAAAACCGAACCACCAAAAAGGAGAGATGAAGGTCCCAGTGTCAACAAAGGTAAAAATGAATCCCAAACTCGTAATCGTGATATTAAGTGTTTTCGTTGTTTGGGAGTAGGTCATATAGCTTCACAATGCCCAAATAAGAGGACCATGATTGCACGTATTGATGGAGAGGTGGAAACTGAAAGTGAGGGAGATGATGACCTGATTCCATCACTTGAGGATACTTGTGACGATGATGTGGAGTATCCAGTGGAGGGTGAGTCACTTGTGGTTAGGCGTGCTTTAAGTGCCCAAGTCAAAGAGGATGATATGGAACAACAAAGAGAGAACATTTTTCATACTAGATGCCACGTCAACAGCAAGATATGTAGTATGATTATTGATGGGGGGAGCTGTACTAATGTGGCTAGCACTACTTTAGTTGAAAAATTGAATTTACCTACCATGAAACATCCTAGACCATATAACTTGCAGTGGTTGAATGATTGTGGAGAGGTTAAGGTAAATAAGCAAGTATTGGTTTCTTTTTCAATTGGGAGGTACAAGGATGAAGTACTTTGTGATGTTGTTCCAATGCATGCAGGTCACATTTTATTAGGCAGGCCATATCAATTTGACAGAAAGGTCAATCATGATGGGTTCAAGAATAGGTATTCTTTTGTAAAAGACAAAAAACCCATTACTCTTGTACCGTTGACTCCAAGTCAAGTGTATGAAGATCAAATGAAATTGAAAAGAGAGAATGACTTGAAAAAAAATTGTGAGACTGAGAGTTCAAAAAAAGATGATGAGGAGGAGACTGAAAGGAAAAAAGAGAGTGCACAGAAAAAAAAGAGTGAAAACAAAAGAAGAATTGAAAAGAAAGCTAAAATTCAGATTTTGATAGAAAAGCCTCACTTTTTTGTGTCTGCATTGGTTGAGTTTGGAAGAAGATCTACTCCCTCACATTGCTGCATGGGAGATCTTCAACTTATTAATGCCTATGTTGGAAAACAAATGTGTTTTAGTACAGGCTTTCCTAAGCTTATAGAATTGGCGATTTGTAATTTTCCTCAGTTGAATGAGATAATAATAGAGAAGGGGTGATGCCAAATGTGAAATACCTTGAGATTGACAGCTGCATGAAGTTAAAGACAGTGCCCAAGGGTATTGAATACCTTAATCTCCAAGAATTGTTTCTGAGATCTGTCTCAATGGAACTTAAAAATCACATCCAAGGAGAATGTAGCGTGGATTTTCCAAAGGTGTGTCACATCCCAAAGATCTATGTCAGGAAGTAATTCAGGATTTTTCATGAAGATTTGCTCTGGTTCTTTTAGAAAGGTGAGCTTCTTAAACCTATATGTTTTTCTTCTTCTTTTTATCTTGCATTTAATGGTTTTTGCATTCATGACATGCTCGATTTATATTATTAATCCACTCCATCTGTTACGGCTTAAGATTTTGGAATTAATGGTTTCCAACATGATAAATAAGTAATCTTTTCTAATTGTTCATTATATTCTTATGAATTGAACCTTCACGAAATTCATCATCTCTCTCTCTTTTTTTGGTTTTTTGTTTTGACAGAATCATGATGAAGAGATTATGAATTTGCCCTCTTTGCTTCAAAAGGATCCAGTTACTGTTGAGTGCTCCAATTCACAGTATCATTTAGATATCTATTTATTGTGTCAATCAAATAATACTCAAGACTTTGTTTCTAAATTGCTTATAATAAATGTAAAGGTTTGAACTCTCTTATGTCTCATTGGCAAGTTGTTGGAAGACTGGTAATGATTCAACCACAAATTTGCTCATCTTCTATGTGTTTATGTAATTTAAGCCGTAAACAATTATCATTCCTATTAATTTGTTTGAGAATTATTTTAGCCTTGGATTTTAGAAACACCTCAAGAATATTTTTAGCCTACCACTGCAGCACACTAATTCTTTTATTATATGTATAAACACAATCAATCCTTCTATAAGAAAATTTATAGCACACCATACTGCCTATAAAAAAAAAACGTTTAGCAAACAGAAAATGCAAAGAAAGATAAAGTCATTAAACCTATATTCTTCTTTTCCATTCATCCTTACTTTTAATTTTTTATTCTTTCCTAGTTATTTTTTTGAACTGTTATTTCCATTTCTTCACAAACATTCATCTCCTGTCTTATATAGTGATACCAAACACATCCTCACTATCCAGAAATCAGAGTTTTAAAATTTTTGAAAACCCTAATTCATACATCCACCATCTGAGTTTTGAAAATTCTATAGTATGTTCAATCGTTTTTGTTAGTTGTCTTATATAAACACATAAATTTCCTTGAAAATTAAACATACTACAGTTGTTGCCATGTGATTACTCCACAACCCAAATAACCTATCAATTATGTCAATGTCATTATGAGCAGTAACCAGAATGATAGAATTCCGTGAACTACCACTTTAAGTCTCCTTTGACAAATTGCACCATATATTTTAATCATGTCACTAACTTGTTATTAGTTTTCTCCAATATCTCAATAATTTTTTTTGGAAAAATTGTAATATTTTGTGCTCTATTTTATAAATAAATAAATAGGCAATAGAGATAGTGTAATGATTTGATCATACTATATGTGTTTACAAAATTGAAAATGGTATAATATAGTGATCGATATAAATGCATGTTCTCAAGAATGAAAATATCGTTTTGAAAAAATAAAAATGCAAATATCTTTCAATTATTTTTTTACATGATTAATTGTGTGTTATTATTATTATTTATTTATTTTCTTGGACTTTTTTTTTTCAAATTTTCAATTGTTGCAAAAGCAACTAAATTTGAGCAAAAATACCATTTTCCAAATAAATTCTCCTATAAATTTTAGAAAAATGACATTAAAATTTCATTATACTTAAATAATTAATGCATTAATTAAAATAATTTGTACAACAAAATAAAAGTATTTATCTAATCCTTTAAATTTTTTAGTGAGAGTTTGTAACTATTGCTTATAAACTTTGTCTTTTTTTTTTTTTTTTTTCATTGCTTGTCAATCATAACAAAACAAAAAGACATCCATTAGACCATTATATTCAGATTCTCAGAGGGTAATTTAACAATTGGGTCAAGTAATACGGCCCAAAATAATCCGGGCCGACCGGACACAAGCCCTTATTCAAAATCTCGAGCCCTAAGACCCATTTCCAAAATCAATGAAGTAACAAATACTCAGTCGGAATTAATTAGCAAATCACAATCCGAATTGATTTGATAAAAATCTTCTTTTGAGTTCTGCAATGGCCGACGAAGCGAACAGAGCTGTAAGTTTTTGAATTTTTTCTTTCATTTTTTCTTAACAACCAAACAGACCCTTTTTTTTAACGTTATTACATACAGGCTTTTATGGAGATTCAAGGTCGCATGATTGAGACCACTGGAAAACTGAAGCAGGTCAGTCACTCTGTTTCACATTTTGGATTATTTATTTGTTTGTTTTTAGTTTTTAGTTTTTAGTTTTTAGTTTCAATTTCAGCTTAAAGTTGGGTTCTTTTTGTGTTAAATCACATGGTAATATGAATTTGGTAACAAATGTGAACTGGGTCTTTCATGATTTAGTAAATACAAGGTGTGAATTGGGTTTTTCATTATTTAGTTGTATAAGGTGTGAGCTATGTCTTTTTTTAATTTTTGTTTATATTTTTTGCTTAATCTTTCATTTTTTTAGTTAGAGGTTGCTGCTTAATGTCATGTTATATATGGATCCTGTGTTTTGTTTTGTGTTACTTGGGAATGCAAACCCTATGCAAACTTAATTATCAAAAAAATTATTACACTTACTTAGGATTCAATGCCTTGCAATGAGTGGTGTGTAAATTTTAATCCATCAATCAATGTGTACATCATATGTCACATCATAAAAGGGTGATTTAGTAAGTTTATAGGTGCGTACCTTTGATCTTCTTTCATTGAGGAGGAACAAATGACTTCTAAGCTTGCTTAAGATCTAGTATATGTGCATGCTAATCTTCAACTTTTTTAGTTAAAGGTTGCTGCTTAATGTCATGTTATGTATGGATCCTATGTTTTGTTTTGTGAATGCAAACCTCATGCAAACTTAATTGTCAAAAAAATTATTACACTTACTTAGGATTCAATGCCTTGCAATGAGTGGTGTGTAATTTTTAATCCATCAATCAATGTGTACATCATATGTCACATCATAAAAGGGTGATTTAGTAAGTTTATAGGTGCGTACCTTTGATCTTCTTTCATTGAGGAGGAACAAATGACTTCTAAGCATGCTTAAGACCTAGTATATGTGCATGCTAGTCTTCAACTTCTTTCAAAGAGTAAGGAAGGGTACAATAAAGAGAAACTCATATGTGGATAATTATAGGGGATACTTGGGATGAGCTATTTGGAGGAGTTGGGTTGCTTGAGATTGTAGGTCTTTAACTTGATGGTAGTGATGGTGAAAAGTCTTTTTGGGGATGTTAGTGATGATGATGTTGATGGTTATGATGGTGAAGGTGATGAAGGGGATGATGTTGTCGTTGGATCATCTTGAAGTCTTCTCTATTATTTTCTCTTATTTAGATGTTTATCACAGTTTATTTGTATTCTAGACATCATTTTATGGGTATCAGTGCATTTCTTTGCTGCCTATTATTAGATATATTTTTAAACATTTTGACGGTTACTTCAAAAACTTAGAATAAACATAAAATATACCTATATAATATACTAGGAAGCACATACACTTCATTTGGGCCGCCGTACCAGTGTCAGATACGCATCGGACACTTGACACTCCTTGAACACTTCTGCATGCATGTCCCAGTTGTTTTTTCTTTTAAAAATTAAAAAAAAAAAAAAATGCAGGACATAGCCGGGACATGAGAACAAGAGGAATTGGACACCCTTTCACAAAGCAAAGAGAACATTCATGCTCTGAATAATAATATTGCATTTGAAAATTAATAAATATTTTTATCCTCGATTTGTATTCTAATTTATGAAAATCCTTTAATAGTCATAATTTTGCTTTATTATCCATTGGTGCTCTTAATTTGATAAAAAGTTATGATTAATAATATATAGAAATAAAATATTTATATCTCTTAAATTGATATATGTTTAATATTATATGGAAAATAAATGCTTAATTATATATAAAAATATATTTTAGAATTAATTAATATACGTATCCCCACCGTATTCGTGTCTTACTTTTTCAAAAATTGTTGTGTTATTGTACCGTATTTGTACTTGTACTCGCACTTGTGCTCATATCCGTGTAGGTGCTTCCTAGATAATATACCTAAAAATATTAATTAATTAATTGTTGTGTCCCTGTCGTGTTGTGTCCTAATTATTTTTTGAGAATGTCATGTCATGTCATGTCATGTGTGCGGCTGTGCTTATCTTAGATAGTGAACAAATATATTCTCAAAAAAAAAAAAAAAAAAAAAAAAGAAGATGGTGAAAGAAGATAGTAGTTGTTTAGCTTTGGTTGTGTAAATAAGCATAGGGATGATGGATCTTTTTTTTTCCTTTTGCCTATTGCACGGAAAATTTAGTTTGACTTTCGTTGTTGTTCGCAATTATGCCTAGCTTGGTTTTGGATTTGTTGTTTTGTTTATAAGGTCTTGCATAGACAACAAGTATAGTGATTTTGAATGCAATCTCATCATGTCTTATGGGGAGAATTTAGTGGGAGACAAATGGTATGAATGTTTGAACTGACAACCTCACTCTTCACCCGCCCTTGTGAGAGAAGGAAGATTTGAGCTAAGGCTTATTAACTTTTTATCATGGAGGTTGCTTTTTGGATGAAAGCAACTAGTTGTTTCTCTTTAATTTTGGACTTTGACTTTTTGGTTCTTTTAGATATGAAGTTTAGCTTTTCTTTTTTTTCTTTAAGGGTTCCTTGTATTAGGGTTATGCCTTTATGAGTTTCTCTTAATAAATTTATGATGATTCATGAATGTACTTTGAGCTGAAGTTTGTGATCACTTGTCTTTCAGGTGCAAAATCAGATGCGAAACAAAGAGGGAGAAAAGAAGCGTGCTTTCCTTACCTTGGAGGAGCTGCGGCAATTGTCTAATGATACAAATACCTACAAATCTATAGGTATATACAGAAAACCATATTCTCTTGTTGAAATATGTTAAAAACACCAGTTGTGTATGAGTATCTTGTAGGTAAAAGTGCCTGAAGCACCAAAAAGATAAATGTGCCTTCTTTAGTTTTTAGAAAATGACTCTATTTGTATACAGTTTTGAAAAGAGGCTCTGTAATTTTCATATCAATCATGAACAGCTGTTATATCTCACATTTTAATTTTGTAATTGTGCTTCTCTTGCTTATTTATCCTCAATATGACGTCTATTTCTTTTTTGTTTTGCAGGAAGAACGTGAGTTCTAATTAACCTATCTGAGCTTGCCGTTAAATGAAAATAAATTATTATTATTATTATTATTATTATTATTATTATTATTATTATTATTTTGGATTTATGGGCTTTCAGATTATAGATATGACACTTTCTAAAGTTTTAAAACCTAGACTGCATTGGCTGATCAGAGCAGTTAACCACTGACTGGCCTTGATTTTGGTCTGGTCATACCCCGTAGATAACTTGGTCAAAGAAACGGATTTGACACTTTGTCAAACATGGTCCAACCATTGACCTGTTTGACCTGGACTTGGGTTCTCTAACCTTTTGGGTCCAGTTGGGTTTATCTTTTCATTTGAAAAAATGAAGCTTAATGAAAGTATCAGGGGTAGAAGCCTCTGATAAAATGCCACTTGTAATCTAGCAGGTAAAGTACATAGTCACTTTTTGGTATTGACGACTTAATTATTCGGTGGTTTTGGCACCAGATTATCTCCAAGCAGGTACTACTGGGTTGGGTGTATTCAATAATAGGCACCTGTTGGATTCTAGCCTTCCTTTCCTTTCAATAGAGAGAATTGACTTATAAATTTGGTGTGCTGATCAACAAACCACCGATTACTTTCTGTTAGTTTTGGTACTGTCAATATAATTATTCTGATGTTAATTACAAATGAAAACCATTTGCCATTAATTCAAAAATTATTTATGAAGCATACACATGTTTACGCATACATTATAAGATTAAATTCCATGTGGATATGAATAACTCTACATGTCATCATGTATATATTTTTACTTTTCTAATTTTTGAAATATTCTGTCTTTTTGTTAATCATTAGTAATTAAAAATGAATGACTTCACAGTTTGACCATGGTTGGCCGGAAGGTCAAACCTCTGGCACTTGACTCTTGTCTGGTTTGTTGATTGGCCTGGTTTTTAGAACATTGTGTTCTCCCTCTCTTGTGTCCAGGTTTGTTTTAGAGCCCAAATCAGTTTTAATGAATGAACAGGAACAAAAGCTAAAGGATAGTGAAACAGCAATTGCCTCATTACAGGTGCATTTTCTTTTTTCCTCGCTGCTAAAAATCCTCTTCTTTCTATGTTATTTTCTACGCCACCCCTTTCCAAACCTTTTACAAAGTTATTACTGGTGAAATTACGTAGTAATTAGCAATCTTATTTGTTTTAATAAAAATAATTGAGTATCACACATCATGATCAGATGTATTTAAGCAAATCTTGTATGATGTTATCCATTACCAATTAAAAGTCAGGTGAAAAGGGTAAAACTGGATAATGAAAAAGTTACTGAATTTCTTTCTAGGAGTGTCTCCAATTTTTAAACTTTCTCAATTTACGGATGAGAATGCAAGATTTGCTCAGTTTAAGCGGGAGTAAACAATTAGAAGATATAATTTTCTAGTTAGAAAAATTAGCAGCCATTAGTCACGTTTTATTTTTGATTTTACCATTATGTAGATTGATAAATGCCATGGGCAATCAGCCATATAATAAAGGTTTTGAATTAGCCAAACTCAGCCCATCCTTTGCTGACTTTTTAGGCCTTAGCTGTGCCTGGCCAACCTTGGCTTAACTTTCTGAAGCTAATCATCATTCTTTTGAAAAAAAAATATGTTCAAGCGTCTCTGTTTGAACTTTGGTAGTACTATTTTTTTTTGTGCTTGTACAGGCGTCGAAGGAATATTTAGAGAATCAGATGGCAGAGGTGGAGAACAACTTGAGGGAGCTGTTACAGCAAGATCCTGGTCTTGCTCGTCAGATAATGTCCATGACTGTAATGTGAAACTTTCATGTCTGAGAAACTCTGCTGTGTTCTATTTTCCATTTGAAAAACCAGGAAATATGTACTAGTAATAGTTTATAAAATCTGCTTGCTTGCGTTTTTTACTGTCATTGTAACATACATTAAGAAAATATGGTTTTCATACTCGGTGATATGTTCTAAATTACAAAGCTACTCTTGCATTACCTTGGTCTTTATTTTGGACCTTATGATCCTCCCATAAAACCTATATTGAATCCCTAAATAGAATCCCATATGCCATTGGGGTCAACATGATTCATTAAGATATCGTTTGTATTTTTTCTCAAAATTTATTGTCTTTTACAAAGATGCATTAGATGAAAGATTTGGAGCTTTTGAGCATCACATCAGTTCATGTATAATAAAAAAAAAAGCATAGAATTTACATAGTATTGCTTAAAAATGACGGGTACATTAGTTTATGTATTCTAAATCTAGGCAAATAAAATTAGAGCAATGATGTTATATAATATCGTCCTCAGCTTGATCCGAGAAGGGTAATAATATAATTACTTGAATGTTTACAACTTTGTGTTTCTCTTTCTCTCTCTCTCTTACTTCTCTCTTTCTACTTCAGATTTTTCGATCCTTTTATTTCTTGCTTCTAGTTTTTTTTATACTCTATTTTCTCTCATGTGCCTGTTAGATGACCTTTTTTTGATACTTGTCCCATCAATCTTCCCTTAAAGTCTTTACACGACAGCTGTAAAAGTTGAGAGTCACTGTTCAGACATCTTTTCCTTATTAATGCGGCCATAGGGTTAGTTGCAGGGTAATTAATGCGGTGGTAGCAGTTTTTTACATAATATCTTACTGCTTCTACTTGTCCTATATGCTTACTGGATGTTCATATATTAGAAGAATTCCCTAAAATATCAGAATAAATGCTGGAGCGTTTATCCTGACTTCCTCTTTGATCATCTGAAAAGGTAATCTTCTTCGGACAATTTTTCTTTGTCTACATACTGGCCAAATCCTTGCGAGATTTGTAGCCGTGCATTTTTATTGTAATTTACTATCCTCGGACAAGCCCACGGCCCAACATTCAAAATTGGGCCTTTAACCCCTACAATAGCCCCTCAAAATTTCGGGTTTCTCCTTTTATCCGAGGAGAAAGGTGGGATTTTGATTTCCTTAAGAGCTAAGTCCACAAATTTCCTCAATTGACACATGTGGGAACGTTGTCTCGTGCGTCCCTTAATTATTGTTGACGTTTCGGAAACCGCGATATGTTATTTATTGCTCCAGGAGGCACCTTATCCCCCTTATCAATGGTAAGATGTAAATCGTGTGGCTGAGATTTTCCCCTCAAATTTTGAGCGGGATAATTCCCACTCACCTTCATTTCCTATATAAAACGCTATGAGGGAGTTATTTTTTCCATTTCTCACAATCTAGAATCTTCAAGAGACCTTAAGCGCTGCAATCTTCAGAACTCCTCTCATTTCAAAAATCTCTAAAGCCTTTTTTCATTAAAAACTCTAGACTTTCAAGACGTAACTGAGGTAGAAATTTCATTCGTTTTTATAAGTTTTCCATTTTCGTTCTATTTTCTTCTCGGCCACTAATTGTTATCTTTACCCCTGCGAGGAACTTTATCTCTCATTCCCTTACATACCTAGATAGGTAGATTTAAGTATCTAGTTGAGTCTCCTGCCGCTGTAGAAGCTTTTAAAGCAAAATACCATATACCCGAGGGAGTAAATCTCCGATACTGCTTGTCGGAGAAGATTTTGACTGATAGGAAAACAGGTGAAGTGGTCATTCCTGTGATCGCTTTTTTAGAGGGAGGAATGACCATCCTCATGGGCGAAGTAACTTGAGAGTATCTTCGGAACCATAAGTTATGCCTACATCAATGCGCACCCAATTTATTTAGGGTTTTGGGTTGTGTCGACGCCCTCAATCAAATGATGGGTTTGCAACTCACCTGACACGACGTCGTACATATGTACGAATGTCACTCTCTTGCCGACGGAGGATACTACCTAAAATCCAGGTCCCCCATTGTCAAACTGGTGTCGTGTCTTCCAAAGTCCAACAAGGGCATGAAGAACGATTACGTTATCGTCTCCAGAGCGTGGCATAACGGCTACCATTGTCCGACCAAAGAGAGAGAGCCAGGTAGGATGCCTTAGGACTAGATAGCATTAACATAGATTTTAAATTCTAGGTTTCGCTTTGCTTTGTTGCTTAACTGTTTTCTTTTGATATGATCTGACGATCTAACTGTCTTCGTGTTTCTCAATTGTCATTGCAGATAGAAAACTTGTTGCTCTCAAAATTAGCCACGTGAACGTAGCGGGTCTGAACAAGCTGCTTAGATCCGAGATCTTTGTGAGTATAGATGGTCAACTGCGTGCCGTGCACTTGGTCTTGGATTTTGCACCCTTATCAAAAAATTTCCAAGAAATCGGAAACGCAATCTGAGCGGGTGACCTAAGACTCCAAAGGATTGATGTGTCTCGGCCGGGGTTTCTAGCCAAAAAAGATCTTCCCTCGGTTGAGTGGCCACTTCAGCGAGCTCGCCCTCCACCGGTGATCTAAAGAGAGGAAACTTCCTCTTCTCGGTTGTTTCTTGAAGCTGAGATAGACCAGTTTCATTTTGAAGAAGAAGAGGTATAAGACAAGTCGGTTAACATCCCAGAATCCGAGAGCACTGAAGAAGAAGAGGAAATGTCTCTAAATTCGAGGAAAGGGTTAAGAGACCTTTTAGCTGGAAGGAGCAAGGCTGCACCTTCTAAGGATGCGCCCAAGTCCCGGATTCCTGATAACCCTCCTTCTCCTCCTCCCCCCCCAACCGTGGTCGGCCTTCACCCAAATCCTGACCTGAAGAAGAAAAGAAAGATTGTAGATTTGGAGGAGGGTGAGGTACCTCCACAAAAGAAGGCTAAACAACAGAAAAATATGAAGGACAAAAGGGTCTCCCCGGGCTGAGAGCAGGGAAGACACCAACACACAAGATGTTCGCCAGCCGCGCCCTTGGGCTTTGCGGTTGGAGTTAGATGGCGCTCCCATTCCCTGGAACTTCTCCATCAGGGAGTTCCAAAAAGGACACTCGGCCTATATTGCCGAGTCCTTGGAACAGCCTTTACTTCTGCCTCGTGACATGGAGGCTGTCAAGTCATGGAGGCAAGTAGACCTTTTCATGTCTTTGAAAAAGGACCTGGCTATGGTGAGTTTATGATTACTTCTTCCAAATTGAAGTTAATTTCTCAAAAACTACATTTTACTTTTGTGTATTTTAACACAATTTTCTCATTCTTCCTGTACAGATTACTCAACAAGTTTATGTAGTTGAAGATTGGGTCAAGGAAGCTCGTAGCCTGGCTAAGGCTGAGGCCCAATCTCGTGCAGATGTTGAGAAAAACCTGGGGATCACCAAGTATGAGAAACAGGAGCTGGCCAAGAAGTTAATCATTGAGGAGAGGGAGAGGGAAAGGAGGAGCGCCGAGGTCAGTCTAAAGAGTGCCTAGGACCAAGCCGAGGACCAGCGGAAGAAGTTGCACATGATCGAGATAGAATTGGCAACTCAAAAGTAGCTGATCCTAGAGCTTAAGGCCAGCCTGGAGAAGGCCAAAGAAGCTGCTCGGAATGCTAAGAGGGCGGCTGAGGCTGAGAAGAACGCATCCTATCTCCGTGAGATCGAAGAGACGGAGATAAGGTTAGCTGAAGAGGTGTCCGAGGTGTGTAGGGACTACTACAAGGTCACCTAGGTGGAAGCCTTTAACCTTGCAGGAGTCCCTATCGACTCGGAGTTGAGGCAACCCGGGAAGGTATACTTTCATCCACATATTCGCGAAGTCCCGGATGCAACTATGCCTCTGTCATCTCACGTTCCAGAGTCATCAGAGCTGACCCTTATTCCTTCTGAGGCTGACAACAAGGATCAGGAGGAAGAAATGAAAAAAAATAGGAACCAGGATGCAGAGGCAGTCACCTCTTCTAAGGGCACGGATGCTGTCAAGGCCAATGAAGCTGCAACTTCAAAGACCGCAGCTGGATCTAAGGAAGCCGAGCCGAGTGGACAAGACAACCCTTCCCCTTCGATGACCGAGGCTTAGCTCTTGGGCTTTAAATTTCTCATATTTTGTAATGATATCCCGTACTTAAGCATAATATACTTTTCATTACAATCAATGAGAATATTTGAATTTGTCCTTAATTACGCTCAATTTCGTTCATTTTTTAATTTTGTAGTTTTTTTTTTTTTTTAAACCTGTAGGAAGTTTAAACCCACTGGATAAAACAAGCCAAAGTAATAATGGAAATAAGTGAAGTTAATTCCTTGAATCGCTAAAATTGAACTGGAACATCAATTAACCCAAGCTATGTAATCTGAGAGTGCATACATGACCAAATTCCTATATAACTATTAGTAAAATGGCCCATAGTATCAATTTACCCAAGGTATGTGATCCGAGAGACCAGGCATGACCAAGGTTCTGTTTAACACTTAGTGAAATGGATTAGAGTATTAATTTACCCAAGGTATGTGATCCGAGAGACCAGGCATGACCAAGGCTCTGTTTAACACTTAGTGAAATGGACTAGAGTATTAATTTACCCAATGTATATGATCCGAGAGACCAAGCATGACCAATGTTCTGTTTAACACTTAGTGAAATGGAATAGAGTATTAATTTACTGATCCGAGAGACCAAGCATGACCAAGGCTTTGTTTAACACTTAGTGAAATGGAATAGAGTATTAATTTACCCAAGGTATGTGATCCAAGAGACCAGGCATTATCAAGGCTCTGTTTAACACTTAGTGAAATGGAATAGAGTATTAATTTACCCAAGGTATGTGATCTGAGAGACCGGAATAGAGTATTAATTTACTCAAGGTATGTGATCCGAGAGACCAGGCATGACCAAGACTCTGTTTAACACTTAGTGAAATGGACTAGAGTATTAATTTACCCAATGTATGTAATCTGAGAGACCAGGCATGACCAAGGTTGTGTTTAACACTTAGTGAAATGGACTAGGGTATTAATTCACCCAAAGTATGTGATCTGAGAGACATGACCAAGATTCTGTTTAACACTTAGTGAAATGGACTTAAGTATTAATTTACCCAAGGTATGTGATCTGAGAGATCAAGCATGACCAAGGTTCTGTTTAACATTTAGTAAGCAAGCAGTGTAATAAACTTAAGTACAATAATTAAAACTTTTATTAATAGTAATACCTTTTTAGATTATTTATATTCTAGGGATGTAGGATAGCCTTTTGCTCTAAATCCTTTAAATAAAACGCTCCTATTCCAACTATTGAAATGATGTAATATGGCCCTTCTCAATTGGACCCAAGTTTTCCCTAAGTTGGGTTCTTTGTAGCACCCATTACCTTTCGCAAAACTAAATCTCCTGGTACAAGTGGTTTCAACTTAACATTGGCATCATACCTCTGCTTGAGCTTATGCTGAAAGTAGGCCAATTGAACCATGGCATTTTCCCTCCGCCCGGCAATCAAATCCCAACTCCTTTCTAAAAGTCTATCATTGTCAGCCGAGGTGAAAGAGCTCGTTCTCAACGTGGAGAATTCAGTCTCTAGAGGAATAACAACCTCAGCCCCATAAGTCATTGAGAAGGGGGTCTCTCACATAGATCTACGAGGAGTTGTCCGATAAGTCTAGAGAACATGTGACAACTCTTTTACCCATCTTCCTTTTGCATCATCCAACCTCTTCTTCAAGCTGTTCACTATGACCTTGTTAACGGCTTCAGCTTGACCATTTTCTTGTGGATATGCTGGAGTAGAATATCTGTTTGTGACGCCTAACTCGCAGCAGTATCTCCTGAAAGCTTTACTATCAAATTGAAGACCATTATCCGAGATGAGTGTGCGAGGTACTCCAAACCGGGTGACAATATTTTTCCATATAAATTTCTGGACATCTACATCCCTGATGTTTGCCAATGGTTCGGCTTCGACCCACTTAGTGAAGTAATCTGTGCCGACGATTAGATATATCTTGCTCCCATCTGCTTTAGGGACAGGATCTACAATGTCCAAGCCCCATTAAGCGAAAGGCCACGAGCTGGATAGAGGATTAAGAACTCCCCCCGGTTGGTGAATATTCGGTGCAAACCTCTGGCATTGATCACATTTCCTCACGTACTCTTGTGATTCCCTTCGCATGTTCGGCCACCAGTATTCCTAAGTTAAAACCTTGTAAGCTAGAGACCTACCTCTTGTGTGGCTCCCACAAAGAGGAGCAATTCTCTAGCCTTAGGGTGTATGCATAACAAGTACGGACCTGAGAATGAGTGCTTGTATAATTTCTTGTCCTCTGACAACCAAAACTGAGGAGCCTTCCTCCGTACTTTGTTTGCTTCGGCCTTGTCTTCCGGTAAGATATCATCTTTGAGGAATGCCACTATAGGGTTCATCCAACTTGGTCCTACTCTAATTTGATAAATGTTGGGCCTTTCTTCTACTTCAGCAAATTTATGCAGATCTTCAACAAGGATAAGTCGAGGTAGAATTTGTGTCGAGGAGGTTGTAAGAGTGGCTAGAGAATCTCCATGTGTATTCCCACTTCGAGGGATATGCAGCAGGCTGAATGACTCAAACTGTGATTGCAGTTGCTTGACATGACTCAAATACTTTTGTATTCTTTTGTCCTGCGCTTCCAATTCTCCTTTGACTTGGCCGACGACCAATGCTGAATCCAAGAATACTTCCACTGAGCTTCCCCCCATTCTTCAAACCATGGCCATTCCGACCAACAACGCTTCGTACTCAACTTCATTGTTTGTGGCAGAGAAGTCCAATCTTAAGGATTTTTCAATAATGACACTCTTAGGAGATATCAAAACTAGTCCCACTCCAGATTCTCTTTGATTGGCCGTACCATCCACATACAACTTCCAGAATAAAGGTCCTTGCACAGAGATTACGCCAACTGAATTTCCATCCATGTGCATCTTCTCGATGTTTTCTTCTAACAAGGGCTCGGTGAACTCGACTACCAAGTCGGCCAAGATTTTCCCCTTAACCGATGTGCGAGGCATGTATTTTATATCGAAAGCCCCTAGGATTGTACCCCACTTTGCTATCCTTCCTGTAAAATTTGCACTCCGAAGTAGGGACCTAAGTGAGAGTTGGGTAAGGACCATGATCGTATGTGATTGGAAGTAGTGAGGGAGTTTGCGGGTGGCATGAACCACTGCAAAGATAGCCTTTTCTAGTGGTAAGTGCTAGATTCACTGCATGAGCGGCTACAACGATATAAGCAAACAGAACCTCGTCCGTCATGGGACTAGACATGATGGGGGGCTGAGATAAATATTCTTTCAGCTGTTGAAAGGCCAAAACACATTCTTCAGTCCATTCGAACCCTTTCCATTTGTTCAACAATTGGAAGAAAGGCCTTCACCTATTTACCGACCGGGAGATGAATCGATTTAGAACAGTAGTCATCCCAGTCAACTTTTGAACTTCTTTAGGATTTTGAGGTCGTTGCAAGTTGTTGATCGCTTTTATCTGATCTAGATTGACCTCGATCCCACAATAGGTAATCATATAGCCCAAAAATTTTTCAGATCTAACACCAAAAGAGCATTTGGAAGCATTGAGTCATAGCTTGTGTTTTCTTAAGGTTTCAAA
Source organism: Lithocarpus polystachyus (assembly GCA_033629205.1). Taxonomy (NCBI): domain Eukaryota; kingdom Viridiplantae; phylum Streptophyta; class Magnoliopsida; order Fagales; family Fagaceae; genus Lithocarpus; species Lithocarpus polystachyus. The sequence goes on along the minus strand of CM066172.1, from coordinate 11,876,824 downwards.
GATGTTTCCGAGATTGCTGACATGCTCGGATTCCACCTTACTCTTGACCACTATGTCGTTTATATAAATTTCAACGCATTTCCCCAGTTGTAGTTTAAACATCTTTGTCATCATTCTTTGATAAGTGGAGCTTGCATTTTTCAGACCAAAAGACATCACCTTATAGTGATAATTCCCGACGGGGGTGACAAAAGCCGTTTTCTCTTGATCATCCAAAGCTAAAGGAATTTGGTGATACCCTTGAAAGGCGTCCAAAAAACTCATCCGTAGATGCCTTACAGTCGCATCTACTAACTAATCAATCTGTGGCATGGGGAAAGGATCCTTTGGACAGGCTTTGTTTAAATCTGTGAAATCCATACACACATGCCATTTCCCATTTTTCTTCTTTACCACCACTGTATTGGCCAACCATTTAGGATAGAAGACCTCTTTGATAGCCCCTGCCTGCTTAAGCTTATTCACCTCCTCCTTAACAGCGTCAGAATACTCTTTAGAGGAACGCCGAGGAGGCTGCTTCCTGGGATAGGCTGTTGGACTAACATTCAAATGATGGCAGATGAACTCTGGATCTACCCCTGAGGCCTCATAAGCATTCCAGGAAAATACATCAATATTTCTTCTAAGGAACGCCAACAACTCATTTCGGTCCCGAGAAGGCAACTCTGCTCCAATCTGGAAAAACCTTTCTGAGTCCCCATCAATAGCAATTTTCTCCAGCATCTCACTATTCAACTCATTCGATTCCACAACCTTAGGTGGAATCGGGATTCTTGATTGCTATGGGTTGCATCTACGGAAGCTGTGGACTCGGCGGCAGGCTGATGCATTATGGCAGCTATAAGACATTATTTAGCTACAGATTGACTTCCTATAAGCTCCTCGACTCGATCCTCGGACGGAAACTTTACCTTTAAATGCAAAGTCGAAGAAACAGCCCCTAGGGCATGAAGCCAGGGTCTAGCTACAATGGCCGTGTAGGAAGAATACGCATCTACCACAATGAAGTCTACCTCGACCACCTCTAACCCTGCTTGTACGAGTAACTTGATTTGACCTTTGGGAATGACAGTTTTCTCATCAATGCTTACTAAAGGCGAATCATATGCTGTTAGATCCTCTGGCCTTAAGCCCAAACCTCTATACATATCCGGATACATGATCTCGGCCCCACTTCCTTGATCGACCATCACCCTCTTCACATCGTATCCACCTATTTTAAGGGTGACCACTAGAGCGTCATCATGTGGTTGTATGGTCCCTCTTTTATCTTTGTCTGAGAAGCTTAATGCTGGTCAGATCTCTACCCTGGCCCTTTTCGACTCGTGATTTGTGTCCTCAGCAGTCAGCTGAGTAACAGACATCTCTCTGGAAGGGCAGGATCCGGTCCTCCCGGGTGCCAAAAGATGACATTGATCGTGTTAACGGGGGTCTTGAAGAAGCACTCCCTGAAGCCCTAGGCCTGAAGTGGTCTCCTTGGTCATTGGGCAGATGCACAAATTGCTGTAATCTTCCTTCTCTGGCAAGTTGTTTTAAGTGACTCCTTAGAGTTCTGCAATCTTCTGTAGTGTGCCCTCATTCCTGGTGGTATTGGCAGTGAAGGCTCTGATTGCGCTTCGTGGGATCTCCTCCCATCATTCTGAATCTTCTCTAAGATTTGGAGTATTAGTTCTCGGAACACAGCGTTGATTATTTAAGACGCAGTGGACCCTGATTGCATATTGTAGTCCCTCATTGACTTGTTGCTGCTGTAACGGTCTGACCTGAAATCCCTCCTCTCCTGAGGGATAACCTTAGGCTTTCCTTTGCCTTGTAGCTGATCTTCCTCAACTCGTTTATATTCATCAATACGATCCATCAGTCGACGGACGCTCTTCACAGGCTTCTTAATTAGTGATTTCCTCAGATCATGCTTGGCTAGCAAGCCCACCTTAAAAGTTCTCACAACCATGTCATCAAAATTCCCTTCGATCTCGTTAAACATCTCCCAGTATCTGTCTGAGTATGTTTTCAGAGTCTCCCCCTCTCGCATATATAGAGATAACAAGGAATCCAACGGCTGAGGAACTCTACTGCACGTAATAAACCGAGAGCAAAAAACCTTAGTGAGCTCTCTAAAGGATCCAATAGAACTTGCTGCAAGTCCATCAAACTATCTCATTACTACAGGCCCTAAGCTTAATGGGAAGACCTTGCACATAAGGGCTTCATTCCTAGAGTGAACAGCCATCCTCTGATTGAAGTGACTTACGTGTTATACAGGATCAGTTCGACCATTATGTATTGTGAACGTGGGCTGAATAAACTGCCGAGGAAGCTTTCCTCCTTCAATCCTATGCACGAAATGTGACCTGGAAATCTGGTTGAGTGCCCTATTCATAGCGTCGTTCCTCAAACCCTTAGAAGATGAGTTTCTACCTCTGCGGTCATGATGACGTTCCTCTTCATGGGAAAAAGATTCGCTAGGGGGTGTTCGTGACCGGTGCCTATAGTCACCATCTTCTTCATCATCAGAGGAAGGATCAGAGACGGATGGACTACGCCTTCTCCGCGCAAGGCGCAACTTTTTCTTTAGGTGATCAATTTTACGTTCCATGTTCCTAGTAGTATCTCTATGGGACACGTTTCCCTCATCTCGAAGTCGACTCCTACCAGCATGGATGGTATGCACACTCCCTTCACGGTCCCTTTCTCGTTCAAGGTGTAGAAAATGATCGAGATGTTGTGAACTATCAGATTCCGCCCTGTTAGGACTTGATCCAACCATTGTGAAGTGTGCAGCTCACCAATGCACTAGTAATTTCCCACAGACGGCGCCAATTGTAAGGACACAGTTTCGGAGGTTTGGCCCACAAGCGAGATGGACCTCAACCCAAAAAGTCCTTGCAATGAATTTATAGAGAGTTGGCTAGAGAAACTGGGCTTTAAATGAGATAAAATGTTACTTAGATGTATTCTAAGTCCAGACAGATAAAAATAGAGCAATGATGTTATATAATATCGTCCTCGGCTTGATCCGAGAAGGGTAATAATACAATTACTTGAATGTTTACAACTTTGTGTCTCTCTTTCTCTCTATCTCTGTCTCTCTGTCTCTGTCTCTCTCTCTCTCTCTCTCTTTCTCTTGCTTCTCTCTTTCTACTCCAGATTTTTTGATCCCTTATTTCCTTGCCTCTAATTCTCTTTATACTTCATTTTCTCTCACGTGCTGGTCAGATGACCTTTCTTTGATACTTGTCCCATCAATCTTCCCTTAAAATCTTCACATGGCAGTTGTAAAGGTTGAGAGTCAATGTTCAGACATCCTTTCCTCATTAATGCGGCCATAGGGTTAGCTGCAGGGTAATTAATGTGGTAGTAGCAGCTTTTTACATAATATCTTACTGCTTCTACCTGTCCTATATGCTTACTGGATGTTCATATATCAGAAGAATCCCTTAAAATATCAGAATAAATGCCGGAGCTTTCATCCTGGCTTTCTCTTTGATCATCCGAAGAGATAATCCTCCTCGGACAACTTTTCTTTGTTTACATACTGGCTAAATCCTTGCGAGGTTTGTAGCCATGCATTTCTATCGTAATTTACTGTCTTCAGAAAAGTGTGCCTCTTCGGAGAAGCCCACGGCTCAACATCCAAAATTGGGCCTTTGACCCCCACAGTTTATATTGCTGAAACTAAAATATTATTGTTGAAAGTACTATAGATAAAGGTAAAAGTTAGTTGAAATAGTACAGTGAGACCTATGAATAGTGTCAAAAAGTGCAGTGGGACCATGAATAGTAGCAAAAATAAGCTGAATAGTGAAATAATTTTAATTTCTCATTTCAATCCAAATGCACACTTAGTTGTTTATTTTTTCTTTACGTATCTCGAGGGTGAAGGAAGAAAGTGGATGATGGTTATTGTGTATGAAAAAAGAGAAACAATTAAAAAATAATCAAGAAAAATTGATATTTTAATAAAATGTAGTTTAAAATAGTTAATTTGATGTAGGGTGTTTTGAAAAGTGAGTATGTAAAATAGAAAAAAATAGGTTTTTATATTAAAATAGATAGAAATTTTTGCCCTACCTAGCACTTAAAAAAAAAAAAATTCAAAAGTCTACCTTGCAATTTATGAGGTTAGTGGATATGGTAGGGATATAATATTGTGTATTGGTTGTATACACAATTTTCGTAAAAGATAAATCATACAGTTACGAAAATAGTGTAACAAATTATCAATTTATATTGATTTGTATATGTGTGAGTACAATCCTCTATGTGACTCTTTACAAATAAAAGAATACAATAAACTCCTCTAATTCGATTTCCAAGAAACTTTATGATCCGAAAGGTTGTGAAGCTTGATCTTGAATCGTGTCTTAATGCCTCCAAGTTGAATGAGTAGTTGAATGTACTTGCTTTGATGGCGGGGGCTGTTGAAAATCCTTACTTTGATTTAAAAAAGAAGGAATGAGCTTGATTTTTGAGAGAGTAAGGGTGTTCTTTTGGACTTAGAGATGACTCTATATTTTGGTAGGGTATCAATATGATTTTTTTCTTTAAGTTTCTGTCCAATTTTTCTCATATGAGAAGCCTCTATTTATAGGCAACTCAATAGCATTTGATTTGAAATTTTATCTCAGCATTTATTGAGAGTTAATTATGAATTTAATTTGGTTTTCCATTTAATAAGAACCTTCTATATGAGTCTTTTCTTCCGACATTGCCACGTGTCTTTCTTCATTTGATGTTGCCACATGACTTGATTTTATTTGTTGACTGTTCACATCATCAATTGAAAATTAATTTGATAAAAAAAAAAACTCAATCATGATCAATTGGACGATTATGGGTACATCATAAAAATTTTAATGTCTACACCAGTATAGTAGGGTGGGAAGAAAAGAGGGTGTTTAGTTTGAGTTTATCGCAAAATACATAACTCAAACTAATGACTTATATCTCAAAACTCTATCACATCTATCAACCAAAACTCAAACTCAAAGTTTCTTCGGGGGTGTTTGGTTTATGTTTTTAAACAACAATTTTCAGTTTTTAAACAGTATTTTACGTATACCAACACACTTTTTCACCCACACGTATTTCAAAAAACAATAAACAACAATTTTCAAACTACTTCACCAAACACCCCCGAAGTTTGGGAAAAATACCCATGTGTTTCTCATTCTATAACTCAACTTTATAGCTGATCTGGCAGCTACCATCCCAGGAAATCAATCAAATCATAGCTGGATTACTCAGCACTTGTGTATTCACTTTGTTTTATTGGTATCAAAAAAATAAAAATAAAAACCTTTATCATATATTGGCGGAGGCCACAGCCTGCAAAGATCAGAACCCACACAAAAAAAAAAAAAAAAAAAAAAAAAAAAAAAGCTTCCACACGGTTGTGAAGATGGAGGTGAATTGAAAGAAGAAAAAAAAGCTTCCAACGTACTGAGCAAGGATTTGACAAGAGCTTGATTTGGGCCCCGCGCACCTGCAATTAATTACAAACATGCCATCAAACTCATTTCCTAAAATTGGAACCTTCAAAATTGGATTAGGATTTAGCTCTATTTTGGTGGGAGTAGGATCCTGTGGTATTGTACCGGGTACAATTCATCTATTTCTTTCACAAATTCTTTTTTATTTTTTACTTTTTAAAAATTTTTTTAATCAATGGTTGAGATTAAAAGTTACTTTTTATAACTATCAATCTCAATCATTGAAAGTAATTACATCAGGTACAATACTTTAAGTATTACGCTTAATCTCAATCCATTTTTGTGACACGTGTTAATTCAATTTCTTAATTTTGATGAAGGCATTTACTACTCATTTAATTTCTTAATTTTGGTGCTAATTTTATATTAAAAGTATTGTCACATTCAATGAGAATTATTTATTAAATATTCATACTGAGGGATTTTTTTAAAAAATTTAACAAAATATAAAAATAATCATCAATAATATTTAACTTATGTAGGGATTAAACTATGATTTTTTTTTTTGAAAAAAAAACTATGTATCTAATTATATATTTTTAAATTTAATCATGCATATGCATAGGTTACAAGTTAGTTAGATTTTAATTAAAGTATAATTTTGTGCCATATGTTCCATTTAATTTTTTAATTTTTGTCTCAGGTGAGTTAATTTAGTGTAAAATACGAGTAGTCCAATATAAGTGAACTATACTAAAAACTTAATCATATATCTAATTTTATGTCTAAAATCAAAAGAAGATTGCATTTAAAAGATTATACTTTTCAATGCCATTTGTTTGTCTAGCTTAAAATAACTCAAATTTATTAACTTTTTATATAATACTAATAATTAGGTATATATGCTATGTGTGTGGAGAAAGTATACCCTGTTACGAGTGTATACTTCCTCCCACTCACAGTTGTGTGGGTCCCATAGTTAGTGGGTCCTATCAACTGTGAGTGTGAGGAAAGATATACCCGTAATAGGGTGTATTTTTCCATGTGTGTGGGCAATAATTTTTATTTTTATTTTCAAAATTGTGGGGTCCTAAACTAGTGATGATAATCAGATAATGAAAAGAAATACAGAAACTAGTCCGTACAGAAACTGGTCCCCACAATCTTTACATGTTTAGTTTGCTATCCTGATGGGAGGCAGCATGATTGGTTGGTAGCCCTTCAAATTGATAATAATGACAAGTTTTGTAGGTAATGAAGACCAGTATACACAACCCAACTTATTTCCAAGTGGGCTTTGTAGTTAAATGAAGACTAGTACATCTTCAGCGGCAAGCAATTAATCTTTGCAACCGTACATATTGTTAAGGAGACTCATTTTGGGGGTAGTTCACAATTATAAAGATTATATTATTAATTTTGGCTATGTTTGGATCGAGGGAGGGCCAAAATGGCCAAATATCACAATTTTTTGAAATTTTTAGCAAAAAAGTATAAATAAATGAGAATGTACCACTTTTTTAGAACTCGAGTTTCAGAAACTTGTGTTCTAAATGGTACTCGAGTTTATGAAACTCGAGTTTCTTATCAATTCTGCCACCTTGGCGGTGCTGAGCTGGAATTTGTGCAATTAAAAAAAAGATTTTAATTAATGCAGAAAACAGATTTTATGAATGCAGTAAGCAGATTCGAATATAGAGTAAACATGATGTGCAGAAAGCAAATTTTATTAATGTAGAAATAAATTTTATCAATGCAGAAAAATAGATTCGATTAATGTGAAATTCAAAACGCTGAAAAAGCATTCAGATTTGGCGTTTAAGTTTAGAAAACACGATTTCTAAATAGTGAACAAAAAATAATTTGCGCAGAAAAGAGAGTGGACTATTTTTTAAATAATGCTGAACAGAAAATAATTTTATGCGAAATCGTAGAAATAGTTTATGTAGAAAACAGTGAACAATTTTCATGAGAAAACAATGAACAGTTTTAATTAATGCAGAAAACAGATTTTATGAATGCAGTAAGCAGATTCGAATATACAGTAAACATGATATGCAGAGAGCAAATTTTATTAATGTAGAAATAGATTTTATCAATGTAGAAAAATAAATTCGATTATTGTGAAATTCAAACGCGAAAAAACATTCAAATTTGGCATTTAAATTTAGAAAACACGATTTTACTAGGTGTTTTATGATAAAACAGTGAACAATTTTTTAAATAGTGAACAGAAAATAATTTACGCAAAAAAGAGAGTGAACAATTTTTTAAATAATGCTGAACAGAAAATAATTTTATGTAAAATCGTAAAAATAGTTTATGCAAAAAACAGTGAACAATTTTTATGAGAAAACAATGAACTGTTTTAATTAATGTAGAAATTAATTCATATTTTGAAATTAAAATCTCTATATTTTACAATGCTTCTATTTAAATAAATAAAAACATAAAATAGCTAATTATTTTTATGTTTATGTTTGTTTGTCGATTAGCCCCCCCCCCCCCAAAAAAAAAAAAAAGTCATAAGGAACTCGAGTTTACTAAATTCGAGTTCCTTATAAGGTACTCGAGTTTGCTGAGCTCAAATACCATAGAAATAGACATAAACATAATTTTATTTATAATAGATGCTCAAACCTATTATACTTGAGTACTGTATTGCATAAAACTCGAGTTTATCAAGCTTGAGTATCACATTATTTTTTTTTTAACCATACAAATTCTAGCTCAGCACCGCCACGGTGGCAGAACTGATGAGGAACTCGAGTTTCATAAACTTGAGTACCATTTGGAACTCGAGTTTCTGAAACTCGAGTTCTAGAAAAGTGGTATATTTCCATTTATTTCCGAAACAGTATTTTTTTGCTAAAAATTTCTGAAAATTGTGGTATTTGGCCATTTTGGCCTCGAGGGAGAGTAAAGTAGAGTAGAATTAGCCTAAAATATTCTATTTTCAGTCAACTCTACTCTCCTTTACTCCCTCTCTCTCCCATCTCAATCCAACTAGGTCATAAATTATAAAGGGTCCAGTTAATGTATTCATTTTGAGAAAGTTTTTATTGAGAATTGAAAAAGCTGTCAAAACAGTTACTCACTTTTTCATTTTTTCATAAAAAGTTTCTTAAAATGGTTTACTAATATATGCGCTAATGGCACATATTAGTAAAACCCAATTACAAATAGCACCTTACAAATTTGACTGAAATTCGTTTAGGCCATTAACTTTACTTTGTTCAATAATTGAGTCATCTAAGTTACTTATTTAATCGAAGTCTTCCTTTAGTCTTGGTTAAATACCAAAAAAGGCTGTTTTACATCTAGGCTGAAATTATTATTTTAAACACCAAAATTAATATTTTTTAAAAAATAAAAAATAAAAACTGAAAACAAGCCTCAGCCTCGAACGTGAAACCATAAAAAATCACCAAAGAAAACAAGAACTCACCCCTGAATGACATATTGTATCGTTCATATGTTGTTGGGTGATTTCTAGCAGTTTGCAAATTTGATGATTTCTACAAATAAATGTGTTTCATCAAATTTTTGCAGATTGCTAGAAAATGGCTGACCTAAGAGGGGGCTCGGCCCCCCGGCACAAAAAATAAATTTTTTTTATTGGGTATAAGTTGACTATTTTTTAAGGGTTGGCCCCTTCTCTTCTGAAACCTTGGCCCCTTTTCCGTAACAGCCCAACCAAAAAAATAAATAAAAACCCACCCACAGTTACAACTTACAAACCAAATTCAGCTTAAAAAAAAAAAAAAGAAGAAGAGATGGAGGTAGGTGGGTCGTGTGAGTTGGAGCATCGATGCGTTGGGGCGTTGGGTGTTTGGCATTTTTTTGGGATCTCACGGCATTGTGCATATCTATACATTTTTGGGTCTTACAGTACTATCTACATTTTTAAAAATTATTTTACTACAATATTTTTTGTAATAAGTTTTCAGTTTTTAGCAATAAGCGGTATCCAAACAGATCCTAATAGAGTTCTTTATTTTATTATTTATTATTATGTAGTTGTAGTTTTGTAGAGTCTACTAGAGAGTAGTGAGCCACCAAAAAAAATAAAAGGTACTACTACTAGAGTCTTTGAGAGTAGAGAGTCAAAAAAGAAAAAAAAAATAGTCCTAGAGAGTAGAGAACCACATTGTAATCTTACAAGACATTTTTTTTTTTTTTTTTTGAGAACGACTTTCACAGTTACATGACTTACATAGTACAATATTATGTATAAGAAATGTACAATAATATTTAATATATAATTTTAAAATATTAAACAATAATTAATTTTAGTACAAATTTATTATAAAGTATGTGGATTTGTTATTTTACTTTTCTAGAAATAAGATCCTCTTTGTTACATTTTGGTATTTTTATTTTCTAAATATAAGATGTAAAATGCTAAAAACTTACATAAATTCTTTTAAAAAATGTAATATATTATATTTTTTATTGTTATGTAGTTGTAGTCATGTAGAATGTACTAGAGAAAAAAAAAAAAGAAGCGAAAATGTACTTTTAGTCCCTATATTTTGCGTCAATTCTCATTTTGGTCCCTAAATTGATTTTGCTATTAATGTAGTCCTTAAAAAAAGAAAATTGATTCTATTTTGGCCCTTGCCGTCAATCCATTGATGGAAACTTCCTTCGTGGCAGATGGAGTGCTATGCTTGCTGACATGGCACTGATGTGGCCAATAAAATATTATTAAAAATAATTATTTGATATTTTTAAATGCCACGTTAACATTTTAATTTTTTATACAAAGCCACGTCAGAAAATTCATATAAACAAAGAAATTAAATTAAAAAAAACCTTAGATCTAATTTAATTAAAGAAAATTTGTTACTTTTCATTATTATTTTTCATAAGAACATTACAACTTGTTCTTCATGTTCTTTCCAGATTAAACCCAGCAAGAACTTTTCATTATTATTTTTCATAAGAAAATTACGAGAACTCAAGAACTCAAACCCAGATTATAAAAAAAAAAAATTGTTACTTTTCAATTTTTTCTTTTCGGAAGAACTCAAGAACATTACAACTTGTTCTTCATGTTCTTCCAAGATTTCTCAACTTAAGGATTGAAGCTCTCATCGTTGGTTGGGTAAACAAAGAAAAAAGAAAAGAAAAGAAAAAACTAATTATCATCTCTCACTCTTTCATTGTTAAACCCGAGCTCTCCCATTCATTCACAACAAGAACAAATCTCTAGGTCTCAAGACCCAAACAACATGACCACTCAAAATCAAGATCAACTCTCTCGGCCTGAAGACCCAAACAGCATGACCAACATGACAAACCCCAGCAAGACCCAAACAACATGACCCACAAAACTCATCCCACAATCCAAACCCTAGCAATCCAAGACGAACCAACCCCATTCTTTGAGTCAGTTCATGTTAACCTCAACCGTGCCGATTTGGCTCAGGCGTTGAGGTTGCATTTTTCGGTGAAGAAGAGCGCTGCGGCTTCGGTGGTAGAGGTGGACTCGCTGGGGTCGGTGGAGGAGATTGGGTTTGTGGAGGATTTGGTGTCCAATTGGATTCTTCTCCACCACGCACTGCCAATCTGACCTAAAGTCACCAAACCCACTACCACCATCATTGATTAAGTAGGAGAGAGGCCGAGATCGAGCTTTATTGTGGCCAAGATGGTGGCCAAGACCAGGATGGAGGCCAAGATTGAGCAATCTGGATCTGCTCTCTTTAAACCATTCTCTCTAAACCACTGCTGGCCCCTTTCCTTTGGATCTGCTCTAAATCGCCGCCTTATCTCTCTCTCTTTCTCTTTAAACTCAGACCATGGTTTAAAATGGTCTAATGATAATAAAAAAAAAAATAGTTTGATGATTTTTAAAGTATATACACTTTTGACTAACATACTTAAAAAAAGTAAATACACTTAAAACTAAAATGGTCTAATGGTAAATTTTTTTTAATTTTCTAATTAGTTTAATTAGATTAATAAAAAAATCGTTTAAAACTAAAAAAGTAAAATTTTTGTTTTTATTTTTATTTTTTAAAATTAAAATTAAAATTAAGGAATTAGAATTTTTTTTGTTTTAATTTTTTATTAATTAAAATACTGACGTGAAGTTTAAAAAATGCCAAATAATTTTTTCAATAATATTTTAATGGCCACGTCAGCGCCACATCAATGCCACTCTAGCAAGTAGGGTATTTCGTCTGCCACGTAGGAGTTTCTGTTAGTGGATTGACGGTAGGGACCAAAATATAATCGATTTTCTTTTTTTAGGAACTACATTAGTAGCAAAATCAATTTAGGGACCAAAATTAGAATTGACCCAAAATGTAAGGACCAAAAGTGCATTTTCGCCACAAAAAAAAAAAATGGTACTAGAGAGTAGAGAGCCGCGTTGTAGTCTTACACTCTTACTTACGTGACTTTTTTTTTTTTTTTTTGAGAAGGACTTACATAGTTACATGACATGACTTACATGACTTGACCATTAGCATTGGTGATGTAAAAACCTCCCAATTGCTATTTTAGCAACTAGACCCTTAAAATCATGCTCTATCCAGGTATGTAATTCTAAAATTTTTTCCATCCTAACTACAGTAAGGTTGCATATATGCAACATTAAGAGCACTAGCAATGGGGGATTTCAAAAAACAAAGAAAACTTATTTTTACACTCTCAAATATTACTTTATCTATTTTACCAACTCATCCAATAATTCGCTTATCATCCCAGTTTTTATTTTTACATACAACCTAATAAAATAATATAAAATACCCTATCAACTCATCCAATAAATATAGGAGATAGGGAGTAGAAGAGATGGAGGGTGTACCAAATATAGGAGATAGGGAGTTGAAGAGATAGAGGGGCTATAATGGGCTGGGACGTGAAAATGGTTTGGATTTCTGGGTTTGAGGCAACATAACTGTTTGAGTCTGAATTTTCTTCTGATGTGGAATAAGCCATGACTACTAGAGCTTAAGGAGAGTAGTAGTCATCATCAAGTGAAAAAAGAGATACTACATTGAGAAGGGAGTGTCATTTGCATGAATTTGGGCTTGTTCAAGAAGCTTTGCTGCTTTCTCTTTTTTTGGACAATTTTTTGTAAAATGGCCTGGTCTTCTACACACAAAATAGACTTTTGAAGTTTTTCCTTTGAATTTCTTTCTTCTAAGAAACTTCTATTTTTTATTCCTAACAAATTTCTTCCTTGGTCCAGCCAACATGTTCATGTTTGGAGGTTTTAAAGAAGCACCAATGGTTGGATCTAGAGGATGGTATAATGATTCTTTGTCCTTTTTCTTAGGGGGAGGTTCATTCTGTGACTTCGTTTGGGATTCTAGTTTAGGTGGAGATCAAAATGTTATGGCTAGGAAAATTCTACTTGTCTTGAAAGGGTTATAATCAGGATGTGTCATGGCTAATGGTTGGAGATTTTGTCTAGGAGAGATTGATGAAAATGGAGAGGTTAAAGGTATGGACAGATCTTTATATAATAAATGTCAAGGTTGGTAAGGAGTATAGACAAGCATTGGGGAAGGTTGGGTAACTGTCTTTTGTGATCTTTCTATGGATTGAAGTTGTGTCAGCAATTGCTTTCTTTCTTTTTCTTTCTGCCCTATGAGAGGGAAAGAAATAGACATATCTTTGACTATGGATACAATTGTTGCATGCTCTTGTTCAACCATTTTGATTTTTTTCTTCAAATCATCGATAAGAGAACCTAAGGATGAGAAGGTGCGGGTAACTACCTTAGCTAACTTCTATTGGTTATCAAGGATTTTTGAAAGGGTTTGGTTTTGTGCCACAACATTTTCAGCTTGCCAATTTAGAGCTGCTTCTGCTGACGAAACATGTTTTCAGGTTCCATCTAGGTTGTTTCCAACATGGTTTTTGATTTTCCAAACATACTTTGTGCTGGTGTGAGGATGTTCAAAACTTTCAAGAGGACGAAAATCCTATGAGTAGGAAGGTGAAGCATGATCAAACATGTAACAAGATAAGGGTTTTTGTGGGTGGGTTTGACTAGTAGGAAAAGGTTGGCATCTAGGTATTTGGGGAAGAACTTTCTGGTAGTATGGGATTAGTGGAGGTTCAGGGTTTTGGTCATGATCTTCTTTGGACTTGGTTTCTTTACATGGAGGAGGAGGGATTTTTTGCTTTCTGGTTCTAGGATAAAGAATATATAGTCAAATTTTCTATAGGGTTCCTCGAGGAGATCAACTTCTGGATCACCTGATTCATATCTTTGTTTGAGGATTTGTTGAGTGGATTTTTTCTTCTTTCTTCTTGAATGGTCTTCTTCAAGAGTTTCTTCTTTTCTGCATTCAGCACAGTTGCAAATATCCCACCATATGTGGCTAGAGGGTAATTTGCCTTTATAGCAAGGCTTTCCATCTTCATGAAATGCATTAATCTTAAGGCCATCTTCACAAACATATGACAAAGGGTTATTCGACTGGATTGGCTTAATCGCTTGGTGAAGTGTCTCATATTTCGTAATCCATGATTCTGGGAAAAGAGAAGTCATCTGATCCCTAGTGAGTTGTCTTGGGACAAACATACACATGGGAGTCATTCCTGGATCAACAAAGCATCATTAGATTGGGCCATGTCTGGAACTATCATATCAAATGCATGATTTTGAAGCCTGTAAGCAAGCTAATAGTGAAGTGTAGCAGCATATGTGTCTTGTACTTGAGAGGCTCCTGTAATTTGAACTTGCACCTTGAGAGCATCACAAAGGTGAGGATCTTTAAGGGGCATATTGAAGTTTGGAAAGAGTGTGACGAAAATTGTTCTCGCATTTCAAGTGGTTTGAACAATCCTATGAACTAGATAGTTTACATTTTATACCTAATAATATTCTTACAAGACTTTTTAAGAATGACTAATAATAGACATGGATAGTTTACATTTTATACCTAATAATATTCTTACAAGATTTTTTAAAAATTAACAAAACATAAGAATGACTATCAATAATATTTAAATTATATATATAGGAATAATAATATGCATCTTATTATATATCTTTAAGTGTATCCATACATATGCATGAGGTTACAAACTAGTTTCTTAAAAATTGGAACCTTCAAAATTGGATTAGAATTGAGCTCTATTTTTGTGACATGTGTCAATTCAATTTTTTAATTTTGGTGAAGGTATTTACTACTCATTTAAAATATTGAGAAGTTTGTTAACTTTTATATTAAAGGCAACATCAAATCTAAGGAGAATTATTTATTTTTTTTAAATATAATAATTTTATAGCAATTTCTTAATTTCGGTGAAGATATTTAGTATTTACTACTCATTGCAATAATCAAGAAGCTTGTTAATAATAATAATAATAATAATAATAATAATAATAATAATAATAATAATAATAATAATAATTGTGGGGACGATGGGCTGATAGCAAAGATGGGCCGAAACAAGCATTGGGCCGATAAAGATAATGGGCTTAGAGGTTCCTACCCACCCGTATAGCGCGCCTACTGGCCCAAGCCGAGGACTGGGGAACATCCGAGGATAGTTCACCTCGGAACATTATTGCCGAGGTGATGCTCGAAGTTCTGCCAACCAGGAGAACCTCCTGGGGAACCCCACTGGGCGGGAACGGTTCTGTGGAGACGTACACTAGAAGAAAGCCCCCAAAATATCAAGGAAGGCTGCCAACACCGCATTGAATGCCCCACAACTAATCCCCTGGCCGCATTGATGTGGAGGGGACATCTGAACAGCGGTAAATAGTCCTATCGTTTCTACAAAGCAAGTTCTGGAAAAAGTTGGGGGGACAGGTGTCCGAAGATAAAGGAGAAAATCCACACGTGGATGGCCAAGAAAGGAGGAAAGGAAGTATAAAAGGGGAGGAAGAAGGAGAAAAAGGGGACTTTTTGCTGAAAAAAGAAAGAAAAGGAACGGAGAAAAAAGATAGTCATCCTCGGACGTAGAACAGAAATAATACTTTAAGTCAAAAACCAGAGCTTGTTCATGGATGATCTAGTCCCAACCAGTTGATAATCTAAATCATTCCTAGCCCAGTCCTTCTCAACCTACTCTCTACAAATTCATTGTTTAGGGCCCCTTTTGGGTAAATCCAACCACCTCTGGGTCATTACCACGAAATTGTGTCCCTACAATTGGCGCCGTCTGTGGGAAGGGCTAATTGATTAGAATAGTTAGGTTCTTTAACATGGCTGGCTCAGGTCCACACCATCCAGAATCTTTGGGATCTCAAAGGGAAGAACACTTCCAGGAAGGCCAAGAAGGAAGCGTACATACCACCTGTGCTGGCGAGAGTCAGTCTAGGGGCGATAGCCATATCTCACAGGACAACCGTGCTAAAGCCATGCAGAAGGAGATTGACCACTTGAAGAGGAAGTTGCGACGGGAGCGAAGGAAGAGGAGTCCTTCAGGTTCTAATCCTTCCTCCGATGGTGAGGGAGATGACAACTACAGACACAGGTCACGTACGCCCCCGAGCGAGACCTTCTCGTATGAGGAGGACAATCGCCGAGAACGCAGGGGAAGAGGCGCGTCTTCTAGGGGATTAGGAAACGACGCCATGAGCAAAGCCCTCGATCGGATATCCAAATCACCCTTTACACGCCGGGTTGATGCAGGGCGACTCCCCAAGCGGTTCACCCAACCGACGTTCATCCTCTACAACGGCCGTACCGACCCAGTTGAGCATGTTAGCTATTTTAATCAGAAGATGGCGGTGTACTCTCATAACGAGACCTTAATGTGCAAGGTGTTCCCGTCTAGTTTGGGTCCTGTGGCGATGAGATGGTTTGACGGCCTCAGAACGGGTTCCATCAACTCTTTCCAAGAGCTCACTCAAGCTTTTGGATCCCGCTTCATCACGAACAGTAGGGTTCCTCGGCCTCTAGATTCTTTGCTGTCTTTATCCATGAGAGAGGGAGAAACCCTGAAAACATATTCGGACCAGTACTGGGAGATGTTCAACGAGATCGAGGGTGATTTCGATGATGTGGCCGTCAGAACCTTTAAGGTCGGTCTCCCAGCCGACCACGGCTTACGGAGGTCCCTGATTGGAAAGCCAGTGGTCAGTGTTCGCCAGCTCATGGATCGCATTGACAAGTATAAGAGGGTCGAGGAAGATCAGCTGCAGGAAAAAGGGAAGGGCAAGGTTATCCCTCAGGAGAGAAGGGATTTCAGGTCGGATCGTTACGGCAATAACCGAGCTCGGCGAGAATTTGGAGGGGAAGCTGGGTCTAGAGCCACCCAGACTGTTAACACTGTGTTCCGAGAACCAGTGCACCAGGTCTTGGAGAAGATTAAGAACGAGCCATACTTCAGATGGCCGAACAAGATGAGCGGAGACACCTCGAAACGTAACCAGAGCCTGCATTGTCAGTATCATAGAGAACCCGGACATACGACCGAGGACTGCAGGACTCTATGGAGCCATTTGCAACAACTGATCCGAGAGGGCAGGTTGAAACAGTTCCTATTACAGCCTAACGGACAGGGAGGCCAGACCGGCGCAGGGGTTCCAGGCAATAATTCCTCGAGACCTCCCTTAGGAACGATCAACGTCATCCTCGCCGCACCGGGCAGAACAGGGTCGTACCCCTCCAGGGTATTGACGGTGGCTGGAGCGTATCCTGGGGACCCCGGGCAGGAGCCAAAGAGGGCCAAATTGAGTCCCCAACCAATGCTGAGCTTCTCGGACGAGGACAAGGCCGGGACCATACAGCCCCACGATGATGCACTGGTGATAACTCTTAGGATAGGGGGTTATGATGTGAAAAGAGTATTGGTTGATCAGGGCAGTGGGGCTGAAATTATGTACCCAGACCTGTATAGGGGCCTCAATCTCAAGCAGGAGGATCTCACCAGCTATGAATCACCTTTGGTCAGTTTTGATGGGAGAGTAGTTGTTCCAAGGGGACAGATCAGATTGCCAGTTCAGGCTGGCTCGGAGGAAGTGGAGGTAGACTTTATCGTGGTGGACGCCTTCTCCCCATATACAGCTATCATGGCGTGACCTTGGCTTCATGCCCTCGGGGCAATTTCATCAACCCTTCATCTCAAAGTCAAATACCCCTCCGGGGATCAAGTTGAGGAATTGCTTGGAAGTCAGGCCGTGGCCAAGCAGTGTCTAGTGGCGGCCATTATGCACCAACCAGAGTCAGGGTCCTCGGACCTGGCCAGCGAGGATCCCTAGCAATTAAAGTCAATGGCCCTAACATCTGACATGGGGGCCGAAGAGGCGAAGTGTGAGGATCTGATGAAAGTTATTATTGATGGAGACTCAGAGAAATTTTTTCAAATCGGCGCCCAACTACCTATTCAAGAAAGAGAAGAGCTATTGCATTTCTTAAGGCGCAATATCGACGTATTTGCTTGGAATGCCTATGAGGCCCCGGGGGTGGATTCAAATTTCATCTGCCACCGTCTGAACGTAAGTCCGTCTGCTCTTCCTAAAAAACAACCTCCTCGGCGCTCCTCGAGGGAGCATTCTGATGCTGTTAGAGAGGAGGTGGATAAGCTTAAACAGGCTGGGGCTATCAAAGAAGTGTTCTACCCCGACTGGCTAGCTAACACCGTAGTGGTGAAGAAAAAGAACGGCAAATGGCGGGTTTGCGTGGATTACTCGGATCTGAACAAAGCCTGTCCAAAGGATCCCTTCCCTATGCCTCGAATTGATCAACTGGTGGACGCAACCGTGGGACATCCCCGGATGAGTTTCTTGGATGCCTTCCAAGGGTATCACCAGATACCCCTAGCCGGGGAAGACCAGGAGAAGACGGCTTTTGTCACTCCGATTGGCAACTATCATTACAAAGTGATGCCATTTGGACTTAAAAATGCGGGGTCCACGTATCAGAGGATGATGACCAGAATGTTCGAGCCTCAGCTGGGCAAGAATATCGAAATCTACATCGATGATATGGTGGTCAAGAGCAGGCAGGAGTCCTACCACATCGCCGACCTCGAATGCATTTTTGGAATCCTGAGAGGGCACAGATTGCGGCTCAACGCCTCTAAATGTTCTTTCGGGGTAGGCTCGGGGAAGTTCCTAGGCTACATGGTCACTCACCGCGAAATTGAAGTGAACCCAAACCAGATCCAGGCCATTAATATATTACAACCACCTCGGAATCCCAAAGAGGTGCAGAGGCTGACTGGAATGATCGCTGCTCTTAATCGCTTTATAGCCCGTTCCGTAGACAAGTGCTGACCCTTTTATCTTCTGTTGAATAAGTGGAAGGACTTTGAGTGGACCGAGGAATGTGCTTCAGCCTTCCAGCAATTGAAAGACTATCTGTCTCGGCCACTGATAATGTCCAGACCGGACGTGGATGAGGTCTTATTTGCTTACATCGTGGTGACCGTTTATGCGGTAAGCTTGGTATTACTAAGGGTTGACGATGGGGTACAGAGACCCGTGTACTATATTAGTAAATCTCTCCACGAGGCCGAGGTCAGATACTTGCCGTTGGAGAAGGCCGTCCTGGCCGTGGTGCATGCCACACGCAAACTGCCGCATTACTTTCAGGCGCATACGGTTGTTGTCTTGACCCAATTGCCACTCAAGGCCTTGCTTCGAAGTGCTGATTATACAGGAAGAATTGCGAAGTGGGGAACTAAGCTGGGGGCCTATGACATCAAGTACATGCCCCGCACTTCCGTGAAGGGCCAGGTCATCGTCGACCTTCTAGCTGAGTTTGCTGAGACCCCGTTGGAAGATGATGAAAATAAACATCGCATGGATGAAAATTCAGTTGGAGTGACCTCCATAGAACGGGTATCACCATGGAGGCTATATGTTGATGGCGCATCGAATCTCAAAGGATCCGGAGTGGGGCTAGTTCTAATCTCGCCCGAGAATATCACGATTGAAAAGTCGTTGAGACTTGGGTTCTCCGCCACGAACAATGAGACAGAGTATGAGGCCCTGTTAGTCGGGATGACCATGATCCAGCGGGTGGGACGAAAAGACGTAAACATATTCTCGGATTCCAGATTGGTGGTAGGCTAAGTCCGAGGAGAGCTAGAAGCCAGGGACCCAAGAATGAAAGAGTATCTTAACCAGGTTAAGCACCTACAATCTGGTTTCAAGTCTTTCAACTTAATGCAGATCCCCAGATGCAGAAACGAACACGCGGATTCCCTTGCGACGTTAGCAACATCCTCGGCGCAAGGCTTGCCGAGGGTGATTCTTGTTGAGGATCTCTTACAACCCCGTCAGTTGGGGAAAGAGGTGTCAGCCATTCACCAGGCAGAAGCGGCTCCCAGTTGGATGGATCCTATTGTGCATTTTCTTAAAGACGACCTATTACCTGAAACAAAGTTGGAGGCTGATAAAATACGTAGAAAGGCACCTCGGTTCTGGCTGTCCGAGGATCTGAAACTCTACAAAAGGTCCTTTTCTGGACCGTACTTATTGTGCGTACATCCCGAGGCCGTTGAGGTTCTCCTGGAGGAACTTCACGAGGGAATCTGTGGGAGTCACACGGGGGGTAGATCTCTATCTCATCGAGCCCTCATGCAGGGGTATTGGTGGCCCAACATGCATAGGGAAGCTCAGGAATATGCGAGGAAGTGCGACCAATGCCAGAGGTTCGCCCCGAGCATACATCAGCCGGGAGAAGAGCTTAATCCCTTATCCAGTCCATGGCCCTTTGCCCAATGGGGCTTGGATATTGTTGGACCTTTTCCCAGGGCAGCGGGGAACAAAAAATACATAGTGGTCGGCACAGATTACTTCACCAAATGGGTCGAAGCAGAGCCATTGGCCAATATCCAAGATGCCGACATGAAGAGGTTCATTTGGAAGAACATCATCACCCGGTTCGGAGTCCCGCACACACTCGTCTCTGACAACGGACTTCAGTTTGACAGCAAGTCTTTCCGAAGATACTGCTGCAAACTAGGAATAACGAATCGGTACTCCACCCCAGCCTACCCTCAAGGGAATGGACAAGCCGAGGCCACAAACAAAGTTATTGAAAATGGACTAAAGAAGAGGCTGGACTCCAAGGCCAAATGGGTCGAAGAATTACCACACGTACTGTGGACCTACAGGACCACTCCTCAAAAGTCTACAGGCGAAACCCCTTTTTCATTGACTTATGGAGCCGAGGTAGTTATTCCATTGGAGACGGGCTTCCCTACACTAAGGACTAGCTCCTTCACTCCGGATAGCAACGACAATCTACTTGAGAAAAATCTAGACTTGATTGAGGAGAGAAGAGAATGTGCCATGGTCCGGTTGGCCTCTTACCAGCATAAGCTCAAGCGAGGATACGATGCAAATGTAAAGTCAAGGCCTTTAGCGGCAGGGGGTCTGGTATTGAGGAAAGTTGTCGGCTCTGCAAAGAACCCCTCTTGGGGAAAACTGGGACCAAACTGGGAGGGGCCGTACCAAATCACATCCGTAGCCGGGATAGGAGCGTACTACCTGCAGGATTTAGAAAACAGAACAGTGTTGCATCCCTGGAATGTAAACAAGCTGAAAAGGTACTATTATTAGTAAAAGTGCCCGTTATCTTCTTCTTTCCCAATTTTATCATGTATGAGTCTCGGTTACACTTATCTTGTTTCTAAGTACTAAACTGATCCAAGCTACGCCTGGTTCCTCGGACCACCTGCCTTGGAAAAATTAATACGATTCATTTTTTCCTAAGTATTAAACTAATCCAAGCTACGCCTGGTTCCTCGGACCACCTGCCTTGGAAAAATTAATACGATTCATTTTTTCCTAAGTATTAAACTGATCCAAGCTACGCCTGGTTCCTCGGACCACCTGCCTTGGAAAAATTAATACGATTCATTTTTTCCTAAGTATTAAACATATTCAAGCTACCTTTGGTCCCTCAGACCACCCGCCTTGAAATGAATTTAGTATTACTTATCATGTTTTCTAAGTATTAAACAAGTCCAATCAATGCACGGTTCCTCGGACCGTCTGTCTTGGTGAGGTTAATATTACGCGATTCCTAATACAAGCCTTGTCTTGCCCCAAGCAAATAGATTTGTTCTTCTACGGAAATTAACTGTAGAACGTCATCTTAAGCATAGACAAAAATAAACACTGTGACTACATTATCACAAGGATAAAAACAAACTCTTGCAAATCTTTCATTCATAATGCGCCTTTTAATAAGGTCTGTTAAGTACAAAAAGAGCCAATTCTAAAGCAACAACATTACAATTACTATGAAGGGCTAAATCAAAAAGCAACAATAAATTATGCTAAAACTTATTTCTTCTTAATAATTATCTTCTCCTTCGGAGGAGGAGGGTCGACCTGAGCCCCTGCAACATCCGAGGTTCCTTGTTCCTTGCCGACTTGATCAGTTGGGACAGGCAGAGGGTGGCTAACCAAAACTATTTCCAACCCCTTGCCTGCGTCCTTCTCGTTGGTGTCGTTCGGAATCACGATCGGGGGGTTCGAGGCCTTCATGCTTAGTCCCGACTCGGTTTGTCCCTCCGGCTCGGACCCCACTTCGGAAGATGCAGAGGCCTTGGTTGCCTTTACCTCGCCCGCCTCGGCCTTTACGGGAACAGGATCAAGCCGAGGAAGAGAAGGGAGCGAAGGCCGGATTGCTGCAGGGTAGTACACGCTCTCTGCCTTCCGCAGTGCAGATGAAGCCTCAACCCCGGCCTGGTTGAGAGCCTCTAGCCACACTTGCCGGCAATAAGTGCGGCACACCCCAGAAACCTCGGCCCTAAGGGCTTCCTCGGTCTCAGCTACACCGACGTCGTAGCCTTCCTGCTCGGCTTGATCCCTTGCCTTCTCAGCCTCTTCCCTGGCTGCCTCGGACTCGGCCAGTTTTTTCTGCACCGCCAACACTTGCGCTTTAGAAGCAGCCAGATCGTCCTCGGCGCGCCGTAGAAGTACCCTCTGGCCTTCTGCCTGCTTCTCCGCATTGTCAAGCGCGGCCGTTGCACTTTTCCTTCCTCGCTCCTCCTCTACAAGTTTCTTTTTTATTTCTTGTAGATTCTTCTCAGCTGTCTTCAAGTTATCCTCGGCACCGTTCCGTTTTGCTTCCTCCTCCTTCATCTGGCGATGGCAGTAGTTGACCATTTTCTCGGCTCGGAAGGAAGCTTGGACGGCCTAAAAACAAACAGGGGGGACAAAAACGCAGTCAAAGGACTCAGATAAAACACTCAAAAAAAAAAAAAACTCAAAGCTTACCATGCTCAGGTACCTCTTCAGACCGAGGAAGACCTCATGTCTCCTGAGGTTTCGGAGCTCGGCCATATCCTCGGGGAGTAGCAAAGCTTGCTCCACCGCGTCGGCCACATATCCACCTTTGCCCCCCTGGAAATCACGAATGGAGGCGGTGGCCGGAAGAGGGGCGCCGTCCAGCATAGGCGCCGGCAGCCACGCCTCAGGGGCTGTCGATGGACTGCTGCTTTGAGTTTTTTTTTTTTTTTTTTTGAGTGTTTTATCTGAGTCCTTTGATTGCGTTTTTGTCCCCCCTGTTTGTTTTTAGGCCGTCCAAGCTTCCTTCCGAGCCGAGGAAATGGTCAACTACTGCCATCGCCAGATGAAGGAGGAGGAAGCAAAACGGAACGGTGCCGAGGATAACTTGAAGACAGCTGAGAAGAATCTACAAGAAATAAAAAAGAAACTTGTAGAGGAGGAGCGAGGAAGGAAAAGTGCAACGGCCGCGCTTGACAATGCGGAGAAGCAGGCAGAAGGCCAGAGGGTACTTCTACGGCGCGCCGAGGACGATTTGGCTGCTTCTAAAGCGCAAGTGTTGGCACTGCAGAAAAAACTGGCCGAGTCCGAGGCAGCCAGGGAAGAGGCTGAGAAGGCAAGGGATTAAGCCGAGCAGGAAGGCTACGACGTCGGTGTAGCTGAGACCGAGGAAGCCCTTAGGGCCGAGGTTTCTGGGGTGTGCCGCACTTATTGCCGGCAAGTGTGGCTGGAGGCTCTCAACCAGGCCGGGGTTGAGGCTTCATCTGCACTGCGGAAGGCAGAGAGCATGTACTACCCTGCAGCAATCCGGCCTTCGCTCCCTTCTCTTCTTCGGCTTGATCCTGTTCCCGTAAAGGCCGAGGCGGGCGAGGTAAAGGCAACCAAGGCCTCTGCATCTTTCGAAGTGGGGTCCGAGCCGGAGGGACAAACCGAGTCGGGACTAAGCATGAAGGCCTCGGACCCCTCGATTGTGATTCCGGACGACACCAACGAGAAGGACGCAGGCAAGGGGTTGGAAATAGTTTTGGTTAGCCACCCTCTGCCTGTCTCAACTGATCAAGTCGGCAAGGAACAAGGAACCTCGGATGTTGCAGGGGTTCAGGTCGACCCTCCTCCTCCGAAGGAGAAGATAATTATTAAGAAGAAATAAGTTTTAGCATAATTTATTGTTGCTTTTTGATTTAGCCCTTCATAGTTATTGTAATGTTGTTGTTTTAGAATTGGCTCTTTTTGTACTTAACAGACCTTATTAAAAGGCGCATTATGAATGAAAGATTTGCAAGAGTTCGTTTTTATCCTTGTGATAATGTAGTCACAGTGTTTATTTTTGTCTATGCTTAAGATGACGTTCTACAGTTAATTTCCGTAGAAGAACAAATCTATTTGCTTGGGGCAAGATAAGGCCTGTATTAGGAATCGCGTAATATTAACCTCGCCAAGACAGACGGTCCGAGGAACCGTGCATTGATTGGACTTGTTTAATACTTAGAAAACATGATAAGTAATACTAAATTCATTTCAAGGCGGGTGGTCCGAGGGACCAAAGGTAGCTTGAATATGTTTAATACTTAGGAAAAAATGAATCGTATTAATTTTTCCAAGGCAAGTGGTCCGAGGAACCAGGCGTAGCTTGGATCAGTTTAATACTTAGGAAAAAATGAATCGTATTAATTTTTCCAAGGCAGGTGGTCCGAGGAACCAGGCGTAGCTTGGATCAGTTTAATACTTAGGAAAAAATGAATCGTATTAATTTTTCCAAGGCAGGTGGTCCGAGGAACCAGGCGTAGCTTGGATCAGTTTAATACTTAGAAACAAGATAAGTGTAACCGAGACTCATACATGATAAAATTGGGAAAGAAGAAGATAACGGGCACTTTTACTAATAATAGTACCTTTTCAGGTTGTTTACATTCCAGGGATGCAACACTGTTCTGTTTTCTAAATCCTGCAGGTAGTACGCTCCTATCCCGGCTACGAATGTGATTTGGTACGGCCCCTCCCAGTTTGGTCCCAGTTTTCCCCAAGAGGGGTTCTTTGCAGAGCCGACAACTTTCCTCAATACCAGATCCCCTGCCGCTAAAGGCCTTGACTTTACATTTGCATCGTATCCTCGCTTGAGCTTATGCTGGTAAGAGGCCAACCGGACCATGGCACATTCTCTTCTCTCCTCAATCAGGTCTAGATTTTTCTCAAGTAGATTGTTGTTGCTATCCGGAGTGAAGGAGCTAGTCCTTAGTGTAGGGAAGCCCGTCTCCAATGGAATAACTGCCTCAGCTCCATAAGTCAATGAAAAAGGGGTTTCGCCTGTAGACTTCCGAGGAGTGGTCCTGTAGGTCTACAGTACGTGTGGTAATTCTTCGACCCATTTGGCCTTGGAGTCGTCCAGCCTCTTCTTTAGTTCATTTACAATAACTTTGTTTGTGGCCTCGGCTTGTCCATTCCCTTGAGGGTAGGCTGAGGTGGAGTACCGATTCGTTATTCCTAGTTTGCAGCAGTATCTTCGGAAAGACTTGCTGTCAAACTGAAGTCCGTTGTCGGAGACGAGTGTGTGCGGGACTCCGAACCGGGTGATGACGTTCTTCCAAATGAACCTCTTCATGTCGGCATCTCGAATATTGGCCAATGGCTCTGCTTCGACCCATTTGGTGAAGTAATCTGTGCCGACCACTAGGTATTTTTTGTTCCCCGCTGCCCTGGGAAAAGGTCCAACAATATCCAAGCCCCATTGGGCAAAGGGCCATGGACTGGATAAGGGATTAAGCTCTCCTCCCGGCTGATGTATGCTCGGGGCGAACCTTTGGCATTGGTCGCACTTCCTCGCATATTCCTGAGCTTCCCTATGCATGTTGGGCCACCAATACCCCTGCGTGAGGGCTCGATGAGATAGAGATCTACCCCCCATGTGGCTCCCACAGATTCCCTCGTGAAGTTCCTCCAGGAGAACCTCAACGGCCTCGGGATGTACGCACAATAAGTACGGTCCAGAAAAGGACCTTTTGTAGAGTTTCAGGTCCTCAGACAGCCAGAACCGAGGTGCCTTTCTACGTATTTTATCAGCCTCCAACTTTGTTTCAGGTAATAGGTCGTCTTTAAGAAAATGCACAATAGGATCCATCCAACTGGGAGCCGCTTCTGCCTGGTGAATGGCTGACACCTCTTTCCCTAACCGACGGAGTTGTAAGAGATCCTCAACAAGAATCACCCTCGGCAAGCCTTGCGCCGAGGATGTTGCTAACGTCGCAAGGGAATCCGCATGTGCGTTTCTGCTTCTGGGGATCTGCATCAAGTTGAAAGACTTGAAACCAGATTGTAGGTGCTTAACCTGGTTAAGATACTCTTGCATTCTTGGGTCCTTGGCTTCTAGCTCTCCTCGGACTTGGCCTACCACCAATCTGGAATCCGAGAATATGTTTACGTCTTTTCCTCCCATCTGCTGGATCATGGTCATCCCGACTAACAGGGCCTCATACTCTGTCTCATTGTTCGTGGCGGAGAACCCAAGTCTCAACGACTTTTCAATCGTGATATTCTCGGGCGAGATTAGAACTAGCCCCACTCCGGATCCCTTGAGATTCAATGCGCCATCAACATATAGCCTCCATGGTGATACCCGTTCTATGGAGGTCACTCCAACTGAATTTTCATCCATGCGATGTTTATTTTCATCATCTTCCAACGGGGTCTCAGCAAACTCAGCTAGAAGGTTGGCGATGACCTGGCCCTTCACGGAAGTGCGGGGCATGTACTTGATGTCATAGGCCCCCAGCTTAGTTCCCCACTTCGCAATTCTTCTTGTATAATCAGCGCTTCGAAGCAAGGCCTTGAGTGGCAATTGGGTCAAGACAACAACCGTATGCGCCTGAAAGTAATGCGGCAGTTTGCGTGTGGTATGCACCACGGCCAAGACGGCCTTCTCCAACGGCAAGTATTTGACCTCGGCCTCATGGAGAGATTTACTAATATAGTATACGGGTTTCTATACCCCATCTTCAACCCTTAGTAATACCAAGCTTACCGCATAAACGGTCACCGCGATGTAAGCAAATAAGACCTCATCCACGTCCGGTCTGGACATTATCGGTGGCCGAGACAGATAGTCTTTCAATTGCTGGAAGGCTGAAGCACATTCCTCGGTCCACTCAAAGTCCTTCCACTTATTCAACAGAAGATAAAAGGGTCTGCACCTGTCTGCGGAACGAGCTATAAAGCGATTAAGAGCAGCGATCATTCCGGTCAGCCTCTGCACCTCTTTGGGATTTCGAGGTGGTTGTAATATATTAATGGCCTAGATCTGGTTTGGGTTCACTTCAATTCCGCGGTGAGTGACCATGTAGCCTAGGAACTTCCCCGAGCCTACCCCGAAAGAACATTTAGAGGCGTTGAGCCGCAATCTGTGCCCTCTCAGGATTTCAAAAATGCATTCGAGGTCGGCGATGTGGTCGGACTCTTGCCTGCTCTTGATCACCATATCATCGATGTAGATTTCGATATTCTTGCCTAGCTGAGGCTCGAACATTCTGGTCATCATCCTCTGATACGTGGACCCCGCATTTTTAAGTCCAAATGGCATCACTTTGTAATGATAGTTGCCAATAGGAGTGACAAAAGCCGTCTTCTCCTGGTCTTCCCCAGCTAGGGGTATCTGGTGATACCCTTGGAAGGCATCCAAGAAACTCATCCGGGGATGTCCCACAGTTGCGTCCACCAGTTGATCAATTCGAGGCATGGGGAAGGGATCCTTTGGACAGGCTTTGTTCAGATCCGAGTAATCCACGCAAACCCGCCATTTGCCGTTCTTTTTCTTCACCACTACGGTGTTAGCTAGCCAGTCGGGGTAGAACACTTCTTTGATAGCCCCAGCCTGTTTAAGCTTATCCACCTCCTCTCTAACAGCATCAGAATGCTCCCTCGAGGGGCGCCGAGGAGGTTGTTTTTTAGGAAGAGCAGACGGACTTACGTTCAGACGGTGGCAGATGAAATTTGGATCCACCCCCGGGGCCTCATAGGCATTCCAAGCAAATACGTCGATATTGCGCCTTAGGAAATGCAATAGCTCTTCTCTTTCTTGAATAAGCAGTTGGGCGTCGATTTGAAAAAATTTCTCTGAGTCTCCATCAATAAGAACTTTCATCAGATCCTCACACTTCGCCTCTTCGGCCCCTATGTCGGATGTTGGGGCCGTTGACTTTAATTGCTAGGGATCCTCGCTGGCCAGGTCCGAGGACCCTGACTCTGGTTGGTGCATAATGGCCGCCACTAGACACTGCCTGGCCACGGCCTGACTTCCAAGCAATTCCTCAACTTGATCCCCGGAGGGGTATTTGACTTTGAGATGAAGGGTTGATGAAACTGCCCCGAGGGCATGAAGCCAAGGTCACGCCATGATAGCTGTATATGGGGAGAAGGCGTCCACCACGATAAAGTCTACCTCCATTACCTCCGAGCCAGCCTGAACTGGCAATCTGATCTGTCCCCTTGGAACAACTACTCTCTCATCAAAACCGACCAAAGGTGATTCATAGCTGGTCAGATCCTCCTGCTTGAGATTGAGGCCCCTATACAGGTCTGGGTACATAATTTCAGCCCCACTGCCCTGATCAACCAGTACTCTTTTCACATCATAACCCCCTATCCTAAGAGTTATCACCAGTGCATCATCGTGGGGCTGTATGGTCCTGGCCTTGTCCTCGTCCGAGAAGCTGAGCATTGGTTGGGGACTCAATCTGGCCCTCTTTGGCTCCTGCCCGGGGTCCCCAGGATACGCTCCAGCCACCGTTAATACCCTGGAGGGGTACGACCCTGTTCTGCCCGGTGCGGCGAGGATGACGTTGATCGTTCCTAAGGGAGGTCTCGAGGAATTATTGCCTGAAACCCCTGCGCCGGTCTGGCCTCCCTGTCCGTTAGGCTGAAATAGGAACTGTTTCAACCTGCCCTCTCGGATCAGTTGTTGCAAATGGCTCCATAGAGTCCTGTAGTCCTCGGTCGTATGTCCGGGTTCTCTATGATACTGACAATGTAGGCTCTGGTTACGTTTCGAGGTGTCTCCGCTCATCTTGTTCGGCCATCTGAAGTATGGCTTGTTCTTAATCTTCTCCAAGACCTGGTGCACTGGTTCTCGGAACACAGTGTTAACAGTCTGGGTGGCTCTAGACCCAGCTTCCCCTCCAAATTCTCGCCGAGCTCGGTTATTGCCGTAACGATCCGACCTGAAATCCCTTCTCTCCTGAGGGATAACCTTGCCCTTCCCTTTTTCCTGCAGCTGATCTTCCTCGACCCTCTTATACTTGTCAATGCGATCTATGAGCTGGCGAATACTGACCACTGGCTTTCCAGTCAGGGACCTCCGTAAACCGTGGTCGGCTGGGAGACCGACCTTAAAGGTTCTGACGGCCACATCATCGAAATCACCCTCGATCTCGTTGAACATCTCCCAGTACCGGTCCGAATATGTTTTCAGGGTTTCTCCCTCTCTCATGGATAAAGACAGCAAAGAATCCAGAGGCCGAGGAACCCTACTGTTCGTGATGAAGCGGGATCCAAAAGCTTGAGTGAGCTTTTGGAAAGAGTTGATGGAACCCGTTCTGAGGCCGTCAAACCATCTTATCGCCACAGGACCCAAACTAGACGGGAACACCTTGCACATTAAGGTCTCGTTATGAGAGTACACCGCCATCTTCTGATTAAAATAGCTAACATGCTCAACTGGGTCGGTACGGCCGTTGTAGAGGGTGAACATCGGTTGGGTGAACCGCTTGGGGAGTCGCCCTGCATCAACCCGGCGTGTAAAGGGTGATTTGGATATCCGATCGAGGGCTTTGCTCATGGCGTCGTTTCCCAATCCCCTAGAAGACGCGCCTCCTCCCCTGCGTTCTCGGCGATTGTCCTCCTCATACGAGAAGGTCTCGCTCGGGGGCGTACGTGACCTGTGTCTGTAGTTGTCATCTCCCTCACCATCGGAGGAAGGATCAGAACCTGAAGGACTCCTCTTCCTTTGCTCCTGTCGCAACTTCCTCTTCAAGTGGTCAATCTCCTTCTGCATGGCTTTAGCACGGTTGTCCTGTGAGATATGGCTATCGCCCCTAGACTGACCCTCGCCAGCACAGGTGGTATGTACGCTTCCTTCCTGGCCTTCCTGGAAGTGTTCTTCCCTTTGAGATCCCAAAGATTCTGGATGGTGTGGACCTGAGCCAGCCATGTTAAAGAACCTAACTATTCTGGTCAATTAACCCTTCCCACAAACGGCGCCAATTGTAGGGACACAATTTCGTGGTAATGACCCAGAGGTGGTTGGATTTACCCAAAAGGGGCCCTAAACAATGAATTTGTAGAGAGTAGGTTGAGAAGGACTTGGCTAGGAATGATTTAGATTATCAATTGGTTGGGACTAGATCATCCATGAACAAGCTCTGGTTTTTGACTTAAAGTATTATTTCTGTTCTACGTCCGAGGATGACTCTCTTTTTTCTCCGTTCCTTTTCTTTCTTTTTTCAGCAAAAAGTCCCCTTTTTCTCCTTCTTCCTCCCCTTTTATACTTCCTTTCCTCCTTTCTTGGCCATCCACGTGTGGATTTTCTCCTTTATCTTCGGACACCTGTCCCCCCAACTTTTTCCAGAACTTGCTTTGTAGAAACGATAGGACTATTTACCACTGTTCAGATTTCCCCTCCACATCAATGCGGCCAGGGGATTAGTTGTGGGGCATTCAATGCGGTGTTGGAAGCCTTCCTTGATATTTTGGGGGCTTTCTTCTAGTGTACGTCTCCACAGAACCGTTCCCGCCCAGTGGGGTTCCCCAGGAGGTTCTCCTGGTTGGCAGAACTTCGAGCATCACCTCGGCAATAATGTTCCGAGGTGAACTATCCTCGGACGTTCCCCAGTCCTCGGCTTGGGCCAGTAGGCGCGCTATACGGGTGGGTAGGAACCTCTAAGCCCATTATCTTTATCGGCCCAATGCTTGTTTCGGCCCATCTTTGCTATCAGCCCATCGTCCCCACAATAATAATAGGTAAAGTAAAGAGAAAATCTAATTAAATTTTCAATTGGAATTCAATTAGTGTCTAATTTTATGCCACGTGTCCCATCTAATCTAAATTTTTAAATTTTTGTGCCAAATTAGTTAATTTAATGTAGAAAACAAGGAGTCCAATATAATAAACCATAAAAAACATAATCATATATATAATATGTAATTGTGATTGTTTTTAAATGTACCTGTGCATATGCACAGTGTTACACACTAGTATATAATAATAGGTGAAGCAGAGAGAAAATCCAATTAAATTTTCAATTGGAATTCAATTAGTGTCTAATTTTACGCCACGTTTCTCATCTAATTTAAATTTTAGAATTTTGTGCTAAATGAGTTAATTTAGGTAAAAATTGAATTTCAATTAGAGTTTGAATTTTTGTGCCAAATTAGTTAATTTAATGTAGAAAACGAGGAGTCCAATATAATAAACTATAAAAAAACATAATCATATATATAATATGTAATTGTGATAGTTTTTAAATGTACCCGTGCATATGCACAGGGTTACACACTAGTAATAATAGTAGGTGAAGCAGAGAGAAACTCAAATAGAATTCCAAATTAGAGTTTCAATTTTATGCCATGTGTCTAGATTTGGATTCTCAATTTTGCGCCATTTATTCTAACCAAAACTCAAAAAAAAAAAAAAAAAAATCTAATTAGATTATAAATTGGACTCTAATTTTGTATCATGTATCTTATCTAAATTTTTTAATTTTTGTGCCCAAATAAATGATGCATTAACATTTAACACGGAAGCCAAGAAAACCATAATTATAATACTCATTGGCTTAAGCAAGAACATCTCATCTACACACTTTTATGGGTGAACATCTCACCTGCCCATTACTAGAACTAAGGAGTCCAACGAGAAATACTATAAAAGTAAAATATCATCTCCTCCTAATGCCATATTGTCATCCCATGTCTCTTCCTTCTCTCTTATCTCTACCAACTAGATCCACACACTACCCTCTCCTTCTCCTTTCGGATTTTTAAGAGTAAGGCCGGGTTCAAACACAATGTTCAATCCCACTCTTTCTTACTTTACACTCTCATATATTACCGCTTCATTGGCGCCTTTAAGAAGATTTCAAGCTCAATGTGAAAACTGAATCTACCAAGATGAATATCTTATTATCACAATTGTTAATATTTCCTTGCGTAAGCACGGATTACATGCTAGTTTTATATTAAAAGTATTGTCACATTCAATGAGAATTATTTATTAAATATTCATACTAAGGGATATTTTTTTAAAAAAGATTTAAAAAAATATAAAAATAACCATCAATAGTTTTATGTAGGAATTAAACTATGATTTTTTTTTTGAAAAAAAAAAACTATGTATCTAATTATATATTTTTAAATTTAATCATGCATATGCATGGGTTACAAGCTAGTTAGATTTTAATTAAAGTTTAATTTTGTGCCACATGTCCCATTTAAGTTTTTAATTTTTGTGTTAGGTGAATTAATCTATATATATAATAATAGGTAAAGCAGAGAGAAAATCCAATTACATTTCAAATTGGAATTAAATTAGAGTCTAATTTTACGCCATGTGTCCTATCTAATTTAAGTTTTTAAATTTTGTGCAAAGTGAGTTAATTTAGTATAAAAAACGAGGAGTCTAATATAAGTAAACTATAAAAAATATAATTTTTGAATGATTTTATATTTATGAGCTTTTTTTTTGTATAACTAAAAACAACTCAAGTTTATAAATCATATATATATATATATAGTCAAAGTTAAGAGAAATCCCAATTAAATTCTAAATTGGAGTCTAATTTTGCGCCATATGTTTCATCTAATTTTTAAATCTGTATGTCAAGTGAATTATTAGATGCAAAAATTAAAGAGTCTAAATTCAATTAGATTCTAATTTGAATTTTAATTGGAGTTCAATTTTGCACATGTGTTCCATCAATTTTTTTAATTTTTGTGGCAAGTAAATTATTGAATGCAAAAACAAAAGAGTTTAGATCTAATTAGATTCTAAATTATATATATGTAATTGTGATTGTTTTTAAATGTATTCGTGTATATGCACGGGATTACACACTAGTTTAGTGTAAAATACGAGTAGTCTAATATGAGTGAAATATACTAAGAAACTTAGTCATATATCTAATTCTATATCTAAAAAAGAAAGAGAGCATTTAAAAGATTATGCTTTTCAATGCCATTTGTTTGTCTAGCTTAAAATAATTTAAACTTATTAACTTTTTATACAATACTAATAATTAGGTATATATGCTATGTGTGTGGGCAATTATTTTTGTTTTATTTTTAATTTGTGGGGTCCTAAACTGGTGATGATAATCAGATGATGAAAAGAAATACAGAAATTGGTCCGTACAGAAACTAGTCCCCACAATAGACCTATTCCTAAATATGCAAGCCTTCAAAATGATAATTTATGACATGAATATACGTATTCCTAAAATTCAAGCCTTCAAAATGAAAATAATGGCAACAACAGTGAGTTGTAGTCAACAAGGATGCAAAATCTACACAGCCCAATTTATTTCGACGTGGGCTTTGTAGATAATGAAGACTTGTACATCTTCAGCGGTAAGCAATTAATATTTGCAACCGTACATAGTGTTAAGGAAACTAATTTTGGGAGAAGTGGGAGAGTAGAGTAGAATAAAATAGAATTAACTTATAATTAACTTATTTTCAATCAACTTTACTCTATTCTCTCCTCAATTTAAATAGGCCATAAATTACGAAGGGTCCTTTTAATATATGCTCTTAGGGCATATATTAATTATTTATTTTGAGAAAGTTTTTATAAAGAATTAAAAAAGTAATTTTTCATAAAAATTTTCTAAAATGGTTTACTAATATATGATCCAAGGACAAACGTTACTAAAACCCAATTACAAATGGCCCCTTATAAATTTGACTGAAATTTATTTTAAGCTTTTAACTTTACATTGTTCAATAATTGAGTCATCTAAGTTCAAACTTATTTAATTAAAGTCTTCCTTT
Organism: Lithocarpus polystachyus; assembly: GCA_033629205.1. Taxonomy (NCBI): domain Eukaryota; kingdom Viridiplantae; phylum Streptophyta; class Magnoliopsida; order Fagales; family Fagaceae; genus Lithocarpus; species Lithocarpus polystachyus. The sequence goes on along the minus strand of CM066172.1, from coordinate 11,843,185 downwards.
AGGCTTGGTTAAATACCAAACAAGGCTGCACATTTAGGCTGAAATTATTATTTAAACACCAAAATTAATATTTTTTTTTTAAATAAAAAATAAAAACTGAAAACAAGCCCCAGCCTCGAATGTGAAACCATAAAAATCACCAAAGAAAACAAAAACTCACCCCTGAATGACATATTGTATTGTTCATATGTTGTTGGGTGATTTCTAGCAGTTTGCGAATTTGATGATTTCTACAAATAAATGTGTTTCACCAAATTTTTGCAGATTGCTAGAAAATGGCTGACCCAGGAGGGGGCTCGGCCCCGGAACAAAAAATAAAATTTTTTATTGGGTATAATTTGACTATTTTTAGGGTTGGGCCCTTCTCTTCTGAAACCTTGGCCCCTTTTACCTAACAGCCCAACCAAAAAAATAAATAAAAACCCACCCACAGTTACAACTTACAAACCAAATTCAGGAAAAAAAAAAAAAAAAGAAAAGAAAAGAAAAGAAAAGAAGAGAGATGCGGTCGGGTTTGGATCCACGTTACATTTCTACGTGTGCGTTCTGCCTCTTTTTATTTTATTTTATTTATTTTTTTTTTCACGCACTTTTTGGGGTTTGGAGACAAAAATCACTATTGTAGTTACTGTTTATACACTGTTCATAAACAGTAGCAGCAATGTTTGACTTTTCAGCCTACTGTGCATTGTTTATGCACTCACAAATTTCACTTTTCAGCAACTTTTTCATTAAAAATGAGTCCTATGGTACTATTAACACATTTAAAAATTATTTTGCTACAGCGTTTTCAGTTTTCAGTTTCAGCAAAATAAGTTCTATCCAAACGTATCCAAACGGGCGTTCACCGTTTGGCTTTTATTTTGGGATCCCATGACACTGTTCATGAGACTACCAAACTCAGCAAAAGACACATACCTATACATTTTTGGGTCTTACAGTACTATTCATACCTTTAAAAATTATTTTACTATAGTGTTTTTAGCAATAAGTTTTTAGTTTTCAGCAATTAGCGGTATCAAAACAGTTTGAATTATCCTCTAGATTGTACTAGATTTCTTTATTTTATTACTCTCTCTGTCCTAGTTTGTATGTCCTGTATTCCATTTTGGGACGTCCCTAAATATTGTCTTATTTCTAAAAATAAAAGACATTAATATACTAATATTCCTATTATACCCCTACTTTATTTTCAAAACTATTTTAAAAGAAAACTAACAAATATATAAAAAATTAATCTAATTGGGGCACCTGTTTAGTTGCCTCATTAAGAATAACTCTATTAAAAAAAAACTGATAAATTTATTTAAAGGTAGTTTTGTAAATTGATACATTTTTATAAGACAGATAATACAATAAATGATGTTCTCTTAAAAAGTTTGACTTTTCAATCAGGATAAACAAATTGAGACAAAAGAGTATTTATTATTATGTAGTTGTAGTTTTGTAAAGTGTACTAGAGAGTAGTGAGCCACCAAAAAAAATAAAAGGTACTACTACTAGAGTCTTTGAGAGTGGAGAGTCACAAAAAAAAAAAAAAAAAAAAAAAAAAAAAAAAAAAAAAAAAAAATAGTACTAGAAAGTAGAGAACCGCATTGTAATCTTACATGACATTTTTCTTTTTTTGAGAACGACTTTCATAGTTACATGACTTACATAATATAATATTATATAGTATAAGAAATGAACAATAATATTTATTATATAATTTTAAAATATTAAATAATAATTAATTTTAGTACAAATTTTTTATTATGCATGTGGATTTGTTATTTTACCCTTCTAGAAATAAGATCCTCTTTGTTACATTTTGGTATTTTTATTTTCTAAATATAAGATGTAAAATGCTAAAAACTTACACGAATTCTTTTAAAAAATGTAATATATTTTATTATTTATTGTTATGTAGTTGTAGTCATGCGGAGTGTACTGGAGAGTAGAGAGCCACCAAAAAAAGAAAAAAACGAAAAGAAAAGGTACCACTACCAAAGTACTTTTGACCATCTCCAAAAGATGCTCTATATCTATTTTTTGAAGTAAAAACACCACTGTTTACATTCTAATAGATTCTTAATCTCTAATTTTTAGATTAGATTTGCTATTTATACTTCAAATGTTTTTTTTTATTATAATAATTAGTGTGTAACTCCGTGCATATGCACGGGTATATTTAAAACAATCACAATTACATATTATATATATGATTATGTTTTTTTTATGGTTTATTATATTGGACTCCTCGTTTTCTACATTAAATTAACTAATTTGGCACAAAAATTTAAAATTTTAGATTAGACGGGACACGTGGCGCAAAATTAAACTCTAATTGAAATTCAGTTTTTACCTAAATTAACTCACTTGGCACAAAATTCTAAAATTTAGATTAGATGAAACACGTGGCATAAAATTAGACACTAATTAAATTTCAATTGAAAATTTAATTGAATTTTCTCTCTGCTTTACCTATTATTATATATATAGACTAGGTATTAAATAAAAAAATGTTAGAAGATGTGTAGTTGTTAAAAAAAGAATAAATAATGAATAAAAAATTAATGAAAAAATAATATTTAAATGAGATGGAGGAAAGGATAGAGAATCTGTTAAAAAGTGTATTTGAAAAAGTAAATAGGTAAAAATTAAATATCACTATTTATTATTCAAACAGTACATATTAAAATTTGATTAATCTGCTAGAGATGCTTTTAGGTATTAGAAAGTAGAGAGTTGAAAATTAATTTTTGGGAAGTTCTTTAAATGAAGTGTTTTTTTTTAATAAACCCTTTAAATGAAGTGTTAGTATATATTTGAGACACCACCTTTATCATACTTATTACCCCAAAATGGAGCTCTTCTTCTTCGTTCTAATTTCCCTATTCTTGATTGCTTCCATTTCTCTTGGCATTAGGTCCTTCGCTTATAAAACCAAAGAAAAAGTCACTGGCACTGGGCCAACACTCCCTCCAGGAAGTTTTGGTTGGCCAATAATGGGTGAAACCCTTCAATTTTTGGCTGCAAACCGTGAGGGAGCTATAGATCATAAATTTATCTCTAAGAGAACCACCAAATATTCTTCCAAAATATTCAAAACTTCTATTTTTGGTAAGAATTTCATTGTTTTTTCTGGTGCTGCTGCAAATAGATTCATTTTTTCCAACGATAGCAAGTTCTTCATACGTTGGTGGCCTCCCTCATTTCAAAAGCTTTTCCCCTCCATGGCATTTGTACCCATTGAACATGATGCTGCCAAGGGCAGGAGGTTTTTGTCCTTGTTCTTCAAATTCAATGAGACTCAAAAATTAGTGGCAGCAATTGACTCTATTTCAAGAAACCAATTAAAGAAAAATTGGGAAGGCAAAAATGAAGTCAAGGTGTATCCTCTAGTAAAAATGTACACATTCACATTAGCTTGTCATTTATTTTTGAGCATCAATGACACAGAAAAAGTTTTGAAGCTTTTGTACCACTTCAATAATTTAACCGATGGCATACTATCGGTACCTCTAAGCATCCCCGGTACACCATTTCATCGTGCAACCAGAGCGATGGAATCTCTTAGGAAAGAGATTTAGTTGATTATTAAGGAGAGGAGGGAAGCCTTAGCAAACAACTTAGCGTCTCCAACACAGGACGTGCTATCACAGATGATTGCTGTGCCATTTGACGATGGATTCATGACAGAATTGGAGATTGTAGATAAGATTTTGGCAATTCTATTCGGGGGTGAAGAGACTACCACTGCCACAATCACTTTTGCTATGAAATATCTATCAGAGATGCCTCACCTCTACAATGAAGTTCTAAAAGGTATCTTTCAATTAAGAAGTATACCCTTACGTAATATTTCCATTTTTGTGGTCTTACTTTTTTTTCTTTACGCATTTCTTATGAAGTTTTAATTTTTTATTTCATATATAAGCAAACAAAGAAAGCTCATAAAACTTAAATCGCATTATAGAGCAAAGAGAAATTACGAGGTCAATGAAGCCAAGAGAAGTACTATGTTTTGATGACATACAGAAAATGAGATACACTAGGAACTTTGTGAATGAAGTTATGAGGCATATACCAATTGTTCAAGGTGCTTTCAGAGAAGTCAAGGAGGATATCACTTTCGAAGGTTATGTCATTCCCAAGGGGTGGAAGGTATGTGTCCGAATAATCATTAAGTAATTAAATTCATCATTTTTTATCGACATAAGATTTTAGACGAATGATAATTTATCAACACGCAACCTTAGGCTTCTATGACAATTTATTTATTTATTTATTTTTACTCTCATCCTGCTGATAAATTTACTTATTTATCAGCTATATTGGAGTGTGGGTTCTACCCATCATAACTCTGAATACTTCTCAGAGCCAGAAAGGTTTAATCCCATAAAATTTGAAGGAAATGGACCTTCTCCTTACACACATGTTCCTTTTGGGGTAGGACCACTAATGTGCCCAGGACATGAGTATGCTAGATTGACTATTCTTGTCTTCCTCCATTACGTGGTGAAAATGTTTCAATGGGAACCAATTCTCCCCAATGAGAAAATGAAATTCAAAGCAGCGCCTATGCCTGCAGAAGGGTTCCCAGTTTGTCTTTCTCCTCACTAGAGTTAATAAGATTTTTATAAATCAGGTTCGACTTATGTTCAGTGTCCTTTGTACTAAACCCAATAAGATGCTGCCATGTACTCAAAAATTGCTTTGAGACAACATCCAACCTATATTTTAAATTTAAAACGAAATAAGAGAGACATAAACTATGTTATATTTTTTATACTTGGCATTTCGCGAGTGTAGATGTTATGTTTTTGTTTAACTATGTTATTTTGAATTTGGTTTGAAGTATATGCATTTCTTTTGGAATGTAAAAAACTTATTTCTAGATGAATGGTACTACATTATGGACTTAATTTTTAGCAAGTACTTTGATGTTATATAAAACTCTTGGACAATGATTTTTAGCATTTGATGTTATTTTTAACTTTCAAATTGTATGCTTAATAGGTATTTTGAATATGATGTTATGGGTTTGATGTTATGTATTAAATTTGTTGTGTATCAATCGGGTGTTTTTTTTAAGCGGAATTTTCCTTTTTTAATAGTTTTAGGAAGTGAGATAAGTGGATTGATTGAATTTGTGACAACTTAACCTGTTTAGTATTAAGTGGGTTGAAATGGGTTGTTTCAAATTTGTGTCAACTTAATATGACCTTTTTATTAAGCGTGTTAAGTGGGCCATGTCTTGTCAACTCACTTTATTAATAGGTTGTGTTAAGGTTGAAGGTCATGACATGACTATTAAATGAATTGTGTTGGGGTTGAGCCATTTAGCTAAATACCTTTACATCAACACAACATGCTAAACGCCCTTAATGAGCACCAAACAATGACAAGCATAAAGTATAAAATAAATAAAAATGTATGACTAGAATACCCAAATTTTATAGAAATGATTAAGGGATAATAGTAGTAAATCTACCTGTGGTTTAACCCGAAATCACTCTGCCTACCCGTGGTTTAAAAAATGTCACTTTATCCATCTGAGATAAGTTTTGTTTGTCTCTTGTAACCCACATTTGTTAAAAAAAAAAAAGGTAAATAAGTATTTTAGCTCAAATTTTATGTCTCTCTTCTCCAAAAAAAAAAAAAAAAAAGTTACAAAACCAAGAGAAAGCATGATCAAAGAGAGCGGGTCTTGTGTAAATTAATATTTGGAACCTACGTTCAAAACTCCTGTCAACAAGTACAAGAATGTAACAAAATCAAACAAAAAACCATGTACTTAGCAATAGCACTACAGTGAAATTGAATCAAACCAAAACCAAGTCGACAGCCCTGTTTGGTTTGTGTTTTTAAACAGTAATTTTCAGTTTTTAAACAGCATTTTACATATTTTTACACACTTTTTCATCCACATGTATTTCAAAAAATAATAAACAATAATTTTCAAATTACTTCACCAAACACCCCTTTCCATGACCCATTCCAAGAAATCAAACCTTCATCTGTATTTTTGTTGGACAACGTTTAAACAGGGTCACAGTTGAATACAAGAAAAAGGATAAGAAATTAGTGTTTGATGAAGTAGTTTAAAAATTGTTATTTGTAATTTTTTGAAATACGTGTGGGTAAAAAAATATGTAGAAATACATAAAATGCTGTTTAAAACTGAAAATTGTTATTTGAAAACACGAACCAAACAACCCCTATCGGATAAAGTGGGAAAACTCGAAAGATAAAAAATGGGTAGAAGATAAAATTTTAAAGAAATCAATAGCTACGTATATAAAATGAAATATTAACTCAATTCTGCTTGTATTCAACCAAAGAAAAAACTATATTCTCGACTTTTTTTTTTCTTCATCTTTTCCAAATTTGATTCCCACTTGTCCAAATGCTTCTACCATCTGTGTATGTTAGCAAGTCTATATAGCAGAATTGAATAAAAAAAAAAGTCTATATAGCAAGAATTGATATAATCAGAAAACAAAAGATGATCTTTGACTGAACCACCAACAGTGTTGGGCCACCAACAGCAGCACCGACGACCCACCACAGTCACGACGACACCGTCACCAAACCTCAACCAACGCAACAATCAGATCGACCAATCTCAAAGCAGCCGTGCTCCTCCACAAATTAAAACCCAAACCATACAACCACCTCGTCCTCCTCAAAACCCAGACCCAAAGTAGTTGTACTCCTCTACAAATCCAAACCCAAACCCAAACCCATACAGCCACCACATGCTCCTCCACTATAACCACCGAAGCCACCGTCACCTAAAGCTACCGCTGATCTAACCTGGAGTGTGAGAGATGGGAGAGACATATATGGACAGAACTCAATAGACCTAAAAGTAATGTGCAAAACCAATTTCAAGAATCGACTAGGGTGTTGGTTAGGATGTTTATTGAACGGTGGGTTTTAAAAAAATCTAAAAATTTGTGATTAAAAGTACTGTGTATTAGTTACAAGTGGCTAAAAATATGGTTAAACATACAATTTAACAATAAGCAATGTGTTACATGGTTTGAAAACAAGAAGGAAGTAGTTCCCAAAACATTTGCACATTTTTGGTCTATTATTATGCAAAGCATACAATTTAAAATAACTTAGACACTCAAAATTTAGGAAATCTGAATTTACAATGCGAGATTTGAGTTTGTGCAAACATTTACTTAGTATTTGAAAATTTTCTTTCCTTGGCCTTTTTTTTTTTTTTTTTTTGGTTTGAAAATTATCAACTCACTTGTGTACTGCAAGAATGATGTGTCTCGGGGGCTGATGTTGATGGACATTTTCGCGAATATCCTACAATCTTGCATGAAGCAAAGCCCAAATTCTTTGTGGGGTTAATATCTCTATTTGTGGCATTTATTTTAATACATCGCCCAAGCCCGGGAATCAAAGAAGTGTGGCTTGGAGAGTAAGATTGGGCCTATTTGGGCTTATTCTTTTTTTTTTTTTTTTTTTGGGATAGGGTATTTGGGCTTATTCTTGAACTTAGATTTGTGTTTCACAATGTGAGCTTTTAGAGCATTTACAGCAGTGAAGCTAAATTAAATTGCTAAAAATTTAGCTCTATCAAAAGTTACTTTATCTATTTTAACTACACATATGCTGCAGTAATGGATCTATTTTAGCTTTCAACAAAATAAAATAATATATTTCCTACAATAAAATAATATATCCTTCTACCCAAAAAAATATACCCCACACCACCACAACCACCTCTATCATCAGCCACAACCATAACCATAGCCACAACCTCAACCACCACCACCACCACCACCACTAGTGGTCCACAGCAGAAAAAAAAGAAGAAGAAAAGAACAGATCGGCGGCTTGGGGCACCACCTCTACCATCAGCCATAGCCACAGCCACAGCCACAACCACAACCACGCCTACCACCACCACCACCACCACCACCAGTGGTCCACAGCAGGAAAAAAAAAAAAAAAAAAGAGAAAACAGATCAGCGACGTGGATCGGTGGCTTGGGCCGGTGGCGTTAAGGTCGGCGGAGGCATTGGACGGTGTGGGACGGAGACGTGGATCGGCGGCTTGGGGCTTGGGTCGGCTTGGGCTGGTGATGTTGAGGCCGGTGGAGGCGTGGGGTTTGGGGAGATTGGCGATGGGGCTTGGGGTGGGTTGGCAGAACAGATTGGCGATGATGGAGCTGACCGGCAAGCTGAGGGATGAGGGAGACGAGGAAGCTGGCCGGTGAGCTAAAGAGAAAAAAAAATTGAGGAAGAAAGAAGAAAGAAGAGAAGCCGAAGAGAGAGAGAGAGAGAGAGAGAGAGAGAGAGAGAGAATATGAGATGTTTTTTTAATGAGTGAAGAGAGAGAAGAGTAATAAAAAAAAATATTTTTTTTTTAGCTTTGTGCTACAGTGCACATTTATAAATAGATGTGCACTGTAGCACTTTAGCTAAAAATTTTAAATATGACTCCACTGCTGCAGACTCTTTTTGCTATATTGGTAGAACTAAAATAGCAATATAGCTATTTAGCTCCACTGCTATAAATGCTGTTAAAACACTTGAAGAAGTTAAAGGTTCATGCAATGGCCCATGTTCTAGCCACAAACACAAAAATAAACAGTAATTAAAGCTGCTCTATTTGCCACAAAATATGGATGGTTAACCTAAGCTAAAACAAATAGGCTAGTTGTATATAATGCATTCTGATCACATCCCACAAATTTAGCAGGTTCCTAAGAGGGGTGTTTCCCTTGAGCAAAGCTTGGAACATGACATAAGATTGGTCAAAGGTTTGCCAAAATATTCATTAAAGCAGCCAACCCTATTATCCAATCAAGCACAAAACTCTAAGTATTTTGTCTAAACTCTAAAACTCTCCACTCTCAAAAAGTCTCTCAGGTCTTGAACCTGCGTACGTGACTCGTAAAATGCATTACTACTCTGACTTAGGGAAAATACAGTAGCCTAAAGAATAGTGCTTGTCTGTGTGGTGCAACAAGTAGTGCCCACTTTCTCTTCTTTATCACATCCCTGAATCTCCCCACTTCGTTATGTAGCATTGAAGGCAATTATTTGTATAATTTATTTAACATTAAATGAATATTTTCTTTGTCTTTATTTTGAGCTTAATCACTTGTATAGTTTTTCTTTTTTTTCTATGCACCACTAGCCTCGGTGATACTAGAGTGAGTTGTGGGCTAGACTCCCTCTTATTTTGAACTTGGGTTGCTAGGCTTAATTTATTGGCCTTTCTGAAAATCAACTCAAACAAATTTGAATTGTTTTTAGTTAATAAAGATTCATTGAGAGTATCAATTAAGTAATTTAAATTTGTATTGATTCTAATTTTAATGTAAAAACTTTTTAACATTTAGGATTTAATTTTGATTCATCCCAAACTAAAAAAAAAAATTATATAATTTACTTACATTTTTAAGAGGCGTTTAAAATGCAAAATAGAGTGCTAAATACACAAATTCACACAAAATTACCCCCTCATATGGTACTTCATCACTGTTCAAATCATTATCACATACTACATACAATAACATCTAAAAATAGATTATCACTATAGCACATGCAAATCTTTTCCTTTCTTATTTTATTCATCACTCTCTCTCTTGCTTTCTTTCTCTCTAATCCAATTACATCAACGTAGAAGAATCTTTTGTGTCCAACAATAGAGGAGATGAGGCTATGCGTCATACAAGGTCAAGGGCTTCTGGTAGCGCAACTGGGGATCTGGATGGGTTTGCAAGCCAGAGTGCAGTGGATTTGCGAATTGATTTGGGTGGCATGGGTTGCAGTGGCGTGGGGTGGGTTCATAAAAAATTGGCTTGTTACGACAATAGTACAAACCAATTTGGGCGATGGTAGGTTTGCATTGATTGCAGTGGCAATGGTTGCTTGGTTTTTGTGGGTTGGTTGTTGCATTTTGTGGGTTACAAGTTTGTGTGGGATACTGGGTTTTGTGGCAGTGGTTATTGCTTGTTTATGAATTGGGAAAGTAAAAAAAATGATTATTTTAATATGCTTATAAAGCAAAATAAAAAATAGGACGTGGGATGTTTTTAGAAGTGGGTAGTTAAAATAGATAACATGGTTTTTAGTGTTGTGAAATAGATTTTATTTATCTATTTTTTATTTGGCAATTCCCATCCAAGAATGCTCTAAGAGCACTAGCATCAAGTGTGCACACTAAATACCAAAAAATCTCTAATATTAGATGTTCTAAATGTTAAAAAATTTAGCATTGATGAACAGTATCGTTCCAAATTTGAAATGATACGGACACAAATGCTATAAAAAAAAAAAATTATTCTTTTTCTCTCTCCTCTCACACATTTTTCATCTCTCTTTGTCTTGTACATCTTTCACTCAGCTTCTCATTCTCTTACCCTCTCACTCTCTTCCTCTCGCAGTTACACTCTCAAGCTCACCATGCGTCCACCTCGCCAGCTCGACCCGCCGGCCACCTTGCCATGCCTCCAACTCGCCAAGTTAAACCTATGTTGTTGGATCTTTCTCTCTATTGATCAGCAAGTTATGGGTTTGTTGGGGGGTTTTTTGTTTTGTTTTGTTTTTTTTTTGGGATGGGTTTTAAGAAGTGAATGTGGCGGGTTGGTGGTTGTCTGTGGTGATGGTTTTTTGGGTTGTTGTTTTGTGTTATTTTGGTGGTTATGGGTTAATTTTGATTGGGGTGCGGTGGCTAATATTGATGGTCTTGGTGGTTCCAATTGTGGCTGTGAATGTCGGTTTGGATGTTGCTATGTTGGTTTTTGCATTTGGGTTGGTTTTGAGTTGTTTTCTGGGTTGTGGAGAATGTCGTGGTTGTGTGGTGGTTGTCACAGTGGCTATTGGCTGTTGGTTGGTGGCAGTTGGTTGTGGTGGTAGTTGTTGGTTGGTGCTGTTACCTAGGTTGTGTTTTGCATTGGGCTGAGTTTTTAGTTAAATATTATTTTAATGTATTGTATATATTATTTTAATGTATTGAATTGAAGAATAGAAAACATGATGTTTGATATATTGTAAAATAGTGTGCTAAAATAATAAAATAGTTTTTTGATGTGTTAAAATGACATATTTTTACAAGAGTTGATGCTAATCTATATATTATCTAATAATAGGTGAAGCTGAGAGAAACTCAAATTTGAATTCCAAATTAAAGTTCCAATTTTCCGCCATGTGTCCTAAATTATTTATTCTCAAAGAGTTTTATTTTTTAATTTTGGAATGAAATATGGGATCACATTATAAATATTCATCCATGTGAGTTATTAAGTACAAAAACCAAAGAGTCTAGAATAAATGAATCTTAAAAAAAAAAGTGCTTCACAATAATAATAAAAAAATGATAAAATTTACATTTTATACCTAATAATATCTTTATAAAATTTTTTAAAGAGTTAACAAAATATAAAAATGACTATTAATAGTATTTCAATTATATATATAGGAATTATATTATGCATCTTATTATATATCTTTAAGTGTATCTATGCATATGCATGAGGTTACAAGCTAGTGCTCTAATAAAGAATAACGGTTTGGATTGGGAAGGATGTGAAGATTTACCGTATAAATAAGCTAGACATTTTTTTTTTATACAAAATAGAAATTCTATTCTAACATAATTTTAGTGTATATGTGTATGAAATTCTCTATGTAACGCCCCAAAATCATAAATAATAAATGTCTATTCAATCTAAATAATCCATAAAAAAATATTAAATAAATGTAATAAAAAACCTAAAATCTCATCACAATTTTCAGAGCTCTAATTCTACCAAAGATAGAAATTCTCAAAATAATTTCCAAGTACAATATTCAATACCATAACAATAATAATGAAATCCTCAGTTTCACAATATAATTTGTAACAATAGTCTTCCAAGAATCTTTACTCCAACGATCCCTTTAATGTATCTATAAGGGGAATTGAAGGGGGGGGGGGGGTGAGATAACTCAATAAGTGGAATTCATTATAATTGGGGTGTGGGAACAAACCTTTCAAATAAATAATTCTTACAACAAATTTATAACTTGTAACTCATCAATATTTTATCATCAAATATTTCACATAAAAGAAAATATCTTTATATTGTGAGCCATCATAATATATATATATATATATATATATATATATATAACAATACCATCATATACATAATTTCCTAGGCTTTTCTTGTGGTCAATGTTTACGCCCCGTTGACAGGATTGTGCTGTCCCCTTTTTGGGACTGGAACCTCCTTTTCATCCCCTTTCTTAAGGATGGCTCCTTTGGAACCTAAATGTGCACTCTTTTGCTAAGGAGCTTCCTTTTTGGATCTTCAATAGTATACTCCCTTGCTAAGGAGCTATCAAGTGTGCACTATTCCCTTTTCTGGGATCGTTTCTTGCTAAGGACTAGCTGCAGTATGATGGTCTCTTGCTAAGTACTAAATACAATACTAAGCTATTAATCACGACTTGCCATAGGTTTTCAAAACATATTCAATATGCTCACAAAATAATCCATTCATAATTCTCAAAATATAAGGGTATATTCGCACATACCAGTTTAAATAAATTTAGGTTGTCCTATAAGATTTTCATAAAATGAATAGTTAATGTGCACATCAAACATTTATGAAATATTAATTTATATATAGAATATCACATATTTCTTTGATATTAAATAGTTTAATAATCAACACTGTTTTGGGAAAACTGCCAAAATTAGTAAATACCACTTACCTCTTAGTTGCTAAAATAAGGAAATCTACCAATCTCGTCACTAGGTCTATCACCAAGAATCTTAAAACCTAGAAACATAAGGAACAAGCCTATTAATAACAAGATCTATCGCAAAGTTTATCATCACATTTTTCTCCAAAATCGAATAGGATCCCCTAAAACAAATCAAATGCACAAAAGCCTAGCTTGCCCAACCTAAGACAAGTGCCCATTCCCAAACGGCAACCAAACAAGCATATGAACTCATAGTGCCACAGCACAAAACTAAAGCATTTTAATTCTCCATTGTAAGCAATGTGCACATATAAACATAATATAAAACACATCAACTCATAATAGGGGTAGCATATCCCATGAGTTTCCCTTTAGAGCACTAAATGATTAAATCAAACTATTATTAGACTTAACTAAGTAAAACACATGTCGAAGAAAGCACATGAATTTACAAACCAATCCATCCAACAAAGATTTGAAGTAAATTCTACAAAATCCCAGCATTTTCATCGCACTTTCAGATTCAATACATAGTAGGTCAGCCATTTTGTAAAAATTGTTTGATCCACGAAACGTTATCCGATTAACTTGAAATTAAATAGGGATAAGCTCTTATATGTGTAGTATGTACCATCAAAACTTCAGCCAAAAACAATTTTTCTATAATTTATTAAAAATCATGTATTGTAGTTGACTCAAATCTGTCCCTAACAGCTTTAGAAAATTGTTATAGTTTTAAGACTAGTCCAAATTATTTGAGAATCACTCCCATTAAAATCACAAGATTTAAAGCATATTAAAAGTAAGGAATCAAATCCAATATCTCATATAAAGAACTTATCAAACACTTTGTATGCAAAAAGCACATGCTCACACTTCACTTGTATATATATGTAGTTATCACTTCACTCACACCCACATTTGCTAAAGTTATTTAAAATACAAACAAAGAACACACTTCCAAAAATCAACTCACATCAACATATGCAACAACAAGATCCATAGTTGATCTAGCAAACCAACCCTCAAATACCCATCAGTAAAATAGACAACCAAAACACCCCATCAAGGCAAACACCCCCAAATAGTTTGAAATTTTCGGATTTAATAAAAACTCTTGCTGCCCAAATCCTCATACCCCTCCAATCTTCCAACACTTACCAAACCCATTAAGTATATAATATAAACATCATAAAATAACAAAACCCAAAGGATTTCATAGAAGAAAATGATAGAGTACTTAGATTTTTACCTCATCTATTGAATTAACCAAACTTAAAGGGATGGTCTTTCAAATGGGTCTGCCAAAATAGTAACTAGAACTCTTGGTGGTGGATTTTGATTGGAAAAGAACCTTCTATGAGTCGGCCAAGATAAAAATCTAAGAGGCAAAAATGAATAAATTTTCACATGAATATGAGAGAAGGGATTTTTGGCTATGGGGAATGGGAACACTAGAGGAAAAAGGGAAGGGTGATGGGAGGCGGCACTTTAGAAAATAGATGAGGAAGCTAACGTGGGTTACATATAAGGTTAGGATTAGGCTTGGGTCTTATTACAAAAATACCCCCACTTAAATAATTTTCAAAACAACATTTTTATTTGTTTATTTATTTTGTAAAGGCTGGGGTGTTACACTCTCCTTGAGAGTTGAACCTGACTTTTGCCACACACACCTCACAAGCATTTATACTTATTTAATAATAATCATACCAAGAGTCAGTGGTAAGCTAGACATTTGACATCCCATTATTTGTAATTTTTTTTAACGAAAATTTATTTGTAATAGTTAAATTTTATTACATAGGAGTATAATATACATTTCGGATTTCGGAATATGAACAGTCCAAATCAATATCTAGATTTTGCCTCGCAAAACTAGATGATGCCCCTAATTGTTCCGCGGCCCAAATTAATTAGGCTCCTGTCTTATCTTTGTCTGCATTCAGATTTTAATGGAAAAAGGAATAAAAGAAATTTTAAGGGTACACGACTTTTGGTAGGGCTGTGCACAAATGGTTTTGACTGCACATGAACCGATCATAATCGACTGCAAAGTGTGGTCACTGCACTGTTGGCCATGGTGGAGGTGCAAAACCGCACTTGCATCTTGCAAATGTGTGGTTTGCAGTTCTGCTTTTAGAAAACTGCAAAAAAAAAAAAAAAAAAAAAAAAAACTACACCACACCTATTAATATATAAGTTCTATTTTATATTTATTATACATTATATATCTATTTAAATAAGTAAATATATACATATATACATATAAATATATATGAAAATCGATCAAATTATACCGTTTCACACCACATAGTGACCGATTTATTAAGGTCTGATGCTATGAGGGTTTTTGGGCAAGTCGTAATGCGCAAAGCATTGCTAAATATAGCCAATAATCACATCGAACTGCACCGTGTAACCCCACTATTGGTATAATTTTATCACACATTTACAAGTGATGCAAAAAGAAAAAGAAAAAGTGATGAATCAATTTAAAAGTGATTTTACTATTGAATTAAAAAAAAAAAGAGGGTAAATTGTGAGTTTAGTCCATTGCCTTTACACTATATGTTAATTTAATTTCTAATTTTTCAATTGTGTTAGTTTATTCCCTTATCTTTTGGTATTGTGTAGTCTCTGCCGTTAAGTGATGGATGAAAAAAGCTGACATGACTCACGATGATATTAAAATAATAATTTTAGGCCACTTGGGATGTCACATGGCCTTAATTAGAAAATTAAAAATTAAAACAAAATAAAACTAAAATTAAACATAAAAACAATTGAGATCTATTATCCAACTTGGCATGGTAGTCTAGGTTAACTTAATCAATCCCTCCAAATTAGAGGGTGTCACAACAATTAACAAAATAATCAAAGATTCAAATCCCCCAATCCAAAGATCCAGTGCTGAATATTGGTGTGTGTTACTTATAACAACATTGAAGAAATGGACTTGCCTCAGTATTGAGTTAATTTGTGGCAAGGAAGGAAAACAAAGTGCTAGGGAATGAGAGATGGTTGAAGAAATACTTAGTCCTTACCATCAAGAACGTCAATTCTGTCATTAAACATACTCACTTGCTCTGATCTCCTCTTTTCTCATACAAACTTCTTTTTGGCCAACCTACTATTTTTCACAAGACTCATCACATGCGCTTTGCGCATGCAATAATGCTATTTTTTTTTTTTTTTTGGTTTAGTGTTATAATGTTTAAAAGTGATATATAAATAACCGTGTATATATATATATATATATATATATATATTTATATTTATATTAAAGAAAGAGGTAAGACAATGTGGAATAATATTTAAAAATGAGATAGAGAACCATAAGAAGTTGAAACCCAATGAGACATTTGAATTTATTGATTGGGATAAAAATTGTGATAAGAAAAAAAAATTGAGATTTAAACAAAAGAAAGATGATATATGTTTGTGTGGATGGATGGAGATTTGTGATAACTGTATAGAAAATACAGATAACAGAAATTTTGGAATGTTTTATAGAATTAAAAACAAAAAACATAGAAATTTCGGGATAAGAATGAGTGGTTTTTACTTGAGGTAGTGGATTTTTTTATTTGTTTTTGAAGCAATTTCCTATTTTTTTTTTATAAAGATAATTGAAGTATTTGAATACAAATAGATAACAAATACAAATTGGAATAAGATATTTGAATACAAATGGGTGGTGAGAATAACGGTTTTTTTTTTCCCATTTTATACGTGAGATAGTATTACTCTTTTAACATTTTTGGAAGAAGTAATTTTGTATTTTTTTTTATAAAGATAATTGAAGTATTTGAATTCAAATAGATAACAAATACAGATAGGAATTAGACATTTGAATACAAATGGGTGATGAGAAAAATGGTTTTTTTTTTCTTCCTTTTGTTCGCGAGATAGTATTATTGTTTTAACATTTTTTGCTTTTTTGTAGGAAAAAAAAATTAAACTAAAGGGTATGTTATTTTAGAATTTGTATGAGGGTATTTTGGTAAGCCAAAAATTGAAGACAAAATAGGGAAATCCTCTTATTAATAGTATAGATAACTAAAATGTTTCGGATTACAGGGAACCAAACCCCACCGAACACAAAATCAATATGATCTCTTTGTTAACGAAACCGTGGAGATGGAGCTCAAATAATAACAACAACGACTTAGGGTGGTAATGGCCCCACCATAAAAAAAACAATTATATATATTAATTTTAGCAATTTGATTCAATAAAATTATACTTAGTCCCCTTAACAATATCATTAATACTTTTAAAAGCCATAAACAAAATATTCATAGATCTAAATTTTAAAACAAATTAACAAACCCAAAAAAATTAGCTCAACAACAAAAATTACCTATAACATTCCTAAAAAAAATTAAGTCCGATCAACTAATTGTTAATACTAAATGGATACTTATTTGAAATTTCATAATATTTTTTTTATACCTCCATCGCTCTTAATTCTAAGTCCTGACTTCATCCTTGGGTCATTTTTTCTCTTGGCGGTCTCTCAAGGCATGTGTATTAAAATAATATTTTAATATCATGTTAGTTAGGCCAGCTTTTTTTTTTTTTTTTTCATCAATCTCTTAACAGTAGGAACTATTTTGATATAATTTAAAAATGTTAGAGACTAAACTGACACATTTGAAATGTTAGAGACTAAATTGACACATATCGTAAAGATTAAAAACTAAACTCTTAATTACTCTCATTATTATTAATATTGGATATGAGATTGGTATATTAGCTAAAATATGAACTTAGTTATAACTTTAAAAATCATGATAATTTATATGGGTTTGACCAAGAAAATAAATCAAAATAGTATAACACCCTTGAAGACTTGATTAGGATGGCAGGAAATGAATTTTGGAATTTTGGGAAGATTTTTATGGGTATGTTTGGTAGATTGTAAAGGTAATTATTGGAATAGGTATTGCAAAGAATACAAGATGCTGTAATATAATGCTTATTACTATTTATTTGTTTGGTGACAATATAATAATAGAACTCTTAAAACAATGGAATGAAAGCATTTTTAATCAAACTTAAGATATATTTTAGAAAAGTGGGTTCTAGTTAGCTCAACTAGTAAAGTCTCTGATGGTTGAATAAGAGATTTGGGGTTCAATCCTCGCTTATACCAAAAACCGATTAGTGTTTTGGTCTGATGATAAAGAGCTATCATCAGGAGCGGATGCCATAGGTTGAAACTCTGTCAAAAAAAGATATATTTTAGGAAATATTTTACTCATATAATCATATTTCCTAAAAAAAAAAAAAAATTAAATTTGGAAGAGAGATTAGTTATTTTTTATGATTTTTTTTTTCATAATTTTTATGTGTATATGGAAAGTTTTATTTGGAAATATATTAATTATAAAAATTAATACACCTAATAAGAAATAACTATTGCATCCCTTTCAGAGGTGAATAATTATTCTTCATTTTAAAGAATAGTTATTCATAAGCAATGACTATTCCTTATAATATAAACATAACTAAACTATTGAATAGTTAAATTATTGGAATAACTATCATATTATAGTACTTATTACAATCTACCAAACATACTCTATGAATTTCTAGCTTGTTCTATCAGGTGGGAGGGCTGCTGCATTTAAAGATTGCATTTATGAGTGTATGTTATACTTTATGAAGGTTTCAGCTTTATGCAGTTTGGTACAGTGCAAAAAGTTACTTAGCTATGAAGTAGGATAGTCCAAAAGGGAGAAAGTCTCAAAGTTGGTTTTTGCATTTGCAAATTTCTAAGGATCTTGTTTTGAGACATCATCATTCAAGTTGGTTTTTGTTGTTTTTGCATTTGCAATTTCTTAATATTGTTTTGAGACATCATCATTCTTTCTAAATGAAACTGTTGTGCTTGTCTATTGCTTTTATTTAAAATATTGCTGCAATTTTGTGTAACTATGTAACAATAAAAAATGATATTCATTTGGCTCAACTACAACCTCAATGCCTTATTGTTTTTATTTAAAATATTGCTGTAATTTTGTATAACTATTTAACAATTAAAGATGATATCCATTTGGTACAACCACAACCTCAACGCCTAATATTTATTATATATGATGATGCGTGACAAAATCAGTGGGTTGGATGCTTCGGATCTCGATGACGAAAAGATAATCTGGAAAGAACCTAAAGAGATGAACAAACTATTAGAGGTGACCGGGGTAGACCGGCCAAAAATCCTCCGATGACAAAGTCAGTATCTCTCAACTTTAAGAATTCCAAAATAGTTGGAAAAGATTTTCGTACCTTTTTTGTTGGTGATAGTTGTTTATATAGTGTGTGCTACATGCAGTTACTTGATAACTTCTCCTACATTGGAGGAGGTCGGAAGGTTCAGAGTTAACTTCCATAACTGCTATGGAAGTTACATCATTTGGTCATACGTTCTGTAACTGTCATCGAAGATGGTTTCGTGGCAAAGTCTTTGATTTCGCGTTTGCGTTCTGGAATAAGTGCATTAACCTCGTCCAGGGACTGCACGTGGCAACCACGTCTGAAGTCTTTGTGGGCCGTCCAAGAGCCTTAATGAACGGATGACCCTGACATGGACGAGGTTCATAGGCTGTCATCTTTGTTTCTTCTTTGGACGACCTCTACCGACAAGCTTGGAGTTGGGTTATTTTAGGACACTATCAATATAGAATATAATTTTATTACAATTGTGCAAGTGGTGAAAAAATTAAAAGTGATGGTACATTTGAAATTAATTATCCATTACTCATTCATTCAAATTATTACAAAAAGAAATTGTGTATGGTAGTAGCTCAACCCCACATGTAGGGGTGGCAATTCGTGTTTGCGGATTGGGTTTGTGTCGTGTCAAGTCATGAGTATTCGGCTATATGAGTTGACCCGAACCCGATCTGTTTAGTAAACGTGTCAAGAATCCTCAACCCTAACCTGACTTGCTTATTAAACAGGTCGACCGACACAACACATTTAACTTGTTTAATTAACAAGTCATGTAATGGTCAATACAAATGACCTGTTTAATAACTCGTTTGATTAATAGGTTATATTTAACCACAATAACCTATTATCAATTCCCATGTATCTAAAACTAAAATACAATTACAACTATAAATATAAATATAGTATAGTAAACTTATAATTACAACAAAAAATTAATCAATAACAACAAAATAATAATAATAAAAGCTAATACCTTTATAAGCTAAACGAGTCAGATAGATTCACATGTTGAACACAAACACAACCTGTTTATTAAATGGGTCAGCCGTGTCGACCTGAATATAACCTGAATCCATTTAGACTCAACCCATAGTCTGTTTATAAATGTGTTAGTCGTGTTAGATTTAGGGACGGAGTTAGGACTTGGTGTTAGGGAGGCAGAAGTATAAACAAATTTTTTTTTGAAACTACTAATAATTATTCATTTAATAAACCATCAACAAAGAAAAATACACAGAATTATTATTTTTAAGATATTACAATGCAACGTTGCACTACTAGTATTAGCTTCTAAATCACTTGAAGCTTTTCTTTTGAAAAAATCAAATATGGTAGTTGACTTTTTCATAATCCACAAATAAGATATAATTTAAAATTATCATGTCATTATATGGTTAATAATCTACCATCATCTATATATATATATATATATATATATATATATATATATATTGTGATGCCCCAATTTGATTGATTGATTGTGTGATGTGTGTGGATGTGTGATGAGTCCCACATCGGGTATTTACTGAGTAGATTTGGGCTTTATTAACAACTACAAGGAGCCTCAATAGTGACTAGTCCTTTTGAGGTATAGCGCAGATGTGGCTAGCGCTTTTCCTTGGGTCGTTACATATATAAAACCGAATCTTTTGAAATTTTCACAATTTTCCACGTCAGCATTACTTAAATAAATAAAAAAAAACAAAAATTCTAATTTTACTAAAAAACTGGAAAAAAAATTCTCTGCCACATAAAACAAAACCCGATTATACTTCTTCTATAACTAAAACTCGATTAAAAAAAAAAAAAAAAAACTCTCCCTTCTCACAATTTCTTTTCCTTCCTAAGCCTTCGACAATTCCTCCTCTCTCTCTTCGTTCTCATCTAAACACAGACCTTCCCCTTTAACCTCTCACTAATTCGTTTCTCTCATAAGTTTCTGATGGTGGATTCAACTCAACCAAACCCTTCGCATAATCTGGGTTTCATCCTTAATACTTTGTTTTTTTTTTTTTTTTTTTTTTTCAAGACCAGATTCTCTCGGCAAACATTACTGGTAAGTTTTTTTTTTTTTTTTTTTTTTTTTTTTTTTATATATATATAATTTTGGTTGTTAAATATGATTTAGGGTTTCGTTTTTTGTTGTTAAATATGATCTGGATTTCATCCTTAATACTCTTTGTTTTTTCTTTTCAGACTAGATTCTCTCCGCAAACATTATCGGTAAGTTTTTTTTTTTGTTCTATAATTTTGGTTGTTAAATATGATTTAGGGTTTCGTTTTCAATTGTTAAATATGATTTGCGGTTTCATTTTTGGTTGTTAAATATGATTTAGGGTTTCGTTTGGGAGTGTTTCTTTTGAATGATTAGTTTGGATTGATGGGTTTGGAGCGTAGTGGGTTTTATTAATTTCAATTATTGGCCGTGAGAAACATCTGGGATTTTAGAGTTGTTATTTTGCTTCATTGTTAATAATTTTTTTATGTTTTGTGTAATGATATTTCCTGTCCTTTTATTAGATGAGCATACTTGGCATGCCCTTGATGTTTTTGTGAGTCATTTATTTGTGTTTGGATTTAATTTAAGTTTCTCAGTTTATATACAAATGCAAGTATATTAATTTAGTTTTTGGAGCAGCATGCCTTTGATGTTTTTGAGTCATTTGTTTGTGTTTGGATTTAATTTAAGTTTCTGGGTTTATATACAAATGCAAGTATATTAATTTAGTTATTGAATAATTAACTTTCTGTTATAGATTATTGAATTATTTTAGCCTCATATGGATTTGTGGTTAATTATATATACTTGGTGGCAGTATTCAGTTTTGATCTTAGCCTCCCAATCCTATAGGTTTTGCTTTCATGTGTTTCAGTTTCATGGCTTTTTTTGATAGTATTGTACAAATGTTATTTGTTTTTGGCTGGGCTTTATTATTATTATTATTATTTTTTGGCAGATCAAGCATAGATCGTTTCATTAGCTTTCAATTCAGCAATTCAATTTGCAAGGCATTTGATGAGTATAATTTTTCTGTTTCATGGACTGAAAACTATGGCGGCAATTTTTCTCTCACCTTAAATGGTAAATAGAAAGATTTATATGCGCAAATGTTCTTTGTTAACTTTTACTATTCTGGATTAAAATGATAAAGAAAAATATATATAATATGCTTTGAGCCATATTGTAAATAGAAGGTGAAACATATCCTTTTAATTTGGAGTATGTACATGAAATCTTTTAACTTCATAACCAAACTTACCTTTTTAGGTGGTATAAAAAATACATAGGTACCTACAAAAACCTCATTGAGAGAGAAAAAACAACCCTTGGTTATATTGAAGTTGGTGTTGCTGCAACATGTTACTCTTTTTTCTTTTTAAAATTCTCTTTTATAGAGTCTTTTGGAAGTTTTGCAATGATTCATGACTATTGTCCTACTTAAAGTAGAGCAAAAGATCATTCTCAAAAGTGGATTTGTATTTTCATTTTTGTGGTATTTGTCAAGAGGTCAGTTTTTTCTTTTAAGCCTTTGTGCTTTTCTTGGTTTTTATTTTTACTAGGATTTGTTAGTTTTGAAAGGATAATTGTAATGTTTTGTTTGATGGGGTTGCAAAAATATTTTAATACTCCTATAAGGCTTGCATTTTTGTTCTTCAAAAAGAAGTTTATGACTGCACGTGTAGTTCTTTTCCAATTGCAGTTACATTGAGGTTTATTCAATCTGTTCTCTTCTATTAATGTTTCCTGAATGTGGGTTGAAAATTGGATTCTTATGGTTTTGCTTACAGGGATTTGGCATTTTATTATCTGGGTTATTTGGAACTGTGGATTCTTTGCATTTGCGTAAAACTCTTAATACGTTACACAAATCCTACTACTTGAACAATTTAGAAACTACGAGACTAGAATAGCTAGGTATTTACCAATCTTCTTCTTTATTCTGTATGGTTTCTTGCATATTTATTGTTAATATGTTTCTATAAAGAATCTGAAATTGGAATCTGATTGCGTTTTTATTGGTTTTGATATAGGAATTTTATTTTTTAAGTTGAGGTTGTTTTTCTCTTCATTTGTGGTTGAGTTTTTCTGCTTCACTCTCCTTAGAATTTTGACTTAACAATTGAAGTTTTTCATTGAATTTGATCCTTCTGCTTCACTCCGTCATAGAATTTTGATTACCCTATTGAAGTTGTTAGTTGAATTTTGGCTGGTACAAATTTGCATGGATTTAGTTTGAAAATTTTAAAGTTGAGATTATTAATATTTACTTCTTTATGATGTTTTGTATTTTTTGAATTTTTGAATTTTTTTTCAGGTTCCTTCTCATGTGATTTTTTTTCAGGTGTTGGCAATTATCATTTCTGCAAGGCTAACAGTAAGTTAAGATTGATGGTGTTCTTGGAAGTTCAGAAAAGAAATCTGATTCTTTATTGAAATAGAGTTTCATTAATCTTTAAAACTAAAATAAAAAATTTCAGGCGTTCAATTGATAATAACATTTTTGTGGACAACACTTCCCTCCCTCATTATCTACCTACCTCAAAAAAAAAAAGAAAAAGAAAAAAAAAGAAGCAGATGAGCTTCTATATTTTTGTGGTTAATCTATTATTTAGTTTGTCTATATAAGTATTTATGTACGTATGTGTATGAATCTCGGTGCTTGAGAAAACAAAAAGTTTAGGAACTTTCATCTTGGGTAGAGTATCAATTGAAGTTTTTGATTAAGATGATAAGCAATTGAAGTGGAAAGTGAATGTTTCAAATGGACATACCAAAACATCCGAGGAGAATCCATCAAGAAAAATATTCCAACATATTGCAATGTACTACACGTGAATTAAGATGTTAGAATGCTTCAATTTATCTCCTTAGCAAAAGGTGTGATTCACTTTGTAAATTTGATTTTATGCTTTTAATTATTTGTTTTGAATTACTACACAGGGCAAAATGTACTATCAACTTCTGTCTTTTAATCTATAGACATTTCGCATTTTCTGTTAGGTTCTAAAGATTAGGAACTAATGATCAAAACAATGTTTAGTCGTGTGTTAGACTTGCTCAAAGTATGGGTCTTATTGTAAAGTTGGAATCGAGTTTTTATGCAGAAGTACTGTTCACTTTCTGTATGACTCGATCGATCGAAAATTAGACTCGATCGATCGAAAATCGTGCAGAACGTTTTTCTGCAGAAAATTCCAACTCAGCTCAAGCCCATTTTAATGTATAGGGTTTTATGTTTTGCCCTAAGTATAAAAGGGAAAACCCTAGCCACGTTTTTAGAGTTCTGTTTTGCTGTGTTTGTGAATCTCTCTGTGAGATCTAGAGGTGTTTACCTTCACATACACTTAGGGTTTACAAACTTGAGATTTATGTCAAGAGTTGTGTAGATCAATACAGTTGCAGAATCAAGAGAACACAAAGATATACAAGCAGGTGCGCTTGTGGATTTGTTGAAGAATTCCGGAAAGAAGGAGTCCGTGGATCTCGGAGCTATCATGGGGGTCATGGTAGTAAGTTTCCTACACTCGGGTAGCAATAAGATGTTAGTGGTCTAAGTCTATTGTGTAAACTTCAATTCTTTCATAGTGGATTCAGTTTACCTTGAGGATAGCTAGGTCAAATCCTCCCCAGGTTTTTACCGGTGTGGTTTCCTGGGTCATCAGATCTTTGTGTTGTTTATTTTCCGCTGCTTTGTTATTTTTTGCTTAATTGTGTTAACCTAGTTTTAATTAAATTACCTAAGTTAATCACTTGGCTAATTCTCTAGGTTAATCTGTTGGGTTTAAGGGGTCTAAACGAACTGACAAGTGGTATCAGAGCGGGTAGCTTTGTGTTTGATCCTTTGATCTTTAAGCTGATCCTTGACCCCTGTTGTTATGGAACACGGACACTCTCTTGTTGTTCCACCTCACTTTGATGGAAATAACTATGCATATTGGAAAGTAAGGATGAAAGCCTTTCTGAAATCCATAGATGAGAGAGTTTGGAATTTCGTTGAATACGGATGGGAGAAGCCCACTACTCCTGTGAGTGAGTGGCAAACTTCTCAAAAGGAGGCAGCCGCTTTTAATAGCAAAGCTATGAATGCTATTTTTAATGCTGTTTCCATGGAGGAATTTAAGAGAATCTCTAATGTTGAGGTTGCTCATACTGCTTGGAAAATCCTCCAGACTGTGCATGAAGGCACGAAGGCAGTTAAAATTAATAAGCTGCCGCAATTAACTTCTAGATTTGAAAGCATTAGAATGAATGATGATGAATCTTTTGATGAATTCTATGCTAAATTGAATGATATTGTTAATTCTGCTTATAATTTGGGTGAAATCTATGATCAACCTAAAATTGTTAGGAAGATTCTTAGATCTTTGACTGAAGATTTTAGACCCAAAGTGACTGCCATCACTGAGAGTAAGGATGTAGACTCCATCCCTGTGGATGAACTTGTAGGATCTCTTCAGTCCTATGAGTTAGACCTCCCCAAGACTAACAAATCCAAATCAATGGCTCTTAAGTCTGTTGATGATGTTGATGATGGTGGATTTGATGATGAACTCTCTGCTACAGAGATTGCATATCTTGCCAAGAACTTTAGAAACTTTCTGAGGAATAATAACAGAAGGGCAAGAGGCAAGAACACTGTTGAACCTAAAAATTTTAGGAAGAATGAACCCACTAAGGTTAATAACATTGAAAAATCTAAAGAGAAAGTAGGTCAATCTTCTAATAATTCTTTGGGACAACAATGCTATGGTTGTCAAGGGTATGGTCATTTAAAGTCTGAATGTCCTACTTATTTGAGGTCTAAGGGTAAGGCTATGGCTGTAACCCTTAGTGATGACGAAGATTCCGACAATGAATCCGCTAGTGATGAGGATGGAAACTTCATTGCTTTCACTGCTACCACTGTAGTCAATGAAAGCATATCTGTTGAAGAGAACCCTTCTAATGGGGAACTCTCTGAGGATGCAGATTTACAGGAAGCCTACAATAAACTTTGCAAAGTTGCTGCAAAGGATGCCATGAATGTTGAGTTAGGCTTGAAGAAAATTGCATCTTTGGAACTTGAAAAGAAAAATTTACTTGTTAAATTGTTTGATGCAAATGAGCTTTTGAATAATGTGAAAACTGAGAACATGTTCTTACTTGATAAAGTTAAATGTTTGGAACTTGATTTATCTGTTGCTAGAGAACAAACTAATAGATCTGCAAGCTCCAAACTTGATCACATGCTGAGTATTCAAAAGTCTCTTTCTGATAAAACTGGTTTAGGTTATGAGGAAAGTATTTCTGTGCTTGAACCTTCTTCCACTAAATTTGTTCCTTCTTCTGAACCTCCTAAGAGTGAGATTGTTAAACCCTCGGTGAGTGAACCTGTCAAACATGTTAATGTTACTCCACCTAGAAAGATTAGGGTTGATCTTCATGCTTCTCATTCTAGAGCTTCAACTTCTACTAAGGGCAAATTGCATGATAAGCCTGCATGGGTTTGTCATTTTTGTGGAAAATCTGGACACATACGTCCAAATTGTTTTAAGTTGCAAGCTGCGAAGCGAGCAAATAAAACTAAAGTACCTGTGCCTCAAGCACATGATCCTATGGTACTTATTGGTGAATTGGTAAAGGCGTTAAACCTTTATTCCAATCTTGTTTTTACTCAGAATTCTAATGTGAATCATAACTCCAATGCAAGAGTTGCATCTAAGAAGTCTTGGATGCAAAAGGCTCAATCTAATTGAGTCTGTCTGACATGGTCCTTGTGCTTCATTGCTCAATCTTTTGTGACCTTTGTTTCTAGGATTTGCATTGCATTACATTCATGCATTTCATTCTAGGATGTTTGTTTCTTTGTTTATTAAAAAAAAAAAAAAAAAAAAAAATCTTTTTTGCAAATTGTGTTTTGCTATTTTTTCCTTAAATTTGAAAACAAGGTTGGTCAATCAAAAGTTACATGTCATAAGTATGTACCTTGTTTAGCTTTGATGCACTTATTTCTATTGCACTTTACTAGCTAAAGTCTTGTTGTGCATGTTGTGTGGGAAGATGCTATATTTGTTGATCACATGATCTTGATCTTGAAGTCTTATGTCTTTGATTGTTGGACTTGAACTTATTGAGAAAGGCATAAATAACCATCTCACCACTGTTTATTAGCCAATCATGAACACCTTAGTGCATATCGTAAGATTTTGTGCTAGAGAAAGTGTAGCACATGCACAAAAAGAACATAAGGTGTAGCCTCTAAATAAAATTGGTGTGTACATTATTGGGCTATAATAATCTCACAAATTCTAAATAAAATTGGTGTGTACATTATCCCGGCTTTTATTAAGTTTCTAATCAATAAATTTGAATAATGAGGCAAATCAAGAAACTTACATGATTGCAAGCTCTTATTCTAGGAGATGTAGGAGTTATATGATGTAACTCTTTAAGGGATAGTCTCTTTCAAATTCATGTGATGGATTTTGTAGAGATTGTGATTGATCTCTATGTGTATATCACCTCACATGTTTCTCAAGCTTTTGCTAGTTGCACACACTACACAAGCTATTCTTTGCTAGAATTGTGTACATGATATTGTGTGTGTTTTTGGCCTGACCAACCAAGTTTGAGAAGTTTGGGAATTTGATGCAAAACATGTTTGCTTGTTTTTTTTGGGTATATTGAGAGAAAATTATGCTTTGGGAAATCTGGGTTGAATACATGTGTTTTTGGAAAACATCTCATCTCATACTCATGCATTTGATTTTAAAAATCTGTTGCTTTGAGGAGTTTTTGATCTAAAATATTTGGTTTTTCAAAAATATGATTTTTCCAGAATTTCGATCGATCGAAACTGATTTTCGACCGATCGAAAATGTTTTAAAATGCTCAGAAAACTCTTTGGTTGGCTCGATCGATCCAAGCTTGTTTTGGATCAATCGAAGGTAATTTCGATTGATCGAATGTAATTTTCGATCAATCGAAACTCGGGATGACAGTTTTTAAAAAGGTTCTTTTCCACGTGACTTTTCACTTTTCAAAAAAATTTTTGTCTTCCTACCAACCGGTCAGCACTTTTTTGGAGATTTTGTCGCTTTCTTCCAAATCTTTTGCTACAATCTCTCTCTCCCACTGCTGGTAAGACCTTTATACCCTTCCCTTTGCATTTATTTTCGAAATTCATGCATTGTTCATGCATTTTTTTGGATATTTTCGGAATTATTGTTGTGGCACATTTGGGATTGTTTTTGAATGTTTCTTTCTCAAATTCTTTATGGGTTTTTGTGGGGACACCTTACCTAAGCTCTACATGTGGTTTAATTGGATTATTTTGGTGGTTTGAAGGAAATTTGAAATTCTAGGGCTTGTAATTGAGTAAATTGGGGTTTTGTTTAATTTGATTGCATTTGATGAAATTGGCTTGTTGAATTGATTAATTTGATCATTATATTGAGTTAATTAACTATTGTATTGATCAATTTATCAATTTGTTGTGTTTTGAAAAATTAGGTTTTCAAATTGGGTATTTTTGGTAAACATTGCTTGCTCACGCCAAGTTTATTAATTTGGATCACAATTGAACATGTCACTGCATTAGTACATGCATCATGTTATGTTCATGCTCATGCATCATATAGAATTTTTATATTCTATTTTTTTTTGCTGTGCTAACTTGCAGTCTGCCCTTGGTATTGTTTTTGTTCTTTTCTTTCTGTGTCTATCTTTTCCTTTGCACTATGCCTAGGAAAACTAGAGCCCATAGGACTTCTGATCCTTCTCCTTCCTTTGACACTGAGCGGTTCCCTAGTGAGTCAAACCAAGTCACCTATGAGACTCTGAACCTTAGGCGTCAGATTTGGGCTGAGCGTAGGGTTATCTTAGATGAGCTGGATCCTGAGGTGCGTCGTAACTTTGAGCGTCGGGGTTGGTTACCTTTGCTCGAGTATGAGCATTCTTCTCCTTTTGCCACCTTGATTAGAGAGTTCTATTCGAACCTCTCTATTCATGTCTATGATAACGACACCTTGGTCAAGGTGTGGTTACGTGGTGTGGAGTATCGCATTACCCCTTCGGTAGTGTCTGATGCTCTTGGGGTGTCCATTGTGGATCATCCCGTTTTTCCTTACGAGGAGTCTCCTCCCCTTGATGACGTCTTGTCATACATCACTAGGTCTTTTATCCAGTGGGGTTCTGATCCTCGGATCACTTCTGCTGAGCTGTCTGAGCTGCACTATCTTTTCTTTAGGATAGCGTGTCATTCTTTGTGGCCTATTTCGCATGTCCACACCATTCCTCTTGAGAGGTGTGTCTTTTTGTATGCTTTGGTCACTGATACTCCTATCAGTTTTCCGCATCTGTTCCTTCCTTCTTTGAACGAGGTTCATCGATCTAGTTCTGCGGCTCATGCTTTGTTTTTTCCTGTTTTTATTCATCGGATTCTCCTTTTTCTTGGTTTTGGTGAGTATCCTGCTACTGAGCCTGTACATGTTGTCGCTCCTATCGGTGCTACCTTTTTGAGGCAAAGGGCTGCTCAACGTCGAGTTAGCTCTAAGCGTTCTAGGGTAGAGCCTTCCGATGTCACTCCACCTCCTTCTTCTTCTACAGATACTCATGCAGCTGGGACTTCTTCTGATCCTGCTGTTGCTGCTGCTGCTGCTGATGTTCCTCCACCGTTTGATGAGGTTTCTGACCTTCGTCGGACTCTTGATACTGTCGTGACCGTTCAGGCGGCTCATGGTCAGCTTTTGGTGGACATCCTTGATGAGCTACGTGCATTGCGAGCGGATTTGGCGAGCTCTCGTCGATCTCCTCCACCACCTTTTGATGATGAGTGAGTGCCCTTTGGCAATTCGTCCCCTTTGGCAATTCGTCACAAAAAGGGGGAGTACATAGTTCATTGTATCTAGGAGTTCATTGTATCTAGGAGATTTTTTTGTGGAGATTTACATTTCAGGGGGAGTTTTTGTTTACTTGGTAGTGATACTGCGGAGCTTGTGGAGTTATTAGATTGTATCTAGATGCTTCACTGTGTATTCTCATTTTTAGCTCTTGTTTAGGAGATTTAGTTTGTTGAGATACATTTGTATGTAATTGTTTCTTATTTCACTATGCTACTACTCTGCTTATTGATTTATATTGATGATGTTATTCATGATATATGTCTTTATTTTGTGTCATGTGAAATCAAGAAATTTTTATTTGTGTATTTCCTGTTTTTTTCCACACATGCGTTTATGTGTTTGTTAAGTGTTACAGGAATATACAGGTTGCTTTCAGTCGAGCTGCTGTCTACCTTGCAACTGTTAGATAGTAGTCTAGGTTGAATTGTTAAGTGGCTATTTTTATTGTAATGGGCTATTTCAATTTGTACACTTTGAGCTTTTTGTTAAGTCTGTGTTTTGTTACGGATTGCCAAAGGGGGAGTTTGTTAGGTTCTAAAGATTAGGAACTAATGTATTTAGAACTTCAATTTGTATGTTGGCAAACCATGATCAAAACAATGTTTAGTCGTGTGTTAGACTTGCTCAAAGTATGGGTCTTATTGTAAAGTTGGAATCGAGTTTTTATGCAGAAGTACTGTTCACTTTCTGTATGACTCGATCGATCGAAAATTAGACTCGATCGATCGAAAATCGTGGAGAACGTTTTTCTGCAGAAAATTCCAACTCAGCCCAAGCCCATTTTAATGTATAGGGTTTTATGTTTTGCCCTAAGTATAAAAGGGAAAACCCTAGCCACGTTTTTAGAGTTCTGTTTTGCTGTGTTTGTGAATCTCTCTGTGAGATCTATAGGTGTTTACCTTCACATACACTTAGGGTTTACAAACTTGAGATTTATGTCAAGAGTTGTGTAGATCAATACAGTTGCAGAATCAAGAGAACACAAAGATATACAAGCAGGTGCGCTTGTGGATTTGTTGAAGAATTCCGGAAAGAAGGAGTCTGTGGATCTCGGAGCTATCATGGGGTCATGGTAGTAAGTTTCCTACACTCGGGTAGCAATAAGATGTTAGTGGTCTAAGTCTATTGTGTAAACTTCAATTCTTTCATAGTGGATTCAGTTTACCTTGAGGATAGCTAGGTCAAATCCTCCCCAGGTTTTTACCGGTGTGGTTTCCTGGGTCATCAGATCTTTGTGTTGTTTATTTTCCGCTGCTTTGTTATTTTTTGCTTAATTGTGTTAACCTAGTTTTAATTAAATTACCTAAGTTAATCACTTGGCTAATTCTCTAGGTTAATCTGTTTTGCTTTTTGATTATCAAAAGAGAGGACTAGAGTCACTAGAAAGCTTTTTTTTATTAAATTTTGTTATCTTTCTCTTTCACTCTCTCTCTAGTGTCTTCTAGTCTCTTGGCTCTCTTCTGTCTCTCATCTTTGCCTCTCTTTAAATTTAATTCACAAACCACAATCTAAGTTAATCAGACAAGCATTAGAGAATATGAGAGGGATACAATATTCTCATCCAAAAAAATTACTAGGTTTGGGCGGATCTGTGGTGCTGCGGTGGATTGCTAGTCATCCTTTGCTTTGCCCAATTCCTCATTTTGAGGTCTTTTGCGTTCTGCCTTAAGTTAGGTTTTATTTTCTTTAGTTTTTTTTTTTTCGAGTGGCTTAGAAATCCCCTTCTTTTTCCCTTTTATATGTGTCTTGCCGTTGGGTTTACGGTGTCTTCTTCTTCTTCTTCTTCTTCTTTTTTGTGTGTGTGTGTGTGTATGTGTGTGTGTTTTGGGGTGTGTTTTGGGCTTAATTTTTGTTGTTGGGCTAATATTTTTTTATAACTTTTAAAAATATCAATAATATTGTTGAGGGGGCAAGGTGCAATTTTATTGAAACAAATTGCTAAAAATAATATATTATATATAGTAAAAAAAAAAATTTGAAAGGCCATTGCCCCCCCACGTCCAACAATAGCTCCATCCCTGGTCGGGTTTTATCAGATTTTGTCACCCCTACCCACATGACAATGATGACATGCCATGGCTATAACGTTCGTTTACCTCTTATAAGCCAGAGCAGTACATGATAGAAAAATGTTAGACCACAAAAATCTTTGACTTTTGCCATAACTTGTGATGCAGCTAGTTGTGAGTAGTGGAGAAAACCACTCACAACTTGCGACGTACTTAATCAAGGAAAAATTTGTATATATAAGGGCACACATTAACCATTCATTTTGGGAAATTTTTTATGGAGAATTGAAAAAATTGTCAAAACCAAAAGGTTTTCTAAAATGGTTTACTAATGTATGTCCTAAGGCACACGTTAGTAAATCCCTATATATATATATATATATATATATATAGTGCAGGGACGGACTCAGGATTTCAAGCTGGGGAGGGGGGGGGGGGGCGGAGATAAGTGAAAAAAAAAAATTTCAAATACGCATCCATATAGTATTAATAAACTATCAACCAAGACAAATACCCAAAAATCGTTGTTTCTTAATATATTAAGATACAATCATCTAAATGCAAAAAAAAAAAAAAAAAAAAGGACACGAAACACTATTGTTTCTTAATACAATCATCTATAAAAAGGGAACTTGACGCTCTTTCAAAATTTCAAAATCATCTATGATTGAATCTAAACTAAATGTCAAAGCTATATCCTTTTCAATGTTTAACATCAAAGAGTCCATCAAAAAATTATTTTCCATATTGCTTCGAAGGTTAGTTTTGACAACTTTCATAGCTGAAAATGCTCGCTCTGTAGTAGCAATAAAAACTGGAAGAGTAAGCACAAGTCTCACCATTCTATAAACAAGTTTGTAGTGTTTTGAATTTCTAGTTCTCATTAACAAAAACTTTTCTTAACTCTACTTTTTTTTTCCTGTCACTTGTCTCTATTATGCCCAACTACCAATCAACAAAGCACAAACAAATAGTCAAACAAATATTCTCTAATCTGAGTAATCTCTACAAACTCTACTCTCTCTCTTTCTCTCTCTCATCTATATAATACAAGAGAGAGAGAGTTACACACTCCATAAGCACAGATTGTTAGATTCTGAGATTCACAAACATTTTATTAAGTTTTGAAGGTAAGTATCATAGATTAAATACCTGAGAAGGCTCGAGCAATCGGCGGTGGTGGCGGCGGCAAGATGGGGCTCACGTGGGCGGTGGTGACAGTTGAGACTCTTGCGTGCTGATGGTGGCATCGGCGTGGGTACTACTGTATTGGGTAGATCTCGCATTGCCTCGCGTTAGCATGATGATGATGATGGCGTCGCGTCGGCGTCTAGGCTCAGTGGCTCACTATCTCTCTGTCTTGCCTCTTTATCTCTTTGTCTCGCCTCACTATTTTTTTTTTTAATATATTTGATTTACATGGGTCATGGGCTCTTGCCTCTTGGGCTGGTCGGCAGGGCTTGGAATTTAAGATTTTTGGTAGGGGGGCCTAAGCTAAAAACTAAGGGGGGCCCAAGCCAATATATATATATTTATTTTTTTTGGAAAATTTAACCTGCTAATTATTTTTTTTGGGCCTAGGGGGGGCCTGGGCCCCCTTAGGCCCTTACTTGGGTCCGTCCTTGATATTGTGGCACTAAGTACTAACATTAATTGTTCATTGTTCATGCATGACATAACTGTAACATTATTTTTGTTTACCAACTTTGAGTCCATTGGCTCACCCCACGTTATATATATATATATATATATATATATATATATGTAAATATATATTGTGGCACGAAGTACTAACATTAATTGTTCATTGTTCATGCATGACATAACTGTAACATTATTTGTGTTTACCAACTTTAAGGGGAAATTATTGTGTACTCCCGGAATACCATAAATGCGTATTCCCTCTTCTTACATGAATGGTGTACTAATTAAATTTACGGTGAGACTCAACACTCATGTGAGACATATGCGTATTCCGTCCTCTCATATATGTATATATAAATTGAGGCACCAAGTACTAACATTAATTGTTCATTGTTCATGCATGACATAATTGTAACATTATTTGTGTTTACCAACTTTGAGGTCATTGGCTCACCCCATGCACTTGCCTGTGCAGTCAAACTCAGTGGCGGTTCCAGGAATTTTGTTTAGGGTATTCCTTAGGAAGCATAAATTACACAATCTTATTTTTTTTAGCCTTTAGGTAATTAGGTTTGATTAAATGTTATTAATTACATTCCGTTTGGCCGTAATGGCCGAAAAATACCGTGCCGGTAAACAAACTGGAACAGTAATCTACCCTATTCCACTTTGGAAAAAATTTTGGGTCATTCCGGTCTATTTCGGTTGTTTTGGTAAATACTGGCTGAAATTGAAGATTCAGCTGGCATGAAGTTTGTGCTAAAAACAAAAAAGTTGTTCTTAAAACCAAAAAAAATTTGCATTTTGTAAACCAAAAAACCTCAAATGGAAAAAAAATGAAAAGAAAAGAACTGAACAAAGGTACCTATACAGCTAAAAAAATTTGTATTGAGAAATTTGAGACTCAAAACTTGAGAAGAGTCATTGCCGCACTGGTATTGATAGAAGTCACAGAAGTTACGAATAAGGAGGAAGACAAAATGTAGATGTAAAAGTGTAGATGAAGATGTGATAAAATTTAAAAGTATGAAGTGTAAAAAGCGAGGAGATAGAGGACGTGTGTGGTTAAGAATAAAAAAGAAAAAATAATTGAAAATGAGAAGTAAGTAATATATGTTTGGAGAGGAAAAATAATACTGTAATAAAAAATAATAAAAGGTTGAAAATTGTGTTGTATTGGGCAGTGTGCTTAGTCGAAGGAATCAAGCCACTGCTCAGCCTGTAGTAATTTTATTATATATATATATATATATTTTTTTAAGATTTTAGTTCAATTTTTTTTTCAGTTTTTCCTTTTTGCTTGAAAGACTCTAATATATTGTTAAGTTGCTCAAATTATGGACAAAAATTTAATTTTATTGGCATAAAAAAATTCAGGGTGGTCCCAACAAATTTTTTAAAGGTAAATAAATAAAAAATTTTATATTATTATATATATATATATATATATATTTTTAGGTTAGGGTGGTCCTTGGACCACCCTAGCCATAAGGTAGCGCTGCCACTGGTCAAACTCTTGTGCTCACACGAAAGTTTCGTACTTTGTCCTGATGGATTGATGGATGGATAAAAGTTATCTTCATTCTCATTACACTCCACTCCTCCATCAGCTGGCTGGGAACCTGTGATGTGAATTGTGAAGCTGCTCCAGCTGAGTACAGGGTATTTTTTTTTTTCTTGTCTCTTCTTCTCTTTCATTTTTTTTTTTTTTAGTTTCTCATTTTCTTTTTTCCCAAGTATGAGCTGCATCTTGCATTTTCCTCCCTTCTCCTTGGCCTAGAGCTTTATTAATCATTCATTTCTGTTTTGTTGTGCTTGTTTCTTGTTGTTACATGATTACACTTTCCTAGTGAAGCATCAATTATTTATTTATTAATACAAAAATGTATTAATATATCACAGACGATATTCCTCTAATTCAATCTTCTTGTATACTTTAAAGATTTTAATCCTAAACTAAGACACTTGAGATATAATTAACTATTGAAATGTTTTAGTTCTGTTGACAAATTTGCTGCAAAATTAGCACTTAAACAATAGCAAAATGAGTTGTAGTATCTTAATTTATGTGATTATTTTAATTATTATTGGAGTATTTTCTTTATATTTTTTTTTATTTGATGGGTGAGTATCTTTGTTTTAGTATAAAATAGAACATGATTTTTTTTTTTTTTCACAACTTGCTAAAATGAGTAGTTGTGAGCATTTGCCTACCCATAGGGCTGTAAATGAACCAAGCCGTTCATAAACAGCTTAGGCTTGACTCAATAAAAAGCTCGTTCATGTTTGTTTGTTTATAAACAAGTCAAGCTTAAGCTTTAGTTTTAGGCTTGTTTAATGAACAAGCCGAGCCCGAGTAAAAAATATTGTTTATCAACAAGCACGTGAACATCAAGGCTCGATGTAAAATTAACAAAATAAGTTGAATCTAAGCTTATTTATGAGTTTGGTAATAAAATTGATATGAAGTTGATAAGTTAACTCATATCCTTCTAAGACTTTAATTAATTAGAAGTTGAGACCACTCATCCAAACCAAATATGCTAGATAATAAACTTGATATGGACTTGATTATAAGCTTGCGTTGGATCTCAAGCTTAAAAGCGTGATATTGAGCTTGAGTTTGGGCTTGATATTGAGCTTGAGCTTGGCTTGACTAATGAATCAAGCCAAGCCAAGCCAAGCCAAGCTTAAACTTTTATACTTTATAATGAGCTCAAGCTTGAACATTATTTGTGGGCTCGTATCAAACTCAAGCTAAGCTTGAACATTCACTACTTGACAAAGCTCGACTCGTTTACAGCCCTACTTACCTAACCTCAAAAATCACTCACATAAGCTTCTGCATTCATTGTGCAGAATACGGTATTTGTGCAAACATATACATACAAGTATTGTTGTTGTGCAATTTAGTTTTTTATTATTTCTTTTGCTTTTCTTCAAGGAAGATAATGGATGGTGGTTATGGTACGTGTGTGGAGAAAGAGAAAAAATTAAAAGATTAAGAAAATTTGATATTTTAATGAAATAGAGTTTAGAATGGATTATTTGATGCGGGTATTTTGAAAAGTGGTTAGATAAAATAGAAAAAATAAATTTTTATGCTAAAATAGAACGAAGTTTTTGCATGAGCTAATGCAAATGCTTTTGAATAAGAGACAATCCAAAATCCATTATTAATATAATTTTTATTTTCCATCTCTCAAAATCTATCTTCTCAACAAGTTGTATATAAAATTTGTCGAAGTAAATAATTGTGTCACTATTCCTCTTACTAGCATGTGTTTGGATTGCATTGGGGATGAAAATTTTTTGCGTTTTTCTAAAAAATGGTGCGTTCCACGGTACTGTTCATGCACTTTTTAGTACTATTTATAGGCTCCACTATACTATTTCAACTAACTTTTACTTTTATCTATATAATTTTCAGTCTAAATTTTCAGTTTCAGCAAAATAAGCGGTATCCAAACATACCCTTAACAACTTGGAGTAGTCAATTATTTATTTATTTATTTTTGCAATAGCGTTATTATGCTACAGGCTTGTTTGCCATCTAAATGATCATACTTAATGACAAGGAATTCGTAAACTAGCCTGCAAGAGATGGCCTGTGTTAGGTTCTAAAAGTTTAGAACAATTGGCAAATCGTGAACATAAACTTGTCTAGATATAGATCTTAGAGTCTATAGGTTTTATTAGACAATGCTCAAGGTGATTCAAGTCAAGATTCAAGAACGTGTAAGCTGCAGAAAGAAAGATTCAGAAATTGTCTGGTTCAATCGATCGACAAAAAGGCTCGACCGATCGAGAATCGTATTTGCAGAATTTTAATTAAGCCCAAACTGCAGTTCAAGCCCATTAAGGATTAGGGTTTCAGATTTACTTCTCCCACTATATAAAGGAAACCCTAAGCACGTTTTTACAAGGCTTATTAGAGAGAAAAGAGTGTGCCTCTTTTGTATTTAGGGTTTTGTTTCTAAAACCTCTCTTATAACTTCTACTGGTGTTGTTCCTTGAAGAATCTCAAGATCCGGTATTGCTGAAATTGCCGCTTTCTTTTGTCATCAAATGTGCTGATGATCTAAACCTTCAAGGGTGGTCTTGGAGTCACAAACAGGAGAGTTTGTGCTACTAAACCTTTGAGTGGGATCTCAAAGTCACAAGCGTGGGTGTTTGTGTTTTGTAAAGGTTAAGCAAAGAAGTAGTCCGTGGTCTCGGAGCTGTCACGTGGTCGTGGTAGTAAGTTTCCTACAGGCAGGTAGCAATAGGATGTTAGTGGTCTAAGTCGCTATTGTGTAAACTTCAATTCTTTCTAGTGGATTTGCTATTTTACCTTGAGGATAGCTAGGTTAAATCCTCCCCAGGTTTTTTACCGGTTTGATTTTCCTGGGTCATCAGATCTTTGTGTTCTTTATTTTCCGCTGCTTTATTGTTTATGATTATTTGTGTTTAACCTAGATATGAATAATAAACCTAAGTATTCACTTGGTTAATTAATTAGGTTAAACAATCTAGTTTACAGGGGTTTAAAACAAACTTACAGCCTGCAATATTCATATGCACTGTCCTGATTGCAGGCAACAAGATCGGGCTAGTTGCAGTGAACAAGTATGCAAAATCTATAACCCAATTGAATTATCAAGTCGGCTTTGTATTAGTATTTATGTGGGTGTGTGTTTTTTTTTTTTTTTTTTTTTTTTTTTTTTTTTTTTTTGAGGGGGATGTATAATTTATGTTGGGAAACCATTTTAATCTTATGCAGTAGTGATGGAGCTCTTTTTCCTCTTCCTCATTTCGCTACTCTTGGTTTATTCCATTTATTTTGGCATTTGGACTTTAGCTTATAAAACCAAAGAAAATGTCACCGGCATGAGGCGAAGTCTCCCTCCTGGAAGTTTTGGTTGGCCAATTATTGGTGAAACCCTTCAATTTATTGCTGCACACTATGAGGGAACTGTAGATAAATTTGTCTCAAAGAGAGCAACCAAATATTCCTCCAAAGTATTCAAGACTTCTCTTCTTGGAGAGAATTTTATTGTTTTTTCGGGCACAGCTGCGAATAGATTCATTTTTTCAAATGATAACAAATTGTTCGCACGTTGGCGACCTCCATCAGTTCAAAAACTCTTCCCCTCCACGCAATTTGTACCCATTGAACATGATGCTGCCAAGGCCAAGAAGTTTATATCCTTGTTCTTCAAATTCAATGAGGCTCAAAAATTAGTGGCATCAATTGACTCTATTTCAAGAAACCAATTGAAGAATAATTGGGAAGGCAAAGATGAAGTCAAAGTACATCCTCTAGTAAACATGTACACATTCACATTAGTCTGTCATTTATTTTTGAGCATCAATGACACTGAAAAGGTATCAAAGCTTTTGTACCACTTCAATAATCTATCCGATGGCATAATATCGGTACCTTTAAGCATCCCCGGTACACCATTTCATCGTGCAACCAAAGCGATAGAATCTCTTAGGAAAGAGATTTATTTGATTATTAAGGAGAGGAGGGAAGCCTTGGCAAAGAATTTAGCATCTCCAACACAAGATGTGCTATCACAGATGATTGCTGTGCCGTTCGATGATGGGTTCATGCCAGAATTGGAGATTGCAGACAAGATTTTGGCATTTCTAATTGGTGGCCAAGATACTACTACTGCCACAATCACTTTTGCTATGAAATATCTCGCAGAGATGCCTCACCTCTACAATGAAGTTTTAAAAGGTATATTTTAATATTTTGGTAAAAGTTCAATGTGCATCTTCTACATTTGAGATCATTTTCGTGTTAATACTTAATTTTAATTTTATCAATTTTGTTCTCCAATTTTGAAAATGTTGTCATTGTAGTTTACCGTCTACTTCTGTTTAAAAAAAAAAAAAATTGTTGATAGCCCTCTGTTGTTATTTTCTAATTTAAAAGCAATTAAAAAAAAAATCCTTTTTAATAAAAATATAAAATCTTTTTGTAAATAACTTTCTGTTACGTTATCTATGGTAGTGTAATAGTCAAGAACTCAAGATCGATGGTACTGGGTGATGGTTGTGAACAGGTCTTAAATTTTCTTAAAAAAAATTAACATTAGTTAGTTTTTTTTTTTTTTTTTTCATTTGAAATAAGTTTTAGTAACTTTTTAATATTTTCAAATATAACGGTTAGTGACATATTTTCTAACGACAATAGACAAGAGGACTTCATTGATAACAATTGCAAACTTTGGGGATGAAGTTGACTAAATTTAAATACAGGCAATAGAATGATAGTTATCCAAAACTTATAGGGTTTAAAATGAAGTTAGGGTGTGTTTGTTTGGAGGTGAAATAGGGTAGATGAAAAACTTTGGAAAGAAAATGGAAAGGAAAACTTTTTTGGTAGGTGTTGATTGTTTGGTAGGAGGGAGGGGATGGAAAAAAATTGGTAGGGCCAAGTGTTTTCTCCCCAGAACCACCAAAATGTTTTCTCTCCAAAATGCATAGAAAATTGAGTGAGAGGAATTTTATAGGAAAATGATTGAAAATGCCCATGTGCAAGTGCACATGAACTTGTCCAATCCGTTGCTTTTTTTTTTTTTTTGGTCTGGTTTGGTCTGTACGTTGCTTCTTGCCCTCTTCATTTTTTTTTTCTTTTCTTTTTCTCTTTTGCTTTCTTTTGTGATTTTTTGTTTTTGTTTTTGTTTTAATTGGAATCATTTTATAACAAGAGTATATGAGTAAATTTATACAAACACATTTTTCCATCTCTCTACTTTTCCACTCCTAACCAAACAAAAATGAGGGAAATTAAAATCTTTTCTATCCTCTCATTTTTCCACTCTCCTCACCATTTTCTTTCTTCCTACTTTTCCACTTCTCCACCATAGTCTAATTTCTTGGCGTCAATAGCCAAATAGCACATTTTTGCAAACTTGCAATCTACCATTGTTTCGGAAATATGTAGGGATCTACCACTTTTTGGGTATTCGAGTTTAGCGAAATCGAGTTTTCCATGGTACTTGAGTTTAGTACCATGGAAAAAATTTTCAAAATTTTTTAGAGTATATTTTTTCAAAGAACTTGAGTTTTTGGAACTCGAGTTTCACGTCAAACTTGAGTTTCATAAATTCGAGTTTCAAAAAGGTGGTAGATCCCTATATATTTCCAAAACAGTGGTAGATTGCTAATTTTTTTGCTAAATAGTGATAGTGGGCCATTTTTGCCCTAATTTCTTCATTCAATGTAGAAATACATCTTTGTTTTTAGTTCATACATCTAGATGAAGAACTCACGAAACTTCTTTTGCATGATAGAGCAAAGAGAGGTCACAGCATTAATGAAGCCAAGAGAAGTACTATGTTGGGATGACGTACAGAAAATGAGATACACATGGAACTTTGTGAACGAAGTAATGAGGCATACAACAATAATTCCAGGTGCTTACAGAGAAGCCAAGACAGACATCAACTATGAAGGTTATGTCATTCCCAAGGGATGGAAGGTATATAATTTTTTAGCTAGATAGTCTCCTTACATTTAGTATGTGTCAAATTCGATTAAATTACATTGTTGTTTCTTAAAGTTTGAGGTTGTTCTCATTTTGGTCTCTTCAGTTACAAAATTTTCATTTTGGTTCACTAAATTTCATTTTGTTGTCAAAATAGTCATTTTGTACATCTCGATTGTTGATCTGACCGATAAGTGTGAATAAAAGGAAGTTGTTTCTTCTTTTTTACCCTCTCTCCAAATAGCTAGATCGGTAATGGAAATAAATGAAAGAAACATTTTGAAAATGTTATCAAAATTGTCGGACCAAAATGAAAAATCTCAAACTTAGGAGACCAAAATTAAAACAACCCCAAACCTAAATTGGTCAAAAATGTATTTTGTTGACAAATTTTGATATATTGAATTGAAGTGTGCATTCTACTTGTTTTTCAGATATATTGGAGTGTGGGTTTTACCCAACATAATTCTGAGTACTTCTCAGAACCAGAAAAGTTTAATCCCATAAGATTTGAAGGAAGTGGACCTCCTCCTTACTCACATGTTCCTTTTGGGGCAGGACCTTTAATGTGCCCTGGAAAGGAGTATGCTAGAATGACCATTCTTGTCTTCCTTCATTATGCAGTGAAAATGTTCAAATGGGAACCAATTCTTCCCAATGAGAAACTAAAGTTCAAGTTGGCCTGCATTCCAGCAGAGGGCTTCCCTGTTCGCCTTTCTCCGCACCAGAATTAAGTAGGTTTTTGTAGTTTAATTTTTTTCTATATGATTTTTATTTTACTTTAATATTTTTAATAATCAAGAATATTTTTTAGTACCAAAGAAAACACATGGTACATCAAGGTTTAAATTTCTGTCCAATGCATTGGACATAATATACATGATGCAAACGTTTGTCCAATTTGCACTGGACACGATACTTTGCAGACACGTGTCAGCATCATACCATTTCCTGTGCATTAGTGGATTTGTTTAAATAAATGGGGCCTTAGGACCTTTTATAATTTCTTGGGACATCAATGGCTTTGTTTATATAATGGGGCCTTGGGACCTTTTATAATTTCTTGGGACAAGTGGAGCATAAAACTCCTAGTATAAAATTGATGCAAATATACCCCCATCTGGTACATAGAACATTGTTAGCTGCACAAAAAGGGAAACAACTATTCAACTCCATCCTGGCCTTAGTCTTCTTGTTGCTTTCACTATTTTGCTTTCTATGCTGATATTTCCTTGATGATATTGATGACAATAATGCCAGCATGCACTGATTTAAGTAACTTCAATTGCTGGGTTGTGGGTTATACTATGTGGGTATCACTATGATTGGAAATATATAAGTTTGTATAAGTTTTGTTAAAAGAAAGTAGTAGAATTGATGCTCATTTCATTATTGGGTTCTAGGTTGTGTTTAATGTTGAGATGCTACTCTTTAGGAGTGGAATAATAAAAAAAAGAAGGGGCTGGACAGCCAGCCTTAAGTTGGTTATTTGGTTCCCTTGGGAGCAAATTGTCTAAATTCCTAATAGATTGTGTTATATTGATAAAACCCAGAGAGGGATTGTGAAATAAAGGTTTAATGTTGATATCATGTACTAATAAGTTGTTTTGAAAATAGGTGATGAAAGTGTAATTATGTCTAAGTGATTGTTGCACATCAAGTGTTTGATAAGTTACCTCGATGAGTTATGAGGTTAAGTTTACTTGACCTGTGGTTGGGTATGAGTGCATTTGTAACTTGTGGATGTTGGGATGTCTAAGGTCTCTACAATTGTGTCTAATAGTGTCATTAAGGTTGAAATTTTGAAATAAGAATAAGGTTTCATAGTCCTTTTAAATTGGGTCAATCGGTGCTAAAGAGACTAAAAAATTCATGTTTCCTGGTGAAAGTTTGGGAATTATAAAAACTGTTTCAACAGAATTTTAAGGGTATTAATATTGATAGGCCAAGAATGTATTGACCCTTTTGGTAAATTAATTAATTAATTAGCCAAGTTAATTAATTAAATTCAATTACATGCAATAAGAGTGGTAGCACAAACAAATCACCAACTAAGTTAAATGCAGTGGACAATAAATTTGACACAAGTTACGAATGGGGGAAACCACTAAGGCAAAACTTCACCGGGTGAATTTAAGGTCACCACTCCCGAGTATCTATTATTATTAAAACAAGCGGTTACAAGTAAAAGGAATCCTAGTACCTAATACCAACTTATAGTTGAACCCTTACCCCAATATTTAATTAGACTTGTAATGTAGCGACAATCTCTCCTTTCAATGCATGGCTCCTAATACGTGATTGACGAATGATGCACGGATCCCAGTACGTGACTAACACACCAACTTGAGAAAGATGTTGGCTACAAAGTTTTTTAGTTCACCCAACAACGAAGATCAAGAAGCTCTTTGGTTACAAAACCGTTGGTGCAAAGACACAGTAACTTCTACAAAGAGGAAGATAAACTAGGGCTAATTGTCTCCGTTCATAATATGCATGTATAATCACTTTGCTTCAAGTTGCATCACCTTGCAGCCCTTTGATGGCCCTTAAAATAATCCTAATATATGTCTAGGGTTGTGAGAAAAGAAACCCTACACAAATACACATGGATATACGTGAAATCAGATCTGAAAATCTGAATTTCGTAATTTACGATAGATTCAGCTTCCGTCGAGTTGCTGTGTAGCATTAGCATTAAACCTCAATAGATATGACTTGTCGAACTATCTGTCGAGTTTTAATGAACAACACTACTTCACTTGTTTCTTGGACATATTTGTATGGCTTCAATACTAAACTTGAACTTTTATTCCTTGAAGTACTAAACTCATCCTAGATCTACCAATTACAAGTAAAGTGCGTTTTGTCAAAGGATTAGCCAATTTACATAACATATGTTTCTAACATGTCTCGTATATGTCCTAACAATCTCTCCCTTTGGCAATTCGTGACCACAACAAACAAATGAATTATGAGAGAAGTCTTAAATCACTAAAATCATAACCACTTGTTGAATACAATAAAATCTAATCCTAACACAAACTCTAGAAAACCTTTGCAAGAAGAAAGTTCAAGACATGGTAGATTTTCACAACCTGTCTTTCTGAAACACTACAAAACTCATCATGGTATCTTAGTGTGAAATAGAAATAAAGGATTGCATACATAAAGAAACATGTGTATAAAGATAGAAAAGAAACAACACATAAAGAGATAGGTGAAAAACAACATACATCATCATATATATGAAAATAAATACAATGTATTTCATAAATAAATTGTCACAAGACCAGTGTGCAAGAGGATCATGTAACTAAAGAGAAAGAAAAGAAAAGTACATAAGATTCTCACTATATCCCTCAAAATATAGACACTCCCTCTAACAAAAATGTCCTATGCTAACTCTCCCCCTAACAACAAGACTACTCTCATCATCCAAAACTACTCCCTTTTTTGTCACGAATGACAAAGGGTAAGTCACTAAGAGGTCATCATCTCTTCATCACTAGAAGAGCTAGCATTCTCATCCCCATCATCATCATCAGCACCATCATTGCCGTCCTCATCTGCCAAAGCCTCGGGAGAAAGAGAGGGAGAAGTGGTGAAACCACTGAGGTGAGCATGTCGTTGTGCAATACGACTGACACGGGTATTCAACTGATATAACTTATCATTGAGAGTGTCAAGGCGAGCATCCATGTGTTGAAGCTGCGACATGATGGCCTCGAGAGTCACACTGCCACCCGAGGAAGAAGGAGCATAGGTGGAAGAAATGGTGGAGGTTGGAGGATTAGTCTTCTTCGTCCGTGGCCACTTCGGTTGAAGTTGGGCCTTGCTTTGTTGAATTGAAGCTGCGTTGATGGCAACTATGACAGTGTAGTAGGGAGAATCAGGAATAGGGAACGAAAAATGG
The DNA here is from genome assembly GCA_033629205.1 of Lithocarpus polystachyus. NCBI lineage: Eukaryota > Viridiplantae > Streptophyta > Magnoliopsida > Fagales > Fagaceae > Lithocarpus > Lithocarpus polystachyus. Next base: position 11,798,293 of record CM066172.1, on the reverse strand, counting down.
CAAAGAATCCGCGTGATAGCCGAAGGAAAAATGAGCTTATCACGGGTCTCCGTATCCTGATAAACATCAATGAAGGAAGTGGGGAAGTTAATAGAAAGATCCTCTAAAAAGGACAACAAAAATCAAGCACGAGCCTTTGTGATAGAGTTGTAGTGAGACAGTGGAGTAAGAACAAATGTCATCACCATATTAACGAATCTTGGACCTTTTGCAAAGCCCGAGCATGGGTGTTTTGACGCTCACCCCATATGGAGGGTGTCTCACAGAAATGAGATAGAAGCTTGTCTTTGGACACAGTCCTCAGACACTAACAATCGGGGTAATCAGGATGTGATACCTTTGGGACATGTAGTATCTCAGATTTAAGATTTGAAGTGACTATTATATGTGTACCTCTGAATGTCATGGAAAACTGAGGTACATAGGTATCAATACCGTGTACATTGGAGTAAAACTCTTGTATAAACACGATAAGGCACCTCAAGGGTATCTCACAAAAAGATTCCCATCCTCGAGTTCGAATGACACCGGGTAGAGGAGCGTCGAAAAAGTCCGACAAAATGACATGGTGCTCTAGATGAATGCCACATCTCTGAAGTTCTTAAGGAAGTCCTGCTCGGCCTTCCCATCAAGGAACCGAACGTGAAGGGTGTAGGATCAAATGAAGAAGACCCGGAGTAGATTTGCGCTTAGGTGCCATGCGTAGTTTATCCGAAAGAGAGAGAGAGAGAGAGAGAGAGAGAGAGAGAAAACACATCACCAATAAAACAAAAAAAGAAAGAAAAGAGAGAATACGTATGCATGAAATATACATGAACATGTGACGTGCAAAAATAAATACTGTAAGTTCGTTTAGACCCCTTAAACCCAAACAGATTAACCTAGTTATTTAGCCAAGTGATTAAATTAGGTAAATTATTCAAATCTAGGTTAACACAAATAAATCAAATCATGTAAAAGTGCGGAATAATAAAGAACACATGATATGATGACCCAGGAAAACCAAACCGGTAAAAAACCTGGGGAGGATTTAATCTAGCTATTCTCAAGGTAAAACGAATTCACTGTGAAAGAATCGAAGTTTACACAATAGAGACTTAGACCACTAACATCCTATTGCTACCTGCTTGTAGGAAACTTACTACCATGACCACGTGACAGCTCCGAGACCACGGACTCCTTCTTTCCTTGAATTCTTCAGCAAAGCACAAGCAACCTGCTTGTATAGCTTGAAGCTCTTTTGATTCTGCAACTGTATGATTTACCAATCTCTTGACATGAATCTAGAGTTTGGAAACCCTAAGTGTATGTGAAGGTAAACACCTTTAGATCTAACAATTAGATTCACAAACACAGCATTCAGAACTCTAAAAACGTGGCTAGGGTTTTCCCTTATATACTTAGGGCAAAATATAAAACCCTATACATTAAATGGGCTAGGGCTGAGTTGGAAAATTCTGCAGAAAAAATGTTCTGCACGATTTTCGATTGGTCGAGTTTAATTCTCGATCGATCGAGTCAGGCAGAAGTGCACAGTAAATTCTGCAGTTAACTCGATTCCAACTTTACATAAAAAGCCATACTTTGAGCAAGTCTAACACACAACTCAAAGAATGTTTTGATCATGGTTTGCCAACATTACAAATTGAAGTTCTAATACATTAGTTCCTAATTCTTAGAACCTAACAAATACATCATGGGTAAAACCCAATCCAAACATATCAGCACACATTTCAACATAATCAAACACACATCTAAATGCATGAAACATTGTTAAAATGCAAATGAAACGCAATGCATGATCATATATCATAAAATACACAAAGCTCAACCCAAAAATTTCAAGAAAAACTCGAAAACCCCAAAAATTTTCAAAATCCCCAAAAACCTAGGTCTAAAATACATGAATGCATGAAAATGAGGGTTTAAGAACTTACTAGAGGATTAAGGCTTGATCTAGGCTGAAAATTGTGTGGGTAGAGAGATAGGAGTCAAAGAGAAGTGTTTGGAATGAGAGAGAATGATTTTTTGTCGAGAGAGAAGTGAGAAAATGAAAACCGAATCGCACCTCAGCTATATATAGAAAAACGCATCTCGATAGATCGAGGAGCTATCGAGATCTGTCGAGCACTAAATCTCGACAAAAATGAATCTATAAAGGTGCTGTTGAGGATCTATTGACGGTAAAAGTACCTCGATGGATCGAGAAGCTGTTGAGAATCTATCGGCCAAACAGAAAGTTTCTCGATGGATTGAGAAGTTGTCGAGAAGTTATCGAGACAAATTCCAGAAAGTTCAATGGATCAAAATAACAGTAACTTTTGTCGAGAAAGGAAGTCTAAAGGGCTCGATAGATAAGAATCTGTCGAGCTTGAAGAAAAGGAGTTTTTCAAAGAGTGGAAAAACACATAGAGATGAATGCAACAAGCAAGCTACTCAAACATAGATCCAATCAACATGTTAAGCTCTCAAAAACATCTCTCAATAAAAAAATACAAAGCATGCATGAGCCAAAACACACACACACACACACACACACACACACACACACACACACACACTAAACAAGTCTATCCAATTTTATATTTCAAAAACAAGTTATGACAGTTTAGTGAGCATACATTAATACATGTATTACTTGTGATGGCCAAATCACATTGTACCTACACATGTATAAAAAATAACAAAGAATTTACATGTTGTGTGTGAAAACATAGCAAGAGTGCATAAGTGTCTCATATTATGACAAACTGAGATACGAGAAAATCACATACACTCACACACAATCATAATTGCTTGATGGGAACTATCACCTTCGAGGTACATCCTATAACTCCCATATCTCCTAGAAACACGCTTGCAACCATATTTAAAAGCATATTGATTCTTTTTGCTTTTGATTTCTTTGCATATTCTTTTTCTTTTTGAGCATATCATGCATGGGCATATAAGAGAGAGAAAAAAAATACCCAATTATGTTAAGCCACAAACATCACAATTTTACTATGTCGAAGCACACATATGTTATACTTGATTGGGGGGCTTTAGTGGTGAAATAGTTATTTATGCCTTTCTCTTAGGATTTTTTTTTGTCATTCTCGTCGAAAAGAGTGATATGAGTGTTAAGTATAGGAGATTACTTAATCGTACTCACCATAAACACGAGCAACAAAGCTCACTTGCTTAGTTGTGCATTAAGATGCTCATCTAAGCTACGAAAGATATAAGGTTTAGAGAACTTTGTTTCAATGGCCATCCAAGGTACACGAGTACCAATGAACACAAAACACATAGTGTTTTTGTATTTTTCTGATTTTTCAATTTTTTTAATTTTTTTGTTTTTATGAAAAACGAAATAAAGAAAAACTGAAAACAAACAAACAAAAACGTGTTAAAAAAAAAAAAACAAAGCATAAAACTAGACTGGCTCAAAATAAGAAAGCAAAACATACAAGTAATGCATAAACTTAAGGGGAGAGAGAGAAAAAGTGACTAAATCACTTTGAGTTTTTTTCCTTTTACATCTTGGAAGAACCTTTTCTTTGAGCAAACCTTTGATCCGGTGATGAGGGGGATGAATTGAAACCGTTCAAGTTCAGAAGGAACGTGAGGGCCTTAAGAAGATCTCCAAGAGGAGCAAGAGAAGATGGAAACTGATTTTGGTTTACGGACGAGAGCATACTATTACTTTGTTGAGTGGCTAACCAGTTGTAGCAATTTGGACAAGTATGCCTGAAGCTCCACACTGATGACAGAGATGCGGCTTCTTCGGTTGAGACTTTTTGTTGTTAACCTTCTTAGTCTTAGGGTGTCTAGTCTCTTTCTTCGAGAGCATACTATTACTTTGTTGAGTGGCTAACCAGTTGTAGCAATTTGGACGAGTATGCCTGAAGCTCCACACTGATGACAGAGATATGGCTTCTTCGGTTGAGACTTTTTGTTGTTAATTTTCTTAGTCTTAGGGTTTCTAGTCTCTTTCTTTTCAACCTTAAGGTGTGCTCCTCGAATAGATTTGCTCTTGTCTATGTTCTCGCTAGCTATTTCAGTTTTACATTCATTGTTCTCAGAATTAACATTGTTAGCAGGTGAGACAAACACAGTTGTACTAGATGAGGCAATATTAGAAGAAGAGAAATCATACACCAAACCGGTTTTGTCAGAAGCAGTTTTCTAAAAGCTAAGCATCGCATCAAGCTTAGCATTGGAATTCCTCTCCAATTGTGCTCTAACCTGGAACATTTTTGCTTTAAGCTTCTTTATCTTTCAGCAAGAAAGTTGTTCTCGAACCGCAAAGCTCCAATAGTTTGATTTGCTTCATCAACCTTTGTAGAGAGCTCCTTTCGGTTTAGCTCTATATCACTCAGCTTTTTAGTGGCCTGCCTATACAGTTTCTCATGCTTCTCAGAAACCTTGTACAATTTTGCATAGGCTGTATGGATGCCATCATGTTCATCCATTTTCTCAAACTTAGATACCACTAAGTCCTCTTCTTCATCTTTTGTTTTCGTAACCCCTTTAGTAGGATCAACTGTAGCAGTGAAGGCATTTAAAATTCCCTCGTCATCACTGTCATCTGACTCAATCTTAGGCTTGGTGTCACTCAAGGTAGCAGCAAGAGCCTTTCTTTTCTCAATTGACTTGAGATATGTTGGACATTCTTGTTTCATGTGTCCAAAATCTGGACATCCAAAGCACTTTGGTACAGAGGGAATAGCGTACTGACCGCCATCCTTAGCATCCTTCTTTTCTCTGTCTTAGCTCTTGAAATAAGAAGAACTAGATCGCTTAGGGTCCTTATCAAATCCTTTCGCATTGGCATTCTTCATGAACTTCTTGAATTGCCTAGTGATGTAGGATTTCATCTTGGAATTTTCATCATCAGAAGACTCAACGATCTCATTGCATTTGGCATTCAGTGTCATGCTCTTGCTTTTGCTTCCTTTCCCAATTCTAGTCAAACCCAATTCATAGGTTTGCAAGTTGCCAACCAGTTCCGTCAAAGGAATAGAGTCAATATCCTTTGATTCTTAAATGGTAGTGATCTTGACATGAAATCTCTCAGGTAGAGACTTTAGCACCTTTCTTACAACCTTGGGTTCGAGAATGGTTTTCCCAAGATTATAGGCTGAGTAGACTATGTCCTTCAGCTTGGCATAGAACTCATCAAAAGACTCATCCCCCTCCATTTTTATCTCCTCAAAGCTAGTAGTGAGCCTTTGGAGCTTTGAATCCTTGACAGCCTTAGTCCCTTCATAGGTTGTCTAGAGGATAGTCCATGCTTCCATAGCAGTTTCAGTAGAGGGTATCTTCTTGAACTCCTCATTAGTGACTGCATTGAATAGAGCATTCAATGCTCTGTTGTTGAAGTTTGCTGCTTTGATCTTGGTATCATCCCAATCAGCTGGCGCTTCCTTTGGCTTAGTCCAACCAATCTCCACAGCTTGTCACACCTTCTCACCTAAAGACTGCAATAAAGCTCTCATGCGATTTTCTAGTATGCATAGTTAGTGCCATAAAATAAAGGAGGTATAATAAGTGACTGTCCTCTATCAATGACAAATAGGGGTCAATGGATCACCCAGCAAAGATTAATCCTAATTAGATAGTGCCCACTATGATATAACTTGATAGACCAAGAATATATTGACCACTTTGGTAAATTAATCAATTTATTGGCTAAGTTAATTAATTAGATTCAATTACATGCCATAAGCGTGGTAGCACAAACAAATCACCAACTAAGTTAAATGCAGCGGAAAATAAATTTGACACAAGTGATTTATTTAAGAATGGGCAAAAACACTGAAGCAAAATCCCACCAGGTAAATTTAAGGTCACTAGTCCCGATAATCCACTATTATCAAAACAAGCAGTTACAAGTAAAAGAAATCCCAGTATCTAATATCAACCTACAATTGAACCTTTACCCTAATACCCAATTGGACTTGTAATGTAGCGGCAATCTCTCCTTTGAATACACGGCTTCCAGTACGTGACTAACCAATGATGCATGGATCGCAATACGTGACTAACACACCAACTTGAGGAAGATGTTGGTTGTAAAGTTCTTCAGTTTATCCAACAATGAAGACCAAGAAGCTCATTGGTTACAAAACCGTTGGCGCAAAGACGAAGTAGATTTTACAAAGAGGAAGATAAACTAGGGCTAATTGTCTCCGGTCACATTATGCATGAATAATTACTTTGCATCAAGTTGCATCACCTTGCATCCCTTTGATGATCCTTAAAATAATCCTTATATATGTCTAGGGTTTTGAGAAAAGAAACCCTACACAAATACACATGGATATGGTGAAATCAGATTTGGAAATATGAATTTCGTAATTCTCGATAGATACAGCTTTTGTCGAGCATTAACATTAAACCTCGATAGATATGACCTGTCGAGCTATCTGTGAACAACACTTTTTCACTTGTTTCTTGGACAGATTTGCATGGCTTCAATACTAAACTTGAACTTTTGTTCCTTGAAGTACTAAACCCATCCTAGATCTACCCAATTACAAGTAAGGTGCGTTTTATCAAAGGATTAACCAATTTACATAACATATGTTTCTAACAAGTCTCACATATGTCCTAACAAATATGATATTTAGTGAGAAGTTTGATAATTTCAAGATTTTATTTAATTGGGTGCTTAGTGATTGTGTTTTAGGCTTACAACTTCCTTGTTTGGGGTCATATTGGTAAAGACAATTTGTAAAATTAGTGTAAGCCATAAATACCTTGATTCAACACTTGAAAACAATATAAGAACTTTATTCTTATTAAGATATATATATATATATATATGAACTTTATTTGGGTGGTCCCTAGGGGCTGGAGCTATTACCGGTACAATGGGAACTTCATATATATATATATATATATGAACTTTATTTGGGTGGTCCCTAGGGGCTGGAGCTATTACCGGTACAATGGGAACTTCATATATATATATATATATATGAACTTTATTTGGGTGGTCCCTAGGGGCTGGAGCTATTACCGGTACAACGGGAGCTTATTTTGGAGGTTAAGGATCAGTTAACTTAATATGTAAAACAATAGGTTTCGGTGTCCACTTTAGGGCAATGATATGGTCAAGGTATAAAAACTTTTGGTGGACTAAAAGTGGAGTTGATTACTAAGTTACTACTTTTACCCTTTGGAGGGTTGTTCAATTTCCTCATATTCAGAAATATTACCACGTTCTCAACCAAATTGCTCAAATCATCCTTTGAATTAACAGTGGCAATAGCCATAAAGGCCCTATAATTTCCTTCATTGTCACATTCTCCTTTAGTGTCTGAATTTAAGCTGTCAGAATCACTAAGGGTAGTGGCAAACACTTTACCCTTCCCTCTCAAATAGTTAGGACACTCCTTCTTGAGATGTCTATGGCCATTGCATTCGTAACACACAATTCCTTGAGGGGATTGAGACTCTTTCCCATCTTTCTTCTTAAACTCCTTCCTATCACCTTTGGAGGATGAAAACTTCCCTTTGCTGAACGGTTTCCCACTATTCTTCATCTTTAGAAATTTTCAGAAGTTCTTTGCAAGGAATGCTACCTCCTTCTCCACATCATCTTCTTCGGAGGAGTCATCCATTCTCTCGGTGATTGTTTTGAGAGTAAGAGATTTGCTCGACTTGTGAGAAGGCAGTCCCAGCTCATATGTTTGGAGTGATCCAATAAGCTCTTGGATTTTGATTTCATCCAAATCTTTACTTTCTTCTATAGTTGTGACCTTCGCACGGAAGCTCTCTGGTAAGGACCTCAAAATCTTTCCCACCACCTTAGCAGCCTTAATCTTCTCTCCAAGATTGAGCTTAGCAATTACGATTTCATTGAGCTTCCCATAGAATGAGTCAAAGGACTCATCCTCTCCCATCTTGAGCTCTTCAAATCTGGTGGTAAGCATTTGGAGCTTCGTGTCCTTGACTTTCTTGGTACCATCATAGGTAGTCTCAAGAATCTTCCAAGCTTCCTTGGCTATCTCCACATGTGATATCCTGTGAAATTCATTAGTAGACACACCACAGGATATAGCGTTAATAGCTTTACTGTTTGCGTTAGCTAAAGCAAGAGCTGCCTTGTCCCATTTGGACTTGGCTGTCGTGGGTTTAACATACCCATTCTCGATGGAGTCCTATACCGACTCATCTATAGCACACAAGAAAGCCCTCATACGGACCTTCCAAAAGGCATAATTGCTCACATCAAAAAAATGGTGGGGCATTAAGAGATTGTGACCGGTCTATCACAAAGGGTCAAGGATTACACTTAGGTGGTAAAACCACAGCACAGCAAGTGTACCTACTCTGATACCAATTGAAAGCTCGAAAATGTGTTAAAAACACAAGAGTTGTTTAGACCCCCAAATTCTTATTTTTTTCGAAAATAAGAATTTGAATAGACCTACTAATTGTTTGAGTAGTAAATTATTATTTAATTTCACTTTAATTTTGGCTAAGATAGCATTGTAATTTTGTGATGAGTTTTGATTATTATGATAATTTCCTTATTGTTGCTACACTCCTGTTGAGCCACATTACCACATTAGCAACCATGTCATCCACTTATTTTCTATATTTTATTTTCTCTATTTAAACTTTTCTTCCCCCCTATTCTCAAAAAAAAAAAAAAAAAAAAATCTTATTCTCTCTATTAATTCACACCTACTGTTACATTTTTTCCAACATTTTCCCTTCTTTTTTTGTCTCTTTATCTCCCCACTACTCTCAACTTTACTGTTACACTTTCTTTCTGTTTCTTATATTTTGGCTCTTCTTCTCCCAATTTCGTTTTGTATAAATTTGATATTATTTTTCTCATTCAGTCCATATTCCCCCCCCTCCTCACAAAACTGTGAGTACTCTCTCTCTCTCTCTCTCTGGATTTTTGTTCTTTCTTGTACCTCTAATTAAGGTTCATGGTTCTTTTTTCTTTCATTTTTAATATGTGTTTTGGTTTTTTTTTTTTTTTTTAATTTCAGATTAGAAAGTCTTCTCTTTCCCTTTTATAACTTTTGTAGAATTTTGGTTTGGGTTAATACTTAGTTTCTTTTGAAAATATGAATTTGAATATGCCTACTAATTGTTTGAGTAATAAATTATTATATAGTCTATTTTTTATTCATTTTGTTTCATTTTAATTTTGGCTAAGATAGCATTGTAATTTTGTGATGAGTTTTGATTATTATGATAGTTTCCTTATTGTTGCTACACTCTTGTTGAGTCACATCAGCAGCACGTCATCCATTTATTTTCTATATTTAAACTTTTCTTCCCCCCTATTCTTAAAAAAAAAAAAAAAAATCTGTTCCTCTCTCTATTAATTCACACCTACCGTTACACTTTTTTTTTGTTTCTTATATTTTGACTCTTCTTCTCCTCATATCATTTTGTAAAAATTTGATATGATTTTCCTCATTCAGTCCATATTTTTCCCCCACAAAACTGTGAGTACTCTCTCTCTCTCTCTTTCTCTCTCTCTCTCTCTCTCTTTGTGGATTTTTGTTTTTTCTTATACCTCTAATTAAGGTTTATGGTTCTTTTTTTTTCTTTCTTTTTTAATATGTGTTTGGGTATTGTTTGTTTGTTTTTTTTTTTTTTTTTTTTTTTCTAATTTCATATTAGAAAGTCTTCTCTTTCTCTTTTATAGCTTTAGTTGAATTTTGGTTTGGGTTAATACTTAGTTTCTTTTGGATATAGGAATTTGAATATGTCTACAAATTGTTTGAGTAATAAATTATTATAAAGTATATTTTTTATTCCTTTAGTTTCATTTTAATTTTGGCTAAGATAACATTGTAATTTTATGATGTGTTTAGATTATTATGATAATTTCCTTATTCCTTAAAAGATGAGAAATTTGAATAATAAATTTGAAACTTATAAAGTTTAGTTGTATATTAGGCAAATATAATACACTAAAATAGAAGTTAGAAGAATGTGGTTAACCTTTAAAAAAATATTAATCAAACACAAAAAAAATAATAAAGTGATATATTTGTAGAGATAAAAGATTAGAAAAAGATACTTGTAAAAATCTTTAAAAGAAAATAAGCAATACTTAAAGTAATTATTACTTTTTATATATCACATCTTATTACATAATAATAATATTCCCACGCATCGCGTGTGCGTCTGCGGCTAGTTTAATTAAGTGTGTGTTTGGATATCCCTTATTTTGCAAAAAACTAAAAATTTATAGCTGAAAACAATAAAAAAATAATTTATGAGTTACTATTCATGGCTAAATGTACTGTACATTTGCCTTAATGCATTGTTCATGTCCATGAACAGTGCAAGAGGCATTGGTCAAAAAAAAAAAAGAAAAAGAAAAAGGCAAAAATGCCAGACGTGAGGAGCAAAACGCTATCCAAATGAGGCTTAAAAGCCAATTATTTGGCACAAAGGATAACAAAATCTTCATACACAATAGCTTTTCCATGCATTGCACTTATTAGTGACTGATATATTATATAATAAAAGTTGGGTTTAGAAGCCATTTTTGCATCAAGTGGTTACTCTCACTAATTAGTAAATTAATTATATAGTTTTTGTTAGGATATGTTTCCATAATTAAGGGATAATATTTAAAATTTTTTTAATTTAGGTAAAAAAATTTCATTTAAATTTCAACAAAGTTAAATTCTATTCAAACTAAAAGTCTATTATAAAAAAATTTTGAACTTAAATCCCACAACATCCCATGTTTTATTTTTTATTTTTAAATAAACCTACACTTTGACTAAGGGATAAGATTTGAAAATAATTTAAAACAAATTTGAATTCTATTATAAAAAATTTCTAAACTTAAATCCCACACAATACACGTTGTTGTTTTTTTCCCCTCAAGTTGCATGATTTAACAATAATTTAAAATAAATTAAAATTCTATACAAAATAAAAGTCTATTAATAAAAATTTCTAAACTTAAATCTCACACAACCCACACTTTTGTTTTTGTTTTTTTTTTTCCTCAGGTTGTGTGATTTAAAAATAATTTATATTCTGTTCAAACTAAAATTTTATTATAAAAAATTTCTAAACTTAAATCCCACACAACCCAAGCTTTTGTTTTTTTTTTCTTCAAGTTGCATATTTTTTAAAAATAATTTAAAACAAATTTAAATTCTATACAAATTAAAAACTATTATAAAAAATTTCTAAACTTAAATCTCACACAACCCATGATTTTGTTTTTGTTTTTTTTTTTCCCTTCAATTTGCATGATTTAACAATAATTTAAAACAAATTTATATTCTATTTAAAATAAAATTATATTATAAAAAATTTCTAAACTTAAATCCCATACAACCCACACTTTTGTTTTTGTTTTTGTTTTTGTTTTTGTTTTTGTTTTTGTTTTTTCCCTCAAGTTGCATCTTATTAAATTAACATTTTATTAGGATATTAAGCTACAAAACTCTTGACTAAGGGATAAAATTTAACAATAATTTAATTTAGATAAAGCTTTATCATCTATGTTTTAGAAATTTAAATTCTACTTCAACTAAAAGTCTATTATCAAAATTTTCAGAATTTTATATATATTCAGCCATGGTTTTTTGATACAATCTCTCTTAACCAATAATTCATCCCTATAATTAAATCCCACTTCATATACCTCACGTTGTTGTATTTTTTTTTTTTTTTTTCAAAATGCAACTTACTCTTATGTTTTAATCTAATAAATTTATTTTACTTATTGTTCTTTGCTTTTGAATTTGCGTGCTGGATATTATACCAAAGGAAATTTACTAGAAAGAAACAAAACAATGGACACAGATTTAAGTTTTAGTTCTCTAATGTAAATTTTTATTTTTTTATTTTCTAAATTTTTGAACTTTTTGTCTATGTTTTGATTTTGATTTTTGGTTATTGTATTTAATTTATGAGTGTGTTGATGTTTTTCAATTAGATTATCACTACCTATCAAAAAAGAAAAAAAGAAAAAAGAAAAGATTATCACTAGGAAAAATCGGTATTGAGGAACTATTTTGTTTATTATTGTTTGTGCTGACTATGGCATAAATTAAACATAACTCAAATAGGAATGATCAAACTCATTCCCTATCTCATATTAAGAATGTTAGGACATATGTGAATCATGTTAGGAACATATGTCATCTAGAATTGGCTAATCCTTTGACAAAACGCACTTTACTTATAATTTGGTAGATTTAGGATGTATTTAATACTTTAAAGAACAAGAGTTCAAGTCCAAGTCTTAAAGCCATGTCCAATAAATAAGTGAAGAAATGCTAGATTTTATAGCTCGACAGCTAGCTCGACAAATAGCATCTATCGAGGTTTAAAAGGGATCTTCAGCCCGATGCTCGACAGCTGCTCAATAGATAACCTATCTATCGAGATTTACAAAAATCAGTTTTTCAGATTTGATTTTACACATATTCGTGTATACATGTTTAGGCTTTTTTTTCTCAGAACCCTAAACATATATAAGGATTATTTTAAGGGCCGTCACATATGAGACAAGTGAGTGAAACTTGATGCAAAGGTTTTTCACAGGCATAATGGGACCAAAGACATATGCCTTAGTTCATCTTTCTCTTGAAGAAGCTGCTACGTTTATACGCCGTAGGGTTTTTGTAACCACAGAGTTTCGTGATCTTCATCATTTTGATGAACTGAAGAACTTTGCAGCCAACATCATTCTTAAGTTGGTGGTTAGTTACGTACTTAGATCTGTGCATTAATTGATTAGTCACGTACTAAGAGCCGTGTATTGAAAATGAGAGATTGTCACTATAAAACAAGTCCAATTGTGTATTAGGGTAAGAGTTTAATTGTAGGTTAGTATAAGATACTAAGATTTCTTTACTCGTAACCGCTTGTTGTGATAATAGTGAATTCTCGGGAGTGGTGACTTTAAAATCACCCGGTAGGGTTTTTGCCTGGGAGGTTTTCTCCATTCGTAAACAAATCACCGTGTCAACTTTATTTTCCGCTGCATATTAACTTAGTTGGTGATTTGTTTGTGCTACTACGTGTATTGCATGTTAATTAAATTAAGTAATTAACTTGGCTAATTAATTGGTTAATTTATCGCAAGTAGTTAATACATTTTTGGCCTATCAAGTGGTATTAGAGCCAGGTTTACTCTGATTAGGATTAATCTTTGTTGTGTGATCCATTGACCCTTGTTGTCATGGATAGAGGACAATTGTTGATTATACCTTCTTTATTTGATGGCATTAACTATGGATACTGGAAAGTATACATGAGAGGTTTCTTGCAATCAATAGATGAAAAAATGTGGAAAGCTATGGAGATATGCTGGACTAAGCCAAAGGAAGCACGAACTGATTGGGCATTGAATGCTTTATTCAATGCGGTTACGAATGAGGAGTTTAAGAAGATATCCTCTACCGAAACTACCAAGGAAGCATGGACCAACCTCCAGACAACCTATGAAGGAACCAAGGTTGTCAAGGATTCAAAGTTTCAGAGGCTTACTACAAGCTTTAAAGAGATCAAGATGGAGGAGGATGAGTCGTTTGATGAGTTCTGTGCTAAGCTCAAGGATATAGTGAACGCAACCTTTAATCTTGGGGAAACCATTCCCGAACCAAAGATTGTTAGAAAGGTGCTCATATCTCTACCCGAGAGATTTCATGCCAAGATCACCGCAATTGAGGAATCAAAGGATATTGACAAAATTCTTTTGACAGAGCTAGTTGGCAATCTGTAGACCTATGAGTTGGGTTTGACAAGGATTGGGAAATCGAGTAAGGGAAAGAGCATGGCACTAAAGGCTAAGAGCAGTGACACTAACGAGTCTTTAGATGATGAAGATTCTAAAATGAAATCCTACATTACAAGGCAGTTCAAAAAGTTTATGAAGAAGGCCAATGCTAAAGGATTTGATAAAGACCGCAAGTAGTCCAATTTGTCTCAGTTCAAGAGCCAAGACAAAGGGAAGAAGGATGCTAAAGATGACAGTCAGTACACTGTTCCTTCAGGACCTAAGTGTTTCGGATGTCAAGACTTTGGGCATATGAAACAAGAGTGCTCTACTTATCTTAAGACCATTGGGAAAAGAAAGGCACTTGCAGCTACCTTGAGCGACATTGAACTTGAGGATGATTCGAAAAATGAGGATGATGGAATCTTGAATTCCTTCACTGCCACTGTACATCCTACTGAGGGGATTGTTGAGGATGTGGATGAAGAAGAGGACTTGGTGGACTTTAAGTGTGAAAAGATGGATGAGCAAGATGACATCCACACAGTTTATGCAAAATTATACAAAATCTCGAAAAAGCATGAGAAGTTGTATAGGTTAGCCACCAAGAAGCTCAGTGATGTGGAGCTTGAACAAAAAGAAATCTCCATGAAGTTTGATGCAGTCAATCAGACCATTGGAGCACTGAGATTTTAGAATAATTTCTTGGCTGAGAAAACCAAGAAGCTTGAAGCGGAGCTGTTTCAAGTCAGAGCTCAGCTGGAGAGGGCTTCAAGTGCAAAGCTTGACGAGATGCTCAACTTTCAGAAATATACTTTTGATCGAATTGGTTTAGGGTATGATTTCTTTTCTCCTAGTATTGCTTCACCTAGTACTACTGTTTTTATTTTACCTGCTAATAATATTGAATTTGAAAACAATGATGTCAAAACTGCTTTAGCTAGTGAGAACATAGATAAGGGTAAATCTATCTTAGGAACACCCTCTAAGTTTGATAAGAAAGAGACTAAAAATCCTATGGCTAAGAAGGACAATACTCAAAAGTCTAAATAGAAGAAGCAGCATCTCTGCCATTACTGTGGAGCAATTGGACATACTCGACCAAATCGCTATAAGTGATTAGCCACTCCACAGAGTAATAGTATGATCTCATTGGGAAATCAGAATCAGTTTCCATCCTCTCTTACTCCTCTTGGAGATCTACTCAAACCCCTCATGTTCCTTTCGAACTTGAACGGTTTCAATTCTTCCCCCTCACCACCGGATCAAGGTTTCACTAAATGGAAAGGTTCTTCTAAGGTGTGAAAGGAAAAAGGCTTGAAGTGATTTAATTATTTTTTCTCTCTCTTTCCCTTTCTTGTTTTTGTGTATGCATTACTTATATTTTTTTGCTTTCTTGTTTTGAGTCAGTCTAGTTTTATGTTTTTCTTTGTTTAACATGTTTTTATTTGTTTATTTTTAGTTTTGCATTATTTTTGTTTTTTCATAAAAATAGAAAAAATTGAAAAATCAGAAAAATACAAAAAAATGTGTGTTTGTGTACATTTGCACTTGCGTACCTTGGATGTCCATTGAAACAAAGTTTTCTTAACTTTGTATCTTTTGTAACTTAGATGAACATCTCTATGCACAACTAAGTAAGTGAGTTTTGTGGCTCGTGCTTATGATGAGTAAGATTAAGTAATTTCTTGTACTTAATACTCATATCACTCTTTTTGGCGGGAAAGACTAAAAAATTTTAAGAGAAAGGTATAAATAACCATCTCACCATTGTTGACCATCAATCATGAAATGACATTTATATGCTTCGGCATAGCAAAAGTGCAATGTCAAAAGCTTAATATCATTGGGTATTTCTTTTCTCTCTTTTATATGCCCATGCATGATATGCTTTACAAAAGAAAATATGCAAAGAAAATAAAAGCAAAAAGAATCAAAATGGTTTATATATGATTGCAAGCGTGTCTTCTAGGAGACGTAAGAGTTATAGGATGTACCTCAAAGGTGATAGTCCCCATCAAGTAGTTATGATTATATATGAGTTAAAGTGAATTTCTCATATCTCAAATCATCATAACTTGTAGAAATTTATGCAATCTTGCGATGTTTCTCACACACAACACGCAATATTCTTTGCTACTATTGATACATGTGCAGGTACAATGTGATTTGGCTATCACAAGGAATACATGTGTTAATGTATGCTCACTAAACTGTCTTGACTTGTTTTTGAAATATAAAATTGGTTAGACTTGTTTAGTGTGTGTGTTTTGGATCTAAATGCTTAACATTTTCTTATTGAGAGATTTTTTTTTGAGAGCTTAAAATGTTGTTTGGATATTTGATTGAGCAACATGCTTGATTGCATTTATGTCTGTGTTTTTCTCTTCTTTGAAAAACTGTTTTTGAGCAATCTCAACATCTTCTCGATACCTCTCGATAGTTAGGCTATCTATCGAGCCTTTTTATCTTCCTTTCTTGACAGCATTTTCGATCCATCGAAGATTTTGAGAATTTGTCTCGAGAGCTTCTTGCTAGCATTTTGATCCATCGAGAAAGTTTTTGTATGCTCGATAGCTGCTTGATAACTACTCGATCCATCGAGGTCACTTTGCTGTAGACACCTCTCGTTAGCTCCTTGATAGCTCCATTTGTCGAAAATTAAAGCTCAACACCTTTCCACACCTTTCGGTCCATCGTGAATCGTGGTTTCCTATATATAGCCTCTATGCTATTTTTCTCGATCTCTCGATTGTTTCTATCTCTTCACCTCCCCAAACACCCTTCTTTCATTCTAAACCTCTTCCCCACTCAATCTTCGGCCTTAAGAGTGATTTCTTCCTCTGGTATGATCTTCCTTCTTACATTTATCATGAATTTCATCTCTTTTTGACCTAACTTTTGGGGTTTTTGAAAGATTTTGGAGTTTTTCAAAATTGATAAGGTTTTTGCAAAATTTTTGGGTTGGGTTTTGTTTAAATGATCTTAAATGTTCATGCATTGCATTAAATTTGCATTTTCACAATATTTCATGCATTATAGATTTGTGTTTACTATGTTGAAATCATGTGTGCTGGTAGAATTGGATTAGGCAGCCCATGATGTTTTTATTATTGCATGTCACATGCTTATACATTTTTCATACATATGTACCTTCTATTCTCTATCTTATTGATATTGATCTGTGCTTGGTACTTTTCTGCTTGTCTCTCTCTCTCTCTCTCTCTTTCTCTCTCTCTCTCTCTCTCTCTCTCTTGGTTAGTTTGCTCTATGGCACCTAAGCGTAAGTCTACTCCGTCCCGGAACCCTCTTCGTTCTGGGGCAGCATCTTTTTCACCCTCTGCTGGTTCTACCCCCTTTCACGTTCGGTTCTGTGATGAGAAAGCCCTTACGGACTTCTCAGAGAAGTTTTCTCGACGAGGCATTCATTCAGAATACCAAGTCGTCCTATTGGATTTTTTCGATACTGACCTTCCTACTGTCATCTACAGTAGGGGTTGGGAGTCACTTTGTGGCATCTCGGTCACTTGTCCCTCTGTGATCATACAAGAGTTTTACTACAAAATGCACAAATTTGATTACTCTGTACCTCATTTTATCACTTGCGTTTGAGGTATGCGCATTGTAGTCACTTCGGATCTTATATCTGAGGTGTTACACGTCCCGAGGGTAGCGCATCATGATTACCTCGACTGTGATCATCTTTGGACTATGTCCAAAGACGATGTTAGGACATATGTGTTTCACTTGTTAGGAACATATGTCATTATGTTATGTAATTGGCTAATCCTTTGACAAAACGCACTTTACTTGCAATTAGGTAGATTTAGGATGTGTTTAATACTTTAAGGAACCTTGTTTTAAGATCAAGTGTCAAAGCCATGCAAGTCTATCTAAGAAACAAGCTGAAGAAGTGCCTGTGATTAAAGCTCAACAACTAGCATCTATCGAGCTCAAGAAGCTGTTCCAACCCCGTGGCTTGACAGCTGCTCGACAGCATCTCGACAGATGCTATCTGTCAAGGTTTAAGAAAAACAGATTTTCTGTTCTATTTTCTTGAGATCTGTGATTGTGTTTTTGGGCTCTCTTTTCTCATAACCCTAGACATATATAAGGATTATTTTAAGGGTCGTCAAAGTGTTCGCAAGTTGCACAAGCATTGAGCAAATTCTGTTCAAGCAAATTATGACCGGAGACAAAATTTTGCCCTAGTTCATCTCTTGTGAAGAAGTTGTTGTGTATGTGCACCATAGGGTTTTATGACCAAACATCTTTTGAATTTTCATCGTGTGATGAATTGAAGAACTTTGCAACCAGCAAACTTCTCTAGTTGGTGATTGAAGTCGCGTATTGAGATCTGCGCAATTGGTTAGTCACGTACTTGGGAGCCGTGCATCAAAAGGAGAAATTGTCACTACAGAACAAGTCCAATTATGTATTGGGGTAAGGGTTCAACTGTAGGTTGGTATAAGGTACTGTAATTCCTTTTCTTGTAACCGTTTGTTGTGATAATAGTGGAATTTCGGGAGTGGTGACCTTAAAATCACCCGGTGGGATTTTTGCCGTGTAGGTATTCCCCATTCATAAACAAATCACCATGTCAATTTATTTTTCGTTGCATACTCTAGTTAATTGGTAATTTGTTTGTGCTACCACGTTTATTGCATGTAATTGAACTTAATTAATTCACTTGGCTAATTAATTGATTAATTCATCATAAGGGGTCAATATGTGTTTGGCCTATCAGATGAACTCTCATCTCTCTTCTGTGAGACACCTTCATCTTAGGGTGACTATCAAAACACCCCTTGCTCGGCCTTTGCTAAAGGTCCAAGGTTCCTCAACATGGTGATGACATTTTTTCTTTATCCCTAGTCTCACTATAACTCTATTATTGAGCATCGTGCTCGCTTTTTGTTATCCTTCATTGAGAGGATTACCATAGACTTTCCCTCTCACTCCATACTCTCCCTTATAGATGTCTATAAGGATACGACGACTCGTGATACACTCATTTTTCCTTCTGCTATCATGCAGATTCTTCGCCATGCGTCTATCTCCTATCCAGAGTCTCCACACTGTCATATGTGCCATAGACGCAGTGACCGTTAGACGAAGAGAGGCCCAGCTTTGACCGAAGCGGCCATGGACTGAGACGATGACTCCTCTGGATTCTTTCGCTCCATCCACCTCCGCTCCTTCTTCTTCCGCGGGTGGAGTGTCTTTTGAAGCCATTATGGCACAGCTTGTGCGCATAGATGCTCGCCTTGACACTTTCAGTGATGAGTTGTGTCAGGTGAATACCCGTGTTGGTCGTATTGCTCGATGACAGGCTGTCATAGGTGGTTTCATAGCGTCTCTATCTCCATCTCCATAGGCTTCTGAGGATGAGAGTGATGATGATGGCTTCGGTAGTGATAATGCTGATGAGGATGGTGGTGCTAGTTTTTCCGATGACAATGAGATGACTGCTTCTCAATGACTTACCCTTTGTCATTCGTGACAAAAATGGGGAGTAGTTTTGGGTATGAGAGTAGTCAAGTACTTAGGGGGAGAGTTAGTATAGGAGATTATTTTTGTTAGGGGGAGTGTTTTCTTTTTAAGGGATATAGTGAGGACTTTTTGTATCTTTTCTTTTCTTTTTGTTTTAGATACGTCGTTCTTACTTTGTGATAGCAAACCTTGTACTCATTTTGATATATATATATATATATATATATATTGAGGTTGTTATTACACTCTTTCACCTGTCTCTTCATGTGTTGTTTCTTTTCTCTCTTTATGCACATGCTTCTTATTAATTGTATGCAATCTTTTATATTTCTGTTTCATACTAAGATGCCGTGATGAGTTTTGTTTAAAAGTGTTTTAGGAATACAGGTTATCAAAGTCTTTCTTGCCATGAACTCTCTTTTTGCAAAGTTTTTCAAGAGTTTGTGTTAGGATAGAGTTTATCGTATTCAACAAGTGAGTATGAGTTAAGTGATTTATGACTTCTCTCATATTATTATTTGTTTGTTGTGCTTTTGTCACGGATTGCCAAAGGGGGAGATTGTTAGGACATATATGAATCATGTTAGGAACACATGTTATCTAGAATTCGCTAATCCTTTGACAAAACACACTTTACTTGTAATTGGGTAGATCTAGGATGTGTTTAATATTTCAAAGAACAAGAGTTCAAGTCCAAGTGTTAAAACCATGCAAATTTGTCCAAGAAACAAGTGAAGAAGTGCTGGATTTTAAAGCTCAACAGCTAAGCATCTATCGGTTTAAAAGGGATTTTCAGCCCAATGCTCGATAGCTGCTCGATAGATAACCTTTCTATTCAGGCTTTCTTTTCTCACAACCCTAAACATATATAAGGATTATTTTAAGAGCTGTCACAGATGAGACAAGTGAGTGAAACTTGATGCAAAGGTTTTTCACAAGCATATTGTGACCAGAGACATATGCCCTAGTTCATCTTTTTCTTGAAGAAGCTGCTGCGTTTATACGTAGTAGGGTTTTTGTAACTAATGAGCTTCGTGATATTCATCGTGTTGATGAACTGAAGAACTTTGCAGCCAACATCCTTCTCAAGTTGGTGGTTAGTCACGTACTTAGATCCATGCATCGATTGGTTAGTCACATACTAAGAGCCAGTGCATTGAAAAGGAGAGATTGTCACTACAAAAAAAATCCAATTGTATATTGGGGTAAGAGTTCAACTGTAGGTTAATATAAGGTACTAAGATTCCTTTATTTGTACCTGCTTGTTGTGATAATAGTAGATTCTCGCGAGTGGTGACCTTAAAATCAGTCAGTGAGGTTTTTGCCTTGGAAATTTTTCCCATTCGTAAACAAATCACCGTGTCAATTTTATTTTTCGCTGCATATTAACTTAGTTGGTGATTTGTTTGTGCTACCACGCGTATTGCATGTTAATTGAATTAATTAAATAACTTGGCTAATTAATTGGTTAATTTATCATAAGGGGTTAATACATTTTTGGCGTATCAAAGAAATTAACACAAAGTACACAAAGAGAATTTTGATATATAAAAATAGATAAACACTGATAAAGTCTAAACTCTAAACAATCAGAACTTAAAGTAATTTTTTTAATAAAATTATTTAATTATTTAATAATTTATTATTACTATTTATTTAATAATTTAGTTTTAATTATTTAAAAATTTTTGAGCTTATATATAAATTTTCATCAAGCTGTGCATCGCACTGGAATAATATTAGTAACTAAATAAGTTTGGCAAGATGCAATTCTCTAAAATTTTACCTAAAATTATGTAATTTGGCAAAATTAGCCGTGTGTAGATAAAGAAACTTTTCTTTTGTTGATAATGCAGATATAGAAACTTTGGTTTTTGATTTAGTATTAATTTTTAAGGAGATTTTGACTTAGCATACTTTTGACTAATGTTTTATTTGTAATAATGTGATGTGGCATCTTATTATTGAATGGTGTAAAAGTTGACTGATTTGGATATTTTTTTTTGGTGGGAAGTTCAATTTGCTTGAGAAAATCCACGCAAAGTGTAAAGCTGTTGGAAATCCAACATTAGTTCAAAATTGCCCTATTGACTACCATATATTTGTTAGAAGCATCGATTCAGGATAACATATTGGCGTCAAGGTAGGGATATTTGACTAAATGACTCAACTAAAACCCAATTCCTTTAATAATAATGTCAAACCCATCAACCCTAACACAACTTATCAATGAAGTGGGTTGACATTACACGACACAAGTGACACACTTAATAAATGAGTCGTGTTGGGCTTACATGAATGTGACACGAGCCATTTCAACCCGCTTAATATTTAGCAGGTTGGCTTGACACAAATTCAATCCATTTAACCCGCTTCAAAAAAGCATATGATTAATATTGTTATAAATTTAATACAAACTCATAACGTCAAAATAACTATAAAGCAGATAATTCGAAAGTTAATAATAACATCAAATACTTAAAATACATCTTCCAAAAGTTCAAAATAACATCAAAGCACCGTTTTAAAAACTGGACCAACCGGTTCACCTAGTTGAATTGGATACTGGGCATGGAACCAGTCCGGTGAAAACTGGAAAAATCGGCAAAAAACCGATAAAAACCGGTCATGAACTCGGAAAAACTGAGAACTAGCCATTTTCCGGTTCTTTAACTAGTTTGGTTTTTAAAACCATGCATCAAAGTACTTAATAAATATTTTCAAGCTTTAGAAAAGTGGTGGCATTGAAAAAGACTTACAAACTTTCCAATGATACCATAATTATCTAAAATGGAAGTTAGAAATACTCTCAATCTTCAGTACGGTATTAACGATTTTGGTAGGAAATCTCTTATGGTTATGGAAAATTTGAATTCCTTTTGAAATTTGAAAAATTCACTAAACGTCTCCAAACAAATATTTGCAATATGTTAATGTGCACAGATGACTACTAGGAATTCTTATGTCTAGTGAAAAGAGAAAAGGGTTCACAGCTTTCTTAAGTAGGTTACCCGTTACCCATCAAACAAGCTTTTACATTTGGTGAGCTATACAATTGTGAGACCCACGTACTATGAGAGGGAAGCTTTATAACCCGCCTCCTAAAATAATTGAGAGAGAGAGAGAGAGAGAGTTGAAAGTTGAAAAGCATATATCCTTATATATTTGTTTATTCATTTCTTACTAAAGTATACACACTGTAATTCTACACGGTATGTTGCACTTGCACATAAAGCATACACAAATATTACATTTCCTTATAGGTAAGTCCACAAATACATCCTTACACAAATTATAAATGGACATACTTTGTTTTTGTTTTTTTGTTTTTTTTGTTTTTTTGTTTTTTTGTTTTTTGGTAGTAGAGTGAAACTATTTGTCTCACAAAAAAACTACTTTTATTTTTGGTTGAAAAAAAAGGGTAGAGGGAGGTGACTAGTGTGGCTTCCCTACGTACTTGGGCGTGACCATAGTAGCACCCTATCCGCTCTCGGGCGAGATCTCATACTCCCGGTCTGTGAGAAACTCACTTATTATTCTTTGGACCATTTGGGAATGAGATGAGATATAAGGAGCACCAACACACAACTAATTATTTGAGGCTCGAACTTAAGTCTTGAGACTTGATGGCTTGGTATCTTAGCAACTATGCCACCCGAATGTTGGTAGCAAAAAAAAAAAAAAAAAAAAAAAAAAAAAAAAACTACATTATGGCAATTTTACATCTTTCAAGTAGTATATAGTTGTCTATATTTCTTGCTTATGTGGAAGTTGTATATATATTGGAGATTGGTGGTGAACTTCAATATGCAATCCTTTGTTTGCGCATTCAGGTTTTATGCAAATAGAACTCGCCTCTGATATTCTCCAAGAGCCCATATGGGAAATATGTTTCTATATGATGAGTAGTTTAGTGTACAGTTCCTCATAAATACTCCAGTGATTTCCTGTTGCCAATAATTATTAGTTATACTATGCTTCAAAAAAATGTCTTGGCATGTAGAAATTCTTTTAACAAAAAGAAATGAAAGAACAACACAACGAAGACAAGCACTTATCTAAATGCATTGGATTTTGAATAAACATGGAATTACCTGTTGTGGGAAGTCACCATCTTCCATCTGTGCATTGATCAACACTCTGACTCCACGATGAATTGGTGTTGGATCTATCCCGGCCTAAATTTATAAAAACATTTAGAATCAGTATATGAGATTTGTTTGCACTTCCAAAGCAGTCACTAAAGGCTCACCTTCTAAATTTTGCTATTATCTAAAGTTTCTTAAATTTATTTGTTTAGATCTTAATTTTTGTGTTCATATGTATGATATCCTGGATTACGCGAATTGGATTTGAAGTGTATGTTTATTTTAGGTTGAACTGAGCTATATAAGTTATTACAAGGAACCCCCATAGTAAGCTGACTAGTGCTTTTGGGGTATAATTGCAGATGCGATTAGCACTTTCCTCAAATCATGACCAATGGCAGATTACTGATTGATATCTTGGAGTACTCATTTTCATGTCACTTCCCCAACTAATTGCCAACTCTAACTATTGCTGAAACCTAAATCAGCCACGTTAACGTACAACTTATTAAATAATTGAGGAGAAAATGATGGGCTAACCTGCCCAGCATTAATGAGTGATAACAGCGCCCACGCGGTTTGGACCAAATTTGCACGGTTGCCTTCTATATTTGTCCACACCTGTTGCAAAAAGAAACTTATTTGAGTTCTCTATTTCCATTTCCCCCCCTTCTTTCTTTCTTTTCTGTTGTAAAAAATAAGTACACATTTAAATCAAAACAAATTTCCATACCTTGTTTTGGCTCGATAGGTAACTCTCTCCCCATCCACCATTAGGTAGCTGCTTTGATAGCAGAAATTCACAAGTTTTGCGCAATGCAGGACAATTTCTATAGTTTCTTCCACAAGCTGCCAATCCTCCTACAGCAAACCATGTACCATAGGTGTAGCAAATCCCCCAATGACCATACCTGCGTAAGTATTAATCTTGTCTAATTATTGATGTTTTCTCCTTTTGGCATCAAGCAAAAGAAAACAGGAGAAAAAAGTAAAATTTGGTGCAGTCTCTAACTGATATTATCATAGTTGGCTAATTTTACTTTCTATGTTTAAATGTCAAAAGAAAACTGTGTGACTATAGAGCAGTACTTCTGTGGTGTGAATCAAGAATATAAGTGTGTGCAAAAAACATATTACCATGATCCATCAGGTTCTTGTACGTCTTCAATGTATTGAATTGCATTGGAAATGCTACTGTCTATCTCAGTTCTACGGTGCTTGGGATAGAATTTCCTAAAGAGTGCCAAGCCTTGAACCGCTGACGAAGTACATTCTACATACCTATAAAGTGGTCCAATTTTAATGTTAGGAAGATAACACGACCAATACTGTGACAACTATTCTTGTGCTGGAAGATAACTTACTCTCTCTCAATAAGAGTATCTTCAAAGAACTCTGTGGGGTTGAATTTCTGCAAAAATAAGATACAAAAATATGGGAATGAGTGGTGAGTTTAAAACAATGGTTTTTTGCCATAAACATGTACAAACCTATCTTACAAGGAAAAGTTGAGATATTGAAACAAGTTGGGCAGAAACTAGTAGGTTTATTGGAGAAGTTACCTCCAACCAACGGTAAGCTCTTTGAGGCTCCCATGCTGGGAAACCACCATTGCTACTCTGTGTTGGTAGGAAAAGAAAGTCAATTATTAAGATGCATTTCGGAACCATTAAACCAAAGAAAGTTAAATAAGTGAAGTGGATAATATAACTCACACACAACTTGTACTTGATGTAAATTTGTCAAAAAAAAAAAAAAAAAAAAATCTGCAAGGTTGAATTCTTACTTGTAGAGAAAGAATGACATTCACAGCATCATAGAACCGATCTGTCTCCATTTTTTCGCCAACAAGCTCTTGAGACATTTGTGAGAACAAAAGTGCAACCTGAAAAATAGAAGGTTTTGCCAAAATTCAAAATTTTGCTTCTGAAATAAACCTTGAGAATGTTAGAATAAATGTATTAATTAGAGTTGGCATTACCTTTAGCCCTTCTGCTGTGCAGTCAGAGACTTGCCAACCATGGTCCTGCATTGAGAAAGTCCATGCTCCTTTACTAATGTGTCGGTACATAGCTTTGAAGTCACCAGAAGGGTTTTCTCGGACCTAGAAAATAACATGATTAAATTAAGCATTATCTTTCATAGAATCACGTAAGGAGTATTTGATATATATTCTGACCTGTGAAGCCTTGACAAATTCATGTGATTTCCTGAGTGTTGATCCATACTCTTCATTTAGATTACAAGAGAGAATTGCTTGAATAGCAAAACCCGCATCCCACATCTGACAGCCAAAACTCTGCATCGCATAAATCAAGCATCATAAGTTAACGCATTTAAGTATATGTGATTGCGTTAACATGCTCACATGCTTATGGATGAGCAAATTATGCTTTTTTGCTTTTTCTAGAAAAGTCAAGTAACCGAAAGACACAAGGGAATGGTCATATTACCTGAACTTTTAAGCCATCTTCAGCAACCCAATAGTTGTCTGGAAGTCTGGCTAGATGAAGCTTGTATGCCTCTGAATTTGGATCTTCAACCCAACGGGCAAGCAAACATAAAACCTGTAATACAAGTAACCTTGACAAATTTAGTTCAATGATGACACACCAAATACTTTGATTTTATTTTTCTTTCATTCGAATTGAACTGCAACACAAGTAGTGACCTTTTCTACGCTTCCAATGCAGAGGTATTTGGTGTTCTCATCCTCATAACGTACATGACCAATTGCAGCTTTTATTGCCTTCTCTCTCAACATTGAAAAGGGCCAACGTGTCAGGATAGGCTCGGCTAGATGGTGAAGAAAATCCCATAGCATATCTTGCATGAGGGGATGCGGATAGTAGAGATCCTCCTAAATTAGCACATCGTGTAAGTTTTATGTAGGCATCAACTTCGTGATAATTGCTAATAAGCAGGATATGATATTGATATTTCTAACATGGACAAGAAATGCAAAAAGACTTCAAATAACCTTAGCAATTGTACTCCGAGCTTTGTTCCAATTAATTTGATGGTAAGGCTCATTGTATAACTCTTGTCTTATTGATTGAATCAAGCCGGTGATTGGGCCGACAAATCTCTTCCCATATAAGTAAGACATTGGCATGTAAACCAAGCGACAGTAGCATAACATTTTGCCTGTATTTCGTATAATGAAGGTCATGACGATCCGATACATGCACTATGCTAACTGCTACATATATTTTTTTGAGTGATATGCATCTTAAAAGGTGTTCTTTTCAACAAAAAGATGTGAGTTGCAAAAACCTGGATGCATAGGGAAGAAATTAGGAAGAATCCAGAATTCTGGAGGCAGTGGATTGCAGCCCGACCACTCATATAGTCCTAGTACCTATACAAAAGAGGAGACATTTCAAGTTTATTTACAAAAATAAATAACATCTGGTTGACACGAATTTGACAATACACATTAAGAATATAAAGAACATATCATTCTCAAAAAAAGAAAAGAAAGAAAAAAAAAAGAACATATAATCAAATTGTGAAATTTTAAATATATTAATTGAAAAAAAAGTTATTAAATAATGTAACATTAACCAAAGCAACATTGGCTAATGGGTTCAATTGGTCATACCGTGACCCAAAACTTTCCCCACGATGGAATTGCTACTAAACTACCATGGTCAAGGATCCATTTCCGTCCTCTAGCCATAGCCATGTCTTCACCATCTTCAGGTCCCTCTCCAAGTAGCCTTAAGGCAATGTAGCTCAAAGCTGTGCCAAACATTGTGCTGTGACCTTCAATATGGAAGCCCCAACCTCCATCTTCATTCTGTCCAACAAACAAAGAAACATGTATAGTTTAAAATTATGCAAAGTTTTCAGTTTCTTAGGCTTGTTGGCTTGCTGAATATCTACTAACACTGTGTCATGAGTTTATAAAGAAAATAGACAGAATTTTCTTTCAAATCATATTCGAGAAAAATCCACCCAATTCACTAGGTGGAAACCCAAAAGACTTTAGGTGTATATTTTAGTCACATGACTTTAAGTGTCATTTTTTTTTTTTTTTTGACTAATGAGGATGTCCAGAGCCTTTTTTGGTAACAGGATGTCCAAACTTTAGGTGTATTTTTAGTCCCCCTCATCTCCAAGGAATTCTTTTTGTAATTATGTGATGTCACATGATCTAGTTTTTTTTTTTAGTTAATAATCATGACTTGTTTAAATAATTTAATGAATTATATGATTTTATATATGTTACATGATTTTCATGTAATGCATTGGAGGAAAACTATTCTATGCCATTAAAAAAAAATATTATATATATATATATATTTTTTCTAATTAAATGGGGGATAAAAATGTGATTTCCCTTCTATTAATAAGGGATGCCATTCCCTTTGACCTTTTTTTTTCCCCTCTCAAATTAAGGAATATTCCATGTTACCGAATTTATATAGATCCTTTGGAACTATAAGTTATTTGAGCACAAAGTTATTTTCAATTACAACAAAATATTACCTGGTGATTATACAAGTATCGAATTATTTCCTTCTGGTGTGCTGGTGAAAGCATAGCATTGAGACCTCCTGTGATGTACAATGCCATTACCTGCATGGCAATAATTTGAAGTTAAGTTAAATGTAACAAACAAGTCACTGGGTTAATTTTTTCAGTCATCCCCATAAAGCAACTAATAAACACTATATATTTACACACACACGTTTGCTTGTGCGTTTAAGAGCTTGAATTCAAAAAATCAAAAAGTATATGCAAGAAATTGCAACAATCTGATGGGCCCTTTTTGTTTTTTTTTTTTTAATAATTCAAGAAATTGTACCAATCTAATTGGCCTTTTGGAATGAACATATTCAAGAAGTGTTGCAATTTTGACAACATTTTTATTTTCTTAAGCAAAGGTAGAGAGAGAGAGAGAGAGAGAGAGAGAGAGAGAGAGAGAGATTATGTTTTTTTAGAAACAAATGGTGTGAAAATACATACCATGGGTTGAAGGAAAAACAAAGGGCCAGCAGATTCAGCAGGCCAGTGGCCATCATGGGCTTGAATGGATGAAAAAAAGCTCAGTGCTCTTTTCAGAGTAGCTATCACTGCTTCCTCTGTTATCACCTCTGTTTCTTTCACTTGGACTGGTGGTGGAATAGGCCCACATGGGTTCTCCTTTCTAAGCTGTGAGTTTCCATATCAAAGAGTTAGAGACATGTCCAAGTGAAAAAAATGAGACAATAACTCAAATAAAGAATTTATAAGAGTCAAACACAAAGCACTAGTATATGATATGTTCCTAATATTTCCCATTTATTGAAGTCATTTTAGGCGGTCATTGACATCATCTAGGCTTAGCCTGATGATAAAGTAATTATCATTATGGATACATAGTCAGTTTCTAAAGTTCATAAAAGATAAATGGAGAGAGAGAGATATATATTCAACTGGGCCTGGCTTTTAGGCATTAATATATGGTTTAAAACAATTAACTGGGCCTCGTGTGCTAATCGAACATTTACAAGCGAAATGATGTGACATCCATGTGTATTGAGTTGAGGATATTCTTCTATATCATTTTTGAAAAAAGCCCTGTCCTTTGTTTACGAAAAAAAAAATTGCTACACCTACAAAATTTCCACAACAAATCATAGGTGTTTAGTTATTATTAGTTCTAATTTGAACCTACCACTGAAATTACTTTTGTCTCTACTAATAACAACTTATAATAACCTGTCACTTAAATT
This sequence comes from Lithocarpus polystachyus, assembly GCA_033629205.1. Lineage (NCBI taxonomy): Eukaryota > Viridiplantae > Streptophyta > Magnoliopsida > Fagales > Fagaceae > Lithocarpus > Lithocarpus polystachyus. The sequence continues at coordinate 11,769,269 of CM066172.1, read as the reverse complement.
TGTTGTGAAAGTGTTGTAAAAATATCATAGACATCACATTTCTCATCTTTATAACTAATTTATGGTAAGAATAATTCCAACCAAAAACATTATTTGAGAAGAATAAATTTTACCACTGAAACCCACCATTCTTTTTTAGTTCATGCTGTTATTAAAAATTCCGTATACAAGTTCCACAATTACATTACCCAAAAGTCAAAAAGATTTCGTACTATCTTAGAACAACAGTTTCACACAGAAATATAGTGGAAATTCCTAAGGTTCAAACGCAATTATGCAAAGCAATCAATCAGGAATTCTAGTTAGAAATGTTAGTTCACTTGACAATTTAAAAAAAAAAAAAAATTTCTAATGGACTTTAATTCTATTTATGTGAGGTGCAGTGAACAAAATATCTTTTTTTTTTTTTTTTTTTAATTTTTATACAAGATAGAATTTTTACTCTAGCATAATCTAAATATATACGTGTGTGAAGTTCCTTCCTGAATATTTGAACCCCGGCTCTTGACCCCCACATCCCCACAAGCACTTATACTTGCGCGGTGGTGAACAAAATATCTAATTATGTGAGGAAATGAATGTGGAAACTCTAATGGATGGAATTGCAAAAGATGGGCTGTCTCAGCAAGAATAATGGGTGTCTCCAAAAGGTGCAACCTTTCACCTCATCTTTTGATTATACTCCATCGCCACCAAATTTGGATCTTGTACCGGCTTTGCTAATTAATGCCTAATACAAAGTTGTCTCTGAACTTGTCCAATTGTCAAATAATACCTAATAGGATAAAGTAGATTTTGTCCACAAATCCAAAAAAGCTAAACCATGAATACAAAATTGTATGTTTCAAAGTTCAAAATGTACAATTCACAATCATTGTGGAACCCAAGGCCATGCTTCGAATCTTTTCCTTTTTTAAGCCTTAAGTTACTAGACGGGTATATTTGCTTATGTGCATGTTATGGTGAGCTTATTTTCATTAAATATTTAAAAGTTTATCTAGTTATTGTGTAAAAGTACAATTAATTAAACTTAAAAATAAGTTAATCCAAAATGAAAACTAGGAATAAAACTATAAAAGACAGTGAAACCAGTTCTTTTCTAACCAATAAAATTATGAAACTGTGTGGAAACTGACTCCCCACAAAAGTAAACAAATTGTGGAATTGCATCTCTCTCTTGGGGAAAAAAAAGAAAAGAAAAAAGAATTGGATGTACTTTTTTGATTTTTCAATATTCCAGTTCACACTCTGACACTCTCTTTGACCGTCAATTTTTTTTTTCCATTCTGTATGAACCTGTATGGCAATTCCAACCTCGGAGAAGAGTTTTTTTCTGATAGCCAAAGGTTATTAAGTACTATTTAAAGGAAAATAGGAGTGTGTTTCTCTGGATAGAAAAATAAAGTCATGAGTTTGACTATGGATGTCCGAAATTGACAAGGCATGTAGGCATGCATGGAGGCTTCCCAATTCCCAAATCTCTCTCTCTCTCTCTCTCTCTCTCTCTCTCTATATATATATATATATATATGTAAATGTGATCATATTTTCCTACCATTCCTCCTGTTGTTGTGAAATGCATGGGTTTTTGAGTGTCTTAATTTGAATGAAATGGATTGAAAAAGCTACACACTTTACCACTCAAAAATGACAAATAAAGAACTGTTATCTTTAGATGGTTTAGGGTCTTGAGTGGCCCTGTCTATAACATTGCTGCTAATTGGTTAGTCTCTTAATGAGCGAAAGAGATAAAACAATCACTTTCCAATTGCAAATTTGAAACCATGTATCCCATGGTCCACCATTACCACGTGATAATGGTGGTTGGGAAAATTGTAATATGAAAACGAAAATGGTTGGCCCTGTCTGTCAAGATTTCTTAAATTACTCATCAGAGAATTTTCATGTGTTACGATACCGACCTCTCACAATCTTTGTGGATCTCACGTGTTTGGGTTATGTAATAAGACTATTTCATAAAATAATCTTTCAACTTATGAGGTGAGTCTCAATTTTATAATTAAAAGATTTTTATTTTTAAATTTCAATTCTTATGAGTGGGAGAGAGGGATATGGAGTTTAGACCCTGACTTTTCTCATAGAGAAGATTTGACAGTGCTACTTAATTACTAAATTTTATTAAAGTAATTAGGAAAATATATTAAAGTATGTAGGCAGTAGTGACTCTAGGAATTTTATTTAGAGAGTTCATTAAGAAATATAAGTTAAAACAAAATTTAATTAAAATAAAACTTGACTATATCGAGTTACCAACAAAAAAAAAAAAAACACGCAAATGCATAAAGTTTTACAAATTCTTTCTACGAGTTTTCATATTTTGAATCATTACAAACCCTTTGTATTTCCTAAAAATTAAGTTATATAAGGTTATATCATATTTATACTATACATGCACGCATTTAAACATATCACAATTCACACAAAATAAATTATTAAAAAAAAGTTCATAATAGTAGTAAACACACTCACACATATAATATAAATTTATAATGAAATAGACACTCGCAACTCACAAATATTCACTCCTTATTCTTAGAGTTGAAGATACCAAGATAGTCACATAATTAACTGAGATGAGATGAGATTTATGAGAGAGAGATCTATATGATCTGTGTTGTTGTTTAATTTTAGGATGGGCTAGCTGATTTGTGTTGTTTTAGTTTTGGGTTGGGTTGGGTTGGGTTAGCCTATGTTATTGTTTAGTTTTGAGTTGGACTTATTTGTAATTAGGGTGTGCAAAATTTAAGTCTTGATGTTCAAAAATATTTTTAAAGTAAAGTAAGCTAAAAAAAAAATATTTTTATATTTAATATTTTTATTTCCTAGTCAGGGAGTTCATTTGAATCCCTTGAACAGCAACGCTGCCCCTATAGGTAGGCCTGCAATATGTTTAAGCCTCATGAACCGTAATATCTCTAATAGAACAGACAATCCATACATAAAAGGGATGGAATTTTTTAATCTTAAAAAATTTTATGGATCCAATTTGGATGTTTTAAATTTGAAGGACCAAAAATTAAGCATACTGCAAATTTCAAGGAACAAAAACATACTGAAAACATATTATTGTTTATTCAATATTGTTGATGTTTGTTTTAAACCAAAAATAGTCTTAGCAAAAAAAAAAAAAAAAAAAACTTACATAGTCCCAGAGCAACATTCTAGACTCTCACATAGGGGGTGGGTCCCACACGTGAGTCTTCCGTAAACTCTCCCTTTATGTGAGAGCCTGAAGCACCATCCCTAAGACAAAATTTGCATTTGAGTGCTACCATACTACAGAATTCAGGTCCCTAGGCTCTGACTAGTGGATAGAAGTCGTATGCTTCAAAAAAAAAAAAAAAAAAAGGGATAGAAGTTGTATGATTATAAATAATAAATATTCGCTAACGACAGTGACAGATTGGAAACTAATTTGTCCTTTAAGCTCACATAGCTTACCTTAATTGATATTTTAACTTGTATGCCGTCTAAATAGTAAAGGGTGTCTCATCAAAAAAAAAAAAAAAAATAGTAGAGGGTGTGAAAATATCTTGAATAATAAGATACCTTTATGTTGATATCCCGTGCATATTAAAATATTAAACAAGAAATTTGATCACAAATAGGTTTTATGTTTTGAAAGTTTACTATTTGCACGTCTGCGTTACATAAAGACCTTAACCTTTATTTATATATACTAATACACACGGTACATAAACGTATATTGAAATCGTGACTCATAATTTTAATTCAAAACTTTTATTAGGGTCACAATTTCAACATAAAAACATGTGGAATATTTGTGCGTAAAAATCATGTAAAATGAACGCTATCCTATACATAAAGACTTGAACAGTGTAATTGTCGTGTGTTGCACACATCAAATAGATAAAAAGGTTGGAGATGTGTAAAAGGTTTTAAATAACTATTACATATCACCGGATTATGAATTCTTTTAAAAAAAAAAAAAAAACATATTTTTAATTTCCAAGAGTCATGTGCATATATTACTTGCCAACAAAAATGGAAACCTGAACTGCTGCACATGATCTATGTATGGAAAGATCTTAGGCAAATACTCAAAAGATATCCTAAAATAGGTAAGGGATCTTGTTACTAATGGACAATCGCAATCGATTAAGTTTTTATAGAGAATCGAGCTAATTTTAGTATGATGAAGATGAGACCCTTTTAAAACATTTTCAAAGAGTTCACAAAGTAACCCGTCAACGAAGTCAAACGCGAGATTTGTCTCGCTCATTTTGTGCTTGTGAGCATACCCTGGTACAAAACTTAAATGAGTCGAAAGGCACATCAGTGCTTACACTGATAAGAAAACAAGGAGATAGATTGAAAAGAAAAGATCAAAAGCCAGCAGTCTAATCTATATAGCTGGTTGACTAGTCTATGATGCTTGAAGACTAATGAACATGATGAAATGTTCAACATGATTTTTTCAGAAAAGATATGAGAGAAAAAACACACACACATATATGGACATAGTTACCTGCATCCTCATCAAAAGATCAGCACTTTGTTTCTTATGAAACCGGTTTTTCTTAAACTCCTCACGCATTCTTTCAACTTCAGCACGCTCTTCTGGAGTACCGGCATCGGGGTCGAATTCCCAGTGTTGCCGCCCAATGAAATTGTTCAGACTCACCAAATCTGGCCCTCCTTCGGCTATCTTCAGCTTCCACATCCTCTAAATATGTAACGAATACAAGTCCTACAGTCATATGAGACAAGTTAATATGATCATTAGCCTGATAATATTTGAAATGAACCAACTATGTACACAGTGAGAGAGAGAGAGAGAGAGACTGTGATAGCCGGTATGAAACTTTGTATAATATAAACCATAGCCAACCACAACATATTTCTTAGTAAATATATGTGTGCAAATTATAATCGTAGCTAAGAACAAACGATGATATAAATTCTCGAAAAATTAAAACTATAATTGGAAAGAAAAATGTATAAAAACGGGGTTACGTCTTAGGATAACTTTCTTTTTATTTTTTCGATGGAGTTAGGACAACGTTAATATAACATGCTTTGCAGCAAAATCATTTTCTGCTACTAATACTAGTCTACATAGAAAAAGATCAAGATCATTTTCTTGAGAAAATTGGAGATTGTAGAGCTGGGAAGTGAAGAAAAGAGGAGGAGGAATACTTGAATGATACCTTTAAAGATTTAGAAAGTTGTGTGTTTGTTCCTTAGTGAGGTACCAAGTCCAAGTGGCTGGCACGCTCGGAGAAATTGGACATTGTAGAGCTGGGAAATGAAGAAAAGAGGAGGAGGAATACTTGAATGATACCTTTAAAGATTTAGAAAGTTGTGTTTGTTCCTTAGTGAGGTACCAAGTCCAAGTGGCTGGCATGCTCGGAGAACAATTTTCTTAGGGTGATGTGTGTGGTTGTGAGCTCTTGACCCTTTAAATAGGAAAGATACAAAGAGGGAGAAGAATGAGGGGGGTAGAAGCAAGAGAATCAATTTTGTACTGGATGTCGTACCGGTTTGGTGTGCTGGTCTATACTAGTGTACCGTTTCGAAATTACCGCTATATATATATTTTAAAAATTATAATAAGTTACTAAAACAAATATTAATATTTTTTTTTTACTCATATCTCTTCTATCTTGTTAATATCTTTGTTTTAGCCCTCTTTTATTCTCCTTAACTCACTACTCTCTCTCTCTCTCTCTCTCTCTCTCTCTCTCTCTTAATAATTGATATATTAAAAGCTCATAAATATTTAAAGATTAACAAATAGAATTGATAGATTGAAATATTTTTGACAAAAAAAAAATTTAAAAAAATTGAAATAATTTTCGTTAACCGATATTTTTTTTTTTTTGAAATGCGTAGAGTTTCCAAGTCCTAAACCCACCAAGTCAGCTACTGGAAGTCCTAACTCATCCTAACTCATTAGGATTTCATTTTTTTTTTTCACCTCCACACATCTTGCTTACAGTTGTAGCCCATTAGTCTTTCATTATAAGTGTTTTTTTTTCATCCTTTTTTTCACCTCCACACGTTTTGCTTTGAAGTCTTGCTTCTTGATTGACTACTTTGTTTCTACTTTCAAGTGGGTGTACGAAAACAAAAGAAAGAGACAGACACATGTTGAGAAGTAATTGAAGAAGATGAAGGGGCTGTAGAAATAGAGGCTAGCGAAACAAAGGAAAAGAAGAAGAAATGCGTAGTAGAGACAATAAGAAGAAGAGGAGGAAAAACCAAAGTAAGAGTGAGGAGGTGGATCCTGAAATTTGGGGGGTTTTTTGAGTTTTTTTTTTTTTTTTTTTTTTTTTCGCCCGGTATCTATTTTCCGGCCGAAACCCGATATTTATCCCGGTATGTTCAAAACAGCTTCGGTACAACCGGTATTTCAACCGAAACGAAACAAGAGCATTTCTATACCGGCCTAAGCACCGGTACGACAAATTCCAGTGGTACGGGCAGGTCTATACGGTACGAAATTAACTTTCTTGGGTAGAAGTAGAACGTTGTAAGCAATTAGGTCATAATGTATGCTTGATGCTTCCCACTATAATAGTAGTAAAGCCTAGATTACAATAAGAAAATGCTAAAATAATCACTTTCACAAAATATTTATTGGTTTTCATATAGACTCACCATTAATATCACTTTTTCATTTACCAATAACTACTTACTACATTAACAATTTGTAAAATATTTTGTATCTCTAAGTTATAAATAGTAAATGGTAAAATAATATTAATTAATAGCAAAACCAAATAATAACTAACAAAAATTTACTAACTCAACTTCTAAGAAAAATACTGTAAAAATTGTTGTGTGCACATCAATATTCAAATAACAGCGTGCGTGGAAGGGAGAGGTCAAGCTTGATCCTTAATGAAATTGAAAAGTAGACTATCTTGGCAAAAAAAATCCAGGTAAAAAATAAGTGGAATACGAGCCTGTTTTATAATCTTTTTTTCTTTGATCACTTCAATTTTAATAAACTTATATAATGGACTATCATTACGCACGTATGTGCTTAGGTGCTCATTTTTTAGGACGAATTAAACGAGTAATACACACTATTAAGTTATTTTTAAAAATAGCATAAAGACGAAAGATTTTTTTCCTTATTGCATAACACATGATGAGATGACTTAACTTAGTTTACATATTTCTTATTACTAAATTTTTATATAACTTAACCTTTATTGGGCTTTGCAATTCACCCTCAATTTTTTCTGTAATCAACACACACAAGTCCTTTCCTTGGAAGCAACAAGAGCGTTAGAAGTCGCAAGCAGGGGAATTGCAGTCCATGATTTTTAGACCATATACGTCTTTTGTGGTAAAGAACGAATTGAGATGAACTTGGACGATTTTTTTTTTTTTTTTTTCCTTTACTAGTGCATCATCTATGAGTCTCTCATACACCATCCATGAAAGTCACATGTCAACCTCACATGCTTATTAATTCATGGGAATCTGGCCTGCACATCCATGTTCATGGGACTCTTGCATTTTTCAAGATCATCTGTGTGCACTTTATGGGCTTGTCTTGTGCAATCCATACTTGTGAGGGCATCAAGTACATGCACCACATTCTGGCTCTAATTGTAAAAGATCCCCTTGACCTTACCACCGTGACACACAACAACATGGGCTTTGATACCATTTTTGGGGGAGATACCACCTTGGAGAGCCTCCAATTGTTTAGCTAAATAACATAAAGAGACATCACTTCACTCAAAAGCTTAATCACTCATTCTTTTCATGAATATCCAATGCGAGACTTCACTACTTAACTAACTATACTACTCACACGTGAATATTTTGAAATTTTAAAAATTGAAAAATAAACAAATAATTAGAAGGAAAAAAAAGGGTTACGGTATCTTCCATAGGCATAGTCACACACAAGTTTGAAAAAAAATACAATTTTGTTGACAAAATATAGTATGTTTTTTTAATGCCGTTCTACTTAAATTATTGAGTTGAGATTTAATTTATTAATTTTTGAAGTCTCAAGATTTAATTTGTTACTTCTAAAACTATAAGGTTTAATTAGTTACTTTTTAAAATTTCAGGTTTAATTTGTTACTTTTGAAACTATATTATTTAATTTGTTACTTTGAAAACTATGTGGTTTAATTTGTTATACACCTAAACTATAGGGTTTGAAATGTAATATACCCTAATTATTAACAGAAAAGATTTGAGTTTTGAAAATGTTAAAAAAATCCAATCTTTACCCAAAAAGTAAGCACCATCTCAATGGCTATATTGGTACAATTATCCTCGACAAGTTCAAAACCTAAACTGGTTCTCTATACGTAATGGTTGGATCAAATGTCCGATGTGTGTGTGGAATTTGCACATATACAAGGACCTATCGAATGAAGTTGCTACACATATAATTTACTACAATCATGTTGTTTTTGTATTGTTAGACACGGATTAGGTATCCATGCATTGAAGAGATCCACCAATAGAACAATCCAACTAGATTGGAGCTTCGAATCGTCACGTGACTAAGTTTTTACAGTAAGTACTAAGTAGTAGTATTAGGATTGAGTTATATTCTTATATTGCACAACTTCCATTGTACTTAGTGAATTCTTCAGTATAGTAGTGATTTATTGTAATGTTTAAACTGTTAGAATTTTCCCTTCATAATCATATTGCCTATGTCAAAATTTACTTTCTGCTATATTTAATTTTTGCAATATTGTTGTGTCCATCACCGACTAAATTGACTATAATTGCATAATCAATTTAATTAATCAATTTGTCTAATTAAAATTAACTGGGGACTAAATTTTCCAACAATATTATCTTCATTAATGAATCTTCTTTCTGTTAAAAATTAAAAAGATTATTTAAGAGTTGTTGATGAAAATGGGCATGAAGTGGGTATGTAATGTATGTTTCGTTTATCGGGTCAAATAACCCTGTTACTGAAATTCTAATGATAAAATTGACTTGATTTTAAAAGTTTGATAACAAAATTTACATTATTAATAGTTGAGAAACGAAATAGATACCAAGAGGAATTGACGGTCCAAATTGAATTTTGTCCAAAAATTAAAAAAATCAAGTTAATAATTTTATAAATTCTATTATTTCCTTGTGGAAAAAAAAAATTGTAGTTTTGTTGAAAGAATATATTCGAAGAACTAAGAGGACTCAGCTTTTGGATTCTCAAAAAATTAATAGAAGACTCGGCTTTTCAAGGGCCGTTTGGTAACGTTGTTCTAGTAACATTGTTTGTATTTTTTGAAAATACGTATGGGTGAAAAAGTATGTAAAAATGCATATAATGTTATTTAAAAACTGAAAGTGTGTGGCCTGCATTTTGTCATTTGATTTTACGTATTTGATGAAATTTGGCAGCACGATTCTTTCTCTATTTAATGGTCTGAAGAGCTGCAATCCTTTTTCATTCAAAGTCAATATTGTTTGTGGACAACTCACAACTTTTCATAAAAAAAGACACTTGGATAAGGTATCCTCTCTATTTTGTTTTTCTCTATCTAATCTCTACTCATTTGTAATTCATTATTTAAAATTTGTAGGCCTAATGTTTGTCCTCTTATTTCTGAATTATTTTTTCTACCTTTTACCTCTCAAAATGTATTGAACTAATCTCTATATATTTGTTATTCTAGTTAAAAATCCAATATTTTAATAGATAACTTTATTTATAGATGCAATTTATTGTAAGAAAATGTTTTATCCAAACTGATCTGAATTTTGAAAATGCAACAAAATAAGGATCGAGAGAGTCTCTTATACAAAAGATAAAATTTGAAAAATAATTAATTGAACTCTATCTTTTTCTAAAAATTATTATTATTATTATTATTATTATTATTATTATTATTGTTAGGTTCTAAAAGCTTAGAACAATTGGCAAATCGTGAGCACACAAGAACATGTAAGCTGCAGAAAGAAGATTTCAGAATCTGCCTGTTTCGATCGATCGAAAGACAGGCTCGATCGATCGAGAATCGTATCTGCAGAATTTTAAGTTGGCCCAAACAGCAGTTCTAGCCCATTAAGGATTAGGGTTTCAGATCTACTTCTCCCACTATATAAAGGAAACCCTAAGCACGTTTTTTTTAAGGCTTTTTAGAGAGAAAAGAGTGTGCCTCTTTTGTATTTAGGGTTTTGTTCCTAAAACCTCTCATACTACTTCTACCGGTGTTGTTCCTTGAAGAATCTTAAGATCCGGTATTGCTGAAGTTGCTGCCTTCTCTAGTCATCAAAGGAGCTGATGATCTAAACCTTCAAGGGTGGTCTTGGAGTCACAAACAGGAGAGTTTGTGTTGCTAAACCTTTGAGTGGGATCTCAAAGTCACAAACGGTGGTGTTTGTGTTTTGCAAAGATTAAAGAAAGAAGGAGTCCGTGGATCTCGGAGCTATCATGGGGTCATGGTAGTAAGTTTCCTACACTTGGGTAGCAATAGGATGTTAGTGGTCTAAGTCGCTATTGTGTAAACTTCGATTCTTTCTAGTGGATTTGCTATTTTACCTTGAGGATAGCTAGGTTAAATCCTCCCCAGGTTTTTTACCGGTTTGGTTTTCCTGGGTCATCATATCGTTGTGTTATTTATTTTTCCGCTGCTTTACTTGATATGATTGTTATTGTTTTAACCTAGATCTGAATAATAAACCTAAGTATTCACTTGGTTAATTAATTAGGTTAAACAATCTAGTTTACAGGGGTCTAAACGAACTGACAATTATTATTATTATTATTATTATTATTTTATTTTATTTTATCATTTTTACATTCAATACTAATGTTTTTTGACATTACCATTTGTAACCCATGCTTACACACAGGAATGAAGAATTATAGTGGTACTATTAATATTAGCTTGTTTTATTAAAAATATAGGACATAGTTTGACCAAAACATTTTGAGGTAATAAAATGGTTTTTTCTTACAATTTTCATGATATTGGTTACACAAAGTTTCTCATTACATTGCTATTACATATATAATTTTGAAAATCACTATCGGATCTACATATACAATATCAATTCACAATTATTGTATGTGAAATTCTACTAAATATAACACAAAATAAAACAATAAATTTGTCATGAGCCAAATCCATGGACTATGAATTTGGATGCATGACTAACCTGCTGATCTTACATAACTTAATAAACATAATTAATTTAAATATAATTCAGTAAACTCTCAAATAAACAATACTCGTAATAAACCTCTTAAATATCTATAATCCACTGTAAGAAGTTTAGACCCCTTAAACCCAAACAGATTAACCTAGATATTTAGCCAAGTGATTAACTTAGGTAAATTAAGCAATTCTAGGTTAACACAAATATATCATATCATGCAAAGTGCGGAAAATAAAAAACACACAATATGATAACCCAGGAAAACCAAACTGGTAAAAAACCCGGGGAGGATTTAACCTAGCTATCCTCAAGGTAAAACAGAATTCACTATAAAAGAATTGAAGTTTATACAATAGCGACTTAGACCACTAACATCCTATTGCTACCTCGAGTAGGAAACTTACTACCACAACCACGTGACCGCTCCGAGTCCACGGACTACTTCTTTCTTGAATTCACAGCAAAGCACAAGCACTCCTGCTTGTATATCTTGAAGTTCTTGAATTTGCAACTGGACGATCACCAAGCTCTTGACATCAATCTTGAGTTTGGAAACCCTAAGTGTATGTGAAGGTAAACACCTCTAGATCTAACAATCAGATTCACAAACACAGCATTCAGAACACCAAAAACGTGGCTAGGGTTTTCTCTTTTATACTTAGGGCAAAACATAAAACCCTACACATCAAACGGGCTTGGGCTGAGTTGGAAATTCTGCAGAAAAAACAATCTGCACGACTTTCAATCGATCGAGTCTAATTCTCGATCGATTGAGCCTGGAAAATTTGCACAGTGACTTCTGTAGTAACACGATTCCAACTTTACACGAAAAGCACTTACTTTGAGTAAGTCTAAACAAGACTAAAACTGTTTTGATCATGATTTGCCAACATTACAAAATGAAGTTCTAATACATTAGTTCCTAATTTCTTAGAACCTAACAAACTCGCCCTTTGGCAAACCGTGGCAAAACACAAACTTAACAAAAATGCTCAAAGTTTACAAAATAAGCAGCCCATTACAAAACAACAGCCCAACTAAACAAATTTAACCTAACTACCATCTATCAGTTGCAAGAGTAGACAGCAGTACGACTGAATCAACCTGTATCTTCCTGTAACACTTAACAAACACATAAACGCATATGTGGAAAATACAAGTAAAATAGAATATAACTTCTTGATTTCACATGAACACAAAATATAGACATATATCATAAATACCTCATAAATATAAATCAATAAGTAATGTAGCACAGTGAAACAAGAAACATATACAAAAAAAATGTATCTCAAATAACTCCCCATATCAAGAGCCAAAAAGGATAAATACACAAAGAAGCACCTAGATAGAATCTAAAAGCTCCACAGCTCTACAGTCTCACAAAAAGAAACAAAAATCTCCCCCTAAGACAAAACTCTTCTACTACAAAGAACAGTCTCCACTACATAATGTACTCCCCTTTTTTGTGACGAATTGCCAAAGGGCACTCACTCATCATCAAAAGGAGGTGGCGGAGATGAACGTCGAAAACTCTCCAAATCTGCCCGCAACGCTCGAATCTCATCAAGCACATCCACCAAAAGCTGATCATGAGCCGCCTGGACGGTTATGACAGTGTCCAACATCCGACGAATGTCCGAATCATCCGAAGGAGAAGGTGCAGATACAGTAGTAGCAGCAGCAGTCGGATTAGTAGACGTCTCTACCGTAGGAGCACCTGTAGAAGAGGAAGGAGGAGGAGTGACACTGGAAGGCTCTACCCTAGGACGCTTAGAGCTAGCACGAAGCTGAGCAGCCTTTTGCCTAAGAAAGGTGGCACCTATGGGAGCAATGATACGAACAAGCTCAGAAGCAAGGAAATCACCTAATCCTAAGTGAAGAAGATGTAAGAAATTTAGATCCCTGTAAACTTAGATTGTTTAACTTAATTAATTAACCAAGTGAATACTTAAGTTTATTATTCAGATTTAGGTTAAAATAAAACAATCATATCATGTAACGTAGCGGAAATATAAAGAACACAACGATATGATGACCCAAGAAACCAAACCGGTAAAAAACCTGGGGAGGATTTAACCTAGCTATCCTCAAGGTAAAACATAAAATCCACTAGAAAGAATTGAAGTTTGTACAATAGCGACTTAGACCACTAACATCCTATTGCTACCTTGAGTAGAAAACTTACTACCACGATCACGTGACAGCTCCGAGTCCACGGACTACTTCTTTCCTTGGCCTTTGCAAAACACAAACACCCACGTTTGTGACTTTGAGATCCCACTCAAAGGTTTAGCAACACAAACTCTCATGTTTGTGACTCCAAGACCACCCTTGAAGGTTTAGATCATCAGCACCTTTGATGACTAGAGAAGGCAGCAACTTCAATAACATCGAATCTTGAGATTCTTTAAGGAATAAAACCAGTCGAAGATACGAGAGAGCTTTTTAGGAACAAAACCCTAAATACAAAAGAGGCACACTCTTCTCTCTCTAAAAAGCCTTATAAAAATATGCTTAGGGTTTCCTTTATATAGTGGGAGAAGTAGATCTGAAATCCTAATCCTTAATGGGCTTGAACTGCTGTTTGGGCTTAATTAAAATTTTGCAGATACGACTTTCGATCGGTCGAGCCTGTTTCTTGATTGGTCGAACCAGGCAAATTCTGAAATCTTCTTTCTGCAGCTTGTATGTTCTTGTGTGTTCATGATTTGCCAATTGTTCTAAACTTTTAGAACCTAACAGAAGAATCCTATGAATAAAAACGGGAAAGAACAAAGCATGAGTAGTAGAACTACTCCTATGCACTTCGTTCAAGGAACGAAGAAAAAGATGGGGAAAACTGATAGGAGCATCAGTGACAAGAGCGTAAAGAAACACATATCGCTCAATAGGGATCACGTCTGCTGAGCTTTTTAAGATCCACTATCTTTTCTTTTAGATTGCTTGTCATTCCTTGTGGCCTATCTCTCATTTACACACTATCCCTATTGAGCGATGTGTGTAGATAAGAGATAGGCCACAAGGAATGACAAGCAATCTGAAAGAAAAGATAGTGAATCTTAAAAAGCTCAGCAGACGTGATCCGAGGATCAGAACCCCACTGCATAGAAGACCCAGTGATGTATGACATCACGTCGTCAAGGAGAGGAGACTCATCATACAGATAGACAGGATGAAAAACCATGGGTACCCCAAGAGCATCAGACACTACCGAAGGAGTAATGCGATATTCTACACCTCGTATCCAACTCTTTACTAAAGTGTTGGAATCATAGATGTGGATAGAGAGGTTCGAGTAGAACTCTCTAATCAAGGTAGCTAGAGGCGGATGATCTATGTCAACTAAAGGTAATCAACCCCGACGCTTAAAGTTACGTCTCACCTCACCATCGACCTAATCTAGAAGGACCCCACACTCACCTCAAATGGTTCTCCTAAGGTTAAGAGTCTCGTATGTCTCCTGATGTTTCTCACTCAAGAATCTATCACTTTCGAAAGATGGTGAAGATGAAGAAGTCCTATGAGCTCTAGTTTTCCTAGGCATGATTCTAAGACCAGATGAGAGACACAGAAAGAAAAGAGACAAAAGAAAAACTAAAGGCAGACTGCAAGATTAGCACCAAAACAATAGTATATAGAAAATTCTATATGATGCATGAGCAGAAAAATTAAATGATGCATGGTCTAATGCAATGAAAAAACAGTTCAAATATGATCCAAATTCACAAAATTGGCTTGAGCAAGAGTTTTCTATCAAAAATCCCAAAATTTTTAAAAAAATTTCATAAAACCCAACAAATTGAGAAATTGATCATTACACAAGTTAGAAAATATAATATAATGATCAAATAAGTCAATCTAACAAGTTAATTTCATCAATTTACATCAAATTGAACAAAAGCCCTAAATTCGGCAATTTCAAGCCCTAGAATTTTCAATTTCACACAAATCATCAAATTGATCAAATTAAACCATATTAATCAGTTGTATATAGTGTCCCAACAAAAACCCAATGTTCAATTCACAAAGAAAAAGCTTGAATCATCAAAAACTCCAAATTTGCATAGGTCCGAAAATTACAAAGAAAATGCATGATTTAATGCATGAAAAATGAAAAAAATGCAAAAGGAAGGGTATAAAGGTCTTGTCGACTTTGAGAGAGAAAAACCTTGCAAAAGATTTGGAGTAAAACGACAAAAATACTTTGTTGGAGCCTTGACTGGTTGGTAAGAGAAAAAGAGTTTGAAAAAGATTTAGAAAAGTGAAGAACACGTGGAGAAGAAATTCTTTTTAAAAACTCTCAGCCCGATTTTCGATCGATCGAAAATTAAATTCGATCGGTCGAAAATACTTCGATTGATCCACTACCAATCGAGTACTGATCGAAACAAACAGAAGCTCACAAAGGGATTTAAGTGCAATTTCGATCAGTCGAAAAACAGATTCGATCGATCGAAATTCTGGAAAAACAAATTTTTGAAAAACAAAGCAATTTTGGTGCAGAAACTGCTCAAAACATTAAATTTTATGAATAATATGCATGAGTATGAGATAAAGTGCTTTTCAAAAACACTAGTTTAGATCCCAGTTTTCCAAAATTAAGATTTTCACTCAAATCTCCTCAAATTCTCAAACATTAAACATGTTTTGCATCAATTTTAAGAAATTATCAAACTTGGTTGGTCAGACAAAAAACACACACAATAACATGTACAAAGTTTAGCAAAGAGTAACTTGTGTAGTGTGTGCAGCTAGCAAAAGCTTGAGAAACATGTGAGGTGATATGTGAATAGAAATCAATTACAATTTTAACAAAATTCATGGCACAAATTTGAAAGAGACTATCACCGAAAGAGTTACATCATATAACTCTCACATCTCCTATAAAAAAAGCTTGCAATCATGTAAGTTCCTTGATTTGCCTCATAATATACACACAAATTTTAGCATTTAGTCCGAGGCTACACCTTATGATCTTTTTGTGCATATGCTACACTTTCTCGAGCACAAAATCTTACGATATGCACTAAGGTGTCCATGATTGGCTGATAAACAGTGGTGAGATGGTTATTTATGCCTTTCTCAATAAGATCAAGTCCGACAATCAAAGACATGTGACTCCAAGATCAAGATCATGTGATCAACAACTATAAACATCTTCCCACACAACATGTACTACAAAGCTCAAACTAGTAAAGTGCAATAAAATAAGCTCATCAAAGCTAAACTAGGTACATAAACATGTTATGTAAGAATAGATTGACCAACCTTGTTTTTAAATTCAAGAAAAAAAATACCGCAAAAACACATTTTGCAAAATATATATATATTTTTAAATAAAATCCTAGAATGAAATGCATGAATGTTATGTAATGTAAATCCTAAAAAAATGGTCACAATAAATAAAACAATGAAGAACAAAGACCATGTCAAACAAACTCAATTAGGTCGAGCCTTTTGCATCCAAAACCTTTTAGAAGCAATTCTAGCATTGGAGTTATTATTCACATTGGAATTCTGAGCAACTCTAGAATTAGAATAAAGGTTCAACGCCTTTACCAGTTCACCAATGAGTACCATAAGATCTAGTGCTTGAGGCACATGTACTTTAGGTTTATTTGCTCGCTTAACAGCTTGCAACTTGAAACAGTTTGGACGAATATGCTCAGACTTTTCACAAAAGTGACAGACCCATGCAGGTTTATCATGCAACTTGCCCTTAGAAGAATTAGAAGCATTAGATTTAGACTCTTGAAGATCAACCCTAATCTTCCTAGGAGGTGTAACTTCTACAGATTGAACAGCTTTACTCACAGAGGGTTTGACAATTTCACTCTTAGGAGGTTCAGTAGAAGGAACAAAGTTTATGGAATGAGATTCAGGCACAGAGATGCTTTCCACAAAACCTAAGCCAGTTTTGTCAGAGGTAGACTATTGAATACTTAACATGTGATCAAGTTTGGAGCTTGCAGACCTATTAGTTTGTCCTCTAGCAACAGATAATTCAAGTTCCAAACCTTTAACTTTATCAAGTAAAAGCATATTCTCAGTCTTCACATTATTCAAAAGTTCGTTAGCATCAAATAGTTTCACAAGCAAATTTTTCTTATCAAGTTCAAGAGATGCAATTTTCTTTAAGCCAAGATCAACATTCATAGCATCCTTTGCAGCAACTTTGCAAAGTTTATTATAGGCTTCCTGTAAATCTGCATCCTCAGAGAGTTCCCCATCAGAAGGGTTCTCTTCAACAGACACGCTTTCATTTACTACAGTAGTAGCAGTGAAAGCAATGAAGTTTCCATCCTGATCACTGACAGATTCATTGTCAAAAACTTCATCATCACTAAGGGTTACAGCCATAGCCTTACCCTTAGACCTTAAGTATGTAGGACATTTAGATTTTACATGACCATATCCTTGACATCCAAAACATTGTTGTCCCATAGAATTATTAGAAGGTTGACCTACTTTCTCTTTAGGTTTTTCAGTGTTATTTACCTTAATAGGTTCATTCCTCCTAAAATTTCTAGGTTCAGCAATGTTTTTGCCTCTTGCCATTCTGTTATTGTTCCTAAGAAAATTTCTAAAGTTCTTGGCAAGATAGGCAATCTCTGTAGCAGAGAGTTCATCATGAAATCCACCAGTCTCAACATCATCAACAGACCTAAGAGCCATTGATTTGGATTTGTTAGTCTTAGGTAGGTCCAACTTATAGGATTAAAGAGATCTCATAAGTTCATCAACAGGGATGGAGTCCACATCCTTGCTTTCAGTGATGGCAGTCACTTTGGGTCTAAAGTCTTCAGTCAAAGATCTAAGAATCTTCCTAACAATTTTAGGTTGATCATAGATTTCACCCAAATTATATGCAGAATTAACAATATCATTAAGTTTAACATATAATTCATCAAAAGATTCATCATCAGTCATTCTAATGTTTTCAAATCTAGTAGTCAATTGCTGCAACTTATTAATTTTAACTGCCTTTGTGCCTTCATGCATAGTCTGGAGGATATTCCAAGCAGTATGAGCAACCTCAACATTAGAGATTCTCTTAAATTCCTCTATAGAGACAGCATTAAAAATAGCATTCATAACTTTGCTATTAAAAGTAGCTGCCACTTTTTGAGAAGTTTGCCACTCACTCACAGGAGTAGTGGGCTTTTTCCATTCGTACTCAACGGATTTCCAGACTCTCTCGTCAATTGATTTCAAGAATGCTTTCATCCTTACTTTCCAATAAGCATAATTATTTCCATCAAAATGAGGTGGAATAACAAGAGAGTGTCCACGTTCCATGACAACTGGGGTCAAGGATCAGCTCTTAGATCAAAAGATCTAACACAAAAAAAAAAAGCTACCCTCTCTGATACCACTTATAAGAAGTTTAGACCCATTAAATCCAACCAGATTAACCTAGATATTTAGCCAAGTGATTAACTTAGGTAAATTAAGCAATTCTAGCTTAACACAAATATATCATATCATGCAAAGTGCGAAAAATAAAGAACACACGATATGATAACCTAGGAAAACCAAACCGGTAAAAAACCCGGGGAGGATTTAACCTAGCTATCCTCAAGGTAAAACAGAATTCACTATGAAAGAATTAAAGTTTATACAATAGCGACTTAGACCACTAACATCCTATTGCTACCTCGAGTAGGAAACTTACTACCATGACCGCGTGATAGCTCCGAGTCCACGGACTACTTCTTTCTTGAATTCATAGCAAAGCACATGCACTCCTGCTCGTATATCTTGAAGTTCTTAAATATGCAACTGGACGATCACCAAGCTCTTGACATCAATCTTAAGTTTGGAAACCCTAAGTGTATATGAAGGTAAACACCTCTAGATCTAACAATTAGATTCACAAACACAACATTCAGAACACCAAAAATGTGGCTAGGGTTTTCCCTTTTATACTTAGGGCAAAACATAAAATCCTACACATCAAACGGGCTTAGGCTGAGTTGGAAATTCTACAGAAAAAACAATCTGCACGACTTTCGATCGGTCGAGTCTAATTCTCGATCGGTCGAGTCTAATTCTCGATCAATCGAGCTTGGTAGATTTGCACAGTGACTTTTGCAGTAACACGATTCCAACTTTACCCAAAAAACACTTACTTTGAGCAAGTCTAAACAAGACTAAAATTGTTTTGATCATGGTTTACCAACATTACAAAATGAAGTTCTAACACATTAGTTCCTAATTCCTTAGAACCTAACATCCACAATTTAGAAATAATCTCCAAATACTATTAATTCTAAAGCGGAATAAAAATAACTAATAATCCTTTAAGGCTTCAAGTATTATTGACATCGCCTAAAAACTCCCCCGCTCTATCTTGCACCTTACGAAGTAATCCAAAGGTTTTGTTACCTAACTAAACTTTAATCTAAAAATTGTATTTGATAGGGTGAGCCACACATCCAATAAGCAATTATACACAATACACAACTAAATAGAGTAAGCAAAGCACGAGTATTTTGATTTTTCACAAACTCATTCAATGATATCAAATATGATTATTCCAAAACATATAATGAATCACTTAATACATATGTAATCATATACTAAAATCATTCGAAAACACATACATATTATTGATCAGAGCACAGCATCACATATACACATATCACATATTCTCACATACAATCTTGTGAGCGGATACCAACATTTAACCCCTGTTGGTAAGGAATCAACACTAATTCTCACATATAACCCTGTGAGCGGGCTTACACATATACCTGATCAATTCTAAAAACACTTATTTTGAGTTACATATCACAAAAGCAAAGTTTATACAAAATATAATAATTTACTTAATATTAATAATTATTCCAAATACAATGACATATCGAATATCACGATATCGAATTGAAACATAAACCAAAGGATGCTTGACTCTCTTAGGGAACAAATAGGAATTGAGGAGTTTATAAAAATATTTTACAATTCTTGAGTAAGTCTAAAAGCTCAATTTGCTAAAAGAAAAGTTTTAAATACCATTTGGAGAATAGGATTATGACTTTGAAATCACTTGGTTTTATACAAATTTAAAGAACAAGAACCTTTTTAGAAAACTTACATTGAAACTCAATTATTTTCGAAAAATAGTTTAGTTTAGAAATCATCTTTTAAATGAGATTTGGACATTTCAAACGTTATTTAAAATTAAAATTTTCTCTTTAAAACATTGTTTAAAAGTCAAAGTTTCTCTTTCAATAATGTAAAAATGCTTTCGATAAACTTTAGAAAATGTAAGCTTTAAAAACATAACTTTTGAAAACCTTTAACTTCTAAGAACATAAAGAACAAAACTTGTGCATATTATGCATGATTATTTACAACACTTGAATCACTATGAAAGTCCAACCGAAACACCCTCCATAAAGTCTCAAAACATTCTTAAATAGGACCTATACTTAATCATGGAAATTACTTAATATCCTCCACAAAATATAAAACTTATCAAATTGTACAAACTGACTCACTAAGATTATACTTTGTTGAACTAATTAATAACACTAATGCAAGGGATCTTTACCCATAAATGTTTCCTTGAATTTATCAAACTCTAGAGGCAATAACCAATATGTTGTAAACTCCGGATTTGATATATGCCCCAAAGGAAAGCAAACCCTTATACATTATTTAAGCTTTATAATCTTGACTTTTGTTCTAGAATAAAACTGTAAGGACCCTAGGGTTTAATATAAAACCCCAAAGAAAACGTTAAACCATCCTAATATATATAACCAAATAAAACCTCACAAAACTAATAGGACTTAATATATAAAAATCCGAAAGAAAACATGATGGAAATATTCACTTGTTCTAGAGACCCACAGTGGACAACGTGAAAGCCATACGCACAGAGGCCAATTTTAAGATTTAATATATATACAAATATGTCTCCCAATGGGTTTAATAGCATACAACCTCACTACAAGCCTTCAAAATAGAACCTCAAAAATCCCTCCTTTTTACATCTTCACTAACACAAAACAAAAAATCTCTCCTCTCCTTTACCAACCCGAAAATCCCAACCATCATACAACCAACAAAACAAAAAGGAAAGTAACCAAAGCAAAACCCCAAAATATGTGAAAAATCCCACCTTTTCCCATTTTCACCAACACAAAATTGAAGCTAAACCTTTCTACAAAATCCCAAAACAAAGCCAAAATCCCAGCAAGAAAGAACCCCAAGACAGAGATGACCCAATAGCACTTCCTTACCTTTTTCAAGACATTAAATGTTTTCTTATATCATCATGTGTACGAGATGAGGTTTTTTCAATTATGACTCAATCTTTGGAATAAAGACTGATGTTTAATTGATGATATGCCTTTGATCAGAGAAGCGTAATTCTTATAAAAAAAAAAGAGAAAATTCCTATAAATTGTTAGGACATATGTGGAACATGTTAAAAATATATGTCATTTAGAATAGGCTAATCCTTTGACAAAATGCACGTTATTTGTAATTGGGTAAATCTAGGATGTGTTTAATACTTCAAGGACCAATAGTTTAAGTCCAAGTATTGAAGCCATGCAAATCTGTCCAAGAATTAAGTGAAGAAGTGTTGTTCATTAAATTTCAATAGACATCTCGACAGATGTATCTATCAAGGTTTAATATTCGAAGTTCGATAGCTGTATCTATCAAGAATTACGAAATTTAGATTTCCAGATCTGTATTTCATGCATATCTAAGTTATTTGTATAAGGTTTCTTTTCTCACAACCCTAGGCATATATAAGGATTATTTTAAGGGCTGTCTCAGTTGATGTAACTTGATGCGAATGTATTATTGATACATATTGTGACCAGAGACAATTTGCCCTAGTTCAACTTTTTTTTTGAAGAAGCTGCTGCGTTTGTACGCCGTAAGGTTTTGTAACCAATGAGCTTCTTGATTTTTATCATGTGGATGAACTGAAGAACTTTCTAGCCAACATCCTTCTTAAGTTGGCTTGTTAGTCACGTACTAGGATTCATGCATCAATTGTTTAGTCATGTACTTGGAGCCATGCATTGAAAGGAGAGATTGTCACTACATTACAAGTCCAATTGGGTATTGGGGTAAGGGTTCAACTGTAGTTTGGTATAAGATATTGGGATTCCTTTACTTGTAACCGCTTGTTTTGATAATAGTGGATTCTCGAGAGTAGTAACCTTAAATTCACCCGATGGGGTTTTACCTCGGTGGTTTTCCCTATTTGTAAACAAATCACCTGTGTCAAATTTAATTTTCCACTGTATTTAGTTATTTGGTGATTTTTTTTTCTGTTACCACGCTTATTGCATGTAATTGAATCTAATTAATTAACTTGGCTATTTAATTGATTAATTTACCAAAGGGGTCAATACATTCTTGGCCTATCAAATGGTATCAAAGCAGGCACACTCTGATTAGGTTTTAATCTTTGTTGCGTGATCCATTGATCCTTGTTGTCATGGCTGCAATTAGCATGAAAAGATCTTTTGTTTCAAATACATCTTGTTTTTCTAATCTTTATTTGATTAAGTGTCTCAGAAAATGCAAGTCTAAAAGTTATTTGAAATCTATCTTGATGATTCTTGGAAAAGATCTCAGCATGACAAAGAAGAAATTAGACTGTCTCAAAATGAAAATGTGTAGAGGAGTTCTTCTGAGAAGAGTGAAAGTTAAAAGCTTTGTTTGTAAATGGCAGATGAGGGAAAATACCGTTCCTATTTATGGTACCTTGACAGTGGTTGCTCAAGACACATGACTGGAGACTGGTCTCTCTTTAAGATTTTCGAGTTTAAGAAAAGTGGTAATGTCGCTTTTGGTGATGGGAGCAAATCACATATTCAAGGGAAGGGAACCATCTCTCAACCTGGACTGCCAGACATAGCAAATGTTCTATATGTAGAAGGTCAGAGAGTGAACTTGTTCAGTATAAGTCAGATATGTGATCAAGACTTTATGATGCTGTTCTCAAAAGGGAAATTTCTTGTGTTGAATGAGTTTGGGAAGACACTCATACATGATGTGCGCACTTTAGATAACTGTTTGGATTGGTACCTGATGCTGATATTATGTGGAATAGCATTCATTTGCCAAATGAAGATCTATGACACCAAATGATGAGACATGCTAGCTACAAACATCTTTCAATTGTATCTAAGCATGAATCAGTTTTGGGGATACTAAAGTTCAGTAGAGTGAATAATGTTATGTGTGGACCATGTTAGCTTAGGAAACAGACAAAAGCTAAACATCTAGGTACTCAGACATCAACAACATCTAGACCATTGGAGATACTACATCTAGATCTCATGGGTCCAACTAAAACCAAGTCTCTTAGAGGAAAGAGATACATCATGGTTGTGGTAGATAATTTCACTAGGTACGCTTGGGTCATTCTTCTAAGATCCAAGTTAGATGCTCCTAAGCACATTGAAGCCTTGTGTACAAGATTTCAAAATGAGAAAAGCTTGAAGATTGATCGAATTCAAGGTGATCATTGTAAAGAATTCGAGAACTCATACATGGAATCCTTATGCATTAGATCAGGTATATCTCAAGAATTCTTTACTCCTATTACTCCTCAGCAAAATGGTGTAGAAGAAAGAAAGAATAGAGTCATTCCGGAGATGGCTAGAGCCATGTTGCGCAACAAGGATATGGCTAGAAATTTGTAGGGAGAAGCCGTCAACACTGCATGTTATACGGTTAACAGGGTGTATTTCAGACCCGGTACCAAGAAAACTCCCTATGAGTTATAGAAGGGAAGAAAGCCAAATGTGAAGTATTTCAGAATCTTTGGAAGTACTTGTTGATGTGGGAAAATTTAAGGGTAGAGAGAATGTGGGAAAATTTGATTCTCGAAGCGATGAAGGAATATTTTTGGGATTCTCCTCTACTAGCAAGGCTTATTGGGTATACAACAAGAGAACCATTAAGGTGATGGAAACAGTTAATGTTATTATCGATGAAGCTTTAGAGTCTGGCTCTGAGAAGATTAGTGAGGAGATCCCCAAGAAAATTCTTCCACCTGAGCCTAAGGGTGTTCAAGAAATTGTTGATCAAGACCCTGCATCTCCAAGTACTCCAAGTGTTGCAGAAGGTTCAGCAGACATACCTATCTCACTTGATTTTGAATCTCATGAAGAGAAAGGACCTTCCTTAAGAATCAAGTTGAATCATCCTCCTGAAGTTATTATGGGAAATATGGATCAACTTACACTAAAGAAGCGTACAATTGATAAATGTGTTGCTAACTTTGTGTCTTATTCTTTCTATTTGTCATAGGTTGAACCCACCAAGGATTAGGAAGCTCTCCAAGATGAAAGCCGGGTTGAGGCAATGCATGATGAACTACTTCAGTTTCAAAGGAATGATTTCTGGACCCTAGTACCTAGACTGGAAGGTGAGCACATCATTGGCACAAAGTGGATATTCCGTAATAAGACTGATGGGGAGAGAAATGTGATCTGGAACAAGGCTTGTCTTGTGGCTCAAGGATTCTCCCAAATGGAAAGAGTAGACTATGATTAGAAATTTGCTCCTATAGCTCATATGGAATCTATTAGGATTCTCCTATCCCTGGCATGTCACTTGAAGTTCAAGCCTTACCAAATGGATGTAAAGACTGCATTCTTGAATGGGTTCCTTAAAGAAGATGTCTATGTGGCTCAGCCTAAAGGATTCATTGATCAACACTTTCCGGATCATGTGCTGTACTTCAAGAAGGCACTCTATGGATTAAAGCAAGCACCTAGAGCTTGGTATGATCAACTTACACAACATCTAGTCTCACATGGTTTCACAAAAGAAAAAATTGATCAAACACTCTTCATTAAAAGGGAAGATGGCGAGTTGATAGTTGCTTAAGTATATGTTGATGATATCATCTTCGGGTCTACAAAGAATGAACTTGCTCATAATTTCTCCAAACTCATGCAAGCCGAGTTTGAGATGAGCATGATTGGAGAGTTGAATCACTTCCTTGGGTTGTAGATCCGTTAGTAAGAGTCAAGTATATTCCTATCTCAATATAAATATGCTAAAAATCTTGTGAAAAAGTTTGGTTTAGAATCTACTAGTTTTGTTAGGACCCTAATGAGCCCAAATGTTAAACTCACTATTGATTTGTTCAGAAAAAGTGTTGATTCTTCTCTTTATAAAAGCATGATAGGTAGTCTTCTTTACCTTACTGCTAGTAGATCTGACATTAGTTACAGCGTGGGAATGTGCGCTAGATATCAGGCTAATCCCAAAGAGTCTCATATGATTGCTTTGAAAAGAATCATAAAGTATGTCAAAACCACTACTGATTTCGGTGTGTGGTATAGCAAGGACACCAATGATGTCTTAGCTGGGTATTCTGACGTAGACTGGATTGGGAATGCTGATGATAAAAAGAGTACTTCAGGAGGTTGTTTTTATGTGGGTAATAATCTTGTCTCCTGGATAAGCAAAAAGTAGAATTCCATCTCATTATCCACTGCGGAGGCTAAATACATCGCTGCCGGTAGCTACTACACCCAACTTCTGTGGATGCAAAAACTCATCCTTAATCATGGTATTCATCAAGAACATCTTACTATCTATTGTGACAATACAGTGCCATTAACATCTCTAAGAATCCTGTTCAACATTCTCGAACAAAACATATAAAGATTCGACACCACTTCATTTGGGAGCTTGTCAAAGATGGTATCCTCACTCTTGAGTTCATTCACACTGATAATTAGAAGGCAGATTTGTTCACCAAACCTCTTAATAGCAAACATTTTGAATTCCTTTGACAAAACATTGGTGTTATCTCCATGGATTGATCACCTCTCCTTCTCCTCCTTCCTCATGCATTTGCATATAGTTTTATGCTATGTTTTGTATATCATGTTTTTGTTTGTTTGTTTTTAGTTTTTGCTTTATTTTGTTTTTAAAATTTTTTTTTTTTGAAAAATCAGGAAAATACAAAAATAGTGTGTGTTTTGTGTACATTGGTACTTGTGTACCTTAGATGGCCAATGAAACAAACTTTTCTAAACTTTGTATCATTTGTAACTTAGATGAGCATTTTTATGCACAACTAAGCAGGTGACCTTTGTGGCTCGTGTTTGTGATAAGTAAGATTAGGTAATCTCTTATACTTAACACTCATATCACTCTTTTTTATGGGAATGACTAAAAAATCCTAAAAGAAATGCATAAATAACCTTCTCACCACTAAACCTCGCCAATCATAAATAACAGTGATATGCTTCGGCATAGCAAAATTTTGATGTTTTTGGCTTAACATAATTGGGTATTGCTTCTCTCTCTCTCTCTCTCTCTCTCTCTTATATGCTTATGCATGATATGCCCAAAAGAAAAATATGCAAAGAAAAAAAATCAAAAGCAAAACAATCATAATGCTTTTAAATATGGTTGCAAGTATGTTTCTTGGAGATGTGGGAGTTATAGGATGTACCTCGAAGGTGATAGTCCTCGTCAAGCAGTTATGATTGTGTGTGAGTTAAATTGATTTTTTCATATCTCAAATTGTCATAACACGTAGACACTTATGCAATCTTGTGAAGTGTTTCACACACAACACACAAAATTCTTTGCTACTTTTGATACATGTGCAGTTACAATGTGATTTGGCCATCACAAGGAATATATGTGTTAATGTATGCTCACTAAATTGTCTTGACTTGTTTTTGAAATATAAAATTGGTTAGACTTATTTAGTGTGTGTGTGTGTGTGTGTGTGTGTTTTGGATCTAAATGCTTTACATTTTTCTTGTTGGGAGATGTTTTTGAAAGCTTAATATGTTGTTTGGATCTCTGGTTAAGTAGCTTGCTTGATTGCATTCATTTGTGTGCTTTTCTCCTCCTTGAACAACTTGTTTTTATTAAGCTCGACAGCTTCTCGACAGATACCTATCTATCGAAACCTTTGGACTGCTTTTTCTCGACAGATCTTAACGCATCTTCGATCCATCGAAGCTTTTGGAAATTTGTCTCGATAGCTTCTCGACAGATTCTCGATCCATTAAGAAAGTTTCTGTTTGGCTGATAGATTCTCGATAGCTTCTCGATCCATCGAGGTATTTTTGCCATTGACAGATTCTCGACAGCACCTCGACAGATTCATCTATCAAGAATTAGAGCTCGACAGATTCTCGATCCATTAAGACGCATTTTCTATACATAGATCCAACGTGATTTCAGACTTCATTTCTTCGATATCTCTTGACAGTTTTGTGTCTCTACACCTCCTAAACACTTCTCTCTCTCTCTCTCTCTCTCTCTCTCTCTCTCTCTCTCTCTCTAAACCTCAAACCCTTTTGTTTTTCATCCTAGAGTGTTCTTCTCTTCACTAGTATGATCTCGTTTTCTCTCTTTTTTCTTGCATTTCATACATTTTAACCTAGGTTTTTGGGTTTTGAAAATTTTTTGGAGTTTTTGAAAATTGATGTTATTTGTGAAATTTTTGGGTTGGGTTTTGCTTCAATGATCCTATATGCTCATGCATTGCATTTTATTTGCATTTTTGACAATGTTTCATGCATTTAGATGTATGTTTCTATGTTGGAACCTTGTGTGCTGGTAGGTTTGGATTGGGCTAAGCCCATGATGCATTTTTTTGTTGCACGTCACATGATCATGCATTACTCATGCATACGTACCTTCTTTTCTTTCTTTTTGGTGCTATATTGTTGGTTGGTGCTCTTCTGCTTCTCTCTCTCTCTCTCTCTCTCTCTCTCTCTCTCTTTCTCTCGGATAGTTGTGCATGGCACCCAAGCGCAAATGACTCCATCCCGAAACCTTATTCGTTCTGGGGCATCTTATTCGGATTCTACTCCAGTTCATGTCAGATTCCGTGATGAGAAGGCCTGTCAGGACTTCTCGGAGAACTTCTCCAAATGTGGCATTCATACGGAATGCCACGTTATCTTATCGGACTTCTCCGATACCACTTTACCGACTGTCATTCACAGTCAGGGTTGTGAGCCTCTTTGCAAGATCCTAGTGAGTTGTCCCTCCGTGATCATACATATTCTATACCTCATTTCACTACTTCCGTTCGAGGTATTTGTATTCTAGTCACTCCAGAGCTTATCTCCAATATGCTACACATTCCGAGAGTATCGCATCCTGATTACCCTGAATGTCCCTGTTTGAGGACTGTGTCCAAAGACGAGTTTTTGTCTCTCTTTTGTGAGACACCTTCATCTTGAGGTGACCGTCATAACACTCCTTGCTCGGGTTTTGCAAAAGGTCCGAGGTTCCTAAATATGGTGATGACATTTGTTTTACATCCCTTGTCTCACTATAATTCTATTACTGAGCCTCGTGATTGGTTTTTGTTATCCCAAGAGCTTACCATTAACTTTCCCTCTCATTTCATAATCTCCCTTATAGATGTCTATAAGGATATGGCGACCCGTGATAAGTTTATTTTTCCTTCTACTATCACGAGGATCATTCACCACTTCTCGATTTGTTATCCCAAGTCTCCTTATTTCTTCATCATGGGTGCCATTAGCGCAGTGTCCGTTAGACGGAGCAAGGCCCAGCTTCGACCGAAGTGGCCACGGACCGAGACGGCGACTCCTCCAGCCTATTCCGCTCCATCCACCTCCGCTCCTTCTTCTTTTGCTGGTGGTGTAACGCTTGAGGCGATCATGGCGCAACTTTAGTGCATGGATGCTCACCTTGACACTCTCACTGATGAGAAAAGTCAGGTGGCCACCTGTGTGGGTCGTATTGCATGACATTAGGCTCGTATTGCACGACGTCAGGCTCGCCTTTGTGGGTTCGTTGCATCTCCCTCTCCATCTCCACAGTCTTCAGAGGACGAGGATGATGATGATGGCTCTGGTGATGATGATGATGAGGATAAGGATGATAGCTCTTCTGGTGATAAGGAGACGACTGCTTCTCAATGACTTGCCCTTTATCATTCGTGACAAAAAGGGGGTGTAGTTTTAGGTATGAGAGTAGTCATGTACTTAGGGAAAGAGTTAGCATAAGACCTTTTTGTTAGGGGGAGTGTTTTTGTTTGTAGTGTGGACTTTTGTATCTTTTATTTTCTTTATCTTTTAGATACATTGTCTCTTGTACATTGGTCTTGTGACCATTTAGTGGTAGCAAACATTGTATTTATCCTTGATATATATATATATATATATATTTGATTATGTTGTTATCACATTTCACCTATCTCTCCATGTGTTATTTCTTTTCTCTTTTTATACACATGTTCTTTATTTTTGTATGCAATCTTATATTTCTGTTTCACACTAAGATGCCTTAATGAGTTTTGTTTAAAGTATTTCAGAAATACAGGTTATCAAAATCTATCATACCATGAACTCTCTTCTTGCAAAGTTTTTCAAGAGTTTGTGTTAGGATTATATTTTATTGTATTCAACAAGTGGTTATGAGTTTAGTGATTTAAGACTTCTCTCATATTTCATTTGTTTGTTGTGGTTTTGTCACGGATTGCCAAAGGGGGAGATTGTTAGGACATATGTGAAACATGTTAAGAACATATTTCATATAAAATTGGCTAATCCTTTGACAAACACACATTACTTGTAATTGGGTATATCTAGGATATGTTTAATACTCCAAGGAATAAGAGTTCAAATCCAAGTATTGAAGCCATGCAAATTTGTCCAAGAATCAAGTGAAGAAGTGTTGTTCATTAAATCTTGACAGATATCTCGACAGATGTATCTATCGAGGTTTAATATTCAAAGCTCAACAAATAGCTCGACAGCTGTATCTATCGAGAATTACAAAATTTTGATTTTCAGATCTGTTTTTCACACATATCTAGTTAGGACATGTGATTTGATGTTAGGAATATATGTCAATATCTATGTAATTGGCTAATCCTTTGACAAAACGAACTTTACTTGTAATTGGGTAGATCTAGGATGTGTTTAATACTTCAAGGAACGAGGTTTCAAGTTCAAGTGTTAAAATCATGCCAGTCTGTCCAAGAAACAAGTGAGAAAGTTCTGGATTTTATAACTCGATAGCTATCATCTATCGAGATTTAAAAGCTGTTTCAGCTTGTGGCTTGGCAGCTAGCTCGATAGATGGGGTTTATGAAACTTAGTTTTTCAGAGCTGATTTCAATTCAATCCGTGAGTATGTGTTTGGGCTTTCTTTTTTCACAATCCTAGACATATATAAGGATTGTTTTAAGAACTGTCACAGGTTACACAATTGCTCAAGTTTATGCAAATTATGACCGGAGATAAAATTTGCCCTATTTCATCTTTCTTTTGAAGAAGCTGTTGTATTTATGCACCATAGGGTTTTGTGACCAAGCAACTTCTTGATATTCATCATTTGGATGAACTGAAGAACTTTGTAGCCAACATCTTTCTTAAGTTGGTGATTAAGTTGCGTACTGGGATCCACGCAATTGGTTAGTCACGTACTAGGAGCCGTGCAATAAAGGAGAGATTGTCACTACATAACAAGTCCAATTGGGTATTGGGGTAAGGTTTCAATTGTAGGTTGGTATAAGGTACTGAGATTCCTTTACTTATAACCGTTTGTTGTAATAATAGTGAATTCTCAAGAGTGGTGACCTCAAAATCACCCGGTAGGGTTTTTGCTGTGTTGGTTTTCCTCATTCGTAAATAAATCACCGTATCATTTATTTTTCGCTGCATACTTAGTTATTTGGTAATTTGTTTGTGCTACCATGTACATTGCATGTTAATTTGATTAATTAATAAACTTGGCTAATTAATCAATTTATATATCACAATGGGTCAATACATTATTGGCCTGTCATATCCAAGTTATTTGTATAGAGTTTCTTTTCTCACAACCCTAGACATATATAAGGATTATTTTAAAGGCCGTCTCAGTTGATGCAACTTGATGCAAAGGTATTATTGATGCATATTGTGACTAGAGACAGTTTGCCCTAGTTCATCTTTCTCTTGAAGAAGCTATTGCAAAAAGAAAGAGCCCTTACCAATATCCTTTTTCAAGCAGCCAGTTTAAGCACAAACCTTCCTATTTGAAATCTCAAAGTCAACCACGGTAATAAGCCACCGTCAAACACCCTTGAATCCCTAATTACATTCAACCACAGGTAAGTACTCCTCAAACTATGAATATTTGGCAGCCATAATAGGTAAGAACTCAAAGAGAGTCAATGATAAACAAAATAAAAGAAAAGAAAACTAAGAGAAACTTGCAAAAGTTAGAACCTGAAAAGTTGTTGGAGCCTCTGATAGTAAATGTCTTCAATCTGAAGAAAAAGAAAGGAGGATGTAGAGCTAAACTAAATGTCTTCAATTTGAAAGAGAATGAGAGATAGAAACTGGAAAAATGTACATATATTTGTGGATCTTAAAGTGTAGGGGTTTTAATTTTCATATTTATCCCCGTTAGTTGAAAACTTGTAAGTAGGTATGATGATAGTATTTTAGGCACAAAAAATGAGAAATCCAAATAGGAAAAACCCCTTAAATAGTAGTATAGATAAAGCTCTTGGCTTTGTTTATTTTAAAATAACTTATTGACTTTTAGACATAAGTAATAACTTACCCAAAAAGACAATTATCAAATTAACTGCGTGGCAATTCAAACGAGGATCCCATAAAAAAAAAAAAAAAAATTCAAATGAGGTTGTTCCTAAAAAAAACAAAAACAAAAACAAATGAAGTTCTTTTGCACCGAGAGACCAGGACAGGTCAATTGCTTACTTTTTTTTTTTCTTAAGAAACCAATGGCTTAAAATTTTGATAATGTAGTTCAAGTTTATTTTATTTTTATTTTTTGAGAAGACCTTCTTCAATAATGTAGTTCAAGTTGATCTTACAATTTCTTCTAAAATTTAAAAAAGAAAAAGAAAAAAGAAGTATCAAAGTATTACTAAATTATTACAACTTATAAAAAAGAATTTACTCAAAAAAAAAAATTTCAAAAAGAAATTGCTTTTGAAATATTCTCGGTTTTTAGCAATAGGGAAAAAAAAAAAAACCTTATCAAAAAGAGAAAAATACACTCCTATTTATTATAATATTATAATGACATATTGCCTGGCACTACCATGGTCCAAAAAAAGAGAAAACGACATATTGCCAATATATTCCGACACGAATGGCATGGCAATTTTAACAACGATTGTTGTAAAAAAAAAAACCAATGGTTGAGTTCAGAATATTTTCCCAAATATTTCCACTATTTTACAATCTAGCTGACTCCGAATTACCAATGATTGATTTAAGAAAATTGCACTTAAATGTAATATTATTAATTTATTATCAGCAACTGATAATCACGAAAAGATCGAAAGCAAAAAAATGAAAAAAAAAAAGTTTTATGATAATTGTAGGAGTATTTGTTCCAGGAGTTCATTATCCTTATATATGTTGGGCCTAAAGCCCAAGCCGAGGACTAGAGCTCAAGCCGAGGACTAGAGCTGTCTGAGAATTTGTAAACTCTATCAAGGGAGTCTGTGTTAGTAAATAAAGAAAGTTTTGGGCATAATGACCCAGGAGGTAGTGCCAAGAATGAGCGTCACCTTGGATAACCAAAGCTGAGGTCCGTTTTGGTGGTTTGCCATTCAGGAGAACGCTCTAGAGAGTTCTGTTGGAACGAATAAGTATTGCAGAAACGTATAGCAAGAAAGAGTTCTAAAATATTAAAGGAGAAAGCTGCTACCACCGCATTAAATGCTTTGCAGCTAACCCTCTGACCGCATTAATGTGGAAGTGATACCTGAATAATGGTTTTCAGCCTTACATCTATTACGCAAAGACTTTTGCAAGATGTTGATGAGACAAGTATAAGCACCAGCCATCAAGCCTGCACGCGGAGGCCAAATAGGAAAGGAGAAGAGAGTATAAAATAGAGGAGAGACCCAAAGAGAAGGGGATTGAGACAAAAAGAAAAGAAACACTATAGCCATTAAGAACAGGCTCTGTAATCAAACTATAATGAAATATATATGACCTAACTTCCTCGGACTGTGCTGAGGACGATTTTAACAAGTCAAATCATTTTATTTTCCTTCTTTTGTCACCTGAATCTATTATTCTTATTGTTGAAACTCGCTATGGCCTAGTTTTCCAACCCACTCTCTATAAATTCATTGTTTTAAGCTTTTTGGGCCTAAGTCTATCCATCTTGTGGGCTAAGAAACCAAATTGCGTCCTTACATTATCTTTAGCAGTTTTATTTATTTATTTATTTATCCAAATCATCCATTCAATTATAACTTAAATGAAAAACCACCAGTTTTCATCAATTTTCTTTTGTATCCAATACAAACTTCAGATTCAAAACATCAAAGGTTAAGGAACAAATGCATATCTTCACATTTCTTCCTCTCCCAATTTCTCCATGGAGAATTTTGAAGAGCAAGATCTACACTAGACAATAATTTTTTCAAGTATTTTTTTTTCATATCATAAATAAAATCTCCACTCTTCATATTATTTTTAATTTTAATTAAATACTTCAACCATTTCTACTTTTGTTATTATTTGTCTATTTCTCATCACATTTAACTCTCGATTAATTCTTATTTTGCCTTACTTTCGTGGTCCATTTGAGCAAGCATATGATCATCCTACCTACTAGCAAGTACCAATGGCTTTATTTTACCCTTTTTTTCATCTATTTTCATATTTTTATTTGCTTTGTATTTAGTTGGAAAACTTTAAATTTTAGTTTTGGTCTGCAATAAGGACTGCTTTAAATTTAATTGAAACTATGTATTTCTTTTGGCATAATTAAGATGCTCTTTTGTATTTCTTTCTATGTATTTTGTTTTTCTTTTGAAATATTTTCCCCTTCTAGTTATTTTCACGTTTTGCTTCTGTTAGGTTCTAAGGATTTGGATCTAATGTATTTAGAACTTTAATTTGTATGTTGGCAAACCATGATCAAAACAATGTTTAGTCGTGTGTTAGACTTGCTCAAAGTATGGCTCTTAATGTAAAGTTGGAATCGAGTTTTTATGCAGAATTACTGTTCACTTTCTACTAGACTCGATCGATCGAAAATTAGGCTCGATCGATCGAAATTCGAGCAGATCGTTTTTCTGCAGAAAATTCCAACTCAGCCCTAGTCCATTTAATGTATAGGGTTTTATGTTTTGCACTAAGTATATAAGGGAAAACCCTAGCCACGTTTTTCGAGTTCTGATTGCTGTGTTTGTGAATCTCATTGTGAGATCTAGAGGTGTTTACCTTCACATACACTTAGGGTTTACAAACTTGAGATTTATGTCAAGAGTTGTGTAGATCAATACAGTTGCAGAATCAATAGAGCACAAAGATATACAAGCAGGTGCGCTTGTGGATTTGCTGAAGAATTCCGGAAAGAAGGAGTCCGTGGATCTCGGAGTTATCATGGGGTCGTGGTAGTAAGTTTCCTACACTTGGGTAGCAATAAGATGTTAGTGGTCTAAGTCTTGTTGTGTAAACTTCGATTCTTTCATAGTGGATTCAGTTTACCTTGAGGATAGCTAGGTCAAATCTTCCCCAGGTTTTTACCGGTGTGGTTTCCTGGGTCATCATATCTTTGTGTTGTTTATTTTCTGCTGCTTTGTTATTTTTGCTTATTTGTGTTAACCTAGTTTTAATTAAAATTACCTAAGTTAATCACTTGGCTAATTCACTAGGTTAATTTGTTGGGTTTAAGGGGTCTAAACGAACTGACAAGTGGTATCAGAGCGGGTAGCTCTTTTGTTGTAGATCCTTTGATCTAAGAGTTGATCCTTGATCCTTGTTATCATGGATAATTTGAAGTGTCTTACTATTTTTGATTGTTATGATTTGAATAAAAAGGACACTGTTGTTTCTGTTAATTTTATTGATGTCTGTGAAACTCTTCGTAAGGAATTATTGAAAATTATGAGAATTGCTAAGAAATTCAAGGAAGAGTTAAAATTGGCTAATCTTGAAAAAGAGGAACTGATTGTTAGATTAGATGAATCTAATAAAAAGAATGAATTTTTGAGAAATCAAATTTCCTTTCAAGATGGGAAGATGAAAAGCTTGGAACAAGAGTTAATCGAATCTAAAGCTAAGATTGAAAATTTGACTAGTACCAAGCTTGCTGTTGATAACAGAAGTGTTTCTGTTTCTCTTAAGCCTAAAGCTGAAAAAGTTTATATCCCTCCTTTCAAGAGGAATAATAAAGAAAAGGCTTATTTTGCTAGGATAGACAAAGGTAAAAGTTTTGATGTAGACGCTGAAGTTTCTAAACCTAAGTCTAAACCTACTGTTAGAGAGCATAAGAAATCTGTTTTTGTGCCTACTTGTCACCTTTGTGGTGTTGTTGGTCATATTAGACCAAATTGTTCTTTGTTGAAGCAAAAACCAAAATCTGAGACTAGATTTGCTGTTAGGAATACTGATGTTCCTAAATTTGTTCCTGTTTGTCACTTTTGTGGTGTCTCTGGTCACATACGTCCTAATTGTCATAAATTGAAATTCAAGCATTCTGTGTTTCAGTCTAGAACATGTGATGATATTTCTCCTGCCATAAGTCCATATAAATTGTTTCATATTCTTTTGAAAAATTTGAGCTTGTTGGCTTGTGAAAGGAATTTGCAGGATTTCAGTCTTTCTCAGAAGATTGGTGTAATCCCTCAAATACACTCTGCTTCACATGGATTTTCACCTACAAAGCCGAAGACTCGTGCTATATGGGTGAGAAAAGATTCTCTAAGGTGAGTGTTGTTTACTTGTCCTTGATTTAATTCTTTCAATTATTTGTGGACATATTTTGTTTCTGTTTTTGGTTGTTTTGTTTTTTTAGGTTATTTTTTTATTAAAAAAAAATCCAAAAACATTGAAAAATTTCAAAAAGACAAAAATATTTATTTTGTGTCTAGTTTTATTTTTCTTGAGGATTACATGAATTATGATATCTCTCTTGATTTAGAACATGCTTGACATTGTGGAGAAACTTGAATAGTATGTGTTATATAAGTGCTAAGCTTTTTTTATTTTTTTAGTATGTACTAGTTTGTACATGTACTCAAGGGTTAATTAAGAAATTGATATTTCTTGTTTGTGTA
Organism: Lithocarpus polystachyus; assembly: GCA_033629205.1. Lineage (NCBI taxonomy): Eukaryota > Viridiplantae > Streptophyta > Magnoliopsida > Fagales > Fagaceae > Lithocarpus > Lithocarpus polystachyus. The sequence continues at coordinate 11,733,067 of CM066172.1, read as the reverse complement.
CCCTCTATAGCTTAGTTAAGCACTATCATGCATTGCATTTGCATTTTTGTTCATTTAGCATAATGTGTGCTTTTTGTTTTTGGTCATAAAATTTTTTTTAAACCAAAAATACTTTTGTGTTTTGCATTAATTTTTCTTGGATTTGAAATCAAGGTTGGCCATATTATTTGTACATAACATGTTTATGTACTTTGTTTAGCTTGGATGAGCTTCTTTATTGCACTTTATTAGCTGAAGTCTTTGTAGTGCATGTTGTGTGGGAAAGATGTTTATAGTTTTTGATCACATGATCTTGATCTTGAAGTCACATGCCTTTGATTGTTGGACTTGAACTTATTGAGAAAGGCATAAATAACCATCTCACCACTGTTTATTAGCCAATCATGAACACCTTAGTGCATATCGTAAGATTTTGTGCTCGAGAAAGTGTAGCACATGCACAAAAAGAACATAAGGTGTAGCCTCTATTAAAATTGGTGTGTACATTATCCCGGCTTTTATTAAGTTTCTAATCAATTAAATTGAATAATGAGGCAAATTAAGAAACTTACATGATTGCAAACTTTTATTCTAGGAGATGTGAGAGTTATATGATGTAACTTTTTAGGTGATAGTCTCTTTCAAATTTATGTGATGAATTTTGTAGACTTTGTGATTGATTACTATTCACATATCACCTCACATGTATCTCAAGCTTTTGCTAGTTGCACACACTACACAAAGTTACTCTTTGCTAAACTTTGTACATGTTATTGTGTGTGATTTTGTTGTGGCCATCCAAGATTAAAAATTCCTTGATTTTGATGCAAAATTTGAGTTTTAAGGTCATATTGATTGAAAAACTTGTTTTTGAAAGATCTGGGTTGAATTCAAGTGTTTTTGAAAAAACTTTCAGTCTCATACTCATGCATTTCATTCATGAAATACTATGCTTTGAGGAGTTTCTGCATAAAATTGCTTTGTTTTTCAAAATTTGAGTTTTCCAAAATTTCGACCGATCGAGGGTGTTTTTCGACCGATCGAAATTGTGATAAAAATTTTGGTTTGATTCTGTCTGACTCGATTGGTATTCGATCGATGCTCGATCGATCGAAATTGAAAAATTTTCAGTTTTTAGAGTTTTTGACCAAATTTTTTCATGCATCATTTATGGTTAGGATTCACATGAGTTGCATTGTTTTTCTGTATCCATCTTGTAGTTTTGTAGTCATATCTCTCATTGTTTTCACACATAACATGCATACACTTTGCTAAATTGGGTACTCAACTTGATTGATTAATTTTTGAGTCCTTTGTACATTTTAGTATATGCTATTTTTTCTTGATGTGTGAACTACAAAAAATATTTTTCTTAAGAGATGTGATGGATAATCAATGTGCAAATATTTTCTCTACTCATGCAACTTTTATGGGTCACATAGTGTCAAGTTTGCATTTATTGAAAAAGAGAATATTTTTCTTCATGTGCATCCTCAACTTAATTTTTTTTAGGTTTGTGTGTTTTTATTTATCCCTACCTCCTAAATTTTCCCCAAAACTGTTTTTCCCAAACTTATTTTGTTTTTCCTATTTTTATAGGGGGAGAAAAGTTTTTTTTACTATGTTGTTTATAGGGGGAGTTGTTGCTCTTCATAGGGGGAGTTCTCTCTATTTTCGTTCTCTTTTCTCTCATGTTTGTTCTTTGTTTGAGTTGTTTTGTCAATACGTGACAAAAAAGGGGAGAAATAGATAAAATGTGGGAATCCTGTTTGTTTTGTGAATCCTGTTTGTTTTGTTTAGGGGGAGAATATAAAAACTTCTTGATGTATCTAACTTAGGGGGAGAGTTAGAATTTTTTTATATATTCCTTGTTTCCTTTTTCCACACATGCGTTTATGTGTTTGTTAAGTGTTACAAAAATATACAGGTTGCTTTTAGTCAAGCTGCTGTCTACCTTGCAACTGTTAGATAGTAGTTTAGGTTGAATTGTCTAAGTGGCTATTTTTATTGTAATGAGCTATTTCAATTTGTAACTTTGAGCTTTTTGTTAAGTCTGTGTTTTGTCACGGATTGCCAAAGGGGGAGTTTGTTAGGTTCTAAGGATTAGGATCTAATGTATTTAGAACTTCAATTTGTATGTTGGCAAACCATGATCAAAACAATGTTTAGTCGTGTGTTAGACTTGCTCAAAGTATGGGTCTTAATGTAAAGTTGGAATCGAGTTTTTATGCAGAATTACTGTTCACTTTCTGCTAGACTCGATCGATCGAAAATTAGGCTCGATCGATCGAAATTCGAGCAGATCGTTTTTCTGCAGAAAATTCCAACTCAGCCGTAGTCCATTTAATGTATAGGGTTTTATGTTTTGCCCTAAGTATATAAGGGAAAACCCTAGCCACGTTTTTCGAGTTCTGATTGCTGTGTTTGTGAATCTCATTGTGAGATCTAGAGGTGTTTACCTTCACATACACTTAGGGTTTACAAACTTGAGATTTATGTCAAGAGTTGTGTAGATCAATACAGTTGCAGAATCAATAGAGCACGAAGATATACAAGCAGGTGCGCTTGTGGATTTGCTGAAGAATTCCGGAAAGAAGGAGTCCGTGGATCTCGGAGCTATCATGGGGTCGTGGTAGTAAGTTTCCTACACTTGGGTAGCAATAAGATGTTAGTGGTCTAAGTCTTGTTGTGTAAACTTCGATTCTTTCATAGTGGATTCAGTTTACCTTGAGGATAGCTAGGTCAAATCCTCCCCAGGTTTTTACCGGTGTGGTTTCCTGGGTCATCATATCTTTGTGTTGTTTATTTTCCGCTGCTTTGTTATTTTTGCTTATTTGTGTTAACCTAGTTTTAATTAAAATTACCTAAGTTAATCACTTGACTAATTCACTAGGTTAATTTGTTGGGTTTAAGGGGTCTAAACGAACTGACAGCTTCTTAGAAAAAAAAAATTAGCACAAGCTTTTTCTCTTCTAATTAATTGTTTTTACATTCTATTTCCCTATAATGGAAGTAATCTTTCCAGTGCTATCCAGTAAACTTTCCAATGGCATGGTATCTCTAAAAAATAGAAGTCTCTAAAGCTAGTATATATTATTGGTCCGAAAATTTATTGTAAAGATGCAATTTGGTTTCCTAGCCCACTAGATGGATAGACTTAGGCCCAAAAAGCTCAAAACAATAAATTTGTAGAGAGTGGATTGGAAAACTGGGCCTTAACGAGTTTGAGCAATAAGAATAATAGATTCAGGTGACAAGAGAAGGAAAATAAAATGATTTGACTGGATAAAATCGTCCTCAGCACAGTCCGAGGAAGTTAGGTCATATATATTTCATTATAGTTTGATTACAGAGCCTGTTCTTAATGGCTATAGTGTTTCTTTTCTTTTTGTCTCAATCCCCTTCTCTTTGGGTCTCTCCTCTATTTTATACTCTCTTCTCCTTTCCTATTTGGCCTCCGCGTGCAGGCTTGATGGCTGGTGCTTATACTTGTCTCATCAACATCTTGCAAAAGTCTTTGCGTAATAGATGTAAGGCTGAAAACCACTGTTCAGGTATCACTTCCACATTAATGTGACTAGAGGGTTAGCTGCAAAGCATTTAATGCGGTGGTAGAAGCTTTCTCCTTTGATATTTTAGAACTCTTTCTTGCTATATGTTTCAGTAATACTTATCCATTCCAACAAAACTCTCTAGAGCGTTCCCTTGAATGGAAGATCACCAAAACGAACCTTAGCTTTGATTATCCGAGGTGATGCTCATTCTCGGCACTACCTCCTGGGTCATTATTGTTAGGTTCTAAGAATTAGGAACTAATGTATTAGAACTTCAATTTGTAATGTTGGCAAACCATGATCAAAACATTATTTTAGTCTTGTGTTAGACTTGCTCAAAGTATGGCTTTTTATGTAAAGTTGGAATCGAGTTGACTGCAGAATTCACTGTTCACTTTCTGCCTGACTCGATCGATTGAGAATTAGACTCGACCGATCGAAAATCGAGCAGAATGTTTTTCTGCAGAAAATTTCCAACTCAGCCCTAGCCCATTTAATGTATAGGGTTTTATGTTTTGCCCTAGGTATATAAGGGAAAATTCTAGCCACGCTTTTAGAGTTCTGAATGCTGTGTTTATGAATCTCATTGTGAGATCTAGAGATGTTTACCTTCACATACACTTAGGGTTTCCAAACTCTAAATTCATGTCAAGAGGTTGGTAAATCATACAGTTGTAGAATCAAGAGAACTTAAAGATATACAAGCAGGTGCGCTTGTTGATTGCTGAAGAATTCAAAGAAAGAAGGAGTCCGTGGTCTCATAGCTGTCACGTGGTCGTGGTAGTAAGTTTCCTACACTGGGTAGCAATAGGATGTTAGTGGTCTAAGTCTTATTGTGTAAACTTCGATTCTTTGATAGTGAATTCGGTTTTACCTTAAGGATAGCTAGGTTAAATCCTCCCCAGGTTTTTTACCGGTTTGGATTTACTGGGTTATCATATCTTTGTGTTCTTTATTTTCCGCTGCTTTATTGTTTTTGATATATTTGTATTAACCTAGATTTGTTTAAATTACCTAAGTTAATCACTTGGCTAATTCTCTAGGTTAATCTGTTGGGTTTAAGGGGTCTAAACGAACTTACAAGTGGTATCAGAGCGGGTAGCTCTTCTGTTGTAGATCCTTTGATCTAAGAGTTGATCCTTGATCCCTGTTATCATGGATAATTTTAAGTGTCTTACTGTTTTTGATTGTGATGATTTGAAAAAAAAGGACACTGTTATTTCTGTTGATCTTTTTGATGCCTGTGAAACTCTTCGTAAAGAATTATTGAAAACCATGAAAATTGCTAAGAAATTCAAGGAAGAGTTAAAATTGGCTAATCTTGAAAAAGAGGAATTGATAATGAGATTAGATGAATTTAATAAAAAGAATGAATTTTTGAGAAATCAAATTTCCTCTCAAGATAAGAAGATGAAAAGCTTGGAACAAGATTTAGTTGAGTCTAAAGTTAAAATTGAAAATTTGACTAGTACCAAGCTTGCTGCTGATAACAGAAGTGTTTCTATTTCTCTTAAGCCTAAAGCTGAAAAAGTTTATATCCCTCCTTTCAAGAGGAATAATAAAGAAAATGCTTATTTTGCTAGGTTAGACAAAGGTAAAAGTTCTGATGTAGACACTGAAGTTTCTAAACCTAAGTCTAAACCTACTGTTAGAGAGCATAATAAATCTATTTTTGTGCCTACTTGTCACTTTTGTGGTGTTGTTGGTCATATTAGACCAAATTGTTCTTTGTTGAGGCAAAAACAAAAATCTGAAACTAAATTTGCTGTTAGGAATACTGATGTTCCTAAATTTGTTCCTGTTTGTCACTTTTGTGGTGTCTCTGGTCACATTTGTCCTAATTGTCATAAATTGAAATTTAAAAATTCTGTATTTCAATCTAGGATATGTGATGATATTTCTCCTGCCATAAGTCCATATAAATTGTTTCATATTCATTTGAAAAATTTGAGCTTGTTGGCTTGTGAAAGGAATTTGCAGGATTTCAGTCTTTCTTAGAAGATTGGTGTAATCCCTCAAATACACTCTGCTTCACATGGATTTTCACCTACAAAGCCGAAGACTTGTGCTATATAGGTGAGAAAAGATTCTCTAAGGTGAGTGTTGTTGACTTGTTCCTAATTTAATTCTTTCAATTATTTGTGGACATGTTTTATTTTTGTTTTTGGTTGTTTTGTTTTTTTTTGGTTGTTTTTTTTTTTAAAAATCCAAAAACATTGAAAAATTTCAAAAAGACAAAAATATTTTATTTTGTGTCTAGTTTTATTTTTCTTGAGGATTACATGAATTATGATATCTCTTTCTTGATTTAGAACATGCTTGACATTGTGGAGAAACTTGAATAGCATGTGTTATATTAGTGCTAAGCTTTTTCTGATTTAGTGTGAGTATGTACTAGTTTGTACATGTACTCAAGGGTTAATTAAGAAATTGATATTTCTTATTTGTGTACCCTCTATAGTTTAGTTAAGCACTATCATGCATTGCATTTGCATTTTTTTAATCATTTAGCATAAAGTGTGCTTTTTAGTTTTGGTCATAAATTTTTTTTAACGAAAAAGATTTTTGTGTTTTGTATTACATATCATGGATTTGTAATCAAGGTTGGCCATATTATCTTTACATAACATGTTTATGTACCTTGTTTAGCTTGGATGAGCTTATTTTATTGCACTTTACTAGTTTGAGCTTTACAGTGCATGTTGTGTGGGAAAGATGTTTATAGTTTTTGATCACTTTGTCTTGATCTTAAAGTCACATGCCTTTGATTGTTGGACTTGAACTTAATGAGAAAGGCATAAATAACCATCTCACCACTGTTTATTAGCCAATCATGAACACTTTAGTGCATATCGTAAGATTTGGTGCTCGAGAAAGTGTAGCACATGCACAAAAAGAACATAAGGTGTAGCCTCGATTAAATTGTTAAAATTGGTGTGTACATTATTGGGCTATAATAATTTCACAATTCATTTAAAATTGGTGTATACATTATGAGGCAAATCAAGAAACTTACATGATTGCAAGTTTTTATTCTAGGAGATGTGAGAGTTATATGATATAACTTTTAAGGTGATAGTCTCTCTCACTTGTATGTGATGAATATTGTAGACTTTGTGATTGCTTACTATTCACATATCACCTCACATGTATCTCAAGCTTTTGCTAGTTGCACACACTACACAAGTTACTCTTTGCTAAACTTTGTACATGTTATTGTGTGTGATTTTGTTGTGGCCATCCAAGATTAAAAATTCCTTGATTTTGATGCAAAATTTTAGTTTTGAGGACAAATTGGTTGATAAACTTGTTTTTGAAAGATCTGGGTTGTATTCATGTGTTTTTGAAAACTTTTAGTCTCATACTCATGCATTTCATTCATGAAATACTATGCTTTGAGGAGTTTCTGCATAAAATAGCACTGTTTTTCAAAAATTTAATTTTTCCAGATTTTCGATCGATCGAATCTGTCTCTCAACCGATCGAAATTGCGATAAAAATTTTGGTTTCAATCTGTCTGACTCGATTGGTATTCGATCGATGCTCGATCGATCGAAACTGAAAAATTTTCAGTTTTTAGAGTTTTTGACCAAATTTTTTTATGCATCATTTATGGTTAGGATTCACATGAGTTGCATTATTTTTCTGTGTCCGTCTTGCAGTTTTGCAGTCATATCTCTCATTGTTTTCACACATACCATGCATACACTTTGCTAAATTGGGTACTCAACTTGAATTAAAAAATTGATTGATTAATTTTTGAGTTCTTTGTACATTTTAGTATATGCTATTTTTCTTGATGTGTGAATTGCAGAAAATATTTTTCTTAAGAGATATGATAGATAATCAATGTGCAAATATTTTCTCTACTCATGCAACTGTTTATGGGTCACATAGTGTTAAGTTTGCATTTATTGGAAGAGAGAATATTTTTCTTCATGTGTATCCTCAACTCATTTTTTTTGGTGTGTGTGTTTTTATTTATCCCCACCTCCTAAATTTTCCCCAAAACTGTTTTTCCCAAAACTTGTTTTGTTTTTCCTATTTTTATAGGGGGAGAAAAGTTTTTTTTTTTTAACCTTTGTTGTTCATAGGGGGAGTTGTCTCTATTTTCTATAGAGTTGAATTGTTTTGTGTTTCCTTTTTTTTTTCTCTATTTTCTCTTATTCTCCATTGCGTATGTTTTCTGTTTACTTTTTATTTGAGTTGTCTTTGTCAATACGTGACAAAAAGGGGGAGATTAAATGTGGGAATATGTGTGGAAAATACAAGTTGTGTGGAAAATACAAGTATGTTTTTGTTTAGGGGGAGTTGAAATTATTTTTGATATATCTAACTTAGGGGGAGAGTTAGTTTGTATATTTGTGTTTTACTGTTTTTCCTTTTCACACATGCGTTTATGTGTTTGTTAAGTGTTACAGGAATATACACGTTGATTTAGTCGTGTTGCTGTCTACTTTGCAACTGTTAGATAGTAGTTAGGTTTAATTGTTTAAGTGGCTTTTTATTTTGTATAGGCTGTTTCATTTTGTAAACTTTGAGCTTTTTGTTAAGTCTGTGTTTTGTCACGGATTGCCAAAGGGGGAGTTTGTTAGGTTCTAAGAATTAGGAACTAATGTATTAGAACTTCAATTTGTAATGTTGGCAAACCATGATCAAAACATTATTTTAGTCTTGTGTTAGACTTGCTCAAAGTATGGCTTTTTATGTAAAGTTGGAATCGAGTTGACTGCAGAATTCACTGTTCACTTTCTGCCTGACTCGATCGATTGAGAATTAGACTCGACCGATCGAAAATCGAGCAGAACGTTTTTCTGCAGAAAATTTCCAACTCAGCCCTAGCCCATTTAATGTATAGGGTTTTATGTTTTGCCCTAGGTATATAAGGGAAAATCCTAGCCACGGTTTTAGAGTTCTGAATGCTGTGTTTGTGAATCTCATTGTGAGATCTAGAGATGTTTACCTTCACATACACTTAGGGTTTCCAAACTCTAGATTCATGTCAAGAGGTTGGTAAATCATACAGTTGCAGAATCAAGAGAACTTAAAGATATACAAACAGGTGCACTTGTTGATTGTTGAAGAATTCAAAGAAAGAAGGAGTCCGTGGTCTCGGAGGTGTCACGTGGTCGTGGTAGTAAGTTTCCTACACTGGGTAGCAATAGGATGTTAGTGGTCTAAGTCTTATTGTGTAAACTTCGATTCTTTCATAGTGAATTCGGTTTTACCTTGAGGATAGCTAGGTTAAATCCTCCCCAGGTTTTTTATCGGTTTGGTTTTCCTGGGTCATCATATCTTTGTGTTCTTTATTTTCCGCTGCTTTATTGTTTTTGATATATTTGTGTTAACCTAGATTTGTTTAAATTACCTAAGTTAATCACCTGGCTAATTCTCTAGGTTAATCTGTTGGGTTTAAGGGGTCTAAACGAACTTACAATTATGCCAAAAACTAACTTCTTTATCTACTAACACAGACTCCCTTGATAGAGTTTACAAATCCTCAGATGACTCTAGTCCTCGGCTTGGGCTTTAGGCCCAACATGCACAACGATAATGAACTCTTGGGCCCAATGCTCCTATGATAGCCCCTCGAGATACTTCTTTTTGGCTCCTCGAGAAGAAATGAGGATTTCGATGTCACCATACCCCTTTTTTGCTGGTTACACACCATCTCTGATATGTCTAAACGCCTTTTCAGTTACATAAAACGCCTTCCTGACGCTTCGGTATACGAGACGCACCTTTATTAAATTTTGATGGCTTTTTGCTCCCCACGTTTTACGATGTGATGCGGATCCAATGGCGAAGGATTTCGATGGGAACTGAGCAGGAATTCTCCTGTCTCTAACCTACTTTTTGGTATAAATACTACTCAAATCAACTGTTCACCTCAGTTTAGCATTCATTTCGCTTCAGCGCACATACAATAAACTTAACTAATTTCCCAACTCACTTAAACCCTTACAAATGCTATAAACTCTTTTACTCTATTATTTCGTATATTTTTCCTTTCCTCATAATTTTTTTCTCCTCGGCTCCACTTTCTTCTGTTCATCTTCTTAGTTCATTCAAATCTCTCAAGGGATGGGTAGATTCAAAAGTTTGGTAGACTCTGAGGAAGGGATAGAGAGATATAGAACCCAGTATAGGATCCCTCCAGGAGTGGGCTTTAGGAATTGTAAGGAAGGGGAGTGGCACACGTTAAGGCAAGAGGGAGAAGTTGTGATCCCAATGATCGCCTTCATAGAGGGAGGGATGAGAATCCCTATGGGTATTGTTACCAGGGACTGCCTTATCGCCCATAGGTTAGCCCCCACCTAGTGTGCACCCAACATGTTTAGAATAATAGGTAGTGTAGATACACTTAACAAAAAAATGGGTTTAGGGTTGACCCATCACGATGTTAACTGGGTTTACAACCTTTACCAGCTCAAAGGGTAGGGGTATTATCCAAAATCTAGATACCCCGAGATTAGGCTCATCCAATGCCTTCCCGAGTCAAACAAAGGCCTGAATAAGGACTTCTTGATCGTGTCGGGAGAATGGCATAACGGCTTTTATTGCCCAAAAAGAGAGGGGCAACCAGGTGGGGTTCTAGGTCTAGGTTTACAATTTCTAAGTTGCTTCATTTTCTTTTTCTCTTGTTTCTGTTTGTACTTGAACACTCATTTGACTTGAATTGTTCTTTGCTAATGATGTTTTGTTTTTCTTGATGAATTTGCATATACGAGACCTACCGTCCCCAACTTTAGTCTGGTGAACCAGCAAAGTTTGGATAAAATCACGAAGGCCGAGGTATTTATTCATACCGATGGACAACTAAGGGCTACCACCTGATCTTGGATTACACTCCAATTTCCAAGGCCTTCCAAGTGCCGAAGTGTGTTATCAAGGCGCAGGACTTGCGTCTTCATCGGATAAGTGTAGCCGTGCCGGGTTTCCTAATCATCGATCCAGTCCTAGAAGGCACCTTCACTACCACCCTTATTCTAGAAGGTATCCCAAAGGTTGCCCTGCCACCACAACATACAGTCGAAGAAGGAACTTCTTCTCATCTAGCCTCCTTAAAAGAAGAAGAAGAAGAAGTGGTAGAAGTGTTTGATTCTGAGAACGAATTTGACATCTTCATCCAAATTTTGTCCCCAGAAAGCTCTCCAGGTGACCTCGACGATTCTTCTTCAGCCCAGCTCAGCCAACACCAAGGAATGACTCCCATTCCAGACAATATGGGCATCCAACGCAAACCAAGGTCCACCCTACAAGAGTTTTTAGAGTCCCAACCAGGGGGGAATGCACCCGGGAAGGGAGTTCAGACTAGGCTTTCCACTCCCCCATCTACCTTGCCCTTTCGACCTAAGCCTACCGATTTGAAAAGAAAGAAGGAGCCAAAGGGTAAGGAGGTGGTGAAAGTTGGAAAAACCCACCCCTCCCAAGAGGACGAGGCCCAAAGAGTGGCCAAGAAAGATAAAGTGGGGCAAAAGCGTGCTGAGAAAACAAATGACCCTTAGGTCGAGCCTGCAGCTTAGATCCCTGCCCCAATGCTGGATGGGGCTCCCATGCCAACCAGTGCCTCCATCAGGGACTTCCAAGGAGGGAAGGCTGACCATGTAGCCGACTCGGAGGAGCAAGCCTTGCTGCTCCCTGAGGATATGGCCAAGCTTCAGTCCATGAGGAGGCACGAGGTCTTCCTCAGCCTGAAGAGATATCTCGCAATGGTATGCTTTTTACTTGATCTTTTCTTTTCATTATTTATTTTATGCTTTCCTTTTCTTCTTCCTCTAACCCATGCTTCTTTCCTCGACAGGCTATTCAAGCCTCCTTCTGGGTGAAGGAGATAACTAACTTCTGCCACCGGCAAATGAAGAAGGAGGAGGGAAGGCACAATACTGTTGTAGACGCTCTTAATGTGATTGAAAGGAGTATTCAACAGCTCAAGCAAAAACTGCAGGAAGAGGAAAGGGAGAGAAAAAGTGCAGCCGCTGCTCTTGATAGTGCTGAGAAGCAAGCTGAGGGCCAAAGGGTGCTCCTTTGCAACACTGAGGATCAGCTGGCCACCTCTAAAACTCAAATCGTTTCCCTTAAAAAGAGATTGAAGGAGGTCAAGATGGCAAGGGTACGTGCTTAGAAGGCTCGGGATCAAGCCGAGCAAGATGGATATGACCTAGGAGTGGTGGAGACCGAAGAAGCCCTCAGGGCTGAGGTCTCTAGGGTGTGCAAGACCTACTGCTCCTAAGTATTGAGTGAAGCAATCAATCAAGCTGGGGTTGAGGCTTCATCTATACTTAGAAGGGCAGAAAGTGTGTTCTACCCCCTGCCATCCGAGAGTTTACTCCTTCTGGCTTGAAGACTGGTTCCACTTTTGAGGTGGCAGAAGTGGGTAAGGATAGCACGACCAATGTTCCAGTTTCTTCTGATAAACCCACTGAGGAGGCCGAGCATCCTAGGGTCACAGAAAAAGAAAAGAGTGCTAACTAGGGAGTGGTCCGTGATGCAATGAAACCTCTAGCTGTCACCCAAAACCCTTCTACCGAGAAAAAAGCTCATAAAAAGATGGAGATTGTCCTAGCCACTCTTCCCTTGTCTGCCATGGCTGATCTAGCAAGCAACGACACCAAGGCCTTAGAAGTAGCCTCAACCAAGCCTGTCCACGGTCCTCCCAAAGACAAGATTGTAATAAAGAAAAAATAGTTTCTAATGTAGTTCTCTTTTTTCTTTATTCCCTTTTTTGTTTTAGACATTGTTTTTACTTTCAAAGTTTGTGGTCAGTGTGACACCCTTGTATCTAACTTGCCTTTTTCTGAGGCTTTGGATAATGATAGTTATGAACATTTTCCTTATTTCCATGATTCTTTCACTGATGTTGGTATAACTTCTATCTTTTCTTAACACTTAGTGAAAATGATAATGAGGTAAAATTCTCCTCATTAATTTGCAGAAGTGATAGAAAATTCATCCTGTTTCACATGGTTAGCAACAAACCAGGTTAAACCCACTAAGTGCATCACCTCGGCAAAGCATAAATTCAACTTCAAGACCATATAAACTAATGAAGCATGCATATAAGTTTAAACTTACTTCTTTCCCGACCCATTAGTGAGTTCAAAGGACTAAAAGGATAAATAATCCTTAAAAAAATGCAAGTATGCCTGCAAATGCTTTAAGTGATGCTCATGAGCATCTATTTAAGTTTGTTACCATAATGCTTTAAGTGAAGATCTTTGCTATTTAAAGTAGTTGATCATATTTGACATTCCAGTAATCAATAAGAAGCACTTATTTAACTTAAGTATGTAGTCCAAAAAGTCTGAGATAAACTACAGGTTTGCCCTAATATTTGTTAAAAATGATAAGAAGTATTAATTTACCCAAAGTATGTGGTCCAAAGAGCAAGGCGTAACTAAGGTTCTATTTGGTACTTAGATAGATGTCATGGAGTATTAATTTACCCAAAGCATGTGGTCCGAGGAGTCAGGCATAACTATGGTTCTGTTTAATACTTAGATAGATGATAAAAAGATATCAATTTACCCAAGGTCTGTGGTCTGAGGAGCCAGGGATGACCAAGGTTCTGTTTGATACTTAGATAGATGTCATGGAGTATTAATTTACCCAAAGCATGTGGTCCGAGGAGCCAAACATAGCTACTATTTTGTTTAATACTTAGATGATAAAAAAATATCAATTTACCCAAGGTATATGATTTGAGGAGCCAGGCATGACCAAGGTTCTGTTTGATACTTAGATAGATGTCATGGAGTATTAATTTACGCAAAGCATGTGGTCCGAGGAGCCAAGCATAGCTATGGTTCTATTTCATACTTCGATAGATGATAAAAAGATATCAATTTACCCAAGGTATGTGGTCCGAGGAGCCAGGCATGACCAATGTTCTGTTTGATACTTAGATAGATGTCATGGAATTAATTTACCCAAAGCATGTGGTCCAAGGAGCCAAGCATAGCTATGGTTCTATTTCATACTTAGATAGATGATAAAAAGATATCAATTTACCCAAGGTATGTGGTTTGAGGAGCCAGGCATGACCAATGTTCTGTTTGATACTTAGATAGATGTCATGGAATTAATTTACCCAAAGCATGTGGTCCAAGGAGCCAAGCATAGCTATGGTTCTGTTTAATACTTAAATGATAAAAAGATATCAATTTACCCAAGGTATATGGTCCAAGGAGCCAGGCTTGACCAATGTTCTGTTTGATACTTAGAACAATGATAGCAGAGCACAAAACACGCAATATAACCAACCCAGATATGGTAAAGTATGCTCTTATTAATAATAATACATTCTCAGGTTATTTACATTCTAGGGGCGTGGTACAGCCTTATCCTCTAGATCTTCAAGACAGTATGCACCTATTCCCGCCACTGATGTGATACGATATGGTCCTTCCCAGTTGGGCCCTAACTTTCCCTAAGCTGGGTTCTTTGCAAAACTCATAACCTTTCTCAACACCAAGTCACCAGGCGCTAGTGGCCTTAGCTTTACGTTGGCATCGTACCCTCGCTTAAGCTTATGTTGATAATAGGCCAATTAGATCATGGCATTTTCTCTTTGTTCTTCAATTAAGTCTAAACTCCTCTCCAATAGCTTATCATTACTGCTCGGAGTGAAGGAGCTCGTCTTCAGCGTGAGGAATCCAATCTCCAGTGGAATAACAGCTTCGGCCCCATAAGTCATTGAAAATGGGGTTTTCCCAGTGGACCTACGAGGTGTAGTCCGGTATGCCTAAAGGACGTGTGATAGCTCTTTCACCTATCTTCCTTTCGCATCATCCAATCTCTTCTTGAGTTTACTCACTATGACCTTATTTATAGCTTCGGCCTGTTCATTCCCCTGTGGATAAGCTGGCGTGGAATATCTATTAGTTATTCTCAGGTCACAACAGTACCTCCTAAAGGCTTTACTGTCAAATTGAAGTCCATTATTTGAGATGAGGGTATGAGGGTTTCCAAACCGAGTGATAATATTTTTCCAAATGAATTTCTTAGCATCCACATCCCTGATATTTGCCAGTGGTTCAGTTTCAACCCACTTGGTGAAATAATCCGTGCCGACCAACAAATATTTTTATTTCCTGTGGCCTTGGGGAAAGGACCTACCATGTCTAAGCCCCATTGAGCAAAAGGCCAGGGGTTGGAAAGAGGATTAAGGACTTAACCTGGTTGATGAACGTTTGGTGCAAATCTCTGGCATTGATTGCACTCCTTCACGTACTCTTGTGCTTCTCTTTGCATGTTTGGCCACCAATATCCTTGAATGAGGACCCTGTGAGACAAAGATCTTCCCCCTGTGTGGCTTCCACAAATCCCTTCATGTAATTCCTCCAAAAGTAGTTCAACTGTTACAAGGTGTATGCACAAAAGACGTGGGCCAGAAAAGGATCTCTTATACAACTTTTGGTCCTCAGACAACCAAAACTGAGGAGCCTTTCGTCGTACCATATCCGCCTCGGCCTTATTCACGGCCAAGACATCTTCCTTAATGAATAGCACAATGGAGTCCATCCAGCTAGGACCCCCCTTATTTGATGAACATGAACCACATTTCCTCTTACCTTAATAGGTTTATATAAGTCCTCCAAAAGGATCACCCTAGGTAAACTCTATGTCGAGCAAGTTGCCAGTGTGGCAAGTGAGTCAGCAAGTGTATTTCTACTTCTAGGAACTTGTAATAAATTAAAAGACTCAAATCCAGATTGTAAATGTCTAACCTGACTCGAATATTCCTGCATTCTAGGATCTCTGGCTTCCAATTCTCCCTGGACTTGGCCTACCACCAGTCTTGAATTAAAGAACATTTCTACTGCCTTTTCACCCATCCTCTGAGCCATAGTCATCCCCACCAGTAGAGCTTCATATCCAGCTTCATTGTTTATGGTCGAGATGCTCAATCTCAAGGATTTCTCAATTGTAATCCTCTCTGGAGACATTAGAACTAGCCCCACTTCAGATCCCCTGTGGTTCGCTGCACCATCAACATATACCTTCCAGGACAAAGGCTCTTGTATGGAGATTGTACCAACTGAATTTTCATCCATGTCCAGCTTCTCGGCACTTTCATCTAGTGAGGGCTCAACAAACTCAACCACCAAATCAGCCAAGACCTGGCCCTTTATGGAGGTGTAAGGCATGTATTTGATTGTTAGGACATATGTGATCCTTTGACAAAACGCACTTTACTTGTAATTGGGTAGATTTAGGATGTGTTTGATATTTCAAGAAACCTGTTTCAAGATCAAGTGTTGAAGCCATTCAAGTTTGTCCAAGAAACAAGCTGAATAGTGCAAATTCATTAAAGCTCGACAATTAGCTCAACAACTGTATCTATCGAGCTTAAGAAAGTTGTTCCAGCCCGTGTGCTCGACACCTGCTCGACAGCTCCTATTTGTCGAGGTTTAAGAATTTCAGAATTCTGAAATGATTTTCTTGGAATCCGTGAATGTCTTTAGGCTTTCTTTTCTCATAACCCTAGACATATAAAAGGATAATTTTAAGGGTCGGGCCGTCAAAGTGTTCGCAAGTTGCACAAGCATTAAGCAAATTCTGTTCAAGCAAATTGTGACTGGAGACAAAATTTTTGTCCTAGTTCATCTCTTGTGAAGAAGTCGCTGTGTTTATGCACCATAGGGTTTTGTGACCAAGCATCTTCTGGATCTTCATCGTGTGATTAACTAAAGAACTTTGCAACCAACAACCTTCTCTAGTTGGTGATTGGAGTCGCGTATTGGGATCCACGCAATTGGTTAGTCACGTACTTGAGAGCCGTGTATCAAAAGGAGAAATTGTCACTACAGAACAAGTCCAATTGTGTATTGGGGTAAGGGTTCAATTGTAGGTTGGTATAACGTACTGGGATTCCTTTACTTGTAACCGCTTGTTGTGATAATAGTAGAATTTCGAAAGTGGTGACCTTAAAATCACCCAGTGGGGTTTTTTTGCCATGTAGGTTTTCTCCATTCGTAAACAGATCATCGTGCCAATTTATTTTCCGCTGCATACTCTAGTTAATTGGTGATTTGTTTGTGCTACCACGCTTGTTGTGTGTAATTGAACTTAATTAATTCACTTGGCTAATTAATTGGTTAATTCATCACAAGGGGTTAATACGTGTTTTGGCCTATCAAGTCATATCAGAGCAGGCACACTCTGATTAGGTTAATCTTTGTTGTGTTAATCCATTGACCCCTGTTGTCATGGTTGCAACTGACTTGAAGAGATCTTTGATTTCAAATACATCTTGTTTTCTAATCTCTATTTGGTTGAGTGTTTCAGAAAATACAAGTTTAAAAGTTTTTTGAACTCTCTTATGAGGACTATTGGAAAAGATCTTAGCTGGACTAAGAGGAAACTAGACTGTCTCAGAATGAAAATGTGCAAAGGAGTTTGTCTGAGAAGAGCAAAAATTAAAGGCTTATCTCGGAAAAGACAGATGTGAGAAAGCACCATTCCCACTGATCAGTCATCTAAGCACGAAGTGTGTTTTATGATGAAGTCTGCATTTAAAGTTATGGACACATGCCTGTGGTACCTTGACAGCGGTTGCTCAAGACACATGACTGGAGACTGATCTTTCTTTAAGGTTTTTAAGCCTAAGAAAGGTGGCAATGTTACCTTTGGTGATGGGAGCAAGTCACAGATTAAAGGGAAGGGAATTATCTCTCTACCTGGACTGCCAGACATTGCAAATGTTCTCTATGTAGAAGGTTTGAGGGTGAACCTATTGAGTATAAGTCAGATATGTAATCAAGACTTCATGGTGTTATTTTCCAAGGGAAAGTGTCTTGTCATGAATGAGTCTGGAAATAAACTAATAAGTGGTGTTCGCACTCTAGACAACTGTTATGGATTGGTCCCTGATGCTGATATTGTGTGTAATAGCATTCGGTTGCCAAATGAAGATCTGTGGCATCAACGAATGGGACATGCTAGTTACAAACATCTTTCCATTGTATCCAAACATGAATCAGTTCTAGGGATGCCAAAGCTTAGTAGAATAAGCAATGTAGAGCGTGGACCATGTCAGCATGGGAAACAGACGAAAGCTATGCATCCGAGCACTTGAACATCAGCCACATCTGGACCATTAGAGCTCCTACATTTGGATCTTATGGGTCCAACTAGAACCGAGTCTCTTGGTGGTAATAGATATATCATGGTTGTGGTAGACGACTTCATTAGGTACACTTGGATCATTCTTCTACGATCCAAGTCTGATGCTCCTGAGCACATTGAAGCTTTATGCACAAGACTGCAGAATGAAAAGAGCTTAAAAATTGATCAAATTCGAAGTGACCATGGTAAAGAATTTGAGAACTCATACATGGAGTCCTTTTGTACAAGATCTAGAATATCTCAAGAATTCTCTGCTCCTATCACCCCTCAACAGAATGGTGTGGTAGAAAGAAAGAACAAGGTCATTCAGGAGATGGCCAGAGCCATGTTGCATAGTAAAAATGTGGCTAGAAACTTGTAGGGAGAAGCTGTTAACACTGCATGTCATACGGTTAATAGAGTGTATTTCAGACTTGGTACCAAAAAGACTCCATATGAGTTATGGAAAGGAAGGAAGCCGAATGTGAAGTATTTCAGAATCTTTGGAAGTACTTGTTTCATTCTAAAGGATAGAGAGAATGTGGAAAAGTTTGATTCTCGAAGCGGCGAAGGAATATTTCTGGGTTACTCCTCTACAAGCAAGACTTATCATGTATACAACAAAAGAACCGTGAAGGTAATGGAGACAGTGAATGTTGTTATTGATGAGTCTGCAGATTCTAGTTCTGAGAAAGGTATTGAGGAACTCCCTAAAGAAATTCTTCCTCCTGAATCTATGGAAGTTCAAGAAATTATTGAACAAGAACCTACATCTCCAAGTACTCCAGATACTCCTAATGTTGTGGAAGATCCTGCAAATATACCTACTTCACCAGATTTTGAATCCAATGAAGAGAAAGGACCTTCATCCAGGATTAAGCTAAATTATCCTCCAGAAGTTATTGTGGGAAACATGAATGAACTTACATTAAGGAAACATATGATTGATAAATGTGTTGCTAACTTTATGTCTTATTCTTGTTACTTGTCATAGGTTGAACCCACTAAAGTTGAGGAAGTTCTTCAGGATGAAAGTTGGGTTGAAGCAATGCATGATGAACTGCTTCAATTTCAGAGGAATGATGTCTGGACTTTAGTACCTAGACCGGAGGGTGAGCACATTATCGGTTCAAAGTGGATATTCCGCAATAAGACTGATAAGGAGGGCAATGTGATTCACAACAAGGCTTGGCTTATGGCTCAAGGATACTCATAAATGGAAGGAGTAGATTATGATGAAACATTTGCCTCAGTTACTTGTATGGAGTCCATCAGAATTCTTCTTGCCTTAGCATGTCATCTAAAGTTCAAGCTTTATCAGATGGATGTAAAGACTGCCTTCTTGAACGGGCTACTTAAAGAAGATATCTATGTGGCTCAACCAAAAGGTTTCATTGATCCACACTTTCCAGATCATGTGTTGTATCTCAAGAAGGCACTTTATGGGTTGAAGTAAGCACCTAGAGCTTGGTATAATCAGTTTACACAATACTTGGTGTCACATGGATTCACACGAGAAAAGGCTGATCAGACTCTCTTCATAAAAAGGGAAAGTGGAGAACTGATAATTGCTTAAGTTTATGTTGATGACATCATCTTTGGGTCAACCAAGGATGAACTTGCTCATGGCTTTTCAAAACTCATGCAGGCCGAGTTCGAGATAAGCATGATTAGAGAGCTGACTCACTTCCTTGGATTGCAGATCCGTCAACAAGATTTAGGTATATTCCTATCTCAATTTAAATATGCTAACAATCTTGGGAAAAAGTTTGGTTTAGATTCTGCTAGTCCTGTTAGCCTATGAGCACGAATGTCAAACTCACTGTTGACTTGTTAGGTAAAAGTGTAGACTCATCTCTATATAGAAGCATGATAGGTAGTCTTCTTTACCTTACTGCTTGTAGACCCGACAATAGTTACAGTGTTAGAGTGTGTGCTAGATATCAGGCTAATTCCAAAGAGTCTTATATGACTGCTTTAAAAAGAATTATAAAGTATGTCAAAACCACTGCTGAGTTTGGTGTGTGGTATAGCAAGAACACGAATGATGTCTTAGTTGGGTACTCTGACACTGATTGGGCTGGGAATGCTAATGATAGAAAGAGTATATCGGGGGGTTGTTTTTATGTGGGAAATAATCTTGTCTCCTGGATGAGCAAAAGGTAAAATTCCATCTCATTATCCACTGCAGAAGTTGAGTACATTGTTGCCGGTAGCTGTTGCACCCAACTCTTATGGATGCAAAAACTCCTCCATGATTATGGTATTTGTCAAGAGCATCTCACCATCTATTGTGATAATACCAGTGCCATTAACATCTCTAAGAATTCGGTTCAACATTCTAAAACTAAACACATAGAGATTCGACATCACTTCATTTGGGAGCTTGTCAAAGATGGCACACTTACACTTGAGATTATTCACACCAATGATCAAAAGGTTGACCTTTTCACTAAACCTCTTGATAGCAAACGTTTTGAATTCTTTGGTCAAAACATTGGTGTTATGTTCATGGAGTGATCTTCTTCTCTTTCTCATCTCCCTCATGCTTTTGCATCTAGTTTTGGTGCTTTGCTTTGTTTAACATGTTTTTGTTTGTTTATTTTTCAGCTTTGTTTTATTTTTTTTTTAAATTGAAAAAATAGAAAATTACAAAAACAGTGTGTGTTTTGTGTACATTGGTACTTGTGTACCTTGGATGGCCATTGAAACAAAGTTTTCTAAACTTTGTATCATTTGTAGCTTAAATGAGCATCTTTATGCACAACTAAGCAAGTGAGCTTTGTGGCTCGTGTTTGTGATGAGTAAGGTTAAGTGATTTCTTGTACTTAACACTCATATCACTCTTTTTGACGAGTAGGACTAAAAAATCCTAAGAGAAAGGTATAAATAACCATCTCGCCACTATTACTCGTCAATCATGAAATGACATCCGTATGCTTCGGCATAGCAAAAGTGCAATGTCAAAAATGCTTTTAAATATGATTGCAAGCATGTTTTCTAGGAGATATGGGAGTTATAGGATGTACCTCAAAGGTGATAGTCTCTATCAAATGGTTATGATTGTGTGCGAGTTAAAGTGATTTTCTCATATCTCAAATTGTCATAACATGCATACACATTTGCCATCTTGCGATGTTTTCACACATAACACGCAATATTCCTTACTACTCTTGATACATGTGCAGGTACAATGTGATTTGACCATCACAAGTTTTACATGTGCTAATGTATGCTCACTAAACTGTCTTGACTTATTTTTGAAATATAAAATTGGTTAGACTTGTTTAGTGTGTGTGTGTGTGTGTGTGTGTGTGTGTGTGTGTGTGTTTTTTTAAGATCCATGTGCTTAAAATTACTGTTGAGAGATGATTTTGAGAGCTTAATTTGTTGATTGGATTCTTGGTTGTGTTGCATACTTGATTGCATTCATGTCTGTGTTTTTCTTCTCTTCTCGAAAAACAATTTTTAAGCAATCTTGACAACTCCTTGATAGATCCTCGACACCTGGCTATCTATCGAGCTCTTAAGCTGTTTCTTATCGCAATCTCGACACCTGTCTCGACACCTAGTGGATCAATCGAGAAAGTTTCTGACTTCTCGACAGCTGATGGATCAATCGATCTTCTCTTATCCATTCTTGTCTTGTCCCTTGACACATTCTCGACATCTTCATCTATCGACGACCAAAATCTCGATACCTCCCTCTACACATGGCTCGACACCTCTATCTGTAGAGATTTACTGACCTTCTATATAAAGGTTCAGCGTGATTCGATTCTTCATTTCTCTCGATCTCTCTCTCAATACCTCTGGTTTTTCACCTCCCAAAACAGTTTCTCTCACTCCAAACCTCTACCCAAGTGTTTTCCAAGCTTTCTTAAGACTTACTTCACTTGGTAAGCATCTAATTTCTTTCATTTACATGCATTTCATGCTTTGAAATCTAGGTTTTGAGATTTTTTTGAAAATTTTGGGGTTTTTCAAAATTTTTGAGGTTTTTGTGAAATTTTTGGGATGGGTTTTGAAGATTTGATTGTAAAAACTTCATGCATTGCATTTCATATGCATTATAACTGTATTTTCATGCATTTAGTTGTGTTTTATACATGTTGATCAGTTTGTGTGCTGGTAGGATTGGAT
Organism: Lithocarpus polystachyus; assembly: GCA_033629205.1. NCBI lineage: Eukaryota > Viridiplantae > Streptophyta > Magnoliopsida > Fagales > Fagaceae > Lithocarpus > Lithocarpus polystachyus. Next base: position 11,711,282 of record CM066172.1, on the reverse strand, counting down.
TTGGTTGAGCCCATGATGCAATTTCTCTTGCATGTCACATGTTCATGCATTTCCTATACATACATACTCTATTCTTCCTACTTGTTATATTGTTGAACTGTGTTAGAGCTTTTTTGATTGTCTCCTTTTCTCCCTTTCTTTTCGTTTACGTTAGTCGTGTCTATGGCACCCAAATGTAAATCTGTTCCATCTCGGAACCCTTTTCGTTCTGGGGCATCCACTTCTACTGATTCTACCCCCTCCTCTGTTTGGTTCTGTGATGAGGATGCCCGAAAGGACTTCTCGGAGAACTTCTCTAAACGAGGTGTTCATTCGGAACGCCGAGTTATTTTGTCAGACTTCTCAGACACTGAGCTACCCACTGTCATTTACAGTCAGGGTTGGGAGTCACTATATGATGTCCAAGTCACATGTCCATCCGTGCTTATTTAGGAGTTTTACTCCAACATGCATGGATTTGATTTTTCATAACTCTCTTTCATACTCGCGCTCGAGGTACGTGCATAACAAAACTACTCCCCCTAACATGTCCTATACTAACTCTCCCCCTAAGTATGACTACTATCATAACAAAACTACTCCCCCTTTTTGTCACGAGTGACAAAGGGTAAAAGTGTTAAGTTGACATCTCATCGGCAGAGCTAGCATCTCCATCATCATCATCAGAAGCATCATTGTCATCACCATCATCATCATCATCCTTTGCCTTAGACTCAGAAGCCACTGAAGGAGGTGGAGGAGAAGCCTTAGAAGCGAAGCCACCCATGATTGCCTGTCGCTGTGCAATATGGCCGACACGAATGTTTACCTTATACAACTTCGTAGAGAGTGTATCAAGGCGAGCATCCATATGCTGAAGCTGCGCCATGATGTCTCTTAGAGTCACATCGCCCATAGAGGAGGAAGGAGCGGATGTGGATGGAGCAGATCGAGATGGAGCCGAACGGGAGGGAGAAGCTGCTAACCCAGTCTGTTGCAACTGAAACTGTGCCTCGCTACATTTAACGGTAGCGGCATCTATGGCACACATGACAGAGAAATGGTCGGACAAAGGAAAAGGAATGGAAAAATGGCTCAAAATCCGTGTGATAGCTAAAGGGAAAATAAGCTTATCACGGGTAGCCGTATCCCTATAGACATCTAAAATGGAAAAAATAAAATGTGAGGGAAAATCTATAATGAGATGTTGGACAAGTGACAACAAAAATCGAGCACGAGGCTCTGTGATAGAGTTATAGTGAGAAAATGGATGCAAAACAAAAGTCATCTCCATGTTTAAGAATCTAGGACCTTTAACAAAAGGCCTACATGATGTGAACTGACGCTCACCCCAGTCAGAAGGGCGCTTACAGAAAGTAGAGATCATCTCGTCTTTGGACACAGTCCTCAGACACTCACTACCAGGGTAGTCAAGATGCTCTACCCTCGGGACATGGAGCACATCAGACACCAACTCTGGTGTGACCACTATGCGCGTACCTCGAACGCGAGTATGAAAGAGAGGTACTGAAAAATCAAATCCATGCTTGTTGGAGTAAAACTCCTGAATAAGCATGGATGGACATGTGACCGGGACATCACACAGTGACTCCCAACCTCGATTGTAAATGACAGTGGGTAGGTCAGTGTCGGAGAAGTCCAACAAAATAACTCGGCGTTCCGAATGAACACTTCATTTAGAGAAGTTTTCCGAGAAGTCCTTTCGGGCATCCTCATCACGGAATCGAACAGAGGAGGGGGTAGAATCAGTAGAAGTGGATGGCCCGGAACGAAAAGGGTTCCAGGACAGAACAGATTTACGTTTGGGTGCCATAGACATGACTAACATAAATGAAAAGAGCGGTAGAAAAGGAGACAATCAGAAAAGCTCCAACACAGTTGAACAATATAAGAAGTAGGAAAAATAGAGTACGTATGCATGGGAAATGCATGAACATGTCACATGCAAGAGAAATTGCATCACGAGCTTAGCCCAATCCATTCCTACCAGCATACAAACTGATCAACATGTATAACACATAACTAAATGCATGAAAATATAGTTATAATGCATATGAAATGCAATGCATGAAGTTTTTAAGATCAAATCTTCAAAACCCATCCCAAAAATTTCAAAAAAACCTCAACAATTTTGAAAAACCCCAAAATTGTAAAAAAAAATCCCAAAACCTAGATTTCAAAACATGAAATACATGTGAATGAAAGAAATTAGAAGCTTCACAAGTGAAGAAAGTCTTAAGAAAGCTTGAAAAACACTTAGGTAGAGGTTTGGAGTGAGAGAAACTGTTTTGAGAGGTGAAAAACCAGAGGTATCGAGAGAGAGAGAGAGAGAGAGAGAGAGATTGAGAGAAATGAAGAACCAGATCACGTTGAACCTTTATATAGAAGGTTAGTAAATCTCGACAGATAGAGGTGTCGAAAGGTGTCGAGCCATGTGTCGAGGGAGGTATTGAGATTTTGGCCGTCGACAAATGAAGGTGTCGAGAATGTGTCGAGGGACAAGACAAGAATGGATAAAAGAAGCTCGATCGATCCACTAGCTATCAAGAAGCTATCGAGAAGTCAAAAACTTTCTCGATCAATCCACCAGGTGTCGAGATTGGGATAAGAAACAGCTTAAGAGCTCGACAGATAGCCAGGTGTCGAGGATCTGTCGAGGAGCTATCGAGATTGCTTAAAAATAGTTTTTCGAGAAGAGAAAAAAAGCACAGACATGAATGCAATCAAGTATGCAACTCAACCAAGAATCCAATCAACAAATTAAGCTCTCAAAATCATCTCTCAACAATAATTATAAGCACATGGATCTTAAAATCACACACACACACACACACACACACACATTAAGCTCTCGTCTCTCTTTTGTGAGACACCTTCATCTTGGGTTGACTGTCAAAATACCCCTTGCTCGGCCTTTGCTAAAGGTCCAAGGTTCCTTAACATGGTGATGAAATTTGGTATTTATCCCTAGTTTCACTATAACTCTATTACTGAGCCTCGTACTCGCTTTTTGTTATCCCTCATTGAGAGGATTACCATAGACTTTCCCTCTCGCTCCATACTCTCCTTTATAGATGTCTATAAGGATATGACGACTCGTGATACGCTCATTTTTCCTTCTGCTATCATGCAGATTCTTCGCCATGCGTCTGTCTCCTATCCTGAGTCTCCACACTATTATGTGTGCCATAGACACAGCGACCGTTAGACGGAGCGAGGCCCAGCTTCTATCGAAGCGGCCATGGACTAAGACGGTGACTCCTTTGGAGTCTTCCGCTCCATCCATCTCCGCTCCTTCTTCTTCCACGTGTGGAGTGTCTCTCGAGGCCATTATGGCACAGCTTATGCACATGGATGCTCGCCTTGACACTTTCAGTGATGAGTTGTGTCAGGTGAATACCCGTGTTGGTCGTATTGCTCGACGACAGGCTGTCATGGGTGGTTTCATAGCGTCTCTATCCCCATCTCCATAGGCTTCCTAGGATAAGAGTGATGATGATGGCTTCGATAGTGATAATGCTGATGAGGACGATGGTGCTAGCTCTTCCGATGACAATGAGATGATTGCTTCTCAGTGACTTATCCTTTGTCATTCGTGACAGAAATGAGGAGTAGTTTTGGGTATGAGAGTAGTCAAGTACTTAGGGGGAGAGTTAGTATAGGAGATTATTTTTGTTAGGGGGAGTGTTTTCTTTTTAAGGGATGTAGTGATGACTTTTTGTATCTTTTCTTTTCTTTTTGTTTTAGATACATCGTTCTTACATTGTGATAGCAAACCTTATACTCATTTTGATATATATATATATATATATATATATTGAGGTTGTTATTACACTCTTTCACCTATCTCTTCATGTGTTGTTTCTTTTCTCTCTTTATGCACATGCTTCTTATTAATTGTATGCAATTTTTTATATTTCCGTTTCATACTAAGATGCTGTGATGAGTTTTGTTTAAAAGTGTTTTAGGAATACAGATTATCAAAATCTTTCTTGCCATGAACTCCCTTCTTGCAAAGTTTTTCAAGAGTTTGTGTTAGGATAGATTTTATTGTATTCAACAAGTGAGTATGAGTTAAGTAATTTATGACTTCTCTCATATTATCATTTATTTGTTGTGCTTTTGTCACGGATTGCCAAAGGGGGAAATTGTTAGGACATATGTGAATCATATTAGGAGCACATGTTATCTAGAATTGGCTAATCCTTTGACAAAACACACTTTACTTGTAATTGGGTAGATCTAGGATGTGTTTAATACTTCAAAGAACAAGAGTTCAAGTTCAAGTGTTAAAACCATGCAAATCTGTCCAAGAAACAAGTGAAGAAGTGCTGGATTTTAAAGCTCAACAGCTAGCATCTATCGAGGTTTAAAAGGGATTTTCAGCCCAATGCTCGATAGTTGCTCGATAGATAACCTATCTATTGAGATTTATGAAAATCAGTTTTTCAGATCTGATTTCACACATGTTTGTGTATGCATGTTTAGGCTTTCTTTTCTCACAACCCTAAACATATATAAGGATTATTTTAAGGGCTGCCACAGATGAGACAAGTGAGTGACACTTGATGCAAAGGTTTTTCACAAGCATATTGTGACCAGAGACATATGCCGTAGTTCATCTTTCTCTTGAAGAAGCTGTTGCGTTTGTACGCCGTAGGGTTTTTGTAACCAATGAGCTTCGTGATATTCATCGTGTTGATGAACTGAAGAACTTTGTAGCCAACATCCTTCTCAAGTTGGTAGTTAGTCACATACTTAGATCTATGCATCGATTGGTTAGTCACGTACTAAAAGCCAGTGCATTGAAAGAGAGAGATTGTCATTACAAAACAAGTCCAATTGTGTATTGGGGTAAGGATTCAACTGTAGGTTAATATAAGGTACTAAGATTCTTTTACTTGTAACCGCTTGTTGTGATAATAGTGGATTCTCGGGAATGGTAACCTTAAAATCACTCGGTGAGGTTTTTGCCTTGGAAATTTTTCCCATTCGTAAACAAATCACCGTGTCAACTTTATTTTCTACTGCGTATTAACTTAGTTGGTGATTTGTTTCTGCTACCACGCGTATTGCTTGTTAATTGAATAAATTAATTAACTTGGCTAATTAATTGGTTAATTTATCACAAGGGGTCAATATATTCTTGGCATATCAAAGAAATTAACACAAAGTACACAAAGAGAATTTTGATATATAAAAATAGATAAACACTGGTAAAGTCTAAACTCTAAACAATCAAAACTTAAAGTAATTTTTTTAATAAAATTATTTAATTATTTAATAATTTATTATTACTATTTATTTAATAATTTAGTTTTAATTATTTTAAAATTTTTGAGCTTATATAAATTTTCATCAAGCCGTGTATCGCACTGGAATAATATTAGTAACTAAATAAGTTTGGCAAGATGCAATTCTTTAAAATTTTACCTAAAATTATGTAATTTGGCAAAATTAGCCGTGTGTAGATAAAGAAACTTTTCTTTTGTTGATAAATGCGGATATAGAAACTTTGGTTTTTGATTTAGTATTAATTTTTAAGGAGATTTTGATTTAGCATGCTTTTGACTAATATTTTATTTGTAATAATGTGATGTGGCTTCTTATTATTGAATGGTGTAAAAGTTGACTGATTTGGATTTTTTTTTTTTTTTTGGTGGGAAGTTCAATTTGCTTGAGAAAATCCACGCAAAGTGTAAAGCTGTTGGAAATCCAATATTAGTTGAAAATTGCCCTATTGACTACCATATATTTGTTAGAAGCATCAATGCAGGATAACGTATTGGCGTCAAGGTAGGGATATTTGACTAAATGACTCAACTAAAACCCGATCCTTTTAATAATAATGTCATAACCCATCAACCTTAACACAACTTATCAATGAAGCGGGTTGACATTACACGACACAAGTGACAGACTTAATAAATGGGTTGTGTTGGGCTTACATGAATGTGACACGAGCCATTTCAACTCACTTAATATTAAGTAGGTTGGTTTGACACAAATTCAATCCATTTAACACGCTTCAAAAAAGCATATAATTAATATTGTTATAAATTTAATACAAACTCATAAAATCAAAATAACTATAAAGCAGATAATTCGAAAGTTAATAATAACATCAAATACTTAAAACACATCTTCCAAAAGTTCAAAATAACATCAAAGCACCGTTTTAAAAACTGGACCAACCGGTTGAACTGGTTGAATTGGATACTAGGCATGGAACTGGTCCGGTAAAAATTGGAAAAATCGGCAAAAAACCGATAAAAACCGGTCATGAATTCGGAAAAACTGAGAACTGGTCCATTTTTCGGTTCTTTAACTAGTTTGGTTTTTAAAACCATGCATCAAAGTACTTAATAAATATTTTCAAGCTTTAGAAAACTGGTGGCATTGAAAAAGACTTACAAGCTTTCCAATGATACCATAATTATCTAAAATGGAAGTTAGGAATACTCTCAATCTTCAGTACGGTATTAACGATTTTGGTAGGAAATCTCTTATGGTTATGGAAAATTTGAATTTCTTTTGAAATTGCTTCTCAAAGAAAAAAAAAAAAAAGAATTTCTTCTGAAATTTGAAAAATTCACTAAACGTCTCCAAACAAATATTTGCAATATATTAATGTGCACAGATGACTACTAGAAATTCTTATGTCTATCGAAAAGAGAAAAGGGTTCACAACTTAAGTAGGTTACCCGTTACCCATCAAACAAACTTTTACATTTGGTGAGCTATACAACTGTGAGACCCACGTATTATGAGAGGGAAGCTTTATAACCCGCCTCCTAAAATAATTGAGAGAGAGAGAGAGAGAGAGAGAGAGAGAGAGAGAGAGAGAGAGAGAGAGAGAGAGAGAGAGAGAGAGTTGAAAGTTGAAAAGCATATATCCTTATATATTTGTTTATTCATTTCTTACTAAAGTGTACACACTGTAATTCTACATGGTATGTTGCACTTGCACATAAAGCATACACAAATATTACATTTCCTTTTAGGTAAGTCCACAAATATATCCTTACACAAATTATAAATGGACATACTTTTTTTTTTTTTTTTTGGGTAGTAGAGTGAAACTATTTGTCTCACAAAAAAATTACTTTTATTTTTGGTTAAAAAAAGGGTAGAGGGAGGTGACTAGTGTGGCTTCCCTACGTACCTGGGCGTGACCATAATAGCATCCTATCTGCTCTCGGGTGAGATCTCATACTTCCGGTCTGTGAGAAACTCACTTATTATTCTTTTGACCATTTGGGATAGAGATGAGATATAAGGAGTACCAACACACAATTAATTATTTGAGGCTCGAACTTAAGTCCTGAGACTTGATGGCTCGGTATCTTACCAACTACGCCACCCGAATGTTGGTACCGAAAAAAAAAAAAAAAAAAAAACTACATTATGGCAATTTTACATCTTTCAAGTAGTATATAGTTGTCTATATTTCTTGCTTATGTGGAAGTTGTATATATATTGGAGATTGGTGGTGAGCTTCAATATGCAATCCTTTGTTTGCGCATTCAGGTTTTATGCAAATAGAACTCGCCTCTGATATTCTCCAAGAGCCCATATGGGAAAAATGTTTCTATATGATGAGTAGTTTAGTGTACAGTTCCTCATAAATACTCCAGTGATTTCCTGTTGCCAATAACCATTAGTTATACTGTGCCTTAAAAAATGTCTTGGCATGTAGAAATTCTTGACAAAAAGAATTGAAAGAACAACACAACGAAGACAAGCACTTATCTAAATGCATTGGATTTTGAATAAACATGGAATTACCTGTTGTGGGAAGTCACCATCTTCCATCTGTGCATTGATCAACACTCTGACTCCACGATGAATTGGTGTTGGATCTATCTCGGCCTAAATTTATAAAAACATTTAGAATCAGTATATGAGATTTGTTTGCACTTCCAAAGCATTCACTAAAGGCTCACCTTTTAAATTTTGTTATTATCTAAAGTTTCTTAAATTTATTTGTTTAGATCTTAATTTTTGTGTTCATATGTATGATATCCTGGATTACGTGAATTGGATTTGAAGTGTGTGTTTATTTTTGGTTGAACTGAGCTATATAAGTTATTACAAGGAACCCCCATAGTAAGCTGACTAGTGCTTTTGGGGTATAATTGCAGATGCGATTAGCACTTTCCTCAAATCATGACCAATGGTAGATTACTGATTGATATCTTGGAGCACTCATTTTCATGTCACTTCCCCAACTAATTGCCAACTCTGACTATTGCTGAAACCTAAGTCAGCCACGTTAACGTACAACTTATTAAATAATTGAGGAGAAAATGACGGGCTAACCTGCCCAGCATCAATGAGTGATAACAGCGCCCACGCGGTTTGGACCAAATTTGCACGGTTGCCTTCTATATTTGTCCACACCTGTTGCACAAAGAAACTTATTTGAGTTCTCTATTTCCATTTCCCCCCTTCTTTCTTTCTTTTCTGTTGTAAAAAATAAGTACACATTTAAATCAAAACAAATTTCCATACCTTGTTTTGGCTCGACAGGTAACTCTCTCCCCATCCACCATTAGGTAGCTGCTTTGATAGCAGAAATTCACAAGTTTTGCGCATTGCAGGACAATTTCTATAGTTTCTTCCACAAGCTGCCAATCCTCCTACAGCAAACCATGTACCATAGGTGTAGCAAATCCCCCAATGACCATACCTGCGTAAGTTTTAATCTTGTCTAAGTATTGATGTTTTCTCCTTTTGGCGTCAAGCAAAAGAAAACAGGAGAAAAAAGTAAAATTTGGTGCGGTCTCTTACTGATATTATCATAGTTGGCTACTTTTATTTTCTATGTTTACATGTCAAAAGAAAACTGTGGCTATAGAGCAGTACTTCTGTGGTGTGAATCAAGAATATAAGTGTGTGCAAAAAACATATTACCATGATCCATCAGGTTCTTGTACGTCTTCAATGTATTGAATTGCATTGGAAATGCTACTGTCTATCTCAGTTCTACGGTGCTTGGGATAGAATTTCCTAAAGAGTGCCAAGCCTTGAACCGCTGACGAAGTACATTCTACATACCTATAAAGTGGTCCAATTTTAATGTTAGGAAGATAACACGACCAATACCGTGACAACTATTCTTGTGCTGGAAGATAACTTACTCTCTCTCAATAAGAGTATCTTCAAAGAACTCTGTGGGGTTGAATTTCTGCAAAAATAAGATACAAAAATATGGGAATGAGTGGTGAGTTTAAAACAATGGTTTTTTGCGATAAACATGTACAAACCTATCTTACAAGGAAAAGTTGAGATATTGAAACAAGTTGGGCAGAAACTAGTAGGTTTATTGGAGAAGTTACCTCCAACCAACGGTAAGCTCTTTGAGGCTCCCATGCTGGGAAACCACCATTGCTACTCTGTGTTGGTAGGAAAAGAAAGTCAATTATTAAGATGCATTTCGGAACCATTAAACCAAAGAAAGTTAAATAAGTGAAGTGGATAATATAACTCACGCACAACTTGTACATGATGTAAATTTGTCAAAAAAAAAAAAAAAAAAAAAATCTGCAAGGTTGAATTCTTACTTGTAGAGAAAGAATGACATTCACAGCATCATAGAACCGATCTGTCTCCATTTTTTCGCCAACAAGCTCTTGAGACATTTGTGAGAACAAAAGTGCAACCTGAAAAATAAAAGGTTTTTCCAAAATTCAAAATTTTGCCTTTGAAATAAACCTTGAGAATGTTAGAATAAATGTATTAATTAGAGTTGGCATTACCTTTAGCCCTTCTGCTGTGCAGTCAGAGACTTGCCAACCATGGTCCTGCATTGAGAAAGTCCATGCTCCTTTACTAATGTGTCGGTACATAGCTTTGAAGTCACCAGAAGGGTTTTCTCGGACCTAGAAAATAACATGATTAAATTAAGCATTATCTTTCATAGAATCACGTAAGGAGTATTTGATATATATTCTGACCTGTGAAGCCTTGACAAATTCATGTGATTTCCTGAGTGTTGATCCATACTCTTCATTTAGATTACAAGAGAGAATTGCTTGAATAGCAAAACCCGCATCCCACATCTGACAGCCAAAACTCTGCATCTCATAAATCAAGCATCATAAGTAAATGCTTTCAAGTATATGTGATTGCATTAACATGCTCACATGCTTATGGATGTGCTAATTATGCATTTTTGCTTTTTCTAGAAAATTCAAGTAACCGAAAGACACAAGGGAATGGTCATATTACCTGAACTTTTAAGCCATCTTCCGCAACCCAATAGTTGTCTGGAAGTCTGGCTAGATGAAGCTTGTATGCCTCTGAATTTGGATCTTCAACCCAACGGGCAAGCAAACATAAAACCTGTAATACAAGTAACCTTGACAAATTTAGATCAATGATGACACACCAAATACTTTGATTTTATATTTCTTTCATTCGAATTGAACTGCAACACAAGTATTGACCTTTTCTACGCTTCCAATGCAGAGGTATTTGGTGTTCTCATCCTCATAACGTACATGACCAATTGCAGCTTTTATTGCCTTCTCCCTCAACATTGAAAAGGGCCAACGTGTCAGGATAGGCTCGGCTACATGGTGAAGAAAATCCCATAGCATATCTTGCATGAGGGGATGCGGATAGTAGAGATCCTCCTAAATTAGCACATTGTGTAAGTTTTGTGTAGGCATCAACTTCGTGATAATTGCTAATAAGCAGGATATGATATTGATATTTCTAACATGGACAAGAAATGCAAAAAGACTTCAAATAACCTTAGCAATTGTACTCCGAGCTTTGTTCCAATTAATTTGATGGTAAGGCTCATTGTATAACTCTTGTCTTATTGATTGAATCAAGCCGGTGATTGGGCCGACAAATCTCTTCCCATATAAATAAGACATTGGCATGTAAACCAAGCGACAGTAGCATAACATTTTGCCTGTATTTCGTATAATGAAGGTCATGACGATCCGATACATGCACTATGCTAACTGCTACATATATTTTTTTTGAGTGATATGCATCTTAAAAGGTGTTCTTTTCAACAAAAAGATGTGAGTTGCAAAAACCTGGATGCATAGGGAAGAAATTAGGAAGAATCCAGAATTCTGGAGGCAGTGGATTGCAGCCCGACCACTCATATAGTCCTAGTACCTATACAAAAGAGGAGGCATTTCAAGTTTATTTACAAAAATAAATAACATCTTGTTGACACGAAATTGACAATACACATTAAGAATATAAAGAACATATCATTCTCAAAAAAAGAAAAAGAAAAAAAAAAAAAAAGAACATATAATCAAATCATGAAATTTTAAATATATTAATTGAAAAAAAAGTTATTAAATAAGGTAACATTAACCAAAGCAACATTGGCTAATGGGTTCAATTGGTCATACCGTGACCCAAAACTTTCCCCACGATGGAATTGCTACTAAACTACCATGGTCAAGGATCCATTTCCGTCCTCTAGCCATAGCCATGTCTTCACCATCTTCAAGTCCCTCTCCAAGTAGCCTTAAGGCAATGTAGCTCAAAGCTGTGCCAAACATTGTACTGTGACCTTCAATATGGAAGCCCCAACCTCCATCTTCGTTCTGTCCAACAAACAAACAAACATGTATAGTTTAAAATTATGCAAAGTTTTTAGTTTCTTAGGCTTGTTGGCTTGCTAAATATCTACTAACACTGTGTCATGAGTTTATAAAGAAAATAGACAGAATTTTCTTCCAAATCATATTCGAGAAAAATCCACCCAATTCACTAGGTGGAAACCCAAAAGACTTTAGGTGTATATTTTAGTCACATGACTTTAAGTGTCATTTTTTTTTTTTTTTTTGACTAATGAGGATGTCCAGAGCCTTTTTTGGTAACAGGATGTCCAAACTTTAGGTGTATTTTTAGTCCCCCTCATCTCTAAGGAATTCTTTTCTGAAATTATGTGATGTCACATGATCTAGTTTTTTTTTTTTTTTTAGTTAATAATCATGACTTGTTTAAATAATTTTATGAATTATATGATTTTATATATGTTACATGATTTTCATGTAATGCATTGGAGGAAAACTATACTATTCCATTATAAAAAAATATTATATATATATTTTTTCTAATTAAACGGGGAATAAAAATGTGATTTCCCTTCTATTAATAAGGGATGCCATTCCCATTGACCTTTTTTTTCCCTCTCAAATTAAGGAATATTCCATGTTACCGAATTTATATAGATCCTTTGGAACTATAAGTTATTTGGGCACAAAGTTATTTTTAATTACAACAAAATATTACCTGGTGATTATACAAGTATCGAATTATTTCCTTCTGGTGTGCTGGTGAAAGCATAGCATTGAGACCTCCCGTGATGTACAATGCCATTACCTGCATGGCAATAGTTTGAAGTTAAGTTAAATGTAACAAACAAGTCACTGGGTTAATTTTTTCAGTCATCCCCATAAAGCAACTAATAAACACTATATATTTACACACACACGTTTGCTTGTGCGTTTAAGAGCTTGAATTCAAAAAATCAAAAAGTATATGCAAGAAATTGCAACAATCTGATGGGCCCTTTTTGTTTTTTTTTTTTAATAATTCAAGAAATTGTACCAATCTGATTGGCCTTTTGGAATGAACATATTCAAGAAGTGTTACAATTTTGACAACATTTTTATTTTCTTAAGCAAAGGTAGAGGGAGAGAGAGAGAGAGAGAGAGAGACAGAGAGAGAGAGAGAGACAGAGAGATTATGTTTTTTTAGAAACAAATGGTGTGAAAATACATACCATGGGTTGAAGGAAAAACAAAGGGCCAGCAGATTCAGCAGGCCAGTGGCCATCATGGGCTTGAATGGATGAAAAAAAGCTCAGTGCCCTTTTCAGAGTAGCTTTCACTGCTTCCTCTGTTATCACCTCTGTTTCTTTCACTTGGACTGGTGGTGGAATAGGCCCACATGGGTTCTCCTTTCTAAGCTGTGAGTTTCCATATCAAAGAGTTAGAGACATGTCCAAGTGAAACAATAACTCACATAAAGAATTTATAAGAGTCAAACACAAAGCACTAGTATATGATATGTTCCTAATATTTCCCATTTATTGAAGTCATTTTAGGTGGTCATTGACATCATCTAGGCTTAGCCTGATGATAAAGTAATTATCATTATGGATACCATTGTCAGTTTCTAAAGTTCATAAAAGATAAATGGAGAGAGAGAGAGAGATATATATTCAATTGGGCCTGGCTTTTAGGCATTAATATATGGTTTAAAACAATTAACTGGGCCTTGTGTGCTAATCGAGCATTTCAAGCGAAATGATGTGACATCCATGTGTATTGAGTTGAGGAAATTCTTCTATATCATTTTTGAAAAGAGCCCTGTCCTTTGTTTACAAAAAAAAATTGCTACACTTACAAAATTTTCACAACAAATCATAGGTGTTTAGTTGTTATTAATTCTAATTTGAACTTACCACTGAAATTACTTTTGTCTCTACTAATAACAACTTATAATAACCTGCCACTTAAATTTGTTATGAAAGTGTTGTAAAAATATCGTAGACATAACATTTCTCATCTTTATAACTAATTTATAGTAAGAATAATTCCAACCAAAACCATTATTTGAGAAGAATAAATTTTACCACTGAAACCCACCATTCTTTTTTAGTTCATGCTGTTATTAAAAATTCCGTATACAAGTTCCACAATTACATTACCCAAAAGTCAAAAAGATTTCGTACTATCTTAGAACAACAGTTTCACACAGAAATATAGTGGAAATTCCTAAGGTTCAAACGCAATTATGCAAAGCAATCAACCAGGAATTCTAGTTAGAAATGTTATGTTCACTTGACAATTTTTTTTAAAAAAATATTTCTAATGGACTTTAATTCTATTTATGTGAGGTGCAGTGAACAAAAATTTTTTTTTTAATATTTTTTTTAAATTTTATACAAGATAGAATTTTTACTCTAGCATAATCTAAATATATATGTGTGTGAAGCTCCTTCCTGAAGATTTGAACCCCGGCTCTTGCCCCCCACATCCCCACAAGTACTTATACTTGCACGGTGGTAAACAAAATATCTAATTATGTGAGGAAATGAATGTGGAAACTCTAGTGGATGGAATTGCAAAAGATGGACTGTCTCAGCAAGAATAATGGGTGTCTCCAAAAGGTGCAACCTTTCACCTCATCTTTTGATTAAACTCCATCGCCACCAAATTTGGATCTTGTACCGGTTTTGCTAATTAATGCCTATTACAAAGTTGTCTCTGAACTTGTCCAATTGTCAAATAATACTTAAAAGGATAACATAGATTTGTCCACAAATCCAAAAAAGCTAAACCATGAATACAAAATTGTATGTTTCAGAGTTCAAAATGTGCAATTCACAATCATTGTGGAACCCAAGGCCATGCTTCGAATCTTTTCCTTTTTTAAGCCTTAAGTTACTAGACGGGTATATTTGCTTATGTGCATGTTATGGTGAGCTTATTTTCATTAAGTATTTAAAAGTTTATTTAGTTATTGTGTAGAAGTACAATTAATTAAACTTAAAAATAAGTTTATCCAAAATGAAAACTAGGAATAAAACTATAAAAGACAGTGAAACCAGTTCTTTTCTAACCAATAAAATTATGAAACCGTGTGGAAACTGACTCCCCACAAAAGTAAGCAAATTGTGGAATTGCATCTCTCTCTTGGGGAAAAAAAAGAAAAGAAAAAAGAATTGGATGTACTTTTTTGATTTTTCAATATTCCAGTTCACACTCTCTTTGACCGTCAATTTTTTTTTTCCATTCTGTATGAACCTGTATGGCAATTCCAACTTCGGAGAAGAGTTTTTTTCTGATAGCCAAAGGTTATTAAGTACTATTTAAAGGAAAATAGGAGTGTGCTTCTCTGGATAGAAAAATAAAGTCATGAGTTTGACTATGGATGTCCGAAATTGACAAGGCATGTAGGCATGCATGGAGGCTTCCCAATTCCCAAATCTCTCTCTCTCTCTCTCTCTCTCTCTCTCTCTCTCTCTCTCTATATATATATATATATATGTAAATGTGATCATATTTTCCTACCATTCCTCCTGTTGTTGTGAAATGCATGGGTTTTTGAGTGTCTTAATTTGAATGAAATGGATTGAAAAAGCTGCACACTTTACCACTCAAAAATGACAAATAAAGAACTGTTATCTTTAGATGGTTTAGGGTCTTGAGTGGCCCTGTCTATAACATTGCTGCTAATTGGTTAGTCTCTTAATGAGCGAAAGAGATAAAACAATCACTTTCCAATTGCAAATTTGAAACCATGTATCCCATGGTCCACCATTACCACGTGATAATGGTGGTTGGGAAAATTGTAATATGAAAACGAAAATGGTTGGCCCTGTCTGTCAAGATTTCTTAAATTACTCATCAGAGAATTTTCATGTGTTACGATACCGATCTCTCACAATATTTGTGGATCTCACGTGTTTGGGTTATGTAATAAGACTATTTCATAAAATAATTTTTCAACTTATGAGGTGAGTCTCAATTTTATAATTAAAAGATTTTTATTTTTAAATTTCAATTCTTATGAGTGGGAGAGAGGGATATGGAGTTTAGACCCTGACTTTTCTCATAGAGAAGATTTGACAGTGCTACTTAATTACTAAATTTTATTAAAGTAATTTAGGAAAATATATTAAAGTATGTAGGCAGTAGTGACTCTAGGAATTTTATTTAGAGAGTTCATTAAGAAATATAAGTTAAAACAAAATTTAATTAAAATAAAACTTGACTATATCGAGTTACCAACAAAAAAAAAAAAAAAAAAACACGCAAATGCATAAAGTTTTACAAATTCTTTCTACGAGTTTTCATATTTCGAATCATTACAAAACCTTTGTATTTCCTAAAAATTAAGTTATATAAAATTATATCATATTTATACTATACATGCACGCATTTACACACATCACAATTCACACAAAATAAATTATTAAAAAAAAGTTCATAATAGTAGTAAACACACTCACACATATAAAATAAATTTATAATGAAATAGACACTCACAACTCACAAATATTCACTCCTTATTCTTAGAGTTGAAGATACCAAGATAGTCACATAATTAACTGAGATGAGATGAGATTTATGAGAGAGAGATCTATATGATCTGTGTTGTTGTTTAATTTTAGGATGGGCTAGCTGATTTGTGTTGTTTTAGTTTTAGGTTGGGTTGGGTTGGGTTGGCCTATGTTATTGTTTAGTTTTGAGTTGGACTTATTTGTAATTAGGGTGTGCAAAATTTAAGTCTTGATGTTCAAAAATATTTTTAAAGTAAAGTAAGCTAATAAAAAAATATTTTTATATTTAACATTTTTATTTTCTAGTCAGGGAGTTCATTTGAATCCCTTGAATAGCAATGCTGCCCCTATAGGTAGGCCTGCAATATGTTTAAGCCTCATGAACCATAATATCTCTAATAGAACAAACGACCCATACGTAAAAGGGATGGAATTTTTTAATCTTAAAAAATTTTATGGATCCAATTTGGATGTTTTAAATTTGAAGGACCAAAAATTAAGCATACTGCAAATTTCAAGGAACAAAAACATACTGAAAACATATTATTGTTTATTCAATATTGTTGATGTTTGTTTTAAACCAAGAATAGTCTTAGCAAAAAAAAAAAAAAAAAAAAAAAAAAAACTTACATAGTCCCAGAGTAATATTCTAGACTCTCACGTAGGGGGTGGGTCCCACACGTGAGTCTTCCGTGAACTCTCCTTTTATGTGAGAGCCTGAAGCACCATCCCTAAGACAAAATTTGCATTTGAGTGCTACCATACTACAGAATTCAGGTTCCTAGGCTCTGACTAGTGGATAGAAGTCGTATGCTTCAAAAAAAAAAAAAAAACAAAACAAAAGGGATAGAAGTTGTATGATTATAAATTATAAATATTCGCTAACGACAGTGACAGATTGCAAACTAATTTGTCCTTTAAGCTCACATAGCTTACCTTAATTGACATTCTAACTTGTATGCCGTCTAAATAGTAAAGGGTGTCTCATCAAAAAAAAAAAAAAAAAAAAAAAATAGTAGAGGGTGTGAAAATATCTTGAATAATAAGATACCTTTATGTTGATATCCCGTGCATATTAAAATATTAAACAAGAAATTTGATCACAAATAGGTTTTATGTTTTGAAAGTTTACTATTTGCACGTCTGCGTTACATAAAGACCTTAACCTTTATTTATATATACTAATACACACAGTACATAAACGTATATTGAAATCGTGACTCATAATTTTAATTCAAAACTTTTATTAGGGTCACAATTTCAACATAAAAACATGTGGAATATTTGTGCGTAAAAATCATGTAAAATGAACGCTATCCTATACATAAAGACTTGAACAGTGTAATTGTCGTGTGTTGCACACATCAAATAGATAAAAAGGTTGGAGATGTGTAAAAGGTTTTAAATAACTATTACATATCACCGGATTATGAATTCTTTAAAAAAAAAAAAAAACATATTTTTAATTTCCGAGAGTCATGTGCATATATTACTTGCCAACAAAAATGGAAACCTGAACTGCTGCACACGATCTATGTATGGAAAGATCTTAAGCAAATACTCAAAAGATATCCTAAAATAGGTAAGGGATCTTGTTAGTAATGGACAATCGCAATCGATTAATTATAGAGAATCGAGCTAATTTTAGTTTGATGAAGATGAGACCCTTTTAAAACATTTTCAAAGAGTTCACAAAGTAACCCGTCAACGAAGTCAAACGCGAGAATTGTCTCGCTCATGTTGTGCTTGTGAGCATACCCTGGTACAAAACTTAAATGAGTCGAGAGGCACATCAGTGCTTACACTGATAAGAAAACAAGGAGATAGATTGAAAAGAAAAGATCAAAAGCCAGCAGTCTAATCTATATAGCTGGTTGACTAGTCTATGATGCTTGAAGACTAATGAACATGATGAAATGTTCAACATGATTTTTTCAGAAAAGATATGAGAGAAAAAACACACACACATATATGGACATAGTTACCTGCATCCTCATCAAAAGATCAGCACTTTGTTTCTTATGAAACCGGTTTTTCTTAAACTCCTCACGCGTTCTTTCAACTTCAGCACGCTCTTCTGGAGTACCGGCATCGGGGTCGAATTCCCAGTGTTGCCGCCCAATGAAATTGTTCAGACTCACCAAATCTGGCCCTCCTTCGGCTATCTTCAGCTTCCACATCCTCTAAATATGTAACGAATACAAGTCCTACAGTCATATGAGACAAGTTAATATGATCATTAGCCTGATAATATTTGAAATGAACCAACTATGTACACACAGAGAGAGAGAGAGAGAGAGAGAGAGAGAGAGAGAGAGAGAGAGAGAGAGAGAGAGAGACTGTGATAGCCGGTATGAAACTTTGTATAATATAAACCATAGCCAACCACAACATATTTCTTAGTAAATATATGTGTGCAAATTATAATCGTAGCTAAGAACAAACCATGATATAAATTCTCAAAAAATTAAAACTATAATTGGAAAGAAAAATGTATAAAAACGGGGTTACGTCTTAGGACAACTTTCTTTTTATTTTTTCGAAGGAGGAGTTAGGACAACGTTAATATAACATGGTTTGCAGCAAGATCATTTTCTGCTACTAATACTAGTCTACATAGAAAAAGATCAAGATCATTTTCTTGAGAAAATTGAAGATTGTAGAGCTGGGAAATGAAGAAAAGAGGAGGAATACTTGAATGATACCTTTAAAGATTTAGAAAGTTGTGTTTGTTCCTTAGTGAGGTACCAAGTCCAAGTGGCTGGCACGCTCGGAGAACAATTTTCCTAGGGTGATGTGTGTGGTTGTGAGCTCTTGACCCTTTAAATAGGAAAGATACAAAGAGGGAGAAGAACGAGGGAGGTAGAAGCAAGAGAATCAATTTTGTACCGGTACCGGTTTGGTGTACTAGTCTATACCGGCGTACCGTTTCGAAATTACCGCTATATATATTTTAAAAACTATAATAAGTTACTAAAACAAATATTAATATTTTTTTTTTTACTCATATCTCTTCTATCTTGTCAATATCTTTGTTTTAGCCCTCTTTTATTCTCCTTAACTCACTACTCTATCTCTCTCTCTCTCTCTCTCTCTTTGAATAATTGATATATTAAAAGCTCATAAATATTTAAAGATTAACAAATAGAATTGATAGATTGAAATATTTTCGACCAAAAAAAAAACTTTTAAAAAATTCAAATAATTTACGTTAACCAATAAATATTAAATTTTTTTTTGAAATGCGTAGAGTTTCCAAGTCCTAAACCCACCCAGTCAACTACTAGAAGTCCTAACTCATTAAGATTTCATTTATTTTTTTACTAAAACAAATATTAATATTTTTTTTTTACTCATATCTCTTCTATCTTGTCCATATCTTTGTTTTAGCCCTCTTTCATTCTCCTTGACTCACTACTCTCTCTCTCTCTCTCTCTCTGAATAATTGATATATTAAAAGCTCATAAATATTTAAAGATTAACAAATAGAATTGATAGATTGAAATATTATCGATAAAAAAAATCTTTTAAAAAATTGAAATAATTTACGTTAACCGATAAATTTTTTTTTTTTTTTTTGAAATGCGTAGAGTTTCCAAGTCCTAAACCCACCCAGTCAACTACTGGAAGTCCTAACTCATTAAGATTTCATTTATTTTTTTACTAAAATAAATATTAATATATATTTTTTTTTACTCATATGTCATATCTCTTCTATCTTGTCCATATCTTTGTTTTAGCCCTCTTTTATTCTCCTTAACTCACTACTCTCTCTCTCTCTCTCTCTCTCTCTCTCTCTCTCTCTCTCTCTCTCTCTCTCTCTCTCTTTGAATAATTGATATATTAAAAGCTCATAAATATTTAAAGATTAACAAATAGAATTGATAGATTGAAATATTTTTGACAAAAAAAAAAAAAAAAACTTTTAGAAAATTAAAATAATTTACGTTAACCGATAATTTTTTTTTTTGAAATGCGTAGAGTTTCCAAGTCCTAAACCCACCCAGTCAACTACTAGAAGTCCTAACTCATCCTAACTCATTAGGATTTCATTTATTTTTTTACTCAAACAAATATTAATATTTTTTTTTACTCATATCTCTTCTATCTTGTCAATATCTTTGTTTTAGCCCTCTTTTATTCTCCTTAACTCACTACTCTCTCTCTCTCTCTCTCTCTGAATAATTGATATACTAAAAACTCATAAATATTTAAAGATTAACAAATAGAATTGATAGATTGAAATATTTTCGACAAAAAAAAAAAAAAAACTTTTAAAAAATTGAAATAATTTACGTTAACCGATAAATTTTTTTTTTTTTTTTTTTGGAAATGCGTAGAGTTTCCAAGTCCTAAACCCACCCAGTCAACTACTAGAAGTCCTAACTCATTAGGATTTCATTTATTTTTTTACTAAAATAAATATTAATATTTTTTTTTACTCATATGTCATATCTCTTCTATCTTGTCCATATCTTTGTTTTAGCCCTCTTTTATTCTCCTTAACTCACTACTCTCTCTCTCTCTCTCTCTCTCTCTCTCTCTCTCTCTCTCTCTCTCTCTCTTTGAATAATTGATATATTAAAAGCTCATAAATATTTAAAGATTAACAAATAGAATTGATAGATTGAAATATTTTTGACAAAAAAAAAAAACTTTTAGAAAATTGAAATAATTTACGTTAACCGATAATTTTTTTTTTTTTGAAATGCGTAGAGTTTCCAAGTCCTAAACCCACCCAGTCAACTACTAGAAGTCCTAACTCATCCTAACTCATTAGGATTTCATTTATTTTTTTACTCAAACAAATATTAATATTTGTTTTTTACTCATATCTCTTCTATCTTGTCAATATCTTTGTTTTAGCCCTCTTTTATTCTCCTTAACTCACTACTCTCTCTCCCTCTCTCTCTCTCTGAATATTTGATATACTAAAAGCTCATAAATATTTAAAGATTAAAAAATAGAATTGATAGATTGAAATATTTTCGACAAAAAAAAAAAAAAACTTTTAAAAAATTGAAATAATTTACGTTAACCGATAATTTTTTTTTTTTTGAAATGCGTAGAGTTTCCAAGTCCTAAACCCACCCAGTCAACTACTAAAAGTCCTAACTCATCCTAACTCATTAGGATTTCATTTATTTTTTTACTAAAAAAAATATTAATATTTTTTTTTTACTCATATCTCTTCTATCTTGTCAATATCTTTGTTTTAGCCCTCTTTTATTCTCCTTAACTCACTACTCTCTCTCTCTCTCTCTCTCTCTCTCTCTCTCTCTCTCTCTCTCTCTCTCTCTCTCTCTCTGAATAATTGATATACTAAAAGCTCATAAATATTTAAAGATTAACAAATAGAATTGATAGATTGAAATATTTTCGACAAAAAAAAAACTTTTAAAAAATTGAAATAATTTACGTTAACCGATAAACTTTTTTTTTTTTTTTGAAATGCGTAGAGTTTCCAAGTCCTAAACCCACCCAGTCAACTACTAAAAGTCCTAACTCATCCTAACTCATTAGGATTTCATTTATTTTTTTACTAAAACAAATATTAATATTTTTTTTTAAACTCATATCTCTTCTATCTTGTCAATATCTTTGTTTTAGCCCTCTTTTATTCTCCTTAACTCACTACTCTCTCTCTCTCTCTCTCTCTCTCTCTCTCTCTCTCTCTCTCTTTTGAAATGCGTAGAGTTTCCAAGTCCTAAATCCCCCCAGTCAACTACTAGAAGTCCTAACTCATCCTAACTCATTAGGATTTCATTTATTTTTTTACTAAAACAAATATTAATATTTTTTTTTTTTACTCATATCTCTTCTATCTTGTCAATATCTTTGTTTTATCCCTCTTTTATTCTCCTTAACTCACTACTCTCTCTCTCTCTCTCTCTCTGACTGAATAATTGATATACTAAAAGCTCATAAATATTTAAAGATTAACAAATAGAATTGATAGATTGAAATATTTTCGACAAAAAAAAAATTTTTTAAATTGAAATAATTTACGTTAACCGATAAATTTTTATTTTTGTTTTGAAATGCGTAGAGTTTCCAAGTCCTAAACCCACCCAGTCAACTACTAGAAGTCCTAACTCATCCTAACTCATTAGGATTTCATTTATTTTTTTCACCTCCACACATCTTGCTTACAGTTGTAGCCCATTAGTCTTTCATTATAAGTGTTTTTTTTCATCCTTTTTTTCACCTCCACACGTTTTGCTTTGAAGTCTTGCTTCTTGATTGACTACTTAGTTCCTACTTTCAAGTGGGTGTACGAAAACAAAAAAGAGAGACAGACACATGTTGAGAAGTAATTGAAGAAGATGAAGGGGCTGTAGAAATAGAGGCCAGCAAAACAAAGGAAAAGAAGAAGAAATGCGTAGTAGAGACAAATACGAAGAAGAGGAGGAAAAACCAAGGTAAGAGTGAGGAGGTGGATCTTGAAATTTGAGGGGATTTCTAAACAGCTCCGGTACAACCAATATTTCAACCGAAACGAAACAAGAGCATTTCTGTACCGGCCTAAGCACCAGTACGACAAATTCCGGCGGTACTGGCCTGTACGGTACGAAATCAACTTTCTTGGGTAGAAATAGAACGTTGTAAGTGTAGAGAGGGAAAATTCCCGACCTATCACAAGCTGACACGTCATACTATCAAGTCCACAAAATACAGCTAATTATAAAGCATCACGCATGGCTGCTAGGTTTTGTTATCAATACTCAGAAACCAATAGAAATTTGCCAAGTGTCATTGAAGTAAACCAATCACATATCAGCACATGTAAGCGATGACATAAGCAGTTCAGTACGTGTAAGCGATGACACAAGCGGACCAATCAGGCTGTGACATGTGTCACCAATCAAACTCTGCCACGTGTCGCTCACCTACCTCTAAACTCCTATAAATAGAAGCCTTCTTAAGGCATTTGAGGGAGAAGCCATCTAAAGCATAAGCAGCATCAAAGAAGATTCAGGAGCACTCAGAGGTACAAAGACTCTACAGGAATCAAGCCTCAGCACCTTCAAGAACTTCAAGATCTTCAAACTCAAATGCAAGGAACATTCAAAGCAGAATCATCCATGCTGTCAGCCTAGATCTTGAAGTTTGCTGGAATTAAGCTCAAAAGCCTCCAGAAACCTCAACAAACCATAAATCAACCAAGCTCTACGGATTCAAGCCTCTAAAGCACCGAAGAACTTCCACCACAAACCTTCGAACAAGAAGAACGCACCAAGAACACGAAGAACATGAAGAACAAAGGATTTCTAACAAGCTCATAGCCAAAGATTCCTTGTAATTCTGTTTCAAAGGTTTTTGATCCATTCTTTAGCCAAATCGAAGTATATTTGGTGTTCGAATCAAAATCACACCACCACAATTCCAATCAACAAATCTTTCGAGGAGATCGAATCGGAGGATCACTCTTTTGTAACCACAGAGAATTGTACCACACATTCATCAATACAAATTCGTATTTGTGAAACTATTTTTCTTGTTTAATTTATTTCGAACTAGAAATTTAGTTGTCTACATATTCTGGCACGCCCAGTGGGACATCTCTGCCTCTCATCTCTTTCTCTTTCAAAAGAAAAGAAATTCGATTCGCTACCAGCTTCAATGGCCTCTAGCAAGAATGCCCGAAAGTCAGTAGTTGATGCTTCCATTGCTGATGATTATGTCGGCCCAATCACTCGCAGTCGATCCAAGGAACTTGACCGACTTCAACCCCAAGCAACCAAATAAAACGAACCTCATACTGTCATTTCTCTAGACTTTCTTGCAAATAGAGAAATTACCCCCAAGGATTCATTTGTCTCAAAAGATTTGGAGATCGATAATGAATCATCCACAACAAAAACCTTTTCTATTAACTCTTCACCAATAATGAGAATCTTAAGGAATGAAGTACCTTTAACTCATCCTGTTTCATCATTTTCTCCATCATATCTAGAGGTCATGCCAGTGATGATGACCAACACCTCTACCATGGAAGAAAAGATGGCTGAAATGGAACAAAGGGTCACTCTTCTCACAAAAGCACTTAAAGATAAGGATGTCCAAATTGCAACCCTGATGAACAAACTGGAGGTACAAGATTCTGGTGAATCAGATCTTAGCCTTGAACACCCACCTGGCTTCACCTTGAAAGGAGACAACGCTGGGGTAGATAAGGGAAAAGGAGGTGAAGGCACTTCTCAACACAGACATCCTACTTCATTGGCCTCAATATCTATTCAACAACTGCAGGACATGATAACAAACACCATTCGAGCACAATATGGAGGTTCTTCTACAAGTTCCCTCATATATTCGAAACCCTATACCAAGCGCATTGACAGTATGAGAATGCCGAATGGGTATCAACCCCCCAAGTTCTTACAATTTGATGGCAAAGGAAACCCTAAGCAACACATTGCTCATTTTGTCGAAACTTGTGAGAATGCAGGGACACAAGGAGACCTCTTTGTAAAGCAGTTTGTCCGTTCACTAAAAGGGAATGCCTTTGATTGGTATACAGACTTAGAACCTGAGTCAATCGATAGTTGGAAACAACTTGAAAGAGAATTTCTCAACCGATTCTACAGCACACGTCGCACGATAAGCATGATGGAGCTTACCAATACTAAGCAATGGAAAGATGAGCTTGTCATTGATTACATCAATCGATGGCGTTCTTTGAGTCTAGATTGCAAGGATAGACTTTCTAAAATATCTGCTGTAGAAATGTGCATCCAAGGCATGCATTGGTGACTTCTGTACATCCTTCAAGGGATAAAGCCCCGAACGTTTGAAGAATTAGCAACTCGTGCACATGACATGGAGTTGAGCATTTCTAGCCATGGAAATACAAAACCTCCCATTCCTGAAGAAAGAAAAGAAAGACGGGAAATAAGGAAAACTGACAAGAATGCAAAGGGTAACATTAAAGACTCAATGAATATCAACCCTGCCCTAGTCAAAATTGCGACAAGAAATGTGAAGGCCAATGAGAAAAGACCTGAGGAAGGCCAACGGCGTGAGATGCGTCGCCCATCACTTAAGGAATGGGAACAAAAAGTGTATCCTTTCCTAGATGCCGACATGCCCGAAATGCTAGAACAACTGCTCAAGTTGAAATTAATTGAATTGCCAGAATGCAAATGACCAGGAGAGATGGAAAAAGTTGATGACCCGAACTATTGTAAGTATCATTGCATCATAAGCCATCCAATCCAAAAATGCTTTGTTCTTAAAGAACTCATCATGAAGCTAGCCAAGGAAAGGAAAATCGACCTAGATTTCAATGATGTTGCTCAGTCAAATCTTGCTACATTTGCTTGCATGTTACCTAGTTGCATGTCTCCAACTACTAAGCATGATGCAAATACCACGCTCATCCAGTTCGGTTCTCTGGAACCTGTTCAAGTTCAGCTCTCGCAAAAAGCATCTGATTATAATGAAAATGAGGATAAATGGTCAACGGTAGATGAGGAAGAAGGCTGGACGATGGTTACTCGCAAGAGATGGAAGAAGAAACAAGCATTCCCTCTTCATCTGATCACCCAAGAGGACAGAAGAGCACAAAGCCAGATTCAGTCTTGGTCAAGAAGAAAGAGTAATAAGAGACAAAAGAGACTGGGAACAAAAATGTATGACCATTCGGCACAAACCCAAAAAACTCGAAAGCTCATCACATTGGAAGAATTCTTCCCCAGAAGATTCTTTCAAAATGACTCAGTAGAGGCTGTTCACATAGTCTCTCGTCACGATATCCATGAGGATGTATACCATGGTGGCCTAAATGAGACTTTGTCATCTTTAAAGGAACTCCAATCTCAGGATAATGAAGTCGAACCCTCGCAATCCTCCACCTCATCAAAAGAGGTGCTCACCGAAGTTCTTGAAAAGCCAGAAATGTACACCCCTTGTACCAGTACGCTTCAACAAGCACAGGGATGTTACGCATGCTCTCCAGACTTAACTTTCACTGATGAGGATCTGTTATTAGACTCTAAGCCTCACAATCGTCCACTTTATGTCTCCGGTTATGCTCGTGAACAAAAGATCGATCGTATCCTCATTGATGGAGGTTCGGCTGTTAATATTCTTCTAAAAATGACAATGAGACGACTTGGTCTTACTATGGAGGAATTGTCACATAGTCGTTTGGTCATTCAAGGTTTTAACCAAGAAGGACAACACGCAATCGGCATGATACACTTGGAATTAATCATTGGAGAATTGACAAGCAGCGTTTTGTTCCATGTCATTAATGCCAAGACAACCTACAACATGTTGTTAGGACGTCCATGGATCCATGGAAACGGAATAGTGCCATCAACTTTGCATCAATGTTTCAAGTTCTTTCAAAGAGGAATAAAAAAGGTCAATGCCGATTTGAAGCCCTTCGTTGAGACTGAAGCTCACTTTGCCGACGCGAAGTTTTATATAGAAGATGACATTCTTAATAAAGTCCTCCCGGTTGAGATTCCATCCATGGAAAGCAAGCAGGGTGAAAAGAAGCATGTTGAATTCATCACTAGAAAGGATATTCCTTCCCCAAAGGAAGGTCCAAAATATGAGAATGATCATTCTAGTGAATCTACCAGTAATTCAGTAAGAGCAGAAATTTCAACTCCTTCCAATAACTTTCCATTCCTCTGTTATGTACCATTATCACGCCGCAAGAATGGACAATCACCATTCACGGAATGCCGTCAATCCACAGAAAACATAGGAAGGGCTCATGCAAAGCTCACAATGGAGGATGTAGTTATATTGAAAGAAAATCATGTCATGCCTTTAACTTCATCCACAAATCCTTTACCCTCAAAGCCACTAAATGGATTCGTGAGGTCTTCACAAAGTCTGACAGAGCATGGTATTCTACCAAATGAACGAACGAAAGAATGGTTCGACCCAAAGGCATATAGACTGTTAGCCAGAGCAGGCTACGACTTCTCAAAACAAGAGGACTTAGGGAAACTAATTCCAGAAGCCACCGGAGAAGAAGTGCATGGCCTTAGCAAATCATAAAGGAAAATGCGGCTTGAAGGGCATAGAATTCCCATCCCAAAGACCGAATTAGGTTATACTCTAGAACAATCGGCTCAAATATGGATCAAAAGAAGAAGCAATGCTTCAAGTTCCCAATACATAACAGTAGAGGTCGGTGAAGGTTCAAAACAAAGAGAAGATCATTCTTCATCTTGCGTCTCAGTGTTCGATCGCATCGAGGCCTCATCATCACGAATCACAGTGTTTGATAGGTTAAGTACAACTTGCTTAACACAAAATCGAGACACTCTTTGTTGTAAATCAGTCTTTGATCGGTTGGGGGCAACAAAAAGGCCTGTTGATAGTCATCCTCAGAATTCAATAAACTTTGAGGTTCAAGAGGAGAAGAAAGCGAATGATGAGATCCACAGTAGCATTCCTTTACGCATGAAGCATAACTTTACTCTAGACATTAGCACTGAAGGATCGCTCAAAGTCAAAAGGCGAACGATTGTACACACTGGACAATCATTTGTACACAATGAGCAAATTGAGGAAGTATCATCCTCGTTTCATATCACAATAGAAGAGGGTACACTTTCAGATGTCGAAGCAACCAATGAAGAGGTTGATGAAGCTCCCCCAGCCTTGGAAGATGGAGTACAGACTACAGTTGATGAACTTAAAGAGATCAATTTAGGAACTATTGAAGAACCCTGACCAACTTTCATCAGTACGCTTCTCACTCCTAAAGAAGAAGAAGAATACCTCAAGCTCCTAAGAGAATATAAAGATGTGTTTGCATGGACTTACAAATAAATGCCTGGGCTCGACCCAAGTATTGCCCTACACCATTTGGCAGTAAGGAAGGGCGTACGCCCAGTTACACAAACTCAAAGACGCTTTTGGCCGGAGCTTATCCCTCAAATAGAAACTGAGGTCAATAAGCTAATTGAGGCAGGCTTCATTCGTGAAGTACAGTACCCGGTAAGAGCTTAAACTACCCACTGCAACGCTGCAAGGGTACATGATGTCTTCCCATTGCCTTTGAAAGCGTACCAATAAGGAGAAATTAATCCCACTCCATGTCACCAATTGCTAGTGTGGCGTAGTGGTTGGATGCCCATGTCGCCCTTGAGAGGTCTCGGGTTCGATTAGTGGTGATACCCACTATTACACACTGAGCCCCCCTTTTTGCAAAAATAAACAAAAAAAAAAAATAATAACAAAAAAAAAAAGATAAAAAAATAACAAAAAAAGATAGCAAAAAAAAAAAAAAAATGAACTACGTGATGACTTGATCCCTATCAAGGTACGTAGGCAACTTAGTATCTTTTGCTAAGTCCAGTCACGCACTAAAAAAAAAGGGTGTTATTATCAAATTAAAAAAAGAAAAAAAAGAAATAGAGAATAAAGTCTTCTTTACTGATTAACAAAAGGAAAATAGTACAAAGGAAAGCATGATGATACGTTTGAAGGAACTTAAAACAAGAAGACTATGACATCCATTTCAAGTCTTTCAAGCTAGAACGATTATCTTCCAAAAGGGCTCGTATCTTCTCTAAAGCCTCCATATCTTGGTCTTCAACAACAGGAGCGGATTTGACTTCTTCAAGTTGTTCTTCTAAGGCTTGCACAACACTGTCTTGTTCAACTTGATGAGTTTCAATTTGAGACAACGATTGCTCTAACTGGACGAGCTCGGTTTTCAGGTCAGCCATCCTCAATCTAACAGTGTCAAGCTCGATCTTCAAAGATGCTTTCTTGTGCGATGCTTCAGAAAGGAGGGATTCAATTTCAGCCTCGCGCCGAATCAAAGTAACAGAACTTGGTCGTTTGTTCAGAGATTCCTTCATCTTCAAATAGTCTGCGATACCCTCGCAATATTTGTCAACATTTTCGCGTAAGTATTGAGGGTCCACTCCAAGATTTTCAATCTCATTATAAATTGCATGTACTTCAGCCTGTGGGAGGATTTTGTCTATAGGAAGATTCGAAAGCCTCTTTAGAAGAACATCTCCCAACATAAAAGCCCCTTTCCTACGTACGGAAGAAATATGCGCCTTGGCTTGAAATTTAGAAACTTCCGGAAGGTTGGTTGGTTGCGAGGATAAAAGAGATGCCTTTTCTGTCTCAATTGGAAATTTGGACAAAGTGCTAACATCAGCAAACTTACACCTCTTGAGATCTGAACTCTTTGCAGAAGGTTTTGAGGTAGAAGACTCGCTATTTGTAGGAAGATGCGCATGATCAGTAGAAGTTCCCGTATCAACACCTTTAGTTGGATTCTTCAAATGTTTCCAATTGTGGTCAAAGTCATCACACACCTCTTCTTCAGAAATTTTGATGGCATCCTTAGTAGGTACAACAAGCGGACTTTTGATGCCTTGACTTTGTGCAGACTTTGACAAGGGCTGTGGAATGTATGAGTCTTGTAGTTCCCTCTTTCCCTTTTGAGATTTGTTGAATGTCAATGATTTAACGTGGGAGGAGGCAATCTCAACTAGAAGATCTGTCCCTCTGGTAAAATCATTTCTACAAACTCCTTCCCACCATTGTTTGTAGCTGTGTCTAACCTGGCTTCCAAAGTCTGTCGCAAAAGCAAAAATGAATACCTTAGAATTTGTGTTGTAGCAAGTGAATGATTGGTAGAATTGGTATAAATATTTTAAAGAGCCAGTATGAATTTCTTCCGTCAAATCACTTGGGATGTCTTGATGAAATCCAAAGCGCCGACTAAATCTATGAGGACTATAGGCTTCTACAATGTGTTGGTCTTCACATCGAAGTGACAAGTACCCTGAGCGAAGGCTTAAAAAGTAGTCAAACTTCTCAGTGGATAAATGATCATTGTCAATAAATGTCTGGTCATAACTTTTCTTGAAGGCAGCCCCGTGCCAAAGGAAGTCGGTAGCGGTTCGTATGTGCTTTCGCGCGGAGAATTCACTAAACGGAGAAGCATAGCCTACACCAGAGTATTTAGTCATCAAAGGATCAGATAGTTTGTCATGGGTGATGCGATTGCTTCTAAAAAAATGAGCTACCCAGGCATAAACATAATGAATGGCAAAACTAGCCCCAGATTTGCTTGGTGTAGGAGAGGAAGAGATGGTGTTAAGTCCACGATAAATACTAGCCAATACTGAGGGGGCAAGGCCAAATGAGCGACCGTTGGCCATACAACTAGCAATCTTAAAAGTACCGGGACGGATGTTATTCAGATCCTTGCTAGGAAAGACAAAAATGCACAGCCAACAAGAAAGAAGTGCTGATAAATAGGTCTCCTCCTTCAAGTCGTCCTCAATTTGGAGATCTACAAAGACTCCGTGGTCCTTATCAGACCATGGTCCATGCTCATTTATCTTACAAATGGATTCTGACTAAACTTGGGAACGATTGTCCGTCTCGCCAGTTTTCTAGGAGCCGGGTACCTGCTAATTCCTCTATACCAAAAAGTAATCCAGTCACGAACACTCACTTTCCCCTGTCTCTTCAGCCGGTTTTGAAGATGATGGTATGCGATGAAAAGGAAGCAACAGCTGTACGGCAGATAAGGTTGTCCTTGGTCGTTGGTGCCATCCAGCTCTTGCGCACTGGGTACCACTTCGTCATAAAATTCATCTGTGCAAGGAAGTCCGCCAAGAATGAACAGATCCCATGGTGTGATGGAAATTTCCCTAGCCAAGGTGTGGGCGGTATTGGTCGATGGACTCCAACACTCACAAAATGCTTTCATAAGGTTCTCATCATAATCATATGTGAACAAAGAGGCAAAGACAGCACCGTAAAGGTGGATTGCATCAAGGAGGTGTTTGCACCGACCGAGCACATCTTCTAGCCAATTCCAATAAAGGGGGAAGTAGGAAAACCCTTCATTCACACTAAAGGAAAAATCCCAGTTGGTGCGCTTTGCAATTATCTCTCGTCCCAAAGTATTGTAGGGCTTTGATTTAGCAAAATTTTTGTGATGCGAAGCAAGAAGAATAATTGTCTCCAAGTTAGAGCCGCCATCAGAAGGAACAACCTGTGACCATTTTGGCAAATTGGGAGGATAAAAGTTATGGCTCCACCTTTTCGAAAATCTTCCGATTATAGGTGGACGAACAATCAAAGTTGTGGCCTTTGCATCCTTGTCATCTTTCTCCCTATAAATGAACAAGGCTGGTTCTCGACCAATCTTTGAATCCTTGAAAAAGAGCATCATAATAGCTATATATATATATATATATA
This sequence comes from Lithocarpus polystachyus, assembly GCA_033629205.1. Classification (NCBI taxonomy): domain Eukaryota; kingdom Viridiplantae; phylum Streptophyta; class Magnoliopsida; order Fagales; family Fagaceae; genus Lithocarpus; species Lithocarpus polystachyus. The sequence continues at coordinate 11,680,012 of CM066172.1, read as the reverse complement.
TATATATAAGAGTGGGTTAGTACGAACCAAGCAAAAAAAAAAAAAAAAAGGAAAAGAGACATTAAAAAAAAAAAAAAAAAAAAAAAAGAAGAGAAGAGCTTAATTTCTCTACGTATTATGTTACTCACTTTGGAGAATAGGCTGATACAAACTGAAGCATGCTTCAGCAGACTTTATATAGAAAATTTCTGAGATAGCAGACAAAAAAGGATGAGGCAAAGCCATCAAGTGCTATCACCAAACAGATTATTTGAAGTCAAATTTTACGGCACAAATGCACTCATGTTGCCTAAAAAAAAAAATGATGCACTAGCCCTTGGATAAGGTTCTAGCCTGCACATTGATTCAAAAGTAATTGCACTGCCAACCTTGAAAGCAGAGACACTTGCTGATTCACCAAAGACAAACACCGTCAGAATTAATAGACAAAATAGCAACGAGTTCAACGATGCTTGCATTTTCCTCATTTTCCTCTTTTGGATTTTTAGCAACTTCCGATAAGATTTCACAAGAAATGAATCCACTGAGATCTTCTAAGGACTTTAAGCTACGAGATATCAAACTCAGCAGATAATCCATGTGCTCTCATGCGCAGTCATAAAACTTACAGGACCTACAGAATAGTCTTTCGAATCTGAGCAAATCAGTTCAGGATTTCACAAACCTGAACTCACGGGGATTTTCTACAGACTTCGATCTACAAAACCCAGAAATATCATCACCAATGGAGTGTCCACGCGCCACCATGCGCAGCCATAATCTCACAATGAGCCACAGCAAAGTTCTTCAAATCTGTGCAAATCTGTTAACAAATTCACAAAACTGACACCGTAGGGGTCTTTTACGGCCTAAAAACTACAAAACCTGAAAATTTCAGGCCCAGAAATAATGCCACGCGCTGCCACGCGCCGCTAGAAGGTCCGGTAACAGCTGCCTCAGCAACACGCGCTCCCACACGCCACTCCAGCAATTTCACGCACTCCCACGCGCCGGAGCCTCTCACACGCGCCACATGCACCACACGTTCCAAGCGTGACACGCGTGTTTCAACCCTATGACGTCATGGATGACGTCATCTTCTCCGAATTGACCCGTTTTTCCAAACCGACCCGGTTTGACCCATAGATCCTGACCCGGTCCGAATTGCCTGAAAAAAAAAAAAAAAAAAAAAAAAAAAAAAAAAAAACTTTGACCAAATTGAACTTTGACTTCGACCAAAAAGTCAAAATTTTCATAAGGAGCTTGTCTTACTCAGTTTTTCGAGTACATTCCGTTTTTGGGATCCATTTCTTCATTCGAAACTCGAAAATCGTGTAAACAGTCGAATTTTCAAAAAAGTTGACTTTTGCACAAATTCGGACCAAAAGTCAGAATTTTCAAGAAGGGCCTGTCTCGTCCAATTTTTTGCGTAGATTCTGATTTTGGGGTCTATTTCTTCATTAGAGAATTCAAAATTGCTCAAATGGTGTGATTCTACAACTGTTGGCTTTAATGTGAACTATGACCAAGAATCATGATGTCCAAGTAAAGCTTGTCCTATTCAGATTTTCGCAAAGATTCTGATTTTGAAATTCACTTATTTGCTTTGGACTTGGAAACCACTAAACTAACCCACTTCTCCGAAGTACTAGCAATGTCCAAAACTCAAGCTCCCAAAATCAAAATTGGAGATTCACCCATTTGGTCCAGATTCCTTCAGGGTTATCCTCTATACTTCATCAAGGCGTCTCTTTCAAAGAACAGATGAACTCTCACAAGTGTATCCTAAATTGGGAATTGCTTCAGGTCACCAATTCAGCCACTCCCGTTCGGCACCTACCAGTCTCCAACCTACGATTCCCATTCGGTGCCTACCGTTCTCATCCGCCATTCTCACCAAGAAGTTCTCGTCCGCCATTCTCACCAAAAATTTCTCATCCACCATTCTCAACTACCTATCTACCATTCTTCGTCTTTTCGCTATAAATAGAAGGTTCGGATTTATTGAAGCTCATCAAGAAAAACACACTGAACCATGAAATGAGGATTCGATTCTTTCAAAATTCCAAACCCTCATTCTCACAGCCATTTCTCGTTATAGCCACATCATTCTCAACACCAAGCAACCAATATTGCTTCACAATCAGTTTGAAATTAGCCCTCCCATGGCTCAGTAGAAACCCTCTTCACAACATCATTATAGCCTTGAGATCCAAACAAATTTTGTTTCTCCCCTTAACGACCACATTTGTTCATAAAATTATTCATAACAAGGCCTGCATTGCCGTTCCACGCTTCCTCAGATTTGGTTGACCGGGACATCTAAGTCCAGCAGAGACACCTGTTCCTACACTCATGGCTCTCGTAGTCTCTCTTCAATTGCTTGGTCTTCCAGCAGAAGCAGTGGTTCGGAACAAACAGCAACTTGGCTGGTTTCTAAGACAAGAATCACAAGTTGGTTCCATCTTTCATTTTTTTGTGCTTTTCCAACAAGCGACAATAGATGAAGATGGTGAAAAGTGTTGGGGTATCCTATAGATTATCCTCCATCCAACACTTACGATGACCACCAAGGTACCAGCTCATCAGAGATCAGCCTTTGGAGCCGGTAAATGGTCGCCAAAGCCTTATTCCATGTCCCCACCAGTGTGGGACCTAAAGGTCATCGTTGCTAGTACCGCAGAACCCACTTTTCTGGAATTACTCCAACTTAAATTCCGCTTGAAGTATTTCAGAAGGTACTCTTCTGAAATTACTTCAACTTAACATCCGTTGGCATGGTCGTATCACACAGGCACATTCTACGACTGGCCACCGGACCTCACGCAGCATGCAATCAGTCCCATATCCCAAGGTGTACTCCCTAGAAACATCTGCACTAGAGAGTCCCCAACATACAGGACCAGCACTATGGTGTCATGTGTTTCACCCATTCACTTAGCTTCATCCCCGTCTTCTTCACCACCCAGCATGCAGTCGGTCCTATATCCTAAGGTGTACTTCCCAGAAACACCTACACCAGAAATTCCTTGACGTACAAGGCCAGCTCCATGGTTTTGTATGTTTCACACAGTCACCATCTCCTTTTCATCTTCATCGTCTTGTTCTTTTCACAATCTCCCCCAACCCAGAATCTCATACTTATGAAATTACTTCAACTTAACCTGAGTGATACAATTACACATGCACATTCAACCACTTTCCCACATATCCTCGCCGTGATCCAAAATAGACTCCTCCGAGATAACTTCACTAGGAGTTCTTAAAAACGTGAGACCAGCCCCATAGCTCTGTATGCTGTACCCAGCCAACGTCCTCGCCTCTTCCCCATCTTCTACACCCTGTGATCGCCGCCAACAATCTAAAATACTCTTTTGAGATTACCTCAACTTAACCTCTGCTGAAATGATTCAATCTTGCAAACACATTCAACTTCTTACAAATAACTTTCGGCCTCACCAACCCACTCTAAGTACCATGGAACACTCTTGTGAAATTACTTCAACTTAACCTCCATTAAGAAGGCTCGATCACGCAAATGCATTCAAATACAGGCAGATCCCTTTTCGGTTTCATCAAAGCCTTTCATGTGGGTGGGTCTACTCTTCAGAAATTACCTCACCCTATTGAAAGCTTCACCACCTTCAGGTACTTCACTTAAAGAGTCAAGTGTAAAAATTCATTTTCGAAACTCATTCCCGCACCACACTCCAAAACTGTGTGCATGAACGAGTCTCGATGGGGCATTTGTAGAGAGGGAAAATTCCCGACCTATCACAAGCTGACACGTCATACTATCAAGTCCACAAAATACAGCTAATTACAAAGCATCATGCATGGCTGCTAGGTTTTGTTATCAATACTCAGAAACTAATATAAATTTGCCAAGTGTCATTGAAGTAAACCAATCACATATCAGCACATGTAAGCGATGACACAAGCAGTCCAGTACGTGTAAGTGATGACACAAGTGGACCAATCAGGCTGTGACATGTGTCACCAATCAAACTCTACCACGTGTCGCTCACCTACCTCCAAACTCCTATAAATAGAAGCCTTCTTAAGGCATTTGAGGGAGAAGCCATCTAAAGCATAAGCAGCATCAAAGAAGATTCAGGAGCACTCAGAGGTACAAAGACTCTACAGGAATCAAGCCTCAGCACCTTCAAGAACTTCAAGATCTTCAAACTCAAATGCAAGGAACATTCAAAGCAGAATCATCCAAGCTGTCAGCCTAGATCTTGAAGTTTGCTGGAATTAAGCTCAAAAGCCTCTAGAAACCTCAACAAACCATAAATCAACCAAGTTCTATGGATTCAAGCCTCTAAAGCACCGAAGAACTTCCACCACAAACTTTCGAACACGAAGAACGCACCAAGAACACGAAGAACATGAAGAACAAAGGATTTCTAACAAGCTCATAGCCAAAGATTCCTTGTAATTCTGTTTCAAAGGTTTTCGATCCATTCTTCAGCCAAATTGAAGTATATTTGGTGTTCGAATCAAAATCACACCACCACAATTCCAATCAACAAATCTTTCGAGGAGATCGAATCGGAGGATCACTCTTTTGTAACCACAGAGAATTGTACCACACATTCATCAATACAAATTCGCATTTGTGAAACTATTTTACATGTTTGATTTATTTCGAACTAGAAATTTAATTGTCTACAGTAAGCAATTAGTCATAATGTATGCTTGATGCTTCCCACTATAATAGTAGTAAAGCCTAGATTACGTTAAGAAAATGCTAAAATAATTACTTTCACAAAATATTTATTGGTTTTCATATAGACTCACCATTAATATCACTTTTTCATTTACCAATAACTACTTACAACATTAACAGTTTGTAAAATATTTTGTATCTCTAACATTATTCAAATATTTAATCCCGTAATAAGTTATAAATAGTAATTGATAAAATAATATTAATTAATAGCGAAACCAAATAATACGTAACAAAAATTTGCTAACTCAACTTCTAAGAAAAATACTGTAAAAATTGTTGTGTGCATTGTTGGGAAATCATCATGTTTGCATCGCATACAAAACATACGCAGTGGAAAATAAACGGATCTACTTCATTCGCAATTGCTAACATGCACTATGTAGGTTTCAGAACATAAGAACAAGAGAGTGTACCTTGATGCGGTGAAATTCAAAACCGGATGAAGAAGTACTCGGGAAGACTTTCAATCTTCACTCCAATTCCACTTGATGCCCAAGATGTGTGGTCTCTCAATCAGTTCTATGTTTCTAGAGAGAATATGAATGAGTGTCTCTCTTCCTTTTCTTGTCTTATTATCTTACACATACAAACCATTTCATTCAATATAAAATTCTGTATGTTTCTCTCCACATAACTGATTATCTAATTGGGCTAGCCTTTTGGGCCTTCCCAATTGGGCTTTAGTGTGTGGCTTGGAGTGGGACCAAAAGGGAACAAATAAGACACTAGCTCCAATGGGCCTTGGGCTTTTCTGTCAACTCTTGACAAGTCCAAAATTACCATTAATTATATTTAATACCACTATATAAATATAATTGCACTCTAGGTCTCATTAATAAATTATATCCCAAGACTTTATTATAAATGCAACCCCTTCATAAAATATTCGTAGTAATACAAAGTCATGAATATAGACTGCCACTTTGTAAATTACTACATCTTAATCCTTGAGTACCCGGTTTAATCCTTTTATGTTATTCACCATATATTTATGAAATCCAATTTCATAAATATATAATTTAGTCTTACTAAAGTGGTTAGGCCTAACTCTCTGAATAACTGTACCCATTAAACTTATCTCAAGGGAATATTTTATATCTCCGTTAAGAGACTATGAATTCCATCTTGAGAATATATGTTCCATTAACACTAAATGTGGCTGCCCAACATACTGAGGTTTTGACCGTTACTTTAGATCTCACTCCTGATATATCAAAGCAACCTACATTTCATGATCAGGTCCATTATTCTCTCAGGATTAAGAGTTCATGTGAATACAAGTCGTGAGATTTATTATTCAATTGACAGTCGTTAGGAGAATAATAAATCTCATAACGGTCCAGTTCAATATGTCTTAACTCTTAAAACATATCAACATATTAACTAGAAGTCACCACTTCCATGATCAAGACAAATCATCGTAGTTAATATGTTATAGTCTTTGCAGATGAAATGCCCAATTTCATCACCGACTACGAACCAAAATTCTGAGTTTACAAAGAACTTGTGATTTATATCTTCTGTGACTTTTCACATAAATCACATACTATGCATCTCATGGATTATTTGATAATGTCCGAATATTCATGTTACCATTACTTTAGATAGGAATAAGACAACTTTATTAAACACAATATTAAGTCATACATCATTTCTCACATAATGTCATACATAATATCATACATAGCATCATACAATAGGATTTAAGGGCACATATCCTAACATGCACATCAATATTCAAATAACAGCGTGAGTGGAAGGGAGAGGTCAAGCTTGATCCTTAATAAAATTGAAAAGTAGACTATCTTGGCAAAAAAAATCCAACTAAAAAATAAGTGGAATACTAGCCTGTTTTATAATCTTTTTTTCTTTGATCACTTCAATTTTAATAAACTTATATAATGGACTATCATTAACCTTTATTGGACTTTGCAATTCACCCTCGATTTTTTCTGTAATCAACTGTTAAGGATACAGCTGTAGTTGCCGAGAATACCAGCTGATCCACATTTGAATTTTGTATATTTGAATAAGATGTGATCAGATAACTGTAGACTTGTGATGAGATAGGATTAGGATAGAATCATATTTAAATTTGTATTTAAAGGATGTGCTAGATATATATCCGGATCTGTGTATCTGAAATGTATATACAATTTGAATTTGTAACAAACTCTAATATATAAGAAAACGCCTAAACCGTGTATGGTAAGGCTTGGAAATATTTTTCAATTATCTGATCTTTACATGGTATCAGAGCTATTGTGACATACGTCCTTTTTTTTTTTCAATGGCTTCCTCATCTTCATCCACCTCTGTTGTCAACACTGCCACTTCTTCTTCTCCCACTTCTCTCCTTACCATCCATCATCTTCTCACCATCAAACTCACCCGTGACAACTACCTATTGTGGAAAGCTCAGATTGTTCCTTATCTTAAGGGGCAACATCTTTTTGGCTATCTTGATGGAAGCACTCCTGCTCCACCTCAATCTCTCACCATTGAAACCAATGGAGCCATCCAAGTCATCCAAAATCTGGATTTCAGTCACTGGTACTTACAAGACCAGATGATTCTTAGTGCCATAATATCCTCCTTCTCTGAGCGTATTTTGGCTCATGTGGTCAAATTCAACACATTAAGGGATGTGTGGCAAGCCTTAGAGAGAATGTTTACCTCTCAGTCTAGGGCTCGAACAATGCAAATCCACTATCAGCTCACCACTTTGAAGAAAGGCAATTCCTCAATTGCTGATTATTTTCACCAGTTTACAACACTGGTTGATACACTTGCTGCTACTGTTCATGCCTTGAATGATTTTGAAATCATCTCATTTCTCCTAGTTGGTCTGGGATCTGAATATGATTCTTTTGTTACATCTGTTACCACAAGGGTTGATCCTCTCTCTATTGATGAATTATATGGACATCTGTTAGCCCATGAATTGAGGCTTGAGCATCAACAACCAACAGTGGACCTCTCAATTGCAGGGGCCAATTTTGCGGGATGAGGACCTTCACATGGTGGTCGTGGTGGTGGCTCCTTCCCTTCAGTAAGTCGTGACTCATCATCCAAGAATCAAAGGAATTTTCGAGGACGGGGGCATGGTCATTCTTCTTCCCCCCAACATCGTCCTATTTGTCAAGTTTACCACAAGGCAGGACACACGGCCTTGAAGTGTTATCACAGGTTTGACAATTCCTTCTCCACTGACACTACCAGTAACATGCATGCTCTGCTCGCCGCTCCGCAGGCTTCACCCGATCCCAACTGGTATCCAGATTCTGGTGCAACTCATCATCTCACTTCTGATTTTGCAAATTTGAATATGAAGGCCGAGGAGTATCATGGTCCTGATCAGATTCGCATTGGTAATAGTATTGGTTTGAATGTTAAACACATTGGATCTACTAAATTATCCACCTCTTCCTCTTCTTTTCTTTTACATAATGTACTCCATGTGCCTCACATTACGAAAAATTTAATTTCTATTCACAAATTCACATCTGACACCAATACCTTTATTGAGTTTCACCCTTCTTATTTTCTTGTGAAGGATCAACCAACGGGGAGAGTTCTGCTGCGCGGGCTGAGTAGGAATGGATTGTACCTTTTTCCTTCTGCTTTCAATAAATTGCCTTCGTCGTCATCTGTCTTTGTTGGTGAACGTACTTCTCCAAATCAATGGCACTCACGCTTGGGACATCCTGCTTTTCGTATTATTCATCAGGTTCTTTCAAAATTTAATCTACCTGTTATTTCTAGCAAAAGTGTTACTTCTTGTTCTGCTTGTTTCAGTTCTAAGAGTAAACAACTTTCTTTTTCATTATCTTGTACTCAAATAAATTTTCCTTTGGATTTAATCCACACTGATGTATGGGGTCCATCTCCTATTTGCTCAAAATCTGGTTTCAAATATTATGTTTCTTTTGTTGATGCGTTTAGTCGCTATACTTGGCTTTATCCCATGACAAATAAAAGTGATGTACTTGGCTTTACATCAACACACACAAGTCCTTTCCTTGGAAGCAACAAGAGCGTTAGAACCAGGGGAGTGGCAGTTCATGATTTTTAGACCATATACGTCTTTTGTGGTAAAGAACGAATTGAGATGTACTTGACAATTTTTTTTTTTCCTTTACTAGTGCATCATCTATGAGTCTCTCATAGCACATCCATGTTCATGGGACTCTTGTGTCACACATCTAGCACAATTGATTTATGGGCTTGCCTTTATTGGGCATTTTTCAAGATCATCTGTGTGCACTTTATGGGCTTGTCTTGTGCAATCCATACTTGTGAGGGCTTCAAGTACATGCACCACATTTTGGCTCTAATTGCGAAAGATCCCCTTGACCTTACCATCGTGACACACACCAACATGGGCTTTGATACCATTTTTGGGGGAGATACCACCTTGGAGAGCCTCCAATTGATTAGCTAAATAACATAAATAGACATCACTTAACTCAAAAGCTTAATCACTCATTCTTTTCATGAATATTCAATGCGGGACTTCACTACTTAACTAACTATACTACTCACACGTGAATATTTTGACATTTTAAAAATTGGAAAATAAACAAATAATTAGAAGGAAAAAAAGGGTTATGGTATCTTCCATAGGCATAGTCACACACAAGTTTGAAAAGAAATACAATTTTGTTGAAAAAATATAGTGTGTTTTTTTAATGCCGTTCTACTTAAATTATTGAGTTGAGATTTAATTTATTAATTTTTGAAGTCTCAAGATTTAATTTGTTACTTCTAAAACTATAAGTTTTAATTAGTTACTTTTTAAAATTTCTGGTTTAATTTGTTACTTTTGAAACTATATGATTTAATTTGTTACTTTTAAAACAATGTGGTTTAATTTGTTATACACCTAAACTGTAGGGTTTGAAATATAATATACTGTTAGGTTCTAAGGATTAGGATCTAATGTATTTAGAACTTCAATTTGTATGTTGGCAAACCATGATCAAAACAATGTTTAGTCGTGTGTTAGACTTGCTCAAAGTATGGGATTTAATGTAAAGTTGGAATCGAGTTTTTATGCAGAATTACTGTTCACTTTCTGTATGACTCGATCGATTGAAAATCGTGCAAAACGTTTTTCTGCAGAAAATTCCAACTCAGCCCAAGCCCGTTTTAATGTATAGGGTTTTATGTTTTGCCCTAAGTATAAAAGGGAAAACCCTAGCCACGTTTTTAGAGTTCTGAATGCTGTGTTTGTGAATCTCTTTGTGAGATCTAGAGGTGTTTACCTTCACATACACTTAGGGTTTACAAACTTGAGATTTATGTCAAGAGTTGTGTAGATCAATACAGTTGTAGAATCAAAGAGCACAAAGATATACAAGCAGGTGCGCTTGCGGATTTGCTGAAGAATTCCGGAAAGAAGGAGTCCGTGGATCTCGGAGCTATCATGGGGTCATGGTAGTAAGTTTCCTACACTTGGGTAGCAATAAGATGTTAGTGGTCTAAGTCTTGTTGTGTAAACTTCGATTCTTTCAAAGTGGATTCAGTTTACCTTGAGGATAGCTAGGTCAAATCCTCCCCAGGTTTTTACCGGTGTGGTTTCTTGGGTCATCATATCTTTGGGACAACAATGTTATGTTTGTCAAGGGTATGGTCATTTAAAATCTGAATGTCCTACATACTTGAGGTCTAAGGGTAAAGCTATGGCTGTAACCCTCAGTGATGACGAAGTTTCCGACAATGAATCCGCTAGTGATGAGGATGGAAACTTCATTGCTTTCACTGCTACCACTGTAGTCAATGAAAGCATATCTGTTGAAGAGAACCCTTCTGATGGGGAACTCTCTGAGGATGCAGATTTACAGGTGTGGTTTCCTGGGTCATCATATCTTTGTGTTATTTATTTTCCGCTGCTTTGTTATTTTTGCTTATTTGTGTTAACCTAGTTTTAATTAAAATTACCTAAGTTAATCACTTGGCTAATTCACTAGGTTAATCTGTTGGGTTTAAGAGGTCTAAACGAACTGACATATAGCCTAATTATTAACAGAAATGATTTGAGTTTTGAAAATGTTAAAAAAAATCCAATCTTTACCCAAAAAGTAAGCACCATCTCAATGGCTATATTGGTACAATTATCCTCGACAAGTTCAAAACCTAAACTGGTTCTCTATACGTAATGGTTGGATCATATGTCCGATGTGTGTGTGTGGAATTTGCACATATACAAGGACCTATCGAATGAAGTTGCTACACATAATTTACTACAATCATGTTGTTTTTGTACTGTTAGACACGGATTAGGTATCCATGCATTGAAGAGATCCACCAATAGAACAATCCAACTAGATTGGAGCTTCGAATCGTCACGTGACTAAGTTTTTACAGTAAGTACCAAGTAGTAGTATTAGGATTGAGTTATATTCTTATATTGCACAACTTCCATTGTGCTTAGTGAATTCTTCAGTATAGTAGTGATTTATTGTAATGTTTAAACTGTTAGAATTTTCCCTTCATAATCATATTGTCTATGTCAAAATTTACTTTCTGCTAAGTGCTATATTTAATTTTTGCAATATTGTTGTGTCCATCACCGACTAAATTGACTATAATTGCATAATCAATTTAATTAATCAATTTGTCTAATTAAAATTAACTGGGGACTAAATTTTCCAACAATAGTATCTTCATTAATGAATCTTCTTTCTGTTAAAAATTTAAAAAGATTATTTAAGAGTTGTTGATGAAAATGGGCATGAAGTGGGTATGTAATGTATGTTTCGTTTATCGGGTCAAATAACCCTGTTACTGAAATTATAATGATAAAATTGACTTGATTTTAACAAAATTTACATTATTAATAGTTGATAAACGAAACAGATACCAAGAGGAATTGACGGTCCAAATTGAATTTTGTCCAAAAATTAAAAAAATCAAGTTAATAATTTTATAAAAATTCTATTATTTCCTTGTGGGAAAAAAATTGTGTTAGGTTCTAAAGATTAGGAACTAATGTATTTAGAACTTCAATTTGTATGTTGGCAAACCATGATCAAAATAATGTTTAGTCGTGTGTTAGACTTGCTCAAAGTATGGGTCTTAATGTAAAGTTGGAATCGAGTTTTTATGCAGAATTACCTTTAACTTTCTGTATGACTCGATCGATCGAAAATTAGACTCGATCGATCGAAAATCGTGCAGAATGTTTTTCTGCAGAAAATTCCAACTCAGCCCAAGCCCGTTTTAATGTATAGGGTTTTATGTTTTGCCCTAAATATAAAAGGGAAAACCCTAGCCACGTTTTTAGAGTTCTGTTTTGCTGTGTTTGTGAATCTCATTGTGAGATCTAGAGGTGTTTACCTTCACATACACTTAGGGTTTACAAACTTGAGATTTATGTCAAGAGTTGTGTAGATCATTACAGTTGCAGAATCAATAGAGCACAAAGATATACAAGCAGGTGCGCTTGTGGATTTGCTGAAGAATTCTGGAAAGAAGGAGTCCGTGGATCTCGGAGCTATCATGGGGTCATGGTAGTAAGTTTCCTACACTTGGGTAGCAACAAGATGTTAGAGGTCTAAGTCTTGTCGTGTAAACTTCAATTCTTTCATAGTGGATTCAGTTTACCTTGAGGATAGCTAGGTTAAATCCTCCCCAGGTTTTTACCGGTGTGGTTTCTTGGGTCATCAGATCTTTGTGTTGTTTATTTTCCGCTGCTTTGTTATTTTTGCTTATCTGTGTTAACCTAGTTTTAATTAAATTACCTAAGTTAATCACTTGGCTAATTCATTAGGTTAATCTGTTGGGTTTAAGGGGTCTAAACGAACTGACAAATTGTAGTTTTGTTGAAAGAATATATTCGATGAACTATGAGGACTCAGCTTTTGGATTCTCAAAAAATTAATTAATAGAAGACTCGGCTTTTCAAGGCCGTTTGGTAACGTTATCCTAGTAACGTTGTTTGTATTTTTTGAAAATATATATGGGTGAAAAAGTGTATAAAAATGCATGTAATGTTATTTAAAAACTGAAAACATGTATTTAAACATATTTACCATTTGTTTAAAAACTGAAAGTGTGTGGCCTGCATTTTGTCATTTGATTTTACGTATTTGATGAAATTTGGCAGCACGATTCTTTCTCTATTTAATAGTCTGAAGAGCTGCAATCCTTTTTCATTCAAAGTCAATATTGTTTGTGGACAACTCACAACTGTTCATAAAAAAAGACACTTGGATAAGGTATCCTCTCTATTTTATTTTTCTCTATCTAATCTCTACTCATTTGTAACTCATTATTTAAAATTTGTATGCCTAATGTTTGTCCTCTTATTTCTGAATTATTTTTTCTACCTTTTACCTCTCAAAATGTATTGAACTAATCTCTATAAATTTTTTATTCTAGTAAAAAATCCAATATTTCAATAGATAACTTTATTTCTAGATGCAATTTATTGTAAGAAAATGTTTTATCCAAACTGATCTGAATTTTGAAAATGCAACAAAATAAGGATCGAGAGAGTCTCTTATACAAAAGATAAAATTTGAAAAATAATTAATTGAACTCTATCTTTTTCTAAAAATTATTATTTTATTTTATTATTTTTACATTCAATACTAATGTTCTTTAACATTACCATATGTAACCCATGCTTATGCACGTGAATGAAGAATTATAGTGGTGTTATTGATATTAGCTTGTTTTATTAAACATATAGGATATAGTTTGACTAAAACATTTTGAGGTACTAAAATGGTTTTTTCTTACAATTTTCATGATATTGGTTACACAAAGTTTCTTATTACATTGCTATTACATATATAATTTTGAAAATCACTATCGGATCTACATGTACAATATCAATTTACAATTATTTTATGTGAAATTTTACTAAATACAACACAAAATAAAACAATAAATTTGTCATGACCTAAATCCATGGACTATGAATTTGGATGCATGACTAACCTGCTGATCTTACATAACTCAATAAACATAATTAATTTAAATATAATTCAGTAAACTCCCAAATAAACAATACTCGTAATAAACCTCTTACAATATCTATAATCCACAATTTAGAAATAATCTCCAAATACTATTAAATCTAAAGCGGAATAAAAATAACTAATAATCCTTTAAGGCTTCAAGTATTATCGACATCGCCTCAAATCTCCCACGCTTTATCTTGCACCTTACGAAGTAATCCAAAGGTTTTGTTCTCTAACTAAACTTTAACTTGAAAATTGTAATTGATAGGGTGAGCCACATATCCAGTAAGCAATTATACACAATACACAACAGAATAGAGTAAGCAAAGCACGAGTATTTTGATTTTTCACATACTCATTTAATGATATCAAATATGATTATTCCAAAACATATAATGAATCACTTAATACATATATAATCACATGTTAAAAACATTCGAAAACACATACATATAATTGATCAGAGCACAGCGTCACATATACACATATAACATATTCTCACATACAATCTTGTGAGCGGATACCAACATCTAACCCCTGTTGGTGAGGGATCAACACTTATTCTCACATACAACCCTGTGAGCGGGCTTACACATATACCTGATCAATTCCAAAAACACTTATTTTGAGTCACATATCACAAAAGCAAAGTTTATACAAAATAGAATAATTTACTTAATATTAACAATTATTCCAAATACAGAGGCATATTGAATATCACAATATCGAATTGAAACATAAACCAAAGGATGCTTGACTCTCTTAGGGAACAAATAGGAATTGAGGAGTTTATATAAATATTTTACAATTCTTGAGTAAGTCTAAAAGCTCAATTTGCTAAAAGAAAAGTTTTAAATACCATTTGGAGAATAGGATTATGACTTTGAAATCACTTGGTTTTATACAAATTTAAAGAATAAGAACCATTTTAGAAAACTTACATTGAAACTCAATTATTTTCGAAAAATAGCTTAGTTTAGAAATCATCTTTTAAATGAGATTTGGACATTTCAAACGTTATTTAAAATTAAAATTTTCTCTTTAAAACATTGTTTAAAAGTCGAAGTTTCTCTTTCAATAATGTAAAAATGCTTTCGATAAACTTTAGAAAATGTAAGCTTTAAAAACATAACTTTTGAAAACCTTTAACTTCTAAGAACATAAAGAACAAAACTTGTACATATTATGCATGATTACTTACAGCACTTGAATCACTATGAAAGTCCAACTAAAACACCCTCCATAAAGTCTCAAAACATTCTTAAATAGGACCTATACTTAATCATGGAAATTACTTAATATCCTCCACAAAATATAAAGCTTATCAAATTGTACAAACTGACTCACTAAGATTATACTTTGTTGAACTAATTAATAACACTAATGCAAGGGATCTTTACCCATAAATGTTTCCTTGAATTTATCAAACTCTAGAGGCAATAACCAATATGTTGTAAACTCAGGATTTGATATATGCCCCAAAGGAAAGTAATCCCTTATACATTATTTAAGCTTTATAATCTTGACTTTTGTTCTAGAATAAAAACTGTAAGGACCCTAGGGTTTAATATAAAACCCCAAAGAAAACATTAAACCATCCTAATATATATAACCAAAGAAAACGTCGCAAAACTAATAGGACTTAATATATAAAGATCCGAAAGAAAACATGATGGAAATATTCACTTGTTCTAGGGACCCATAATGGACAACGTGAAAGCCATACACACAGAGGCCAATTCTAAGATTTAATATATATACAAATATGTCTCCCAATGGGTTTAATAGCATACAACCTCACTGCAAGCCTTCAAAATAGAACCTCAAAAATCCCTCCTTTTTACATCTTCACTAACACAAAACAAAAAATCTCTCCTCTCCTTTACCAACCCGAAAATCCCAACCATCATACAACCAGCAAAACAAAAAGGAAAGTAACCAAAACAAAACCCCAAAATACATGAAAAATCCCACCTTTTCCCATTTTCACCAACACAAAATTGCAGCTAAACCTCTCTACAAAATCCCAAAACAAAGCCAAAATCCCAGCAAGAAAGAACCCCTAGACAGAGATGATCCAACAGCACTTCCTTGCCTTTTTCAAGACATTAAATGTTATATCATCATGCGTGCGAGATGAGGTTTTTTCAATTATGACTCAATCTTTGGAATAAAAACTGGTGTTTAATTAATGATATGCCTTTGATCAGAGAAGCGTAATTCCTATAAAAAAAAAAAAAGAGAAAATTATTATAAATTGTTAGGACATATGTGGAACATGGTAAAAATATATGTCATATAGAATTAGCTAATCCTTTGACAAAATGCACATTATTTGTAATTGGGTAGATCTAAGATGTGTTTAATACTTCAAGGAACAAGAGTTTAAGTCCAAGTATTGAAGCCATGCAAATCTGTCCAAGAATTAAGTGAAGAAGTGTTGTTCATTAAATCTCAACAGACATCTCGACAGATGTATCTATCAAGGTTTAATATTTGAAGTTCGACAGCTATATCTATCAAGAATTACGAAATTTAGATTTCCAGATTTGTTTTTCATGCATATCTAAGTTATTTGTATAGGGTTTCTTTTCTCACAACCCTAGGCATATATAAGGATTATTTTAAGGGCTGTCTCAGTTGATGCAACTTGATGCAAATGTATTATTGATGCATATTGTGACTGGAGACAATTTGCCCTAGTTCATCTTTCTTTTAAAGAAGCTGCTGCGTTTATACGCCGTAGGGTTTTGTAACCAATGAGCTTCTTGATTTTCATCGTGTGGATGAACTGAAGAACTTTGTAGCCAACATCCTTCTCAAGTTGGTTTGTTAGTCATGTATTAGGATCCGTGCATCGATTGATTAGTCACGTACTTGGAGCCGTGCATTGAAAGGAGAGATTGTCACTACATTACAAGTCCAATTGGATATTGGAGTAAGGGTTCAACTGTAGGTTGGTATAAGATACTGGGATTCCTTTACTTGTAACCGCTTGTTTTGATAATAGTGGATTCTTGAGAGTAGTAACCTTAAATTCACCCGATGGGGTTTTACCTCGGTAGTTTTCCCCATTTGTAAACAAATCATCTGTGTCAAATTTAATTTTTTACTGTATTTAGTTATTTGGTGATTTGTTTGTGTTACCACGCTTATTGCATGTAATTGAATCTAATTAATTTGGCTTATTAATTGATTAATTTACCAAAGAGGTTAATACATTCTTGGCCTATCAAATGGTATCAAAGCAAGCACACTCTGATTAGGTTTTAATCTTTGTTGAGTGATCCATTGATCCTTGTTGTCATGGCTGCAATTGGCATGAAAGGATCTTTTGTTTCAAATACATCTTGTTTCTCTAATCTTTATTTGATTGAGTGTCTTAGAAAATGCAAGTCTAAAAGTTATTTGAAATCTATCTTGATGATTCTTGGAAAAGATCTCAGCATGACAAAGAAGAAACTAGACTGTCTCAAAATGAAAATGTGTAGAGGAGTTCTTTTGAGAAGAGTGAAAGTTAAAAGCTTTGTTCATAAATGGCAGATGAGGGAAAATACCGTTCCTATTTGTGGTACCTTGACAGTGGTTGCTCAAGACACATGACTGGAGACTGCTCTCTCTTTAAGGTTTTCGAGTTTAAGAAAAGTGGTAATGTCACTTTCGGTAATGGGAGCAAATCACATATTAAAGGGAAGGGAACTATCTCTCTATCTGGACTGCCAGACATTGCAAATGTGCTATATGTAGAAGGTCTGAGAGTGAACTTGTTCAGCATAAGTCAGATATGTGATCAAGACTTTATAGTGCTGTTCTCAAAAGGCAAATGTCTTGTATTGAATGAGTTTGGGAAGACACTCATACATGATGTACGCACTTTAGATCATTGTTATGGATTGGTACCTGATGCTAATATTACGTGCAATAGCATTTCCAAATGAAGATCTGTGGCACCAAATGATGAGACATGCTAGCTACAAAAATCTTTCAATTGTATCTAAGCATGAATCAGTTTTGGGGATACCAAAGCTCAGTAGAGTGAATAATGAAATGTGTGGACCATGTTAGCTAGGAAACAGACAAAAGCTAAACATCTAGGTACTTAAACATCAACATCTAGACCATTGGAGATACTACATCTAGATCTCATGGGTCCAATTAGAACCAAGTCTCTTGGAGAAAAGAGATACGTCATGGTTGTGGTAGATGATTTCACTAGGTACGCTTGGGTCATTCTTCTAAGATCCAAGTCAGATGGTCCTAATCACATTGAAGCCTTGTGTACAAGATTGCAAAATTAGAAAAGCTTGAAGATTGATCGAATTCAAGGTGATCATGGTAAAGAATTCGAGAACTTATACATGGAATCCTTTTGCACTAAATCAGTTATATCTTAAGAATTCTTTGCTCCTATTACTCCTCAGCAAAATGGTGAAGTAGAAAGAATGAATAGAGTCATTTCGGAGATGGCTAGAGCCATGTTGCGCAACAAGGATATGGCTAGAAATTTGTGGGGAGAAGCCGTAAACACTGCATGTCATACGGTTAACAGAGTGTATTTTAGACCCGGTACCGAGAAAAATCCCTATGAGTTATGGAAGGGAAGAAAGCCAAATGTGAAGTATTTCAAAATCTTTGAAAGTACTTGTTTCATTCTTAAGGATAGAGAGAATGTGGAAAAGCGATGAAGGTATATTTTTGGGATACTCCTCTACTAGCAAGGCTTATCGGGTATACAACAAGAGAACCATTAAGGTGATGGAAACAGTTAATGTTGTTATCGATGAAGCTTCAGAGTTTAGCTCTAAGAAAATTAGTGAGGAGATCCCTAAGAAAATTCTTCCACCTGAGCCTAAGGGTGTTCAAGAAATTGTTGATCAAGACCCTGCATCTCTAAGTACTCTAAGTGCTATAGAAGGTTCAGCAGACATACCTATCTCACCTGATTTTGAATCTCATTAAGAGAAAGGACCTTCCTCAAGGATCAAGTTGAATCATCCTCTGGAAGTTATTATGGGAAATATGGATCAACTTACACTAAGGAAGCGTACAATTGATAAATGTATTGCTAACTTTGTGTCTTATTCTTTTTATTTGTCACAGGTTGAGCCCACCAAGGATTAGGAAGCTCTCCAGGATGAAAGCTGGGTTGAGGCAATGCATGATGAACTACTTTAGTTTCAAAGGAATGATTTCTGGACCCCAGTACCTAGACCGGAAGGTGAGTACATCATTGGCACAAAGTGAATATTCCGTAATAAGACTGATGGGGAGGGACATGTGATCCTGAACAAGGCTTGTCTTGTGGCTCAAGGATACTCCCAAATGGAAAGAGTAGACTATGATCAGAAATTTGCTCCTAGAGCTCGTATGGAATCTATTAGGATTCTCCTATCCCTAGCATGTCGCTTGAAGTTTAAGCTGTACCAAATGGATGTAAAGACTGCATTCTTAAATGGGTTCCTTAAAGAAGATGTCTATATGGCTCAGCCTAAAGGATTCATTGATCCACACTTTCTGGATCATGTGCTGTACCTCAAGAAGGCACTTTATGGATTAAAGCAAGCACTTAGAGCTTGGTATGATCAACTCACACAACATCTAGTCTCACATGGTTTCACAAGAGAAAAAACTGATCAAACACTCTTCATTAAAAGGGAAGATGACGAGTTGATAGTTGCTCAAATATATGTTGATGATATCATCTTCGGGTCTACAAAGAATGAACTTGCTCATAATTTCTCCAAACTCATGCAAGCCGAGTTTGGGATGAGCATGATTGGAGAATTGAATCACTTCCTTTGGTTGCAGATCAATTAGTAAGAGTCAAGTATATTCCTATCTCAATCTAAATATGCTAAAAATCTTGTGAAAAAGTTTGGTTTAAAATCTGCTAGTTTTGTTAGGACCCCAATGAGCCCAAATGTTAAACTCACTATTGATTTTTTCAGAAAAAGTGTTGATTCTTCTCTTTATAAAAGCATGATAGGTAGTCTTCTTTACCTACTGCTAGTAGACCTGACATTAGTTACAACGTGGAAATGTGTGCTAGATATCAGGCTAATCCCAAAGAGTCTCATATGATTGCTTTGAAAAGAATCATAAAGTATGTCAAAACCACTATCGATTTCGGTGTGTGGTATAGCAAGGACACCAATGATGTCTTAACTGGGTATTTTGACGCAGACTGGGTTGGGAATGCTGATGATAAAAAGAGTACTTCAGGAGGTTGTTTTTATGTGGGTAATAATCTTGTCTTCTGGATGAGTAAAAAGTAGAATTCCATCTCATTATCCACTGTGGAGGCTAAATACATCGCTACCGGTAGCTGCTGCACTCAACTTCTGTAGATGCATAAACTCATCCTTGATCATGGTATTCATCAAGAACATCTTACCATCTATTGTGACAATACAGTGCCATTAACATCTCTAAGAATCCTGTTCAACATTCTCGAACAAAACATATAGAGATTCGACACCGCTTCATTTGGAAGCTTGTCGAAGATGGTACCCTCACTCTTGAGTTCGTTCACACTGATAATCAGAAGGCAGATTTGTTCACCAAACCTCTTAGTAGCAAACATTTTGAATTCCTTCATCAAAACATTGGTGTTATCTCCATAGATTGATCACCTCTCCTTCTCCTCTTTCCTCATGCATTTGCATCTAGTTTTATACTATGTTTTATATATCATGTTTTTTTTTTTTTTTTAGTTTTTGCTTTATTTTGTTTTTCATAATTTTTTTTTGAAAAATCAGAAAAATACAAAAACAGTATGTGTTTTGTGTACATTGGTACTTGTGTACCTTAGATGGCCAATGAAACAAACTTTTCTAAACTTTATATCATTTGTAGCTTAGATGAGCATTTCTATGCACAACTAAGCAAGTGAGCTTTGTGGCTCGTGTTTGTGATAAGTAAGATTAGGTAATCTCTTGTACTTAACACTCATTTCACTCTTTTTTATAGGAATGACTAAAAAATCCTAAGAGAAATGCATAAATAACCTTCTCAACGCTAAACCCCACCAATCATCAATAATAGCGATATGCTTGGGCATAGCAAAATTTTGATGTTTTTGGTCTAACATAATTGGGTATTGCTTCTCTCTCTCTTATATGCTCATGCATGATATGCCCAAAAGAAAAATATGCAAAGTAAAAAAATCAAAAGCAAAACAATCATAATGCTTTTAAATATGGTTGCAAGTGTGTTTCTTAGAGATATAGGAGTTATAGGATGTACCTCGAAGATGATAGTCTCTATCAAGCAGTTTTGATTATGTGTGAGTTAAATTGTTTTTTTCATATCTCAAATTGTCATAACACGTAGACACTTATGCAATTTTGGGATGTGTTTCACACACAACACACAAAATTCTTTGCTACTTTTGATACATGTGCAGTTACAATGTGATTTGGCCATCACAAGGAATACATATGTTAATGTATGCTCACTAAATTTTCTTGATTTGTTTTTGAAATATAAAATTGGTTAGACTTGTTTAGTGTGTGTGTGTGTGTGTGTGTGTGTGTGTGTGTGTGTGTGTGTGTGTGTGTGTTTTGGATCTAAATGCTTTACAGTTTTCTTGTTAGGAGATGTTTTTGAAAGCTTAATATGTTGTGTGTATGTTGCTTGATTGCATTCATTTGTGTGCTTTTCTCTTCCCTGAACAACTTGTTTTTATCAAGCTCGACAACTTCTCGACAGATAGCTATCTATCGAGACCTTTGGACTGCTTTTTCTCGACAAATCTTAACGCATCTTCGATCCATTGAAGCTTTCTGAAATTTGTCTCAATAGCTTCTTGACAGATTCTCGAACCATTGAGAAAGTTTCTGTCTAGCTGATAGATTCTCGATAGCTTCTCGATCGATTAAGGTATTTTTGCCGTTAACAGATTCTTGATAGCACCTCGACAAATTCATCTGTCAAGAATTAGTGCTCGACAGATTCTCGATCCATCGAGATGCGTTTTCTGTACATAGATCCAATGTGATTTCAGACTTCATTTCTTCGATATCTCTTGACAGTTTTGTGTCTCTTCACCTCCTAAACACTTCTCTCTCTCTCTCTCTCTCTCTCTCTCTCTCTCTCTCTCTCTCTAAACCTTAAACCCTTTTGTTTTTCATCCTAGAGTGTTCTTCTCTTCACTGGTATGATCTCGTTTTCTCTCTTTTTTCTTGCAGTTCATATATTTTAACCTAGGTTTTGGGGTTTTGAAAATTTTTTGGAGTTTTTGAAAATTGATGAGTTATTTGTGAAATTTTTAGGTTGGGTTTTGCTTCAATGATCCTATATGCTCATGCATTGCATTTCATTTGTATTTTTGACAATGTTTCATGCATTTAGATGTATGTTTCTATGTTGGAACCTTGTGTGCTGGTAGGTTTGGATTGGGCTGAGCCCATGATGCATTGTTTTGTTGCACGTCACATGATCATGCATTACTCATGCATACGTACCTTCTTTTCTTTCTTTTTGGTGCTATATTGTTGGTTGGTGCTCTTTTGCTTGTCTCTTTCTCTCTCTCTCTCTCTCTCTCTCTCTCTCTCTCTCTTGGATAGTTGTGCATGGCACCTAAGCGCAAATGACTCTATCCTGAAACCCTATTCATTTTGGAGCATGTTATTCCAATTCTACTCTAGTTCATGTTAGATTCCGTGATGAGAAGGCCCGTCAAGACTTCTTTGAGAACTTCTCCAAATGTGGCATTCATTCGGAATGCCACGTTATCTTATCGAACTTCTCCAATACCACTCTACCCACTGTCATTCACAGTCGGGGTTGTGAGTCTCTTTGCGAGATCCAAGTGAGTTATCCCTCCATGATCATACATATTCTATACCTCGTTTCACTACTTTTGTTCGAGGTATTTGTATTGTAGTCACTCCAGAGCTTATCTCCAATGTGTTACACATTCCGAGAGTATCGCATCCTGATTACCCTGAATGTCCCCGTTTGAGGACTGAGTCCAAAGACGAGTTTCTGTCTCTCTTTTGTGAGACACCTTTATCTTGAGGTGACCGTCAAAACACCCCTTACACAGGGTTTGCAAAAGGTCTGAGGTTCCTAAATATGGTGATGACATTTGTTTTACATCCCTTGTCTCACTATAATTCTATTATTGAGCCTCATGATCAATTTTTGTTGTCCCAAGAGCTTACCATTAACTTTCCCTCTCATTTCATAATTTCCTTTATAGATGTCTATAAGGATATGGCGACCCGTGATAAGCTTATTTTTCCTTCTACCATCACAAGGATCATTCGCCACTCTTCGATTTCTTATCCCAAGTCCCCTCATTTCTCCATCATGGGTGCCATTAGCGCAATGTCCGTTACACGGAGCAAGGCCCAGCTTCGACTGAAGTGGCCACAGACCGAGACAGCGACTCCTCCAGCCCATTTCGCTCCATCCACCTCCGCTCCTTCTTCTTCTGCAGGTGGTGTAACACTTGAGGCGATCATGGCGCAACTTTAGTGCCTGGATGCTCACCTTGACACTCTCACTGATAAGAAGAGTCAGGTGGCCACCCATGTGGGTCGTATTGCACAATGTCAGGGTCGTATTACATGACGTCAAGCTCGCCTTTGTGGGTTCGTTGCATCTCCCTTTCCATCTCCACAGGCTTCAGAGGACGAGGATGATGATGATGGCTCCAGTGATGATGATGATGAGGATAAGGATGATAGCTCTTTTGATGATAAGGAGATGACTGCTTCTCAATGACTTGCCCTTTATCATTCGTAACAAAAAGGGGGTGTAGTTTTAGATATGAGAGTTGTCATGTACTTAAGGAAAAAGTTAGCATAGGATCTTTTTGTTAGGGGGAGTGTTTTTGTTTGTAGTGTGGACTTTTGTATCTTTTATTTTCTTTATCTTTTAGATACATTGTCTCTTGTACATTGGTCTTGTGACCATTTAGTGGTAGCAAACATTGTATTTATCCTTTATATATATATATATATATATTTGATGATGTTGTTATCACATTTCACTTATCTCTCCATGTGTTGTTTCTTTTCTCTCTTTATACACATGTTCTTTATTTTTGTATGCAATCTTATATTTCTGTTTCATACTAAGATGCCTTAATGAGTTTTGTTTAAAGTGTTTCAGAAATACAGGTTGTCAAAATCTATCATACCATGAACTCTCTTCTTGCAAAGTTTTTCAAGAGTTTGTGTTAGGATTAGATTTTATTGTATTCAACAAGTGGTTATGAGTTTAGTGATTTAAGACTTCTCTCATATTTTATTTGTTTGTTGTGGTTTTGTCATGGATTACCAAAGGGGGAGATTATTAGGACATATGCGAAACATGTTAAGAACATATGTCATATAGAATTGGCTAATCCTTTGACAAACGCACGTTACTTGTAATTGGGTAGATCTAGGATGTGTTTAATACTTCAAGGAATAAGAGTTCAAGTCCAAGTATTGAAGCCATGCAAATTTGTCCAAAAATCAAGTGAAGAAGTGTTGTTCATTAAATCTTGACAGATATCTCGACAGATGTATCTATCGAGGTTTAATATTCAAAGCTCGACAAATAGCTCGACAGCTGTATCTATCGAGAATTACAAAATTTAGATTTCCAGTTTTGTTTTTCACACATATCCTATTAAGACATATGTGATTTGATGTTAGGAATATATGTTAATATCTATGTAATTGGCTAATCCTTTGACAAAACGCACTTTACTTGTAATTGGGTAGATCTAGGATGTGTTTAATACTTCAAGGAACGAGGTTTCAAGTTCAAGTGTTAAAATCATGCTAGTCTGTCCAAGAAACAAGTGAGAAAGTTCTGGATTTTATAACTCGACAGCTAGCATCTATCGAGATTTAAAAGATGTTTTAGCCTGTGGCTTGGCAGCTAGCTCGATAGATGGCTATCTATCGAGGTTTATAAAACTCAGTTTTCAGAGCTGATTTCAATTCAATCCAAGGGTATATGTTTGGGCTTTCTTTTCTCACAAACCTAGACATATATAAGGATTGTTTTAAGGGCCATCACAGGTTACACAATTGCCCAAGTTTATGCAAATTGTGACCAGAGACAGAATTTGCCCTAGTTCATCTTTCTCTTGAAGAAGCTGTTGTATTTGTGCACTGTAGGGTTTTGTGACCAAGCAACTTCTTGATTTTCATCGTCTGGATGAACTGAAGAACTTTGCAGCCAACATCTTTCTTAAGTTGGTGATTAAGTCGCGTACTGTGATCCACACAATTGGTTAGTCACGTACTGGGAGTTGTGCAATAAAAGGAGAGATTGTCACTACAAAACAAGTCTAATTGGGTATTGGGGTAAGGGTTCAACTGTAGGTTGGTATAAGGTACTGAGATTCCTCTACTTATAACCGTTTGTTGTGATAATAGTGAATTCTAGAGAGTGGTGACCTTAAAATCACCTGGTGGGGTTTTTGCCATGTTGGTTTTCCCCATTCGTAAATAAATCTCCGTATCATTTATTTTTCGTTGCATACTTAGTTATTTGGTGATTTGTTTGTGCTGCCACGTACATTGCATGTTAATTTGATTAATTAATAAACTTGGCTAATTAATCAATTATTATATCACAATGGGTCAATACATTATTGGCCTGTCATATCCAGGTTATTTGTATAGAGTTTCTTTTCTCACAACCTTATACATATATAAGGATTATTTTAAGGGTGGTCTCAGTTGATGTAACTTGATTCAAAGGTATTATTGATGCATATTGTGACTAGAGACAATTTGCCCTAGTTCATCTTTCTCTTGAAGAAGCTGTTGCAAAAAGAAAGAGCCCTTACCAATATCCTTTCTCAAGCAGCCAGTTCAAGCACAAACCTTCCTATTTGAAATCTCAAAGTCAACCACGGTAATAAGCCACCGTCAAACACCCTTGAATCCCTAATTACATTCATCCACAGGTAAGTACTCCTCAAACTATGAATATTTGGTACCCATAACAGGTAAGAACTTAAAAAAAGTCAATGATAAACAAAATAAAAAATAAGAAAACTAAGAGAAACTTGCAAAAGATAGAACCTGAAAAGTTGTTAGAGCCTCTGACAGTAAATGTCTTCAATCTGAAGAAAAAGAAAGGAAAATGTAGAGCAAAACTAAATGTCTTCAATTTGAAAAAGAATGAGAGATAGAAACTGGAAAAATGTACTGAATTTGTGGATGTTAAAGTGTAGAAGTTTTAATTTACATATTTATCCCCGTTAGTTGAAAACTTGTAAGTAGGTATGATGAAGATATTTTAGGCATAAAAAATGGAAAATCTAAATAGAAAAAGCCCCTTAAATAGTAGTATAGATAAAGCTCTTTGCTTTATTTATTTTAAAATAACTTATTGACTTTTAGATATAAGTAATAACTTACCCAAAAAGACAATTATCAGATGAACTGCGTGGCAATTCAAATGAGGATCCCATCAAAAAAAAAAAAAAAAAAAAAAAATCAAATGAGGTTCTTCCTAAAAAAAAAAAAAAAAAAAAAAAAAGCAAATGAAGTTCTTGTGCACCGAGAGACCAGGACAGGTCAATTGCTTTTTTTTTTTTTTCTTAAGAAACCAATGGCTTAAAATTTTGATAATGTAGTTCAAGTTTATTTTTTTTTATTTTTTTTTTGAGAAGACCTTCTTCAATAATGAAGTTCAAGTTGATCTTACAATTTCTTCTAAAATTTAAAAAAGAAAAAAGAAGTATCAAAGTATTACTAATATTTATTACAACTTATTAAAAAGAATTTACTCAAAAAAAAAATTTCAAAAAGAAATTGCTTTTATAATATTCTCGGTTTTTAGCAATAGGGGAAAAAAAAAAAAAACCCCTTATCAAAATGAGAAAAATACACTCCTATTTATTATAATATTATAAGAAAATATTGCCTGGCACTATCATGGTCCAAAAAGAGCGAAAACGACATATTGCCAAATATATTCCGATACGAATGGCATGGCAATTTTAACAACGATTGTTCTTGTAAAAAAAAACCAATGGTTGAGTTTAGAATATTTTCCCAAATATTTCCACTATTTTACAATCTAGCTGACTCCGAATTACCAATGATTGATTTAAGAAAATTGCACTTAAATATAATATTATTAATTTATTATCAGCAACTGATAATCACGAAAAGATCGAAAGCAAAAAAAAATGAAAAAAAAAAGTTTTATGATAATTGTAGGAGTATTTGTTCTAGGAGTTCATTATCCTTGTACATGTTAGGCCTAAAGCCTAAGCCGAGGACTAGAGTCATCTGAGAATCTGTAAACTCTATCAAGGGAGTCTGTGTTAGTAGATAAAGAAGTTAGTTTTGGGCATAATGACCTAGGAGGTAGTGCCGAGAATGAGCATCACCTTGGATGGGAACACTCTAGAGAGTTCTGTTTGAACAAATAAGTATTGCAGAAACGTATAGCAAGAAAGAGTTCTAGCCCACTAGATGGATAGGCTTAGGCCCAAAAAGCTCAAAACAATGAATTTGTAGAGAGTGAGTTGGAAAATTGGGCCTTAACTAGTTTGAGCAATAAGAATAATAGATTCAGGTGACAAGAGAAGGAAAATAAAATGATTTGACTGGATAAAATCGTCCTCGGCACAGTCCGAGGAGGTTAGGTCATATATATTTCTTTAGAGTTTGATTACAGAGTTTATTCTTAATAGCTATAGTGTTTCTTTCCTTTTTGTCTCGATCCCCTTCTCTTTGGGTCTCTCCTCTATTTTATACTCTCTTTTCCTTTCCTATTTGGCCTCCACATGTAGGCTTGATGGCTGGTGCTTATACTTGTCCCATCAACATTTTCCAGAAGTCTTTGTGTAAAAGCTGTAAGGCTGAAAACCACTATTCAGGTATCACTTCTACATTAATGCGGCCAGAGGGTTAGCTGCAAAGCATTTTAATGCGGTGGTAGAAGCTTTCTCCTTTGATATTTTAGAACTCTCTCTTGCTATACGTTTCTGTAATACTTATCCGTTCCAACAAAACTCTCTAGAGCGTTCCCCTGAATAACAGACCACCAAAACGGACCTCAGCTTTGATTATCCGAGATGACGCTCATTCTCGGCACTACCTCCTGGGTCATTATGCCCAAAACTAACTTCTTTATCTACTAACACAGACTCCCTTGATAGAGTTTACAAATCCTCGGACGACTCTAGTCCTCGGCTTAGGCTTTAGGCCCAACATGTACAAGGATAATGAACTCCTGGGCCCAATGGTCCTACAATAGCCCCTCGAGATACTTCTTTTGGGCTCCTCGAGAAGAAAAGAGGATTTCGATGTCACCATACCCCTTTTTTGCTCGTTACACACCATCTCTGATTTGTCTAAACACCTTTCTAGTTACATAAAACGTGTTCCTAACGCTTCGGTATACAAGACGCGCCTTTATTAAATTTTGACGGCTTTTTGCTCCCCATGTTTTACGATGTGATGCGGATCCAACGGTGAAGGATTTCGACGGGAACTGAGCGAGAATTCTCCCGCCTCTAACCTACTTTTTGGTATAAATACTACTCAAATCAACTATTCACCTCAGTTTAGCATTCATTTCGCTTCAGCGCACATACACTGAACTTACCAAATTTCCCAACTCACTCAAACCCTTACAAATACTAAAAACCTGTCCGACGATACTTTTCTTTTTTATGTAAGTTTTCATAAACTATTATACTCTGTTATTTCGTATACTTCTCCTTTCCTCATACTTTTTTTCTCCTCGGCTCTACTTTCTTCTCTTCATCTTCTTAGTTCATTCAAATATCTCAAGGGATGGGTAAATTCAAAAGTTTGGTAGACTCTAAGGAGGGAATACAGAGATTTAGGACCCAGTATAGGATCCCTCCAGGAGTGGGCCTTAGGAATTGTAAGGAAGGTGAGTGGCACACGTTAAGGCAAGAGGGAGAAGTTGTGATCCCAATAATCGCCTTTATAGAGGGAGGGATGAGAATCCCTATGGGTATCGTTACTAGGGACTACCTTATCGCTCATAGGTTAGCCCCCACCTAGTGTGCACCCAACATGTTTAGAATAATAGGTAGTGTAGATGCACTTAACGAAAAAATGGGTTTAGGGTTGACCCATCACGATGTTAACTAGGTCTACAACATTTACCACCTCAAAGGGCAAGGGTATTATCTAAAATCTAGATAGTCCGAGGTTAGGCTTATCTAATGCCTTCCCAAGTCAAACGAAGGCCTGAACAAGGACTTCTTGATCGTGTCGGGGGAATGGTACAATGGCTTTCATTGCCCGAAAAGAGAAGGGCAACCATGGGGGGTTCTAGGTCTAGGTTTACAGTTTCTAAGTTGCTTCGTTTTCTTTTTCTCTTGTTTCTATTTGTACTTGAACACTCATTTGACTTGAATTGTTCTTTGCTAATGATTTTTTGTTTTTCTTGATGAATTTACGTATACGAGAGTTGCCGTCCCCAACTTTAGTCTAGTGAACCAGCAAAGTTTGGACAAAATCATGAAGGCCGAGGTATTTATTTATACTAACGGATAACTAAGGGCTGCCACCTGATCTTGGATTACACTTCAATTTCCAAGGCCTTCCAAGGGCCGAAGTGCGTTATCAAGGCGCAGGACTCGTATCTTCATCGGATAAGTGTAGCCGTGCCGGGTTTCCTGATCACCGATCCAATCCTAGAAGGCACTTTCACTACCACCCTTATTCCAGAGGGTATCCCAAAGGTTGCCCTGCCACCACAACATATAGCCGAAGAAGGAACTTCTTCTCATCTAGCCTCCATAAAAGAAAAAGAAGAAGAAGAAGAAGAAGTCGTAGAAGTGTTTGATTCCAAGAACGAATTTGACATCTTTATACAAATTTTGTCCCTAGAAACCTCTCCAGGTGACCTTGGCGATTCTTCTTCAGCCCAGCTCAGCCAACACCAAGGAGTGACTCCCATTCCAAACGATATAGGCATCCAACGCAAACCAAGGTCCGCCCTGCAAGAGCTGTTAGAGTCCTAACTAGGGGGAATGCACCCAAGAAAGGAGTTCAAACCAGGCTTCCCACTCCCCCACCTGCCCTGCCCTTTTGACCTGAGCCTGCCGATTTGAAAAGGAAGAGGGAGCCAAATGATAAGGAGGTGGTGGAAGTTGGAAAAACTAACCCTTCCCAAGAGGACGAGGCCCAAAGAGCAGCCAAGAAAGATAAAGTGGGACAAAAGGGTGTTGAGAAAATAAATGACCTTTATGCTTTCCTCTTCTTCTTCCTCTAACCCATGCTTCTTTCCTCGACAGGCTTTCACGCCTCCTTCTGGGTGAAGAAGATAACTAACTTTTGCCACCGGCAGATGAAAAAGGAGGAGGGAAGGCACAATGCTGTTGTAGATGCTCTTAATGTGGCTGAAAGGAGTATTCAAGAGCTCAAGAAAAAAATACTAGAAGAGGAGAGGGAGAGAAAAAGTGCAGCCGCTGCTCTTGATAGTGCTGAGAAGCAAGTTGAGGGCCAAAGGGTGCTCTTTTGCAACATTGAGAATTAGCTGGCCACCTCCAAAACTCAAATCGTTGCCCTTAAAAAGAGATTGAAGGAGGTCGAGATGGCAAGGGTACATGCTAAGAAGGCTCGAGATCAAGCCGAGCAAGATAGATATGACCTAGGAGTGGTGGAGATTAAAGAAGCCCTCAGGGCTGAGGTCTCTAGGGTGTGCAAGACCTACTGCTCTCAAGTATAGAGTGAAGCAATCAACCAAGCTAGAGTTGAGGCTTCATCTATACTTAGGAGGGTAGAAAGTGTGTTCTACCCCCTGCCATCCGAGAGTCTGCTCCCTCTGGCTCGAAGATTGGTTCCACTTTTGAGGTGGCAGAAGTAAGTAAGGACAGCGCGGCCAATGTTCCAGTTTCTTTTGATAAACCCATTGAGGAGGCCGGGCATCCTGGGGTCACAGAAAAGAAAAAATTGCTAACCAGGGAGTGGCCCGTGATGCAATGAAACCTCCAACTGTCACCTAAAACCCTTCTACCTAGAAAAAAGCTCATAAAAAGATGGAGATTATCCTGGCCACTCTTCACTTGTCTGCCATGGCTGATCTAGCGAGCAACGACACCAAGGCCTTAGAAGCAGCCTCAATCCAGCCTGTCCACGGTCCTCCCAAAGACAAGATTGTAATAAAGAAAAAATAGTGTCTAGTGTAGTTCTGTTTTTTCTTTTTTCCCTTTTTTGTTTTAGACATTGTTTTTACTTTCAAAGTTTGTGGTCAGTGTGACACCCGTGTATCTAACCTGCCTTTTTCCAAGGCTTTTGATAATGATAGTTATGAACATTTTCCTTATTTCCATGATTCTTTCACTGATGTTGGTATAACTTCTATCTTTACTTAACACTTAGTGAAAATGATAATGAGGTAAAATTCTCCTGATTAATTTGCAGAAGTGATAGAAAATTCATCCTATTTCACATGGTTAGCAACAAACCAGGTTAAACCCACTAAGTGCATCACCTTGGCAAAGCATAAATTCAACTTCAAGACCATATAAACTAATGAAGCATGCATATAAGTTTAAACTTACTTCTTTCCCGACCCATTAGTGAGTTCAAAGGACTAAAAGGATAAACAATCCTTAAACGAATGCAAGTATGCCTGCAAATGCTTTAAGTGATGCTCATGAGCATCCATTTAAGTTTGTTACCACAATGAAGATCTTTGCTATTTAAAGTAGCTGATCATATTTGACATTCCAGTAATCAATAAGAAGCACTTATTTACCTTAAGTATGTAGTCCAAAAAGTCTGAGATAAACTAAGGCTTTCCCTGATATTTGTAAAAAATGATAGGAAGTATTAATTTACCCAAAGTATGTGATCCGAAGAGCAAGGCGTAACTAAGGTTCCGTTTGGTACTTAGATAGATGTCATGGAGTATTAATTTACCCAAAGCATGTGGTTCGAGGAGCTAGGCATAGCTATGGTTCTATTTAATACTTAGATAGATGATAAAAAGATATTAATTTACCCAAGGTATGTGATCTGAGGAGCCAAGCATGACCAAGGTTCTGTTTGATACTTAGATAGATGTCATGGAGTATTAGTTTACCCAAAGCATGTGGTTCGAGGAGCCAGACATAACTACGGTTCTGTTTAATACTTAGATGATAAAAAGATATCAATTTAACCAAGGTATATGGTTCGAGGAGCCAGGCATGACCAAGGTTCTGTTTAATACTTAGATAAATGTCATTGAGTATTAATTTACCCAAAACATGTGGTCCGAGGAGCCAAACATAGCTATGGTTCTATTTAATACTTAAATATATGATAAAAAGATATCAATTTACCTAAGGTATGTGGTCAGAGGAGCCAAGCATGACCAATGTTCTGTTTGATACTTAGATAGATGTCATGGAGTATTAATTTACCCAAAGCATGTGGTCCAAGGAGCCAGGCATAGCTATGGTTTTGTTTGATACTTAGATGATAAAAAGATATCAATTTACCCAAGGTATGTGGTCTGAGGAACCAGGCTTGACTAAGGTTTTGTTTAATACTTAGAACAATGATAGTAGAACACAAAACAAGCAATATAACCAACCCAGATATGGTAAAGTATGCTCTTATTAATAATAATACCTTCTCAGGTTATTTACATTCTAGGGGCGTGGTACAACCTTATCCTCTAGATCTTCAAGACATTATGCACATATTCCTGCCACTGAAGTGATACGATATGGTCCTTCCCAGTTGGGCCCTAACTTTCCCTAAGCTGGGTTCTTTGCAGAACCCACAACCTTTCTTAATACCAAGTCACCAGGCGCCAGTGGCCTTAGCTTTACGTTGACATCATACCCTTGCTTAAGCTTATGTTGATAATAGGCCAATTGGATCATGGCATTTTCTCTTTATTCTTCAATTAAGTCTAAATTCTTCTCCAATAGGTTATCATTGCTGCTCAGAGTGAAGAAGCTCATCCTCAGCGTGGGGAATCCAGTCTCCAGTGGAATAACAGCCTTGGCCCCATAAGTCATTGAAGATGAGGTTTCCCCAGTGGACCTACGAGGTGTAGTCCGGTATAACTAAAGGACGTGTGACAGCTCTTCCACCCATCTTCCCTTCGCATCATCTAATCTCTTTTTGAGTCCACTCACTGTGACCTTATTTACAACTTTGGCCTGTCCATTCCCCTGTGGATAAGCTGGAGTGGAATATCTATTAGTTATTCCCAGGTCGCAGCAGTACCTCTTAAAGGCTTTACTGTCAAATTGAAGTCCACTATCTGAGATGAGGGTACGGGGGTTTCCAAACCGAGTGACAATATTTTTCTAAATGAATTTCTTAGCATCCACATCCCTGATATTTGCCAGTGGTTCAATTTCAACCCACTTGGTGAAATAATCCGTGCCGACCAACAAATATTTCTTATTCCCTGCGGCCTTGGGGAAAGGACCTACCATGTCTAAGCCCCATTGAGCAAAAGACCAGGGGCTGGAAAGAGGATTAAGGACTCCTCCTGGTTGATGAATGTTTGGTGCAAATCTCTGGCATTGATCGCACTTCTTCACGTACTCTTGTGCTTCCCTTTGCATGTTTGGCCACCAATATCCTTGAATGAGGGCCCTGTGAGACAAAGATCTTCCCCCTGTGTGGCTTCCATAAACCCCTTCATGTAATTCCTCCAAAAGTAGCTCAACTGCTTCAAGATGTATGCACAACAGACATGGGCCAGAAAAGGATCTCTTATACAACTTTTGGTCCTCAGACAACCAAAACTGAGGAGCCTTTCGCCGTACCTTGTCCACCCCGGCCTTATTCACGGCCAAGACATCTTCCTTAAGGAATAGCACAATGAAGTCCATCCTGCTAGGACCCACCCTTATTTGATGAACATGAACCACATTTCCTCTTACCTTAATAGGTTTATATAAGTCCTCCAAAAGGATCACCCTAGGTAAACTCCGTGCCGAGGAGGTTGCCAGTGTGGCAAGTGAGTCGACATGTGTATTTCTACTTCTAGGGACTTGTAATAAATTAAAAGACTCAAATCCAGATTTTAAATGTCTAACCTGGCTCAAATATTCTTGCATTCTAGGATCTCTAGCTTCCAATTCTCCCTGGACTTGGCCTACCACCAGTCTTGAATTAGAGAACATTTCTACTACCTTTCCACCCTTCCTCTGAGCCATAGTCATCCCTACCAGCAAAGCTTCATATCCAGCTTCATTGTTTGTGGCCGAGAAGCTCAATCTCAAGGATTTCTCAATCGTAATCCTCTCAGGAGACACCAGAACTAGCCCCATTCCAGATCCCTTGTGGTTTGCTGCACCATCAACATATACCTTCTAGGACAAAGGCTCTTGTATGGAAATTGTACTAACTGACTTTTCATCCAAGCCTGGCTTCTCGGTACTTTCATCTAGCGAGGGCTCAGCAAACTTAACCACCAAATTAGCCAAGACGTGGCCCTCTATAGAGGTGTGAGGCATGTATTTGATTGTTAGGACATATGTGATCCTTTGACAAAACGCACTTTACTTGTAATTGGGTAGATTTAGGATGTCTTTGATACTTCAAGAAACCCGTTTCAAGATCAAGTGTTGAAGCCATTCAAGTCTGTCCAAGAAACAAGCTGAATAATGCAAATTCATTAAAGCTTGACAACTAGCTCGACAACTGCATCTATCGAGCTTAAGAAAGCTGTTCCAACCCATGTGCTCGACACCTGCTCAACAACTTCTCGACAGCTCCTATCTGTCAAGGTTTAAGAATTTCAGAATTCTGATCTGATTTTCTTGGAATCCGTGAATGTCTTTGGGCTTTCTTTTCTCATAACCCTAGACATATAAAAGGATTATTTTAAGGGCTGTCAAAGTGTTCGCAAGTTGCATAAGCATTGAGCAAAGTCTGTTCAAGCAAATTGTAACCGGAGACAAAGTTTTTATCCTAGTTCATCTCTTGTGAAGAAGTTGCTATGTATGTGCACCATAGGGTTTTGTAAACAAGCATCTTCTAGATCTTCATCGTATGAAGAACTGAAGAACTTTGCAGCCAACAAACTTCTCTAGTTGGTGATTGGAGTCGCGTACTGGGATCCGTGCAATTGGTTAGTCACGTACTTGGGAGCCGTGTATCAAAAGAAGAAATTGTCACTACAGAACAAGTCTAATTATGTATTAGGGTAAGGGTTCAATTGTAGGTTAGTATAAGATACTGGGATTCCTTTACTTATAACCGCTTGTTGTGATAATAGTGAAATTTCGAGAGTGGTGACCTTAAAATCACCTGGTGGGGTTTTTTCGCCGTGTATGTTTTCCCCATTCATATACAAATCACCGTGTCAATTTATTTTCTGCCGCATACTCTAGTTAATTGGTGATTTGTTTGTGCTACTATGCTTGTATGTAATTGAACCTACTTAATTCACTTGGCTAATTAATTGGTTAATTCATTACAAGGGGTCAATACGTGTTTTGGCCTATCAAGTGGTATCTGAGCAGGCACACTCTGATTAGGTTAATCTTTGTTATGTTAATCCATTGACTCCTGTTGTCATGGCTGCAACCAACTTGAAGAGATCTTTGATTTCAAATATATCTTGTTTTCTAATCTTTATTTGGTTGAGTGTTTCAAAAAATACAAGTCTAAAAGTTTTTTGAACATTCTTATGATGACCATTGGAAAAGATCTCAACTAGACTAAAAGGAAACTAGACTGTCTCAAAATGAAAATGTGCAAAGGAGTTCGTTTGAGAAGAGAAAAAATTAAAGGCTTTGTTCGGAAAAGACAGATGAGAGAAAGCACCATTCCCACTGATCTATTATCTAAGCACGAAGTGTGTTTTATGATGAAGTCTACATTTAAAGTTATAGACACATGCCTGTGGTACCTTGACAGCAGTTGCTCAAGACACATGACTGGAGACCAATCTCTTTTCAAGGTTTTTGAGCCTAAGAAAGGTGGCAATGTTACTTTTGGTTGGTGATGGGAGCAAGTAACAAATTAAAGGGAAGGGATTTATCTCTCTACCTGGACTGCCAGACATTGCAAATGTTCTCTATGTAGAAGGTTTGAGGGTAAACCTATTGAGTATAAGTCAGATATGTGATCAAGACTTCATGGTATTATTTTCCAAAGGAAAGTGTCTTGTCATGAATGAGTCTTGAAATAAACTCATAAGTGGTGTTCGCACTCTAGACAACTGTTATGGATTGGTCCCTGATGCTGATATTGGGTGTAATAGCATTCGGTTGCCTAATGAAGATCTGTGGCATCAACGAATGGGACATGCTAGTTACAAACATATTTCCATTGTATCCAAACATGAATTAGTTCTAGGGATGCCAAAGCTTAGTAGAATAAGCAATATGGTGTGTGGACCATGTCAGCTTGGGAAACAGACAAAAGCTATGCATCCGAGCACTCAAACATTAGCCACATCTAGACCATTGGAGCTCTTACATTTAGATCATATGGGTCCAACTAGAACCGAGTCTCTTGGGGGTAAGAGATATATCATGGTTGCGGTAGACGACTTCACTAGGTACACTTGGGTCATTCTTCTACGATCCAAGTCTGATGCTCCTGAGCACATTGAAGCTTTATGCACAAGACTGTAGAATGAAAAGAGCTTAAAAATTGATCAAATTCAAAGTGACCATGGTAAAGAATTTGAGAACTCATACATGGAGTCCTTTTGTACAAGATCTAGAATATCTCAAGAATTCTCTACTCCTATCACCCCTCAATAGAATGGTGTGGTAGAAAGAAAGAACAAGGTCATTCAGGAGATGGCCAGAGTCATGTTGCACAGTAAAAATGTGGCTAGAAACTTGTGGGGAGAAGCTATGAACACTATATGTCATACGGTTAATAGAGTGTATTTCAGACCCGGTCCCAAGAAGACTCCATATGAGTTATGGAAAGGAAGGAAGCTGAATGTGAACTATTTCAGAATCTTTGGAAGTACTAGTTTCATTCTGAAGGATAGAGAGAATGTAGGAAAGTTTGATTCCCGAAGTGGTGAAGGAATATTTCTGGGTTACTCCTCTACAAGCAAGGCTTATCATGTATACAATAAAAGAACCATGAAGGTAATGGAGACAGTGAATGTTGTTATTGATGAGTCTGCAGATTCTAGTTCTGAGAAAGGTATTGAGGAACTCCCTAAAGAAATTCCTCCTCCTGAATCTATGGAAGTTCAAGAAATTATTGAACAAGAACCTACATCTCCAAGTACTCCAGATACTCCCAGTGTTGTGGAAGATCCTGCAAATATACCCACTTCACCAAATTCTGAATCCAATGAAGAGAAAGGACCTTCATCCTGGATTAAGCTAAACCACCCTCTAGAAGTTATTATAGGAAACATGAATGAACTTACATTAAGGAAACGTACGGTTGATAAATGTGTTGCTAACTTTGTGTCTTTTTCTTGTTACTTGTCACAGGTTGAACCCACTAAAGTTGAGGAAGCTCTTCAAGATGAAAGTTGGGTCGAAGCAATGCATGATGAACTACTTCATTTTTAGAGGAATGATGTCTAGACTTTAGTACCTAGACCGGAGGGTGAGCACATTATCGGTATAAAGTGGATATTTCGCAATAAGACTGATAAGGAGGGCAATGTGATCCGCAACAAGGCTCGGCTTGTGGCTCAAGGATACTCACAAATGGAAGGAGTAGATTATGATGAAACATTTGCCCAGTTACCCGTATGGAGTCCGTCAAAATTCTTCTTGCCTTAGCATGTCATTTAAAGTTCAAGCTTTATCAGATGGATGTAAAGACTGCCTTCTTGAACGGGCTACTTAAAGAAGATGTCTATGTGGCTCAACCAAAAGGTTTCATTGATCCACACTTTCCGGATCATGTGTTGTACCTTAAGAAGACACTTTATGGGTTGAAGCAAGCACCTAGAGTTTGGTATAATCAGCTTACACAATACTTAGTGTCACATGGATTCACATGAGGAAAGGCTGATCAGACTCTCTTCATTAAAAGGGAAAGTGGCGAACTGATAGTTGCTCAAGTCTATGTTGATGACATCATCTTTGGGTCAACCAAGGATGAACTTGCTCATGGCTTCTCAAAACTCATGCAGGCCGAGTTCGAGATGAGCATGATTGGAGAGCTGACTCACTTCCTTGGATTGCGGATCCGTCAACAAGATTCAGGTATATTCCTATCTCAATCTAAAAATGCTAAGAATCTTAGGAAAAAGTTTGGTTTAGATTCTGCTAGTCCTATCAGAACCCCTATGAGCACAAATGTCAAACTCACTGTTGACTTGTTAGGTAAAAGTGTAGACTCATTTCTATATAGAAACATGATAGGTAGTCTTCTTTACCTTACTGCTAGTGGACCCGACATTAGTTACAGTGTTGGAGTGTGTGCTAGATATCAGACTAATCCCAAAGAGTCTCATATGACTGCTTTAAAAAGAATTATAAAGTATGTCAAAACCACTGCTGAGTTTGGTATGTGGTACAGCAAGGACACGAATGATGTCTTAGCTAGGTACTTTGATGCTAATTGGGCTGGGAATGTTGATGATAGAAAGAGTACATCAGGGGGTTGTTTTTATGTGGGAAATAATCTTGTCTCCTAGATGAGCAAAAAGAAAAATTCTATCTCATTATCCATTACAGAAGTTGAGTATATTGCTGCCGGTAGCTGTTGCACCCAACTCTTATGGATACAAAAACTCCTCCATGATTATGGTATTTGTCAAGAGCATCTCACTATCTATTGTGATAATATCAGTGCCATTAACATCTCTAAGAATCCGGTTCAACATTCTAGA
Organism: Lithocarpus polystachyus; assembly: GCA_033629205.1. NCBI lineage: Eukaryota > Viridiplantae > Streptophyta > Magnoliopsida > Fagales > Fagaceae > Lithocarpus > Lithocarpus polystachyus. The sequence continues at coordinate 11,641,585 of CM066172.1, read as the reverse complement.
ACTAAACACATAGAGATTCGACATCACTTCATTCGGGAGCTTGTCGAAGATGGCACACTTACTCTTGAGTTTATTCACACCGATGATCAAAAGGCTGACCTTTTCACTAAACCTCTTGATAGCAAACGTTTTGAATTCTTTCGTCAAAACATCGGTGTTATCTTCATGGAGTGATCTTCTTCTCTTTTTCATCCCCTTCGTGCTTTTGCATCTAGTTTGTTATTTTGCTTTGCTTAACATGTTTTTGTTTGTTTATTTTTCAGTTTTACTTTATTTTGGATTTTTTTAAAAAAAAATTGAAAAATTAGAAAAATACAAAAACAATGTGTGTTTTGTGTACATTGGTACTTGTGTACCTTGGATGGCCATTGAAACAAATTTTTCTAAATTTTGTATCATTTGTAGCTTAGATGAGCATCTCTATGCACAACTAAGCAAGTGAGCTTTGTGGCTCGTGTTTGTGATGAGTAAGGTTATGTGATTTCTTGTACTTAACACTCATATCACTCTTTTTGACGGGTAGGACTAAAAAATCCAAAGAGAAAGGCATAAATAACCATCTCACCACTATTACCCACCAATCATGAAATGACAACTGTATGCTTCGGCATAGCAAAAGTGCAATGTCAATGACATCTGTATGCTTTGGCATAGTAAAAGTGCAATGTCAAAAGCTTAAAATCATTGGGTATTTCTTTTCTTCTTATATATGCCCAAGCATTGTTTGCTTAAAAGAAAAATTAAAAAGCAAAAAGATAAAAAAAATGCTTTTAAACATGATTGCAAGTATGTTTTCTAGGAGATGTGGGAGTTATAGGATGTACCTCAAAGGTGATAGTCTCCATCAAATGGTTATGATTGTGTGCAAGTTAAAGTGATTTTCTTATATCTCAAATCGTCATAACATGTATACACATTTGCCATCTTGCGATGTTTTTCACACACAACACACAATGTGATTTGGCCATGTGCAGGTACAATGTGATTTGGCCATCACAAGTTTTACATGCGCTAATGTATACTCACTAAACTGTCTTGACTTATTTTTGAAATATAAAATTGGTTAGACTTGTTTAGTGTGTGTGTGTGTGTGTGTGTGTGTGTGTGTGTGTGTGTGTGTGTGTGTGTGTGTGTGTGTGTTTTTAAGATCCATGTGCTTAAAATTATTGTTGAGAGATGATTTTAAGAGCCTAATTTATTGATTGGATTCTTGGTTAAGTTGCATACTTGATTGCATTCATGTCTGTGTTTTTTTTCTCTTCTCGAAAAACTGTTTTTAAGCAATCTTGACAACTCCTAAACAAATCCTCGACATCTGGCTATCTGTCGAGCTCTTAAGCTGTTTTTTATCACAATCTCAACACCTATCTCGACACCTGGTGGATCGATCGAGAAAGTTTCTAACTTCTCGATAGCTTCTCGATAGTTGGTGGATCGATCGATCTTCTTTTATCCATTCTTGTCTTGTCCCTCGACACATGCTCGACACCTTCATCTTTCGACGGCCAAAATCTTGATACCTCCCTCTACACATGGCTCGACACCTCTATCTATTGAGATTTACTGACCTTCTATATAAATGTTCAGCACGATCCGGTTCTTCATTTCTCTCCATCTCTCTCTCTCTCTCGATACCTCTAGTTTTTCACCTCCCAAAACAGTTTCTCTCACTCCAAACCTCTACCCAAGTGTTTCCCAAGCTTTCTCAAGACTTTCTTCACTTGGTAAGCTTCTAATTTCTTTCATTTACATGCATTTCATGTTTTGCAATCTAGGTTTTGGAATTTTTTTGAAAATTTTGTGGTTTTTCAAAATTGTTGAGGTTTTTGTGAAATTTTTGGAATGGGTTTTGAAATTTTGAAAGACTTCATGCATTGCATTTCATATGCATTATAACTGTATTTTCTTGCATTTAGTTGTGTTTTATACATGTTGATCAGTTTGTGTGCTGGTAGGATTTAATTGGGCTGAGGCCATGATGCAATTTCTCTTGCATGTCACATGTTCATGCATTTCCCACACATACGTACTCTATTTTTCCTACTTGTTATATTTTTGAACTGTGTTGGAGCTTTTTTTATTGTCCCCTTTTCTCCCTCTCTTTCCGTTTACGTTAGTCGTGTCTATGGCACCCAAACGTAAATCTGTTCCATCCCGAAACCCTCTTCGTTCCGGGGCATCCACTTCTACTGATTCTACCCCCTCCTCTTTTCGGTTCCGTGATGAGGATGCCCGAAAGGACTTCTCGGAGAACTTCTCTAAACGAGGTGTTCATTCGGAACGCCGAGTTATTTTTTCGGATTTCTCCGACACTGACCTACCCATTGTCATTTACAGTCGGAGTTCGGAGTCACTATGTGATGTCCCGGTCACATGTCCATCCATGCTTATTCAGGAGTTTTACTCCAACATGCATGGATTTGATTTTTCAGTAACTCTCTTTCATACTCGCGTTCGAGGTACGCACATAACAAAACTACTCCCCCTAACATGTCCTATACTAACTCTTCCCCTAAGTATGACTACTCTCATAACAAAACTACTCCCCTCTTTTTGTCATGAGTGACAAAGGGTAAAAGTGTTAAGTTGACATCTCATCAACAGAGCTAGCATCTCCATCATCATCATCAGAAGCATCATCGTCATCACCATCATCATCACCATCATCATCATCCTCAGCCTCAGACTTAGAAGCCACTGGAGGAGGTGGAAGAGAAGCCTTAGAAGCGAAGCCACCCATGACCGCCTGCCGCCGTGCAATATGGCCGACACGAACGTCTACCTGATACAACTCCGTTGAGAGTGTATCAAGGTGAGCATCCATACGCTGAAGCTGCGCCATGATGTCTCCTAGAGTCACATCGCCCATAGAGGAGGAAGGAATGGATGTGGATGGAGTAGATCGAGATAGAGCCGAACGGGAGGGAGGAGCTGCTGACCCAGTCTGTTGCGACCAAAATTGCGCCTCGCTACATTTAACGGTAGCGGCATCTATGGCACACAAGACAGAGAAATGGTCGGATGAGGGAAAAGGAATGGAAAAATGGCTCAAAATCCGTGTGATAGCTAAAGGGAAAATAAGCTTATCACAGGTAGACGTATCCCTATAGACATCTAGAATGGAACAAATAAAATATGAGGGAAAATCTATAGTGAGATGCTGGACAAGTGACAACAAAAATTGAGCATAAGGCTGTGTGATAGAGTTTTAGTGAGAAAGTAGATGCAAACAAAAGTCATCACCATGTTTAAGAATCTAGGACCTTTAGCAAAAGGCCTACATGATGTGAACTGACGCTCACCCCAGCCAGAAGGGCGCTCACAGAAAGCAGAGAACATCTTGTCTTTGGACACTACCCTCAAACGCTCACTACCAGGGTAGTCAGGATGCTCTACCCTCGGGACATGGAGCACATCAGACACCAACTCCGGTGTGACCACTAAGCGCATACCTCGAACGCGAGTATGAAAGAGAGGTACTGAAAAATCAAATCCATGCATGTTGGAGTAAAACTCCTGAATAAGCACGGATGGACATGTGACTGGGAAGTCACACAGTGACTCCCAACCTCGACTGTAAATGACAGTGGGTAGGTTAATGTTGGAGAAGTCCAACAAAATAACTCGGCGTTCTAAATGACCACCTTGTTTAGAGAAGTTCTCCGAGAAGTCCTTTCGGGCATCCTCATCACGGAATCGAATAGAGGAGGGGGTAGAATCAGTTGAAGTGGATTCCCCGAAATGAAAAGGGTTCTAAGACGGTACAAATTTACGTTTAGGTGCCATAGACACGACTAACATAAACGAAAAGAGAGGGAGAAAAGGAGACAATCAGAAAAGCTCTAGAACAATTCAACAATATAACAAGTAGGAAAAATAGAGTACGTATGCATGGGAAATGCATGAACATGTGACATGCAAGAGAAATTGAACCATGGGCTCAGCCCAATCCAATCCTACCGGCACACAAACTGATCAACATGTATAACACATAACTAAATGCATGAAAATATAGTTATAATGCATATGAAATGCAATGCATGAAGTTTTTAAGATCAAATCTTCAAAACCCATTCCAAAAATTTCAAAAAAACCTCAACAATTTTGAAAAACCCCAAAATTGTTAAAAAAATTCAAAAACCTTGATTTCAAAACATGAAAATACATGTGAATGAAAGAAATTAGAAGCTTACCAAGTGAAGAAAGTCGTGAGAAAGCTTGAAAACATTTAGGTAGAGGTTTGGAGTGAGAGAAACTATTTTGGGAAGTGAGAAACCAGAGGTATCGAGAGAGAGAGATCGAGAGAAATGAAGAACCGAATCGTGCTGAACCTTTATATAAAAGGTCAGTAAATCTCGACAGATAGAGGTGTCGAGAGGTGTCGAGCCATGTGTCGAGGGAGGTATCGAGATTTTGGCCGTCGATAGATGAAGGTGTCTAGAATGTGTCGAGGGCCAAGACAAGAATGGATAAAAGAAGCTCGATCGACCCACCGGTTATCGAGAAGGTATCGAGAAGTCAGAAACTTTCTCAATCGATCCACCAGGTGTCAAGACAAGTGTCGAGATTGCGATAAGAAACAGCTTAAGAGCTCGAAAGATAGCTAGGTGTCGAGGATCTGTCGAGGAGCTGTCGAGATTGCTTAAAAACAGTTTTTCGAGAGGAGAAAAAAAAACACAGACATTAATGCAATCAAGTATGCAACTCAACCAAGAATCCAATCAACAAATTAAGCTCTCAAAATCATCTCTCAACACTAATTTTAAGCACATGGATCTTAAAAACACACACTAAACAAGTCTAACCAATTTTATATTTCAAAAATAAGTCAAGACAGTTCAGTGAGCATACATTAGCATATGTAAAACTTGTGATGGCCAAATCACATTGTACCTGCACAAGTATCAAAAGTAGCAAGGAATTTTACGTGTTGTATGTGAAAAACATCGCAAGATTGTAAATGTGTATGCATGTTATGACAATTTTAGATATGAGAAAATCACTTTAACTCACACACAATCATAACTGTTTGATGGGGACTATCACCTTTGAGGTACATCCTATAACTCCCACATTTCCTAGAAAATATGCTTGCAATCATATTTAAAAGCATTTTTGATCTTTTTACTTTTTAATTTTTCTTTTAAGCAAACCATGCATGGGCATATATAAGAAAAAAAAAGAAATACTCAATGATGCTAAGCTTTTAACATTGCACTTTTGCTATACCGAAGCATACAGATGTCATTGACATTGTACTTTTGCTATGCTGAAGCATACAAATGTCATTTCCTGATTGGCGGGTAATAGTGGTGAGCTGGTTATTTATGACTTTCTCTTAGGATTTTCTAGTCCTACCCATCAAAAAGAGTGATATGAGTGTTAAGTACAAGAGATCACTTAACCTTACTCATCACAAACACGAGCGACAAAGCTCACTTGCTTAGTTGTGCATAAAGATGCTCATTTACGCTACAAATGATACAAAGTTTAGAAAACTTTATTTCAATGGCCATTCAAGGTACACAAGTACCAATGTACACAAAACACACACTGTTTTTGTATTTTTCTAATTTTTTAAAATTAAAAAAAAAAAGCAAAACTGAAAAATAAACAAACAAAAACATGTTAAGCAAAGCAAAGCAACAAAACTAGATACAAAAGCATGAGGGGGAAGAAAAAAAGAAGAAGATCACACCATGAAGATAACACCAATGTTTTTATGAAGGAATTCAAAATATTTGCTGTTAAAAGGTTTAGTGAAAAGGTCAACCTTTTGATCATCAGTGTGAATAAACTCAAGAGTAAGTATGCCATCTTCGACAAGCTCCCGAATGAGGTGATGTCAAATCTCTATGTGTTTAGTTCTAGAATGTTGAACCGGATTCTTAGAGATGTTAATGGCACTGGTATTATCACAATAGATGGTGAGATGCTCTTGATAAATACCATAATCATAGAGAAGTTTTTGGATCCATAAGAGTTGGGTACAACAGCTACCGGTAGCAATGTACTCAGCTTCTGCAGTGGATAATGAGATGGAATTTTGCTTTTTGCTCATCCAGGAGACAAGATTATTTCTCACATAAAAACAACCCCCCGAAGTACTCTTTCTATCATTAGCATTCCCAGCCCAATTAGCGTCAGAGTACCCAGCTAAGACATCATTCGTGTCCTTGCTGTACCACACACCAAACTCAGCAGTGGTTTTGACATACTTTATAATTCTTTTTAAAGTAGTCATATGAGACTCTTTGGGATTAGCTTGATATCTAGCACACACTCCAACACTGAGACTAATGTCGGGTCTACTAGCAGTAAGGTAAAGAAGACTACCTATCATGCTTCTATATAGAGGTGAGTCTACACTTTTACCTAACTAGTCAACAGTGAGTTTGACATTTGGGCTCATAGGGGTTTTGACAGGACTAGCAGAATCTAAACCAAACTTTTTCACAAGATTCTTAGCATATTTAGATTGAGATAGGAATATACCTGAATCTTGTTGACTATTCTGCAATCCAAGGAAGTGAGTCAGCTCTCCAATCATGCTCATCTCGAACTCAGCCTGCATGAGTTTTGAGATGCCATGAGCAAGTTCATCCTTGGTTGACCTAAAGATGATGTCATCAACATAGACTTGAGCAACTATCAGTTCGCCACTTTCCCTTTCTATGAAGAAATTCTGATCAGCCTTTCCTCGTGTGAATCCATGTGACACCAAGCATTGTGTGAGCAGATCATACCAAGCTCTAGGTGCTTGCTTCAACTCATAAAGTGCTTTCTTGAGTTACAACACATGATCCTGAAAGTATGGATCAATGAAACCTTTTGGTTGAGGCACATAGACATCTTCCTTAAGTAGCCCGTTCAAGAAGGCAGTCTTTACATCCATCTGCTAAAGCTTGAACTTTAGATGACATGCTAAGGCAAGAAGAATTCTTATGGACTCCATACGGGCAACTGCGGCAAATGTTTCATCATAATCTACTCCTTCCATTTATGAGTATCCTTGAGCCATAAGCTGAGCCTTGTTGCAGATCACATTGCCCTCCTCATCAGTCTTATTGCGGAATATCCACTTTGTACCGATAATGTGCTCACCTCTGGTCTAGGTACTAAAGTCCAGATATCACGCCTCTGAAATTGAAGTAGTTCATCATGCATTGCTTCGACCCAACTTTCATCCTGAAGAGCTTCCTCAACTTTAGTGGGTTCAACTTGTGACAAGTAACAAGAATAAGATACAAAGTTAGCAACACATTTATCAACCGTACATTTCCTTTATGTAAGTTCATTCATGCTTCCCACAATAACTTCTGGAGGATGGTTTAGCTTAATCTTGGATGAAGGTCCTTTCTCTTCATTGGAGTCAGAATCTAGTGAAGTGGGTATATTTGCAGGATCTTCCACAACACTAGGAGTATTTTGAGTACTTGGAGATCTAGGTTCTTGTTCAATAATTTCTTGAACTTCCTTAGATTCAGGAGGAAGAATTTCTTTAGGGAGTTCCTCAATACCTTTCTCAGAACTAGAATCTACAGACTCATCAATAACAACATTCACTGTCTCCATTACCTTCATAGTTCTTTTGTTGTATACACGATAAGCCTTGCTTGTAGAGGAGTAACCCAAAAATATTCCTTCATCGCTTTGGGAATCAAACTTTCTCACATTCTCTCTATCCTTCAGAATGAAACAAGTACTTCCAATGATTTTGAAATACTTCACATTCGGCTTCCTTCCTTTCTATAACTCATATGGAGTCTTCTTGGTAACGGGTTGGAAATACACCCTATTAACCGTATGACATGTAGTGTTAACAACTTCTCCCCACAAGTTTCTAGTCACATTTTTACTATGCAACATGGCTCTGGCCATCTCCTGAATGACCCTGTTCTTTCTTTCTACCACACCATTCTGCTAAGGGGTGATAGGAGCAGAGAATTCTTGGGATATTCCAAATCTTGTACAAAAGGACTCAATGTATGAGTTCTCAAATTCTTTACCATGGTCACTTTGAATTCGATCAAATTTTAAGCTCTTTTCATTCTGCAGTCTTGTGCATAAAGCTTCAATGTGCTCAGGAGCATCAGACTTGGATTGTAAAAGAATGACCCAAGTGTACCTAGTGAAGTCGTCTACCACAACTATGATATATCTCTTACCACCAAGAGACTCAGTTCTAGTTGGACCTATAACATCCAAATGTAGGAGCTCCAACGGTCTAGATGTGGCTGATGTCTAAGTGCCTAGATGCATAGCTTTCGTCTGTTTCCCAAGCTAACATGGTCCACACACCACATTGCTTATTCTACTAAGCTTTGGCATCCCTAGAACTGATTCATGTTTGGATACAATGGAAAGATGTTTGTATCTAGCATGTCCCATTCGTTGATGCCACAGATCTTCATTAGGCAACCGAATGCTATTACACACAATATCAGCATCAGGGACCAATCTATAACTGTTGTCTAGAGTGTGAACACCACTTATGAGTTTATTTCCAGACTCATTCATGACAAAACACTTTCCCTTGGAAAATAACACAATGAATTCTTGATCACATATCTGACTTATACTCAATAGGTTCACCCTCAGACCTTCTACATATAGAACATTTGCAATGCCTAGCAGTCCAAGTAGAGAGATAATTCCCTTCCCTTTAATTTGTGACTTGCTCCCATCACCAAAAGTAACATTGCCACCTTTCTTAAGCTCAAAAACTTTGAAGAAAGATCGGTCTCCAGTCATGTGTCTTGAGCAACCACTATCAAGGTACCACAAGCATGTGTCCATAACTTTAAATGCGGACTTCATCATAAAACACACTTCGTGCTTAGATGACAGATCAGTGGGAATGGTGCTTTCTCTCATCTGTCTTTTCCGAGCTAAGCCTTTAATTTTTGCTCTTCTCAGAAGAACTCCTTTGCACATTTTCATTCTGAGGCAGTTTAGTTATCTCTTAGTCCAACTAAGATCTTTTCCAATAGTCATGATAAGAGAGTTCAAATAACTTTTAGACTTGTATTTTCTAAAACACTCAACCAAATAGAGATTAGAAAAACAAGATGTATTTGAAATCAAGATCTCTTCAAGCCGGTTGCAGCCATGACAACAGGGGTCAATGGATCAACACAACAAGGATTAACCTAATCAGAGTGTGCCTACTCTGATACCATTTGATAGGCCAAAACACGTATTGACCCCTTATGATGAATTAACCAATTAATTAGCCAAGTGAATTAATTAGGTTCAATTACATACAACAAGCATGGTAGCACAAACAAATCACCAATTAACTAGAGTATGCAGTGGAAAATAAATTGACACGATGATTTGTTTACAAATGGAGAAAACCTACACAGCAAAAAACCCCACCGGATGATTTTAAGGTCACCACTCCCAAAAGTCCACTATTATCACAACAAGCGGTTACAAGTAAAAGAATCCCAGTACCTTATACCAACTTACAGTTGAACTCTTACCCCAATACACAATTAGACTTGTTTAGTAGTGACAATTTCTCCTTTTGATTGATGTCAAAAGCCCCCAGTATTGTGCCCTACTTTGCAATCCTCCCCGTGTAGTCAGCATTCCGAAGTAGAGATCTAAGTGGGAGTTGGGTCAAGACAACAACTGTATGCGATTGGAATTAATGGGGGAGCTTACATATAGCATGCACCACTACTAGAATGGCTTTCTCCAGTGGTAGGTAACAGACCTCGGCCTCATGAAACGACTTGCTCACATAATAGACTGGTCTCTATATACCACTATCAACCCGTATCAATACTAAGCTAATCGCATGGGAGGCCACTACAATGTAGGTAAACAAGACTTCATCCACCTCGAGTTTGGACATGATTGGTGGTCGAGAAAGATACTCTTTCAACTGCTGGAAAGCCAAGACATACTCCTCTATCCATTCAAATCCCCTCTACTTATTTAACAACTGAAAGAAAGGCCTACACCTATCTGCTGACCAAGATATAAATCGGTTTAGAGCAGCAATCATTCCTGTTAACTTTTGGACCTCTTTGGGGTTCTAAGGTGGCTGTAAATTATTGATTGTCTTAATCTAGTCAGGGTTGACTTCAATTCCTCGGTGTGTGACCATGTAGCCCAAAAACTTTCCTGTTCTGACACCAAAAGAACACTTGGAAGCGTTAAGTTGCAACTTTTGTCTCCTTAAGATCTCAAAGATATTCCCAAGGTCATTAACGTGCTCAGATTCCAACTTGCTCTTGACCACCATGTCATCTATATAGGCCTCAATATTTTTCCCTAACTGTGGCTCAAACATCCTGGTCATCATCCTCTGGTAGGTAGCCCTTGCATTCTTCAGACCAAAGGGCATCACCTTGTAATGATAATTCCCGATAGGAGTAACAAAGGCTATTCTTTCTTAATTTTCCAAGGCTAAGGGTTTCTAATGGTACCCTTGAAAGGCATCCAAAAAGCTCATTCGAGGATGGCCTATAGTTGCGTTCACTAACTGATCAATTCGAGGTAAGGGGAAGGGATCCTTTGGGTAGGCTTTGTTTAAGTCCGTGAAATCTACACATACCTGCCACTTTCCATTCTTCTTCTTCTTCACAACCACAGTATTGGCCAACCACTCAGGGTAGAACACTTCTTTAGCCCCGGCCTACTTAAGCTTTGTCACCTCATCCTTGATAGCATCAGAATGATCTTTAGATGAGCACCGAGGTGGTTGCTTCTTAGGGTAACAGTTGGATTGATGTTTAAATGATGGCAGATAAAGCTCGGATCCATCCCTGGAGCCTCGTAAGCATTCCAAGCGAACACATCAACGTTCCTCTTGAGAAACCCTACTAGCTCTTCCTTCTCCTGTGGCAGTAGCTGAACCCCAAACTGAAAAAACCTTTCTAGATCATCACTTATGGAAAATTTGCCTAAATCCTCACATTTCGCATCCTTGGCTGAGCCGTGGTCAGGTAACACTGGAGACTTTAACTACTAGAAGCCCCCTCAGCAGAGGCCGAGGACTCAGCTGCAAGCCGATGCATAATTGCTACCACAAGGTATTGCCTAGCCATGTTCTAGCTCCCCACAAGCTCCTCAATCCGATCCCCTGATGGATACTTCACTTTCAAATGCAGAGTTGAAGAAATGGCCCCCAAGACATGAAGCCAGGGTCTGGCCACAATTGGCGTGTAGGGAGAATATACTTCCACCATAATGAAGTCCACTTCTACCACCTTTGAACCAGCCTGCACGGGTAACCTAATATGGCCCCCTGGTATGACATCCTTCCCATCGAAACTTACCAAAGGTGAATCATAGGCTGTTAGATCCTCTAGCTTTAGGTTCAAACCTCTGTATAAGTCAGGGTACATAATCTCTGCACCACTGCCTTGGTCTACTATCACCCTCTTCACATCATACCCTCCTATTCTGAGGGTGACCACTAAAGCATCATCGTTCGGTTGGATGGTTCCCCTCTTATCTTCGTCTGAAAAACTCAGCGCTAGTCGGATCTCCACTCTAGCCCTCTTCAGCTCAAAGCTAGAGTCCTCGGACAGTGGTCGAGCTATAGTCATTACCCTAGAAGGACTAGAACTAGTTCTCCCAGGTGCAGCAAAGATGACATTAATTATGCCTAACAGGGGCTTTAAAGAAGTGTTCCCCTGAGTCCTTGGCCTTGATTGGTCTCCTTGCCCATTAGGCTGATGCAAAAATTGCTTCAGTTTGCCATCTCGAACCAACTGCTCCAAATGATTCCACAAGGTTCTACAGTCTTCAATGGTATGCCCCAACTCCTAGTGATACTAGCAATGAAGACTCTGATTACGCGTTGAGGGGTCCCCGCTCATTTTATTTGGCCATTTGAAGTATGACTGATTCTTAACCTTCTCCAAGACCTGATGCACTAGTTCTCGAAACACAGTGTTAACCTGAGTAGCTATAGGACCAAATTGTCTACTAAAATCCCTTCGTGGTCTATTGTTGTTATAGCGGTCCGACCTGAAATCTCTCCTCTCCTGAAGGATAACCTTACCTTGCTATTGATCCTCCTCATCCTTCTTATACTTATCAATCTGATCCATTAGCTAGCGTACACTGGTAACAAGTTTCCCAGTCAAAGACCTCCTTAAGCCATGCTCGGCAGGTAGGCCGACCTTGAAAGTCCTGATGGCTATGTCGTCAAAGTCAAAATTTTTCTCATTGAACATCTCCCAGTATCTGTCCGAATACGTTTTCAAGGTTTCACCTTCTCTCATGGACAGGGGCAGTAAGGAATCTAACGGCCGAGGAACCTTGCTACAGGTTATAAAGTGAGAGCCAAATGCCTAAGTGAGCTCCTAAAGGAATCAATGGAACCTGCTCCGAGGCCATCAAGCCACCTCATCCCCACAGGCCCCAAGCTGGATGGGAATACCTTGCACATCTAAGCCTCGTTCTTGGAGTGTACAGCCATTCTCTGATTGAAGCAGCTAACATGCTCCACAGGGTCTATTCGACCATTATACATGGTGAACGTGGACTGAATGAACCGCCAAGGTAGTCTCCCAACTTCAATTTTGCGCGTGAAAGGTGACTTGGAAATTTAGTGGAGTGCCCTACTCATAGCATCACTCCCCAAGCCTCTTAAAGATTAATTTATGTTCCTGTACTCATCATGGTAGTCTTCTTCATATGAGAAAACTTCGCTAAGAGGGGTCCTAGATCTACGCCTATAGCTACTATCCACTCTACCCTCAGAAGAGAAGTTAGAATTGGAAGGTGCTTGCCTTCGCTGCTCGTGGCGTAAGCTTCTCTTCAAATGATCCATCTCTAGCTGTATGACTCTGGTATCTTTTTTTTGGGAAGGGTGACTTCCATTCCCGGATTGGTTATTGCTCGTGTGGGTGGTAAGAACACTTCCCTCACGGTCTCCTCTCTACTCAAGGTTGAGGAAGGGATCCTGACGTTGGGATCCCCTTGACTCTGCCTGGTGTGGCCTTGAACCTACCACAGTCAAATGTTAGATTTAATAAAACACCAGTAATTCCCACAGATGGCGCCAATTGTAAGGACACAATTTGGTTTCCTAGCCCACAAGATGGATAGACTTAGGCCCAAAAAGTCCAAAACTGTAGAGAGTGGGTTGGAAAACTAGGCCTTAACGAGTTTGAGCAATAAGAATAATAGATTCAGGTGACAAGAGAAGGAAAATAAAATGATTTGACTGGATAAAATCGTCCTCGGCATAGTCCAAGGAGGTTAGGTCATATATATTTCTTTAAAGTTTGATTACAGAGTCTATTCTTAATGGCTACAGTGTTTCTTTCCTTTGTGTCTCGATCCCCTTCTCTTTGGGTCTCTCCTTTATTTTATACTCTCCTCTCCTTTCCTATTTGGCCTCCACGTGAAGGCTTGATGGCTGGTGCTGATACTTGTCCCATCAACAACTTCAGAGCATTTAATGTGATGGTAGCAGCTTTTTTCCTTTGATATTTTAGAACTCTTTTTTGCTATACATTTCTGCAATACATATCCGTTCCAACAGAGCTCTTTGAAGTGTTCCCCTGAATGGCAGACCACCAAACTGGACCTCGGCTTTGGTTATCTGAGGTGACGCTCATTCTCGGCATTACCTCTTAGGTCATTATGCCCAAAACTAACTTTTTTATCTACTAACACAAACTCCCTTGATAGAGTTTACAAATCCTCAGACGACTCTAGTCCTCGGCTTGGGCTTTAGGCCCAACATGTACAAGGATACTGAACTGTTGGGCCCAATGCTCTTACAGATAATAGCAATGTTTTTTTTTTTTTTTTAATACTCTTAACTCAACGTGACAAATTGGGTTTATTTTTGATAGAATTAAATGTGCATAAAAAAATATGAGATAGAAATAGAAAAGAAAGATTTTATAAGTAGACTAAAATTTAGGATTTTAAAACTAAATAAGTTTACTTAGATAAGTGAAAAAGAGTAGTGGATAATTGGATATTCTTTTAACTACATGAGATAATCTCATAAAAATAAATAAATAAATAAATAAATAAAAATTAAATTGGATTATGGTGTGAGGATAAAGGTTTTTTTTTTTTCTATTTTTTAAAAATAGTAGTATAGAAAAACCTATGGAAATTTTTTTTTCTTTTTTTTAATAAGACTTGCAGCAATTTCATTTGGAAATTAGGGCAAAAAAAGAAATTTTATTTTTATTAAAATATAGGAGTTTTTAAAATCAGTACTTATATATTTTTAACCCCATTATTTAAGCTTTACAAACTAGTAAATTTGAGGGTATTTTGAGCATTAAAATTGAGCATCCCAAACAGGGAAAACCCCTTGAGATTCTTGTGAACTTTTTCTTGACTGTATTTCTTTAAAAGTCTAACTAAATTCAATTTAGAATTTCTTCTATATCTTTTTAGATCATAGATAATATTTGACTAAATTAGATCCATCAATCCAAATTCCTATATAAGTCTATCTTTACTTAATTTATTTTTCCTTCAAAAAAAAAAAGTTGAAATTTGGAATATTTTCATTAAGGAATTGATATTTTGGTTTAATTTTGTTGTCCAATGTTTTAATTATTAATTTTTTTTATTTTTTCATGTCTAATATTAAAATATTTGTTCTTAAAGGCTAAAGCACAATATAATTATAGACATTACTCAAGTTGTAAAAGTTAGGGTGTTAACTACTTGAATAAAATCAATACTAAAATAGATTATTTCATGAAAATTGTCTTCGTGACTCATCTCGCAACTCGCCTAGTCGTGAAATGCCCAGAAAAAACTTTTTAAAGGGCTTTTCGTGGGAAACCTGTTTTAAACCTCTCTCATCCTTTCTAAAATCTCTCTTTCAATATTTTTACATTAAAACCCAATCAATTTGAATGATTTTTCATTCCATTAACATCTCTAAGGTATTGCTAAACTCTTTTCATTGTTTTTGGATCTTTAGATTATGTTTTGGAGAGATTTTGTGCTCCTGATTGGGATTTTCATCATAGAAGTTGAGAACACTTAATTTTTGTCAAATTTTTGTATGGGATTTGTTTCTTTTGTTGATTTGCTTTGGATGTTGGCCCCTTGTGGCAAAAAGAACATGTATTAAGGGTGGATTTCAATGATGTTCGTGCATTGTTTCACATTGTTGTTAATAGTGTGCATGCTAAGTGTTTGATAAAATGCCTCTTAGGCATTTTCTCACATGTTTGGACTCTGATGAGTACCAAAATTTGGGGTTTCTCATGTTTCCTCATTATGAACATTTTTGGTTTATTGGTTGTGTATTTAACACACCTTGTCCCACTTGTGCATTTTTCATGCTTTAGTCATGCATTGCACGTAGCCACCTCTTGCACACACTTTTGCTACCTTTGTCATGCATTGGTCTATACCTTATTTCTTCATCCTAGCATGTCATGTTTACCTTATGCTTTGTAGCATTTTGTTTTGTCTTTTGTTTGAGCTTCATTTCTCATTCATCTTGCACCCTTCATGCATTATTCTCCTTGTTCATACTTTCATCACTTGCCCTCATTTCCTCTTAACCCTTTGTCTATTCGTGTCAAAAAGGGGGAGAGTATACTCTAGAGTAGTATACTTGAGAGTTTTGTCATTTCTATATGACTCTTGTGCACATTCTTCGGGAGAAAAATTCTATTTCTCATGCACATTTTAGGGAGAGAGTTTTTCCATAGGGGAGATGCATATACTAAAGGGGAGAAGACATTGTGTTAATAAGAAAACTCAGTTTTGTTTTTTTTCTTGTTTGCTTTATGGTGCTTTGAATTATGTTTAGTATCTATGCTTTGTTGTTCTCATTGCATCATGTTTATGTGTTGGACAAGCATACATCCTTATGCTATTGTGCTTCATTGAATGCATGTTCGAATGATCATTTGCTTTGCTATGTGATCATTGTAGTCAGTTCTATATGACTGTTTTGGTGTATGATCAAGTTGCTCACATGTTTCACATCATGTTTACTTGATCGCAATTTACTTGTTACATTATACTTGTCCTTTTATTACTTGCTTTACCTTGAGGGTCTAATGTGTTTTGTGCAAGTGTTTCAGGTTACATGTATATATGTTCTAAGTTCATCACAGCATCTAGATTTAGGTGTGAGTGAGTTTTGCCACTATTCCCAAACTCACGTTTAATTCTAAAGTCTGTTTTAGGGTGTTTTTTCATGGAATAGCCAAAGGGGGAGATTGTTAAGTTATGATTTTTATCATATCATTAGTATTGACTTATTCCATGACAAAAAGCGTTGTAATTGCATAAATTTATTTCTTTATATTTTTGTAGGATTTATTTGAAATGGGTTAGTATTAAGTGGTAGAGATTTGATCAAGACAGATAAAAGTCACATGAGAAGCACATGCTAGAAGCTGAAAAGTCAAGTGCCAACTGTGGAAGTTGAAGAGTCATGTGCTAGCTATACCAGCTATTTTTGCGACTCAGTCAACCCACGAGTGACCCGTGAATTTCACTGGTTAGAGGATTTTTGAGTGTGACCTATTTGCCCATCATTTATACTATATATACCCTAATTACCCACAGAAATCGTAAGGAGCCTATTGAGAGAAAAACCCTAAGAGAGGTTTCTACAACACACCCACCTTATGAGAGAGAGAGAGCTACTCATTCTTAGAGAGAAATTTTTGTAATATCTACTCATTCTCTCTCCCATTGATATACCCATTGAGAGGAGATTTGTACCCAAACACAACCCACACCCATTTAGAGTGTTAGGAGTGTTTTTGGAGCTTAGGAAGTATTGGAAGATGCCAAGGATGGCAGATGCAATATGGAGCTTATTGCGGGATTCAAAAAGTTAGAGAAGACATGGTTAGGCTTAACTTTGTTGGAGTAAGAAGCTTGGAGGGCTTAGGTGCATCGGGTAGATTAGACTTGGAGGGTCTATTACTATTCATGTATTCCTCTTTGATAATAGGTGCCGGTGTTATCCTTGTATTTGCATCTCTCTAACACTTACTTTTTAACCACTAATTGCTGCTGTGTTTGTGATAAATTATGTGTTAAAGTATTTTGCTAAATTGGGTATTTCTTATATTTTATATTCCCCACATATATTGTTTGAATATAAGCTTGCATTGGTAATTTTGTAATTGAGGTTCTAAACATTCATTAGTGTTTTACACACTAAGTGAACTTCAAAATACAATCTTAAAAAGAAAATATAATTGAAGTTGATCTGTGTGTGTGTGTGTGTGTGTGTGTGACTGAAGAGTTATAACTATGTTTCCACTGGAATGTGCCACTGTGGCATATTCTGGAAGGGATATTGCTTCCGGGTTTGAAGAAGCACCTTCATGCATTTCAAAAGGTTGTTCTGCGAACCTTGTGATCTGAGGATAGTTCTGGATAGAAGTTTTTCCTTTGTCCATCTTCCACTGACTAGTGGGTTTGTGAAATTTTTACTGGGATTAGCAAAAACTTCGAGTTTGAAGCTGTAGCTTTAATTGACTCAGGTGCTGATCTCAATTGTATCCAGGAAGGAATTATTCCTTCTAAGTATTTTAGGAAAACCAGGGAAAGATTGACATCTGCAAGTGGAGGCCAAATGCAGATCAAATACAAGATCCCAAAAGCACATGTTTGCCAAAATGACACATGCTTCAAAACCACATTTCTCCTAGTCAAAAATATGACAAATAAGGTCATCCTAGGAAATCCGTTTATGTGTCATCTATACCCCTTTGTAACAAATAGTGAAGGAATCACTACCACCCTTTTGGCCATCCAGTTAAGTTTAAGTTTCTTAGGAACCCTGAACCGAGAGATATTAGTATCCTCCAGGATGTCTCTGTCTCCAAGACCCTTAACCTTATTAGTGCCAAGACCAAACAACACAAATATTTAGAAGAAGATCTCAGATACAAAAAAGTCGAAGAAAGACTTGCTTGCAAAGTCACCCAAGAAAAAATCAGAGAGTTTGAAGAAAAACTCAAGCAGGAAGTCTGCTCTGATTTACCAACAGCCTTTTGGTATAGAAAGAGACAGGAGGTAGCTCTCCCATATACCAAAGATTTTAATGAAAAGGATATCCCAACTAAAGCTCGACCCATCCAAATGAACCAGGAACTTATGGATGTTTGTAAAACCGAGATAGAAGATCTCCTTAGGAAAGGAATCATCAGAAGCTCTAGGTCACCATGGTCTTGTCCAGCCTTTTATGTCCAGAAAAATGTTGAGATAGAAAGAGGTGTTCCCAGATTAGTTATCAATTACAAGCCCCTTAACAAAGTCTTAGAATGGGTAAGATACCCAATTCCCAACAAGAAAGACTTAGTCAATAGGCTTAGTAAAGCAGTGATTTTTAGCAAGTTTGATATGAAGAGTGGTTTTTGGCAGATACAAATCAAAGGGTCTGATAGATACAAGACAGCCTTTACCACACCCTTTGGCCTCAAGAATGCACCTTCTGAGTTTCAAAATATCATGAATGAGATTTTCAATCCATTCTCCAGCCATGCTATTGTGTACATTGATGATGTACTTATCTTTTCAGAATCAATAAAGAAACATTGGAAGCACTTGCGTGTTTTCCTTCAAACCATTAAGCACAATGGTCTTGTAGTTTCAGCCCCCAAGATCAAACTTTTCCAAACTAGTGTCTGATTCTTATGATTTGATATATGACATGGTGTCATCAAACCAATTGCTCGTGCCATTCAGTTTGCAGATAAGTTTCTAGATGAAATCCTAGATAAAACCTAGTTTCAGAGATTTCTAGGATCTCTCAATTATATCTCAGAAGTCTATCAAAATCTCAGGCAGCAATGCAAACCACTTTTTGATAGACTTCAAACCAATCCACCTCCTTGGACTCCTTCCCATTCCCTAGTTGTCCAAAACATTAAGAAATATGTCAAGACACTCCCTTGTTTAGAAATTCCCTCAGCCAATTCCTTCAAGATCGCCCAGACAGATGCCTCTGACATAGGTTATGGTGGCATCCTCCTCCAGCGAGTTAGTCCTAATTCTCCGGAACAGATAGTCTGTTTCCATTCAGGAATTTGGACTTCCACCCAGTTAAATTATAGTACTATTAAAAAGGAAATTTTATCTATAGTATTATGCATTTCAAAATTTCAAAGTGATCTTTTGAATCAAAAGTTTTTAATAAGGATTGATTGTAAATCTGTAAAACATGTTTTAGAAAAAGATGTTCAAAATATTGCATCAAAACAGATTTTTGCACGATGGCAAGCCATCCTTTCAGTATTTGACTTTGACATAGAATTCATAAAAGGAACTCAGAACAGTATCCCTGATTTCCTTACCCATGAATTTTTGCAGAGTCCAAACCAAAATGTCGGGAAATAAACCTACACAAAACCAGCCCCCAAAGTTGGCTAAACAGTAAACCACAGGTAGTACTAGTCAGGCAAAGAACCCTCGCCAGTTAGTTCTAGCCTCCCCAGTATCAGTTGCCAATCGTTATGTGGTGTCTACCATTCCAAGACCCAATTACGAAAGGCCAGTCCAACCCAGTTATAGTTCAGCTTTAGCCTCCCCAGCTCCCAAACAAATCACCCCATATACAGTTGATGACCCCTTTGGCCCTATACAGTCCCAAAGATCATCCTAGCCCTTATCTAGGAGGAATAGGTCTCCTTATTTTAAGAAGCCTTTTGTTCAGCATATCTCTTACGTTGAACCCCATATTGTTCATGTAAAAGATCCCCTAGCCTTAGCCATGGAAGTCCTCCTAGATGGGTGGCATTTCATTCCAAAACACCCAGAGAAAAACATCAAGTACTACAAGCATATCCTTATCCAGGAAGGGTCTGCCAAGATAAAAGACATCATGAACAAAGGGGACCCCTCAGTCGTCCGCTACCACAAATTCATAATCACAGGTTTTGTCAGCAGCAAGGATTGGGTACAGCATCCCTCTTTGCTAAGAACTCTCAATGGTCTCAAAACTTTCACAGGATCAGATATCCATTATAGCTAGTACGACTACATCGATGCATTTGAAAAGGTCCTTTTCTTCCAGAACTAGAAATTCGACCATTCTTGGTTTATAATGTTTGACAAGAAATTCCATAACCAAATCCCTTCATGGTTCCTCAAGTGGTGGGAAATGTTTGGACCAGTTCCCCAGATTTGGCCTGGACCTGTTCAAGATTGCCTCAGGTACTTCAGTACAAGACACTAGTTTACAAACCATAATTCCTAGTTCCCAGTTATCCTGCACATGACATCCAGGTACAGGATTCATTGGATTAGTATGTGGAATTATGCAATTCATGAAAACTTATTAGATAGAGAATTCTCCGTTAAGTGGTGGGATAGCCTTGACATTGATCCAATCATCAATCAAATTCATAAGGATTATCCACCACCAGTACAGAGGAATATTTCTCTAGTTTCAAGGTCCCAATCCAGCCTAGACTCCGTTCAGGTAGCCGGAAAATCTAGCAAAGAATTAAAGGATCTTGCTCAGCTATTACTCCTCTAGTCTGAAGAACTTCAGTCATAAGAAAAAGGTTCTCCTGCATCTTCTGAAGCATCAGCTAATTTTGATCCTTTGATCCTCTATTCCAGGACTCTCAAGACCCAAATGATGCTTACAGATTAGAAGATGATTAAGAGTACAAAGAGACTATTCTGGATAGCACCAGTCACTATTTAGAATAGTATCTCCAGACAGTTCACTGTTTATCTATAGCACCAGTCACTATTGATGAACAGTATCCTACACCCAACCGACAGAAAAAGACAAGGGACAGAACACTATTCATGAACAGTAATAGTCACTATTCATGACAGTACCCGACATAATTATTCAGAATCACTATTGCTTTCGGTAGAAAAGATTTTCACCCCAATAAAAGCAATTTACTCTCCATATTTTCAGCAATCTCCTGAAGAATCCAAGGCTCTCATCCTCCTATAAGTATCAACTCTTATTCCAGTTGAAGGCAGGCTTCGAAAATAGGTTCTAAAAATAATAGAAACCAATTTTAGGAAAGAACCCTCCCTTCTCTTTACTTGAAAACAGATGGCAATAGGTTATATTTGTATTTCCCCAATCGGTCTTACATTTATAACCAGATGGCTTCAGTCGGCCTCAAGTTTGTAATCAAATAGCCCCAGTCGGTGTCTAACCGTTCTGCTTGTAACTTGCCCCCTTTTTGGTATCAAAGCCAAGTTTGGCCAATCGAGTTTGTAAGTTACTTTATTATTTTCTCAATCAAGTTGGCCGGTTATACCACCTTAGTTATCAAAATTATTTTCAATATTTGCATACATTAATTTTAATGTCATTATTTTCTCACTATATTCCAATTCATTATTTCTGTTTTGTGATTTCTTTCTACCAGCTTATCTGTTACTCCAGTTATTTCTCTTCTTTCTAAGCTTTATCTTGTTTTATCTGCTCATTTTAACTCAGCATTTCTCCCAATAATCTACTTCTTCTTATCTCTGTGTTTAGCCCCAAAATCTGTTGCAGATGTAGACTGCTTATGAGATGTGTAAGACCTATATCAATGTTGTCCTATAGCCCAGTTAGACCTTTGTATCCTTGGTTCGCCGTCCAGCCGTTTAGCCGAAGAGAGGTGTTGAGGCGTTTTCAGGCGTTTTAGGAGAAAAAGGTAGTTGGAGGCTATACTATGCATTGAGAAGGCACCTTGTCTCTGGTTAAAAACCCCTGTTGTCAGATCTAAGGTTAGATCCAGTCATTTGGAGTTGGAAGTAATTAGGATTAAATTGTGTTAAAATCCCCAGATAGCCAAGATGATGAATAGATTGTTTAGAAGCAACTCTACCAGCAGTCTAGCCAATAGATCCACATCACTCCTAGAAATTCCACAAGAAACTGGAATTATCAATAGTGAAGAATATGAGTTGACAGATGTAGACCTTAAGTTAGGAGAATGGAACCTCCTTCAGGTACCCATAAAAGAATACTATAAGTCTTCATGGAACGTGAAAACGGCTTTCATGACAGATTTCCATATTAGGACTTTAGTAAAAGTTTATGGAATATGTTGGGAAAATACATGTTCATATCACATACAAAACATACGCAGCGAAAAATTAACAGATCTACTCCATTCGCAATTGATAACATGCATTATGAACATTTCAGAATTTAAGAACAAGAAAGCGTACCTTGGTGCGGTGAAATTCAAAACCAAAGATCAGAAGTTCTTGGGAAGACTTTTAATCTTCACTCCAATTCCACTTAATGCCCAAGATGTGTGGTCTCTCAATCAGTTTCCAAGGAGAGAACAAGGGAGTGTCCAACACTCACATTCAAACCATTTCATTCCTTGTGTAATCTTGATGAAAAACACTTATCAAAAGACTTATCAAAAGAACTTCTTGAAATTCTGTATGGTTCTCTCCTTATATACAATTGATTATCTAATTGGGCTAGCCTTTTAGGCCATACTAATTGGGCTTTAGTGTGTGGCTTGGAGTGGAACCAAAAGGGAACAAATAAGACTCTAGCTCCAATGGGCCTTAGGCTTTTCTGTCAACTCTTGACAAGTCCAAAGTTACTATTAATTATATTCAATACCACTATATAAATATAATTACACTCTAGGCCTTATTAATAAATTATATCCCAAGACTTTATTATACATGCAACCTCTTCATTAAAATATTCGTAATAATACAAAGTCATGAATATAGACCGCCACTTTGAAGATTACTACATCTTAATCCTTGAGTACCCGGTTTAACCCTTTATGTTATTCATCATATATTTATGAAATCCAATTCCATAAATATATATATATATATATTTTAGTAACTCCTTACTAAAATGGTTGGGCCCAGCACTCTGAATAATCAATCCCATTAAATTTATCTCAATGGAATATTTTATATCTCTGTTAAGAGATTATGAATTTTATCTTGAGAATATATGTTCTATCAACACTAAATGTGGCTGCCCAACATATTGAGGTTTTGACCGTAACTTATAGATCTCACTCCTGATATATCAAAGCAACCTACATCTCATGATCAAGTCCATTATTCTCTCAGGATTTAAAGTTGATGTAAATAGAAGTCGTGAGATTTATTATTCATTTGACAGTCGTTAGGAGAATAATAAATCTCACAGCGGTCCAGTTCAATATGTCTTAACTCTTAAAACATATCAACATACCAACTAGAAATCTCCATTTCCATAATCAAGACAAATCATCTTAGTTGATATGTTATAGTCTTCGCAGATAAAACACCCAATTTCATCACCGACTATGAACTACACTTCTGAGTTTACAAAGAACTTGTGATTTATATCTTTTGTGACTAAATCACATAAATCACATATTATGCATCTCATGGACTAAGACAATGTCCCATTAGTTCATTTATAAATAGTCTCATATAATTAAACAATTTAATTATTTATGACATGCCAATAAATTGGATTTTAGGGCATAAACCCCAACAGAATAAATAAGGAGTATGAGACATGCTACTTGTTTAACCCAGTGACCATAAAAGCCCATAAGAAGACAGGTCAAAACTTCTTACATATAGGTTTAGTCCAGGTTGGTGTTAAACCTCTTATCATATCAGGATTGAATAATTCAATTCTGTTAGCCTTAGAGATACCCGTCATATAAGGTTTAATGACAGTCTCTTAGGAACCATTGAAACCAGTTTGAGCAACGGACCAGTCCATTTCAACTGTTTCCCAAACTTCACAGTTCACCTTCATGATCCACATGTCATGAAAGCCCTCATATTAAACATCAAGACCCATGGAACCCTCATGGTGCAGGGAACCAGCCAGTTAGCTTTGATATATAGAGTGTATTACAAGTGCATCAAGAAAAATATGAATGTTGGAGCTTTGAACAGAAAGAAGATGGGAGAAACACTTCTTATCCAAACCAACGTCCAAGCCAAAGTTCAGATCCCAAGAACCTTAAAATGGTCTGAAGTTTCCTTTCCAGAAAGTTGGAAATTAGAAAATGAGAATTACCCTCTCTAGATCCAAAACCCAAATCAAGATTCAGAGTTATATTTTGTCCAGCAACTAGCAGATGGTTCTGTTAGACTTAGTTTTGACAAATCTAGGTTCCGATCACCTTTAGATGATTATAGGCCTAGATCCCCAATAGATCTTAGCCAATTTCCTTCACCTAGTAAGCAGCCACCCTTTCTCCTCCGAGATAGATCTGCTTCCCAAGCCAACTCCTCTAGACCTCTAGCACCATGCCCTAGATCTAGAAGAGACTTAGGTCCAGAGTTTCAAGGATTAAAAACTAGATCCCAGGTCAGTATACCATGCTATATAGCCAAACAAGACTCAGTTGTTGATCAAGATGATGACAACAGTCAAAAGCCAAGATCCCCCTCAGGAACCGATATGGAAGACCCATATCAAGATTATGATCTTAAAGTTTTAAGAAAAGACTTTAAGCCAGATATGAAGTTTTTAGGTGACAAATTTGACTTAGAAAATAACCGAGTCAAAAGAGAAGCCTATAGAGCCAACCATACCAGAGAACAAAAGATTGAAGTTCTCAATGCTTGGAAAGAATTCCTGAAAGAGATATCCGATAATATCCCTTTCTCTGAATATTTTGAGATATATTTTAGTTGGCATAAAAAGACTTGCAAACAGGTTACTCAACCTCGTAGTTTAGCCCAGAACACTCCAGTCACTTGTGTTCTTGTAACACCCCAAATCCGTACCAAGGATTTAGATGCATAACCTGTCTTAGAAATAATCAACAATAATATAATGGAACAGAGCGTAATTAATTATCCACAAATAAACTTCTATCCAACATCAACTTTCCTATAAAAATCCATAAAAATACAAAATCCTTCACAATAAAATCTCCAAATACAATCTCAAAATAGTTCCACAAATGGCAAACTCGTTGTCCCTAAGAAATTATACTAAAATAGTTCACCAACTAACATAGCTCCAAAAGAAGTCGTCAATCTAAGGCTCCATTGATCTACCATCAAAAGACATTCCATTGCTCAAATCTGAAAGGGTGGAAAAAGGGGGGTGAGCTAGAGGCTCAATAAGAAACTACATAACATGAGGATGTCTTTCTAAACAAAACATTAGTATCATTGACAAAATATAGTCTTCACGAAACATTTACAAATAGTTTTAATAGTAATATAATATATTCTATAAAACTGTTAAAAATAAAACATTTCACTATAACGCTGTAATCATTAAATAAAATAATAACCACTTTAATATGCCAATATGCACCAAATAGGTAGAAACAATTTATTATGAAAAATAAACAATTTTCCACTTACAAAGATCTGTAGCAATAAAACAGTAGTTCGATATGGATAATATTAGTCAAACACAGACAAAAGCTGCTAAACACTCGGTGGGTGATTCCCATGGGAACAATAACACTAATCTCAAAGAGGCAACACTAGCTCCAAAGAGCAACAGTAACACTGCACCACACCACACTAACACTACATCGGCCGAAGACCAACACTTAACCCTGTGTTGGCAAAGGTTGCAGACTGTCTAGTTGACCGTTTGAAACATTCTTGACATATACAGTTTCATAATAATATAAATTAAATAATAAAATTTGAGTATGTATAAAGTACTAACAATGGTATAAGTTTTTGAAACTTCACTCTTGCAATTATGTATATATATATAAATATATTTTTACCACAAATACATATATATATATATATATATATATGTCTTGAGAGACGTCATGTGTTGAAGTCTACTTACCTCTAGTTGCTAAACCAAGCTTCACTTCAGTTGCTCGAAACGACGTCAACTAGAACCTAAATAAGAATTAAATAACTCAATAAGGGCAGGTTTTGAATAACCACAAAGTCCTCCTATAAAACTTTTCTTAGCCACTGAGAAGATTTCGCAATATAAAATTTAACATATCTTTCTAATATACCCCCATACCTATTCTAGATTTATATAATTGTAAAGTATTCCCTAAACTAAAATCTATTATACCTATATATAAACACACGCAGACCATCTGAACACCACCCAAGGACAACTACATCCACTTAAGCTATAAAGGATGTGATGCTACTCTACAAACGTATATGAAGATCTGAATTAGAAATTGAATAAAATAATGCATGACCAATTATACTTCCATGATAACTCCACTCCTATGCAACTATTATTATAATTCTAAAAATTTGAACTAGCAAGAGACGAAAGTTTCCCCTTAATCAAAAGTGTCGAGCGAAAATAATAAGGCTTGCCTAGATTGATGTTTACCTCAAAATCAAAGTAATGTTTGCTGGCTGCTAAAGTGTCCAACGAAATCAATGTTTACCTCAATACCAATATAAAGTTTGCTGGCTGCATAAATCAATGTTTACCTCAATACCAATATAAAGTTTGCTGGCTGCCCCCTTGAAGCGCGCAGTCCTCAACCCTTTTAAATTTTGAGAAACCCTAAACTCTACTCTTACTCTTTATAAGCTAATCACTGATTTTTTTTTTTTTTTTTTTTTTTCACTCTCTGCCTTTCACGTAGGAAACCCTAACTTTCAGCTTTACATATTAAAACTGTTCCCTACATTGGCTGGAAATTAAACTCATAATAAGGTTGTTTACATAGGTTAGGACTCTAAAGAATTCCAATAACATTTAAACTCCTAATCCAATTAGGTTTTAATCTCTTATCCTTTTCCTTAACTGATAAGGAGACTAAAAGTTAAATTTGAATAAACCACAAATAACTATTCACGTTACCCCTTATTATTATTATTATTATTATTATTATTATTATTATTATTATTATTATTATTATTATAGAAAATCATAATATAAAATAATATCTCCTCCAAAATAAATTAAGCAATTCATCAAATCCACTATAGAAGCAGTTAAATTAAATTTAAGTGAGATGGGTGTTACATTCTCCCCCTCTTATAAAATTTTCGTCCTCGAAAATTCAAAACATACCTCACTTTTGAAATAGCTGGGGATATTTGGATTGCATTTCGTCTTTACGCTCCCATGAAGCTTCTTCTATGGAATGATTCCTCCATAATACTTTGACCAAATGTATAGTCTTATTACGTAGCACTTGCTCTTTATGATCTAAAATCTGAATTGGGACCTCCTCATAGGATAAGTTCTCTTTGACTTGAAGTGGCTCATAACTCAAGATATGAGAAGGATCAGGGACATACCTTCTCAACATGGATACATGGAAAACGTTATGTAACCTTGACAAAGCCGGTGGTAAGTCGGTAAGCAACAGAACCAACTCTCTCCAAAATTTCAAAGGGCCCCACGTACCTAGGGCTTAACTTACCCTTCTTGCCAAACCTCATAACTCCTTTCATAGGTGCCACTCGAATGAAAACCATATCTCCTATTTCAAATTCCACTTCTCTTCTCCGTGGATCAGCATAACTTTTCTGTCTACTTTGAGCTGCACACAACCTTTCCCGAATTACATCAATCTTTTCATTGGTCCTTTGAACAATCTCAAGACCCAAGATTCTCCTCTCTCTAACCTCATCCCAACAAACTGGGGATCTACACTTTCTCCCATACAAAGCCTCATAAGGTGCCATCTTAATACTGGAGTGATAGCTATTGTTATAAGCAAACTCCACCAAAGTCAAATAGTTATTCCAACTACCCTTGAAATCCAAGACACAAGCTCTCAACATGTCTTCTAAAGTTTGGATAGTTCTCTCGGACTGTCCATCTGTTTGAGGGTGGCAAGCAGTACTAAAGTTCAACTTAGTACCCAGGGCTTTTTGCAAACTATCCCAGAACCCTGAAGTGAATCTCGAATCTCTATCAGATACAATAGAAGCTGGCACTCCATGCAACCTCACAATCTCATTTATATAAAGTTCAGCCAGTTTGTCAAGAGAGTAGTTCATTCTAATTGGAATGAAGTGGGCAGATTTAGTCAACCTATCCACTACCACCCAAATAGCATCATGATTCTTAGGTGATCTTGGTAACCCGCACACAAAGTCCATGGTGATATTCTCCCACTTCCTCTCAGGAATAGGTAAAGGTTGTAACAACCCTGATGGCCTCTGATGTTCCACTTTGACTTGCTGGCAAATCAAGCATTGTTCCACAAATTGAGCAATTTCTCTTTTCATGTTGATCCACCAATAAACTTCTCGAAGGTCATGATACATCTTGGTACTACCCGGATGCATTGTATAAGGTGAACGATGGGCCTCCTCCAAAATCTCTCTTTTAATCAATGAATCATTAGGCACACAAAGCCTATTACCAAATCTCAAAACACCATCATTAGAGATTGTTAGGTTTTGTGTTTGTAATGTTGGCAAACCATGACAAAAACTCAGTCTTATAAGTTTATAATGGTCTACATTGAAGCCCAAGGCAAAAAACTCAAGTTCGGGATGAAGAAAAGTGAGTTACAATCTGGTCCGTTCGATTGGTACTCGATTGGTCTCGATCGATCGAAATTCGCGAATCAGCAAAACCAGCAAACGTAAAAAGGCCATAACTTATTCGTTTGAAGCCCAAATCGCGAGCCGTTTTTTCCAGTATTTAAAGGACATCATAAGCTAACCCTAGGGAGGGTTTTTAAGGCTTTTTAGAGAGAAAAGAGGGTGCCTCTTTTGTATTTAGGGTTTTGTTCCTAAAACCTCTCTTATTACTTCTACCGGTGTTGTTCCTTGAAGAATTTCAAGATCCGGTATTGCCGAAGTTGCTGCCTTCTCTAGTCATCAAAGGAGCTGATGATCTAAACCTTCAAGGGTGGTCTTGGAGTCACAAACAGGAGAGTTTGTGTTGCTAAACCTTTGAGTGGAGTCTCAAAGTCACAAACGGTGGTGTTTGTGTTTTGCAAAGATTAAAGAAAGAAGGAGTCCGTGGATCTCGGAGCTATCATGGGGTCATGGTAGTAAGTTTCCTACACTTGGGTAGCAATAGGATGTTAGTGGTCTAAGTCGCTATTGTGTAAACTTCAATTCTTTCTAGTGGATTTGCTATTTTACCTTGAGGATAGCTAGGTTAAATCCTCCCCAGGTTTTTTACCGGTTTGGTTTTCCTGGGTCATCACATCGTTGTGTTATTTATTTTTCCGCTGCTTTACTTGATATGATTGTTTTGTTTTAACCTAGATCTGAATAATAAACCTAAGTATTCACTTGGTTAATTAATTAGGTTAAACAATCTAGTTTACAGGGGTCTAAACGAACTGACAGAGATATTAAAATCAAATCTACTTCCACCATGTACTTGTTCCATGATCTTAAACAACTGAGGGTCACCACTTTGAGCAGCTTTGATCTTATCAATTAGAGTTGGTTGTACACTTAAACTTGCCAGGTAGGATTGGGAGTCTCCAGTCACTATGTCTACTCCAAGTTTCTGAAGATCAACAATAATATGCTTTTGAGTAGTTAACGATGCAGCTGAGAAGTTATATGACTTTCGACTAAGTGCATCAGCCACAACATTGGCTTTACCAGGATGGTAATTTATGGAACAATCATAGTCTTTAATTAATTCTAGCCATCTCCTTTGCCTCAAATTTAATTCTTTCTGAGTGTATATGTACTTCAAACTTTTATGGTCAGTGTATATTTCACATCTCTCACCATATAAATAATGCCTCCAAATCTTCAATGCAAAAAACCACTGCTGCCAATTCCAAATCATGAGTTGGATAATTCTGTTCATAATTCTTTAGTTGTCGAGAGGCATAAGCAACCACCTTCCCGTGTTGCATTAGAACACAACCAAGACCCTTACGAGATGCATCACTATATATCACAAAACCACCAGAACTAGATGGAATAGTCAATACTGGTGCAGAAACCAATCGTTGCTTCAACTCCTGGAAACTTCTTTCACATTCCTCTGTCCAGTCAAACTTTGCATTTTTTTTCGAGTTAATCGAGTCAAAGGAGTCGCAATACTAGAAAATCCTTCCACAAATATTCTATAATAACCTGCAAGGCCCAAAAAACTTCTTACCTCACTTGCATTAGTAGGGACAGCCCAATTAACTACAGCTTCGATCTTACTATGGTCCACTGTAATTCCATCTCTAGAGATCACATGTCCTAAGAACACCACTTGATTCAACTAGAATTCACACTTCTTCAATTTAGCATACAACTTCTTGTCTCTTAAAATTTGCAAAACCATTCTCAAGTGTTCCTCATGCTCTTCTTGGCTTTTAGAGTAAACCAAGATGTCATCAATGAAAACAATAACAAACCGATCCAAGTACTCATGAAATACCCTATTCATTAAATCAATAAAAATAGCTGGAGCATTAGTTAGACCAAAGGCATCACTAAGAACTCATAATGACCATACCTAGTTCGAAAAGCTGTCTTTGGTATGTCATCCTCCTTAACTCTCAACTGATGATAACCAGATCTCAAATCAATTTTAGAGAAGACTTGAGCGCCTTGAAGCTAATCAAACAAATCATCAATTCGTGGCAAAGGGTATTTATTTCTGATGGTTACCTTGTTCAACTCCCTATAGTCAATGCACAACCGCATACTACCATCCTTCTTTTTAACAAACAACACTGGAGCACCCCAAAGGGAAGCACTAGGCAGAATAAAGCCTTTATCAAGCAAGTCTTGCAATTGCTCCTTCAATTCCTTGAGCTCTACAGGGGCCATTCTATAGGGTGCTTTGGAGATTGGGCCAGTACCAGGTACTAGGTCAATAGTGAACTCAACCTCTCTGTCAGGGGGTAGTCCAGGTAAGTCCTCAGAGAACACGTCTGGGAACTCTTTCACCATTGGAATGTCTTCAAGTTTTAATTCTATTTTACCACCCTTCAAAGCATAAACAAGGAAACCTTCACAACCCTTCCTTAGCAATCGTCTTGCCTGCATAGCTGAAACCAATAAAGGTGGTTTCACCACATGATCTCCCTCAAAGAAGAATTCTGGCTCCCCAGGAATTCTAAATATTACCTTCTTCCCAAAACACTCTATGGAAGCATAAAAAGTAGATAACCAATCCATCCCTAAAATCACATCAAACTCAAACATATCTAGCAACATAAGATTTGCTTCTAATTCCTTCCCAAAGACTAAAACATTACAAGACTTGTACACTTTATGGGTAATCATTTGTTGGCCAAAAGGTGTAGCAACACACAATTCATAATTTAAACTCTCAGGTTCCATGTTTAGCCTTTGTGCAAGTCTATGTGAGATGAAAGAATGGGTTGAACCCGAATCAAATAACACTTGTGCATGTTGACTGGAAACAAGAAGTGTACCTGAAACCACTAATGGGGATGCCTCGGCGTCTTGTTTAGTCAAAGCAAAAACTCGACCCTGAACCTTGGGTTTTTGTTGGCTCCCATTTGTATTGGTAGTTTGTTCAGCTCGCAAATCTGGACAATCCTTGATGAAGTGTCCAGTCTTGCCACATTTAAAACACGCCCTTGACTCCAAATAACATGTTCCACTATGAGCCTTTCCACATCTTGGACAAGTTTTATGTGCCTTCTTATTTGAATTAGGCACCCCTTGCTTCTTGAATGAACTTCCACTAGACTTCCCCTTAAGAAAATTACTCTGGTTTAGCTTCCTCTCTTGATCATTGGCCCTTGAGAGACGATTGCAATTTCTCTCTGCTATGAGAGCTCGATCCACCACTTCTGCGTATGTTTCCAATTTGAACATGGAAACCGATCCCTGAATTTCCTCCCTTAAACCTCTTTCAAAATGCCTAGCCTTCCTTGCTTCCGTGTCAACCATGTGTGGGGCAATGCGAGATAATACAGCAAATTTCCGCACATACTCATACACTGATTGAGTACCTTGTGCTATGCGAATGAACTCAGCTTCCTTTTGCACCATCAAACTATCGGGAAAATACCTCTTACGGAAGAGCTCAACAAAATGCTGCCAAGTTATGACTTCTCTTCCATGTGTCCTCTCTGTGGACTCCCACCATTCCAATGCATCACGCTTCAGTACAAAAATAGCAAGGATAACTCGTTGCTCATCACTAACTTCCATTACTCTAAAGAGCCTTTCTATCTCCTTAAGCCAATTGTCAGCCTCAATTGGATCCTTTGTACCCTTGAAAGCAGGAGGGTCAAGCTTTCTAAACTTCTCCAAAGCACTAGTCGGATTGGTGGCTCCTACTTGATGTTGCACTATGTTGGTTAAGCCCCCAATGGCTTCAATAATAGCCTGAAGATTAATGGTTCCCCCAACATTCGGTTGACAATTCCCTGGGTTCCTCCTTGGTGGAGCCATCTCTCTAAGCAATACAACAAGATATCATAAGTAAAAATTTCAAATATTCCTGAGGGTCAAAACCAAACACATAGATAGTACAACAATCATTCCTACACACTCTAGAATAAAAAAATAAATAAATAAAATCGCTATGAAAGGTCAAATAATTCTAACACTAAAATTCCTTGTAATCACACTCTTGTTCCAAAATAGTCTTAAGATTAAACCTATAAGTCTACAGAATCATAAACCTATGCTCTGATACCATAACTGTAACACCCCAAATCCGTACCAAGGATTTAGATGCATAACCTGTCTTAGAAATAATCAACAATAATATAATGGAACAGAGCGTAATTAATTATCCACAAATAAACTTCTATCCAACATCAACTTTCCTATAAAAATCCATAAATATACAAAATCCTTCATAATAAAATCTCCAAATACAATCTCAAAATAGTTCCACAAATGGAAAACTCGTTGTCCCTAAGAAATTATACTAAAATAGTTCACCAACTAACATAGCTCCAAAAGAAGTCGTCAATCTAAGGCTCCATTGATCTACCATCAAAAGACATTCCATTGCTCAAATCTGAAAGGGTGGAAAAAGGGGGGTGAGCTAGAGGCTCAATAAGAAACTACATAACATGAGGATGTCTTTCTAAACAAAACATTAGTATCATTGACAAAATATAGTCTTCACGAAACATTTACAAATAGTTTTAACAGTAATATAATATATTCTATAAAACTGTTAAAAATAAAACATTTCACTATAACGCTGTAATCATTAAATAAAATAATAACCACTTTAATATGCCAATATGCACCAAATAGGTAGAAACAATTTATTATGAAAAATAAACAATTTTCCACTTACAAAGATCTGTAGCAATAAAACAGTAGTTCGATATGGATAATATTAGTCAAACACAGACAAAAGCTGCTAAACACTCGGTGGGTGATTCCCATGGGAACAATAACACTAATCTCAAAGAGGCAACACTAGCTCCAAAGAGCAACAGTAACACTGCACCACACCACACTAACACTACATCGGCCGAAGACCAACACTTAACCCTGTGTTGGCAAAGGTTGCAGACTGTCTAGTTGACCGTTTGAAACATTCTTGACATATACAGTTTCATAATAATATAAATTAAATAATAAAATTTGAGTATGTATAAAGTACTAACAATGGTATAAGTTTTTGAAACTTCACTCTTGCAATTATGTATATATATATATAAATATATTTTTACCACAAATACATATATATATATATATATATATGTCTTGAGAGACGTCATGTGCTGAAGTCTACTTACCTCTAGTTGCTAAACCAAGCTTCACTTCAGTTGCTCGAAACGACGTCAACTAGAACCTAAATAAGAATTAAATAACTCAATAAGGGCAGGTTTTGAATAACCATAAAGTCCTCCTATAAAAATTTTCTTAGCCACTGAGAAGATTTCGCAATATAAAATTTAACATATCTTTCTAATATACCCCCATACCTATTCTAGATTTATATAATTGTAAAGTATTCCCTAAACTAAAATCTATTATACCTATATATAAACACACGCAGACCATCTGAACACCACCCAAGGACAACTACATCCACTTAAGCTATAAAGGATGTGATGCTACTCTACAAACGTATATGAAGATCTGAATTAGAAATTGAATAAAATAATGCATGACCAATTATACTTCCATGATAACTCCACTCCTATGCAACTATTATTATAATTCTAAAAATTTGAACCAGCAAGAGACGAAAGTTTCCCCTTAATCAAAAGTGTCCAGCGAAAATAATAAGGCTTGCCTAGATTGATGTTTACCTCAAAATCAAAGTAACGTTTGCTGGCTGCTAAAGTTTCCAACGAAATCAATGTTTACCTCAATACCAATATAAAGTTTGCTGGCTGCCCCCTTGAAGCGCGTAGTCCTCAACCCTTTTAAATTTTGAGAAACCCTAAACTCTACTCTTACTCTTTATACGCTAATCACTGATTTTTTTTTTTTTTTTTTTTTTTTGTTTCACTCTCTGCCTTTCACGTAGGAAACCTTAACTTTCAGCTTTGCACATTAAAACTGTTCCCTACATTGGCTGAAAATTAAACTCATAATAAGGTTGTTTACATAGGCTGGGACTCTAAAGAATTCCAATAACATTTAAACTCCTAATCCAATTAGGTTTTAATCTCTTATCCTTTTCCTTAACTGATAAGGAGACTAAAAGTTAAATTTGAATAAACCACAAATAACTATTCACGTTACCCCTTATTATTATTATTATTATTATTATTATTATTATTATTATTATTATTATTATTATTATTATTATTATTATTATTATTATTATTATAGAAAATCATAATATAAAATAATATCTTCTCCAAAATAAATTAAGCAATTCATCAAATCCACTATAGAAGCAGTTAAATTAAATTTAAGTGAGACGGGTGTTACAGTTCCCCCCAAAACAAACCAAGATAATACTAAACCCAGAAAAGTTGCTAGCCAACCACGCCCTCCTCAGGTCAAAGTCCTTAGTAAACAAGAAGAATTACTCCTAGATCTCATAGAAAAGATTGAGGACCCAGTAACAAAAGCTCAAAGACTTAGTGTATTCCATGCAACTTTAGTTAGGGAAACTATTAAAGCCGAGCCTAAAATTAGTGAACCTAAAGTAGATTTAGAAAAAATCTATGATAGGTTTTCCAGATCTAAGAAGGAAGTTACGGTCAACGACCTTCAAAAAGAAATTAAGGAAACCAAATCCGAGGTTAGAACCCTTAAGCAAGAAATGACCATCCTTAGGGTTGACAATAGTCTCCTTGACAAAAGAGTCAAAAACTTAGAAGAAACTTCTCATCAAGAAAATGAGAAAGATTCTCCATCCCAAAGTTCTTCTGATGAAGATGAAACTATTAACCCAACAGCAGATATGGCTCAAGATGAACAACCCAACAGTGAAAAGTTTTTAGAAACCATGAGTAGGATTAATTTCCAAAAATGGCATTCCATAGTTAGAATTGTGATTAGCAAAAACTTCGAGTTTGAAGCTGTAGCTTTAATTGACTCAAGTGGCATCCCTAGACTGCCAATGATAGTGCCGGCAACAATGCCTTTAGGGTCTTACATATCCCGGTCTTACAATCAGGCCTACGCACCCTGCCCTGACTCAGCTGATAAAGATATGACACACAACTTGGCTCTGATACCATAAAGTAGAACTCATCCCCAAGTGCTAGCATCAAAAGAGAGGGTGCTCCATGGAGCATCGCTAGAGGCTCCATGCCGCACCAACTTCTCTTCGGCTAAACGGCTGGACGGTGAACCAAGGATACAAAGGTCTAATTGGGCTATAGGACAGCATTGATATAAGTCTTACACATCTCATAAGCATTCTACACCTGTAACAGATTTTGGGAGAATAGCTGAGTTAAAATGAGCAGATAAAACAAGATAAAGCTTAGAAAGAAGAGAAATAACTGGACTAACAGATAAGCTGGTAGAATGAAATCACAAAACAGAAATAATGAATTGGAATATAGTGAGAAAATAATGACATTAAAATTAATGTATGCAAATATTGAAAATAATTTTGATAACTAAGGCGGTATAATCGGCCAACTTGATTGAGAAAATAATAAAGTAACTTACAAACTCGATCGGCCAAACTTGGCTTTGATACAAAAAAGGGGGTAAGTTACAAGCGGAAGGGGTCAGATGCCGACTGGGGTTATCTGATTACAAACTTGAGGCCGACTGAGGCCATCTAGTTATAAATGTAAGACCGATTGGGGAAATACAAATATAAACTATTGCCATCTGTTTTCAAGTAAAGAGAAGGGAGGGTTCTTTCCTAAAATTGGTTTCTATTATTTTTAGAACCTATTTTCGGAGCCTGCCTTCAACTGGAATGAGAGCTGATACTTATAGGAGGATGAGAGCCTTGGCTTCTTCAGGAGATTGCTAAAAATCTGGAGAGTAAATTGCTTTTACTGGGGTGAAAATCTTTTCCACCGAAAGCAATAGTGATTCTGAATAATTGTGTTGGGTACTGTTCATGAATAGTGACTATTACTGTTCATGAATAGTATTCTGTCCCTTGTCTTTTTCTGTCAGCTGGGTGCAGGATACTATTCATCAATAGTGACTGGTGCTGTAGATGAATAGTAAACTGTCTGGAGATACTATTCTGAATAGTGACTAGTGCTATCGAAAATAGTCTCTTTGTACTCTTAATCGTCTTCTAATTTGTAAGCATCATTTGGGTCCTAAGAGTCCTGGAATAGAGGATCAAAAGGATTAAAATTAGCTGATGCTTCAGAAGATGCAGGAGAACCTTTTTCTTGTGACTGAAGTTCTTCAAACTGGAGGAGTAATAGCTGAGCAAGATCCTTTAATTCTTTGCTAGATTTTCCGGCTATCTGAACGGAGTCTAGGCTGGATTGGGACCTTGAAACTGGAGCAATATTCCTCTGTACTAGTGGTGGATAATCCTTATGAATTTGATTGATGATTGGATCAATGTTAAGGCTATCCTACCACTTAACAGAGAATTCTTTATCTAATAAGTTTTCATGAATTGCATAATTCCACATACTAATCCAATGAATTCTGTACCTGAATGTCATGTGCAGGATAACTGGGAACTGGGAATTATGGTTTGTAAACTGGAGTCTTGTACTGAAGTACCTAAGGCAATCATGAAGAGGTCTAGGCCAAATCTAGGGAACTGGTCCAAACATTTCCCACCACTTGAGGAACCATGAAAGGATTTGGTCATGGAATTTCTTGTCAAACATTATAAACCAATAATGGTTGAATTTCTTATTCTGGGAGAAAAGGACCTTTTTAAATGCATCCATCTAGTCGTAGTAACTATAATGGAGATCTAATCCTATGAAAGTCTTGCGACCATTGAGAGTTCTTAGCAAAGAGGGATGTTGTCCCCAATCCTTGTTGCTGACAAAACCTGTGATTATGAATTTGTGGTAGAGGACGACTGAAGAGTCCCCTTTGTTCATGATATCATCTATCTTGGCAAACCCTTCCTGGATAAGGATATGCCTGTAGTACTTGATGTTTTTCTCTAGGTGTTTTGGAATGAAATGCCACCTATTTGGGAGGACTTCCATGGCTAAGGCTAAAGGATCTTTTACATGAACAATATGGGGTTCAATGTAAGAGATATGCTGAACAAAAGGCTACTTAAAATAAGGAGAACTATTCCTCCTAGATAAGGGTTGGGATGATCTTTAGGACTGTATGGGGCCAAAGGGGTCATCAACTGTATATGGGGTGATTTGTTTGGGAGCTAGGGAGGCTAAGGCTGAACTGTAACTGGGTTGGACTGGCCTTTTGTAATTGGGTCTTGGAATGGTAAACACCACATAACGATTGGCAACTGATATTGGGGAGGCTGGAACTAACTGGCCAGGGTTCTTTGCCTGACTGGTACTACCTGTGGTTTGCTGTTTAGGCAACTTTGGGGGCTGGTTCTGTGCAGGTTTATTTCTCGACATTTTGGTTTGGACTCTACAAAAATTCACAGGTAAGGAAATTAGGGATACTGTTCTGAGTTCCTTTTATGAATTCTATGTCAAAGTCAAATACTGAAAGGATGGCTTGCCATCGTGCAAAAATCTGTTTTGATGCAATATTTTGAACATCTTTTTCTAAAACATGTTTTGTAGATTTACAATCAATTCTTATTAAAAACTTTTGATTCAAAAGATCACTTTGAAATTTTGAAATGCTTAATACTATAGATAAAATTTCCTTTTTAATAGTACTATAATTTAACAGGGTGGAAGTCCAAATTCTTGAATGAAAACAGACTATCTGTTCCGGGGAATTAGGACTAACTCGCTGGAGAAGGATGCCACCATAACCCCCAGAGGCATCTGTCTAGACGATCTTGAAAGAATTGGCTGAGGGAATTCCTAAACAAGGGAGTGTCTTGACATATTTCTTGATGTTTTGGACAACTAGGGTATGAGATGGAGTCCAAGGAGGTGGATTCGTTCGAAGTCTATCAAAAATTGGTTTGCATTGCTGCCTGAGATTTTGATAGAATTCTGAGATATAATTGAGAGATCCTAGAAATTTCTGAAGCTTGGTTTTATCTAGGATTTCATCTGTAAACTTATCTACAAACTGAATGGCACGAGCAATAGGTTTGATGACACCATGTCGTATATCAAATCCTAAGAATCGAACACTAGTTTGGAAAAGCTTGATCTTGTGGGTTGAAACTACAAGACCATTAAGCTTAATGGTTTGAAGGAAAACACGCAAGTGCTTCCAAAGTTTCTCTATTGATTCTGAAAAGATAAGTAAATCATCGATGTACACAATAGCATGGCTAGAGAATGGATTGAAAATCTCATTCATGATATTTTGAAACTTAGAAGGTGCATTCTTGAGGCCAAAGGGCATTACATTCCACTCGTAATGACCAAAGGGTGTGGTAAAGGCTGTCTTGTACCTATCAGACTCTTTGATTTGTATCTGCCAAAAACCACTATTCATATCAAACTTGCTAAAAATCACTGCTTTACTAAGCCTATTAACTAAGTCTTTCTTGTTGGGAATTGGGTACCTTACCCATTCTAAGGCTTTGTTAAGGGGCTTGTAATTGATAACTAATGTGGGAACACCTCTTTCTATCTTAGCATTTTTCTGGACATAAAAGGCTGGACAAGACCATGGTGACCTAGAGCTTCTGATGATTCCTTTCCTAAGGAGATCTTCTATCTCGGTTTTACAAACATCCATAAGTTCCTAGTTCATTTGGATGGGTCGAGCTTTGGTTGAGATATCCTTTTCATTAAAATCTTTGGTATATGGGAGAGCTACCTCATGTCTCTTTCTATACTAAAAGGCTATTGGTAAATCAGAGCAGACTTCCTGCTTGAGTTTTTCTTCAAACTCTTTAATTTTTTTCTTGGGTGACTTTGCAAGCAAGTCTTTCTTCGACTTTTTTGTATCTGAGATCTTCTTCTAAATATTTGAGCTGTTTGGTCTTGGCACTAATAAGGTTAAGGGTCTTGGAAACAGAGACATCCTGGAGGATACTAATATCTCTTAGTTCAGGGTTCCTAAGAAACTTAAACTTAACTGGATGGCCAAAAGGATGGGTAGTGATTCCTTCACTATTTGTTACAAAGGGGTATAGAAAACACATAAACGGGTTTCCTAGGATGACCTAATCTGTCATATTTTTGACTAGGACAAACGTGGTTTTGAAGCATGTGTCATTTTGGTAAACATGTGCTTTTGGGATCTTGTATTTGATCTGCATTTGGCCTCCACTTGCAGATGTCAATCTTTCCCAGGTTTTCCTAAAATACTTAGAAGGGATAATTCCTTCCTGGATACAATTGAGATCAACACCTGAGTCAATTAAAGCTACTCATGGTTTCTAAAAACTTTTCACTGTTGGTTTGTTCATCTTGAGCCATATCTGCTGTTGGGTTAATAGTTTCATCTTCGTCAGAAGAACTTTGGGATGGAGAATCTTTCTCATTTTCTTGATGAGAAGTTTCTTCTAAGTTTTTGACTCTTTTGTCAAGGAGACTATTGTCAACCCTAAGGATGGTCATTTCTTGCTTAAGGGTTCTAACCTCGGATTTGGTTTCCTTAATTTCTTTTTGAAGGTCGTTGACCGTAACTTCCTTCTTAGATCTGGAAAACCTATCATAGATTTTTTCTAAATCTACTTTAGGTTCACTAATTTTAGGCTCGACTTTAATATTTCCCTAACTAAAGTTGCATGGAATGCACTAAGTCTTTGAGCTTTTGTTACTGGGTCCTCAATCTTTTCTATGAGATCTAGGAGTAATTCTTCTTGTTTACTAAGGACTTTGACCTGAGGAGGGCGTGGTTGGCTAGCAACTTTTCTGGGTTTAGTATTATCTTGGTTTATTTTGGGGGCAACACAAGTGACTGGAGTGTTCTGGGCTGAACTACTAGGTTGAGTAACCTGTTTGCAAGTCTTTATATGCCAACTAAAATATTTCTCAAAATATTCAAAGAAAGGGATATTATTGGATATCTCTCTCAGGAATTCTTTCCAAGCATTGAGAACTTCAATCTTTTGTTCTCTGGTATGGTTGGCTCTATAAGCTTCTCTTTTGACTCGATTCTTTTCTAAATCAAATTCGTCACCCAAAAAATTCATATCTGGCTTAAAGTCTTTTCTTAAAACTTTAAGATCATAATCTTGATATGGGTCTTCCATATCGGTTCCTGAGGGGGATCTTGGCTTTTGACTGTTGTCATCATCTTGATCAACAACTGAGTCTTGTTTGGCTGTATAGCATGGTGTACTGACCTGGGATCTAGTTTTTACTCCTTGAAACTCTGGACCTAAGTCTCTTCTAGATCTAAGGTATGGTGCTATAGGTCTAGAGGAGCTGGCTTGGGAAGCAGATCTATCTCGGAGGAGAAAGGGTGGCTGCTTACTAGGTGAAGGAAATCGGCTAAGATCTATTGGGGATCTAGGCCTATAATCATCTAAAGGTGATCGGAACCTAGATTTGTCAAAACTAAGTCTAACAGAACCATCTGCTAATTGCTGGACAAAATCTAACTCTGAATCTTGATTTGGGTTTTGGATCTAGAGAGGGTAATTCTCATTTTCTAATTTCCAACTTTCTAGAAAGGAAACTTTAGACCATTTTAGGGTTCTTGGGATCTGAACTTTGGCTTGGACGTTGGTTTGGATAAGAAGTGTTTCTCCGATCTTCTTTCTGTTCAAAGCTCCAACATTCATATTTTTCTTGATGCACTTG
The DNA here is from genome assembly GCA_033629205.1 of Lithocarpus polystachyus. Classification (NCBI taxonomy): domain Eukaryota; kingdom Viridiplantae; phylum Streptophyta; class Magnoliopsida; order Fagales; family Fagaceae; genus Lithocarpus; species Lithocarpus polystachyus. The sequence continues at coordinate 11,600,558 of CM066172.1, read as the reverse complement.
TAATACACTCTGTATATCAAGGCTAACTGGTTGGTTCCTTGCACCATGAGGATTCCATGGGTCTTGATGTTTAATGTGAGGGCTTTCATGACATGTGGATCATTAAGGTGAACTGTGAAGTTTGGGAAACAGTCGAAATGGACTGGTCCGTTGCTCAAACTGGTTTCAATGGTTCCTAAGAGACTGTCATTAAACCTTATATGACGGGTATCTCTAAGGGCTAACAGAATTAACTTGTTCAATCCTGATCTGATAAAAGGTTTAACACCAACCTAGACTAAACCTATATGTAAGAAGTTATGACCTTTCTTCTTATGGACTTTTATGGTCGCTGGGTTAAACACGTAGCATGTCTCATATCCCTTGTTTATTCCGTAAACTTGTTCTATATTCCTAATATGAAAATCTGTCGTGAAAGCCATTTTCACGTTCCATGAAGACTTATAGTATTCTTTTGTGGGTACCATAGGGAGGTTCCATTCTCCTAACTTAAGGTCTACATCTGTCAACTCATATTCTTCACTATTGATAATTCCAGTTTCTTGTGAAATTTCTAGGAGTGATGTGGATCTATTGGCTAGACTGCTGGTAGAGTTGCTTCTAAACAATCTATTCATCATCTTGGCTATCTGGGGATTTTAACACAATTAAAACCTAATTACTTACAACTCCAAATGACTGTATCTAACCTTAGATTTGACAACAGGGGTTTTTAACCAGAGACAAGGTGCCTTCTCAATGCACAGTATAGCCTCCAACTGCCTCTTTCTCCTAAAACGCCTCAACGCCTCTCTTCGGCTAAACGGCTGGACGACGAACCAAGGATACAAAGGTCTAACTGGGCTCTAGGACAACATTGATATAGGTCTTACACATCTTATAAGCATTCTACACCTGCAACAGATTTTGGGGCTAAACATAGAGATAAGAAGAAGTAGATAATTGGGAGAATAGTTGAGTTAAAATGAGCAGATAAAACAAGATAAAGCTTAGAATGAAGAGAAATAACTAGAGTAACAGATAAGCTGGTAGAATGTAGTGATTACGATGTTCGGTTTAGAAAACTGCATTTAAGATAATATTATTAAATTATTAATTCATAATAAAATTTTTCAAAAACTATTATTAATTCGCTTAAAAGAAAGCAAGAACTAGTTTTATGATAATTTTGTATACTAATAATAATTTAGATCATAATATGTATACTCAGAAATTTAAATTTCCATTATATTTTTCTTAGTATCATTTTGTAAGAAAAAATGAAATTAGAAATTATTTTTATTGAATAGGTTGAACGAGTTACAAATTTTATCTTTTTGTTTTATAATAGGTTTTTTGTTGAATAATTTTTTTCATTCTTGTTGTTTGGTCTTGTATTGTTTTTGTTTGGTTTATGTTTGTTGTTATTTGGGCTAATATTTATTGTTGTTATTTAAAGTTTTAAAAAAAAGGGATTAAGAACCATGTTTGTGGGCAGAATTAATTTCGGAGTAATGTTATGTCCATAACATTTTCATAATTAATTTATACAAAAAAACTGTTCTTGGTGGGTAAAAAAATAATATTAGTATTTGGCTCAAATTAGAATCAATAACAGCTTACCACATTAGATTTGTTGTGAAATTATTGTGTTAATGTTGTGAATATAGTAGCACTATTCTTATATTTGTTGAACTCAAATTTTTGTAATTCTCAAGTTAGGGGCTTCAAATTTTTTATTAAAGTAGTCACGATAAGTTAGTTTAGCATATAGTATTTTTTTGACAAGTATATATATATACATTTTTTTACAAGTCAGGTGATCTTGTGACCACCCTAACTAGCAATCTGGTGCCGCCACTGAGTTAAGTGCAACAGCACAGCATATTGTTGTTGGTGGCCTGGTCAATTGTTTCACACCAAATAATTTGTGCGCATGGAGCATGTCCCCACGGGTCAAATCAGATTAGCTATTTTGTCTGTTCCCACTTTTACCAGCCTCTTGCCTTTGTCCTACACGTTATCTATACAATAATTTTAGTACCATACTACATTTTGTCACAATTGTTCCGCAAGACTGTGAATAGTAAAGATAAAATAATAGATCCATCCGTCCATGTAATAATGATAGTTATGGCCGATTATAATTTGTTACATAAAATAGTTGTGCCAAGACATGTGATACAGTTTGTTACATAAAATAGTTGTGACAAAATATGTGATACAGATACTACCCGGCTCATGAAATATACTATTGATGTTATTAGATAACTTGTTGAAAAAGATGGTAAATGTTTTTAATCTATTTGTTTACTCATTTATCTATATAAAACTATCATGAATCCCACAAATGAATGTTAATGCATAGGCGGCTCCCCACGTTGAAGCTAGGGTGGTCACAAGACCACTCTGACTTAGATAAAAAATAATTATTATATACAAATTAAAAAAATTTATGACTTTTTACCTCTAAAAAAAAAATTGTGACCACCTTAAATTTTTTTAGGCTTAACATATTTAAACTTTGGACAAAATTTGGCAACAAACTTGGATGTAGATTAAAACTACAACTTCACTTAATATATTTTTTATTGGATGTAAATTTTGTAAAATTCACTATTGGATTACATTTTCTTCTTATATGCTTCATGCTTGCAAAATTTCAATAAGATCAAAGATTAATAGTTAAGTCATCAATCAAATATTTAAATTTTGAATTTTTATAGTCTAAAATTATACATAAAAAATAAGTTTATAGATCGAATAGTAAATAACATCCGATTGGCTTGAAATTTGATATGTGTTTTAAAAATATAAAGAACATGCAATTCAACAATTAGGTTATGTTTGGTAGCAATTTTTGTTTTCTTTTTTCAAAAACTTGTTTTTGGGAATATAAAGAAAAAATAATTTTCTTGTATTTATGAAATAAAAAACATGTTTGGTTAGATAAAATTTTTAAAAAATAGTTTTTTGAAGAAAAAATAAAAAATACTAAAATATATTGTTACTAGAAATTGAATTCTAATGATAACTCATTAAATGGGACAGATTCGTTAAATTAAATTTGTATTTTTATTGACTTTTGAAAATTAGAAACTAAAAACAGCCTTTTACATGTTTTTAGTTTTTTTCACAAATTGAGTTTTGAGAACAATTTTTGTTTTCTGTCCATTTTGGATTGCTAAACAAGTTTTTTAATCTCAAAAATAGAAAATTGTTTTTGAAAATAGAAAATAAGAAGGAAAAAATAGTTACCAAACATACCCTTATATTTTAAAAATATATAACCATTTTAATTTGTTTAGTAAGAGTTGTAAACTTAGGTTACAACTAAATTTGTAGTCAACTACAAATTTATTAGGCCTTTACTTTATTGAACTAAAATTTTGAAAGACATGTATCTTGTAGCATTGAAAATGATACTATTATGCAATGATTTTAAAATAAGATCGTAGAAGAAATTTGTAAGATTTTATGTATTTGCATGTGTATTTTTTTTTTTTTTTTTTATTGTCAATATATGAAATTTTCTTTTTCTTAAATTGTTTTTATAATTAAGGTTTTATAATGACTACCCTGAAAAAATTTCCTGGAGCCACAGATTAATTTCTTATATGGGTAAGAATCCCAATTGATGGCAAGGAGGAGTCAAGAAATCTTATTTTGGGGCACCACACTTAACCAAGGTTTAAAATATTAAAAAGGCTTATCATTCTCAATAAAATGTATAATAAATTGAAGAATTATTTTTGTATTTTATATTTTTACTTTTGAATATATTTGTTTTTGCTAAAAATATTATGTACATGCCAAAATCACATACGTCATATGCTCAATATTTTATACGCCACATGAATATTATATAAACATTTTTTAACAATTTCCCAATACCATAAGAGACAAATATGTGATTAAATATTATAAGTTGTAGACATATGATAAAAAAAAATTAAAAACTAAATGGCATAATAAAAGGGGAACTAATTTAAGGTTGGAGACATATTATTGCATTTTATACTAAAAATATTTTCTTCTAAAATTATAACCTATTATATATAGCATCAGATTACATATGTTTTGGGAGGATAATGATACAATTTGTTTGAGTATTATCTATAAATATGCTTACACTAACAACATTATAAGTATATATAGAAAAATTGAAGATTGAAGTGGTAATTTCCTAAATACTACTTATATATATATAATTATATTTTAAAAGAAAGTAAAAAATTTTCAAATTTTTTACTTTTGGGAGATGAGAAATTGAACCCCTTAACATCTCTATTGGAAATATTAGGACGTCTCAATTAAAATACAAGACCCCTTGTTGGGTAACATTGGTGTATACTGTAGAGACCGATTTTATTTTAGGGGCAAAATTTATCATATTTTGGTTTATATAGATTATAGAGATATACAAGTAACGTGTAAGGATATATTTCTCAAAATATGTTCTCAACCTATATGCACCTGAAAGTTTGTAGCATAATAATATTAAAATTTGAAGTTAAATTATGTAACTATGCATATATTATCTTATATATTGAGGAGTGGTGTCCCAATCTTTTGACTAACTTCATTTTATTGCCTATGAGATACCCTGAAAAAGAATGAATAATATGGTGGATGTAACTTAAAATAGATTGATTGATTTGGATAGGGTTGTCAAAAACAAAAAAAAAAAAAAAACATTCCAATGATGGTGTGTTTAGGTAGCAAGATTTTGGCACGTGGATTTGAATTAGAATGATTAATATTCAAATACCTTTTTTGGGTAGTTTTTAAAAATCTCAAAGATTTGGATTTAGCCAAATACACCAGAGATCTTTATAAAGTTGTGATTTACAACTATTTTGTGTTGGCTTTAATTACATCCTAAATTTGATTGTAATTATGTTCAATCTTTTGTACCCTGTATGTTATGTGGGATTTCATTGTATGGGTTGTGTGTGAGAGAGAGTGTGAAGACTCAAGGCAAATTAAAGATCAAAGGAGTTTTCGCGGGTAGCTCACAAGTAGCCTTCCCGCGAAGTGAAGCATAGGCTCAGCACATGACTGGAATGCGAAGTGTCATGACAGATGGTGACGACTAGTTTTCGCGAGTATTTCGCGAGTAAGGCCTTCCCGCGAGATACCCACGAAACATTCTATTTTGCTATTTTGTCATATCTGATACACCATGTCTTTACCCACACTATATATACCCACATTACCCACAAATTGAGAGGAGTGCTTTCAGTGAGAAAACCCTAGCCATAACCCTTGAGATTTAGAAATTGTTATATTCACAATCCTCTACACAATCCATTGTGGTTTTCCTCAACTTCTACCTCTTCATTTTCAAATTCTTGAGAGGTTGATAGCCCAAACACTTACCACATTCATTTTGAGTGTAAAGTGAGGTATTGGTGCTGCTGGGAAGCATTAGAAAAAGTCATTTGTTTGGTGGATGCAACCAGGCTGAATTGCATGATCTAGAGAGCTAGAGAAGACAAGGCTTGGTGAAGTCAGTTGGTAGTAGGAGCTTGGAGGGCTCAAGTACATGAGGTAGACTAGGCTTGGAGCGTCTTTTGTTATTCGTGTACTCCAACTTATTCTCTAGTGGATCGATTTACCGCTTGAAGGGCAACGGAGAGGTTTTTCGCCGAGATCTTCGATTGACCACTCAATGCTCCTCCATATTTTGATGGGAGCAATTATGCATTTTGGAAAGTCCGTATGAGAGCATTCTTTTGTTCTATCGATGATAGTGTTTGGGATGCTGTCAAGATAGGATGGGCTAGGCCGAAGGCTGCCAAATCCGAATGGGATAAGACAGCCCTTACAGCAGTTAACACTAATAGCAAGGCTTTAAATGTTATTTTCTGTGGTGTTTCTCCAGATGAATTTCACAAGATCTCTCATGTCACAATTGCCAAGGAGGCGTGGCAAATCTTGGAAACGACCTATAAAGGCATCAAAAAGGTGAAAGATTATGAGTTGCAAATGCTTACCACATACTTCAAGGAGCTGAAAATGAGTGAAGATAAGTCATTCGACTCAATTTATGGGAAGCTAAATGAAGTAGTGATTGGGAAATTCAACTTGGGAGAAAAGACGAAGGACTCCAAGATTGTGAGGAAGATTCTATGATCATTGTCGGAGAGTTTTCGTGCAAAGGTCACTGCCATCGAAGAGAATAAAGACCTTGATGAGATTAAAATTCAAGAACTCATCGGTTCTCTTCAAACCTATGAGTTATCTATACTATCTCAAAGGAAGAGCATATCTCTTGCTCTCAAGACGGTCAATGAGAGATTGGAAGTTCAAGACTCTTCGGATGAGGATGAGGTTGAAAAGGATGTGGCATACCTTGCTAAGAACTTCCGTAAGTTCCTAAATTTCAAAAGAGATGGAAAGTATTTTGAAAATGGCAAATTCTCAAAGTTCAAGAAGGACAATAAAGACTTCAAGAAGAAGGATTCAAGAGATTCCTCGTTGTCTGAAATGGTCACGTGCTTTGAGTGCAAAGGACATGGGCATGTGAAGAAAGAATGCCCCACATATTTGAAAACAAAGAGTAAAGTCTTTACAACTACTCTTAGTGACTTAGATGGTTCAAATTTTGACTTGGATGAAAGTTGTGACGGAGAAGGAAATTACTCCGCATTTATGGCCATTACACCCGTGGACTCATCGGAAAAGTTGAACCTCTAGTAGAAGAACTCGGTGAGCACACCAAAGTAGAGTCTATAAGAATTGGAGAAGAATCCAATGATGAAGATGAAGGAATCAAGGGATTGCAAGAATCCTATAACTCTCTTCTTGAGAAGATCGAAAAGTATGCTAGAGTGGCTAAAACAGCCATCAGGAAAATGAAGAGAGCTAAGCAAGACTACAAGAGCATACTCATGAGGTACAAAGTAATGAAATGTGAAGTTAAGACGCTTAATGGAGAACTCACCGAAACCTATTCTAAAATCAAGTTTTTTGACCTTGAAGTGATTCAAGCTAATACCAAAGTGGAGCGTGTTGCCTCCAAGGAACTTGACGAAGTGCTTGCACATCAAAAGCCTTTTTCTGACAAAAGTGGCTTAGGATATTTTAGAGAAAGTAGTTCAAGTGCCAATGTATCCAAGAAGATGAAATTTGTTAAAGCTAAGGAACCAATGGTAGCAACTCCAAGTGTTGAGAAAGTAAAAGTGGAGAAGAAGTCAAATGGAATTGCTCAAAAGGTTTTAACTAAATCTCAAAATCCATTTGTAGCCAAACCCAAGGCTAAAGGGAAGTCTCTCCCAAAGTCTCAAAGAGGTCCTCAAGTTCAACATTTCTGCCACCATTGTGGAGGTCGGTGACACATAAGACCTAACTGCTATAAACTTCACGCATTGAAGAAAGCGAATTCTCAAAGGCTAAAGGAACAAGGAAAAGGGAATTGTAACGCCAAACAATCAAAAGGGCAAGAAGCTGATTACGACTTTGGTGATGTGATAAAGATAATTGATACCATCACTTCTTGTTTGGCAAGCTTTAGCCAAAGGTTTGAGAATCACAGCTCTAGTACCTAATCTACTAGGGATATCACCATATATGCTCATGTTATGTGGGTGAAGAAGGGTACACATGAATAAGCACTAAATCATGTCCATGCATCAATTCTTCCTATATGATGTGACTTTGATTGGTCGTTTGCTTATGTTTCACATTTTAGCATGTTTCTTTTCAAGTTTGTTATGTACTTGGTGTTTTGTTGATCTTATTTTATATGTTCTGTTTTTGAGTATGTTGAAAAATTCAAAAACCCATAAAAATTGAAAAATCTCTAAAAAGTTTGATCACTTGTGTTGTGGATATCACAAGTGAGTTTAGCCTAGTACCTTCGTACTAATAGCATAAAGCATTTACGAGCTTAGCTTTTTATGTATGCACATCTATCTTTGTGGCAAAAATCTTGAAATCTATGTGTGACTATTGTAAATTGATCTTTAAGCTTGTCATGATTGATTGGTCAATAGTCTTGATGGTTTTGATACATGCATAGACTTGTGCCTATATATCTTCCCACACTTTTTATGTTTTTGCTTTATAGCTCAACAAATGTCAAATCTCAAAAAGAGAAAATGAGTTGCAAAAGCCGTCGCACATACTAGTATTTGACTAGGAAAAAGGGAAAACGACTTGTATTGAAATGTATGGTGCCCAAAAAGCCAAAGGCTTATTCTCAATATTGAAATATCAATAATTTTAGGTATCGATCTCAAAATGAGATGTATTGTTCAAAATGATCAAATGTTATGAATTGTAAAGAAGCCAAATGAAAAGCTTCAAAAATATGTAATCATACTCCTGTGAGAGGTCATATATGTTCATTTCTATAATTGAGATAGAGCACATGACTTAGTACTAGTTGTGTATAACTTGATTGAATTGATCATTGAAACTTCACTCTAGACTAAGGACTATTTCACATTTGATTGTCACACACGACACACAAGACTTTATTAAATGAATACTTATTTCATGTGTGTGATTGTACGTGTTCAAATGTGATGTGTATACTCAATTTCCTGTCGATCAAACCCAAAAAGATTTTTGAGTATTTTATATGTTTTTGAAAGTATTTTTTGTGCTTTCATGTTTTGAGTTTTTGTTTAAATTGCATTTTTCACGTTTTTCATCAAAAACTCCTTTAAAGGCATTTTCGCGAGAAGCTTGTGACTAAGCTCTTCCCGTGAAAATGGGTTAAGGAAAAATATGAAAACACAGAATTCCAGACATAAACTTTCGTGACTGTCTCATGAGTAATGCTCACCCGCAAAACGTTTTGTGCTTTAGAGGCATTTTTCACGAGTAACTTCGAGAGAAGATAACTCGCGAAAAATGCGTGTTTTCAATTTTAAAAGGCTGATGTAGAAAGTTTTTTCAAACACATCCTATTTCCCACATTTTGCCTCCCTTGTGCCTCTATCTACCCAAAACCTATTTTCACTCAACAACCCAACCAAATCTCAAAAGGAAACCTCTTCAAATCTGTTCTAAGGTATGTTCATACAATCTTTTCTATTTATTTCCTTAGATTATGCAAAAAATGTTAGGTTTTATTTGGTTTAGGTATTTTTATAAAAAGGGTTGGGAACTTTAAATTTTGTCAAAATATTTTCAATTTCTTGACTAGGCTTTGTCCCATTTGGTTTTTCTGTGTTTGTGTTGGCCAATTGTGGCATTTTAACATGTATTTAGGCAAGATTCACCCATGTTCATGCATTGTCCACATGTTAGTTTCATAGGTGCATATCAAGTGTTTAATAAAATGCCCAAATGGCATTTTGATGTTGTTTTGGACTCCAATGAGTACCAAACTTTGGGGTTTACCATTATTGGACTTGTTTATCATGTTTTGATCATTCGGTGTGTGTTTTACAGACTTTGACCCAAATGTGCTTTGGCATGCCTTACACATGCATCACATATGCAACCACATGCACACTTGAAGCACACATTTGCATAATTGTCAATTGTCTTGCATTTCATTGATATTACATGTTTAGCTCTTTTAACATGATTTTGTGACATTTTTTTTGTTCCTTTTAGGACTTTGTGTTTATTTTATGGACTAACTTGGTACTAATCAAGTTTGTGTTCGTGTTTTGTGTTTTTGCACCTGTTTCTTTATGCTTTGTATCTTTTTTTGCAGATGTCTCTTTTTAAGAAATCAGCTATGAAAAGGGGTAATAGTAATGGGAAAGAACCCATGATTGATTTTGATAGCTTTACCCTAAAGTCAAAAAGGACTCGATCATCAATAGAGCTCTACGATGTTGACAAGTTCAGATCATATGCCGCATTTCAAGACTATGAGAAATATTTCAAGGATGCCCTCTTGTTGGTTGAAAGAGCAGTTGAGCAAGCAACTCTTCTCAAGACAAGCATTCCAAAATGGTTTGCCACCAAGGATTGGAATTTTCTTCTATCAAGCTTTGAAGAACAGTACGAGAATATGGTGAAGGAATTCTATGCGAATGCCATTTCCGAGGGAGATGAGCTGAAATGTTGGGTTAGAAGAAAGAACTTCACAGTGGCACCCACTTATCTTGCTGACATACTGTGCATCAACTGGCCCATGTTTCCAAAACCACCGATGTATGATGACCTAGATCCCGAGCAGGATTTACTTCGGGAAACTCTAGGAGAGAACTTGGAATTTTCTTCCAATGGAAAAGCGATGAGTGTTGCATCACTATCACCCGAATTAAGGCTGCTCACAACAGTCATGTTCCACAACCTCTATCCTCTCTCAAGCACCGGTTACATGAATCTCGGTCGGGCCTTATTTCTTCATGACATAGTCAATGATTAAGAGATTGATATTTATGCTCATATATTCCACATCTTGAGCAAAACAGCTAAGAGAATTGCATCAAGGAACTATCTTCCCTTCAATTGCCTTGTCTGAAAAATCCTGAATCTCAAAGGCATTCATCTGTTGAAAGATGAAAGACCATACCCACTGCCAAATCCAATCAACATCCACACTCTCAATGCTAGCATTAGTCACACTCGGAAGGGAACCAAGCAAGAGAGTCATGCTCCTCATGCTAGTTCTAGCTCTAGCTCTCATTCTTATGATGAAAAGTTAGACAACATTGTGTCGTCTATCCAAGACATGAGCACTAAGTTATCTGGACTTGCATCCATCATGCACTCCCAACATATTCGTTTCGACACAAAGTTCACATCTCTCCAAACTCAATTGGATCAAATTCAAAAGAAGCTAGAGGAAGATAAAGACTAGCTATTGCATGACAAAAATGGGGAGATGACTCATGATAGGGGGGAATGTCATGATAGAGGGAGATGGTCATTGGAAATCAAGCTTAAAGCACAATATTTTTATAACTCTTAAATATTTACATTGCTTTCTTTTAAAGATTTTAAGTACTTTGGTTTAAAACTTTTAGTTTATATTCAGTACTTTGTTTATGTATCTTTGCTTTGTAGCATTTTAAGTACTTTTAGTTTAATGCATACATTATCTTTAGTACTACATACTTGTGTCCTAGTTGGATCTTGTATCCTTGATGCAAATATTTCTTGTATTTCACATTGGTTGTGTGTTGGACATGCAAATGCTTAATTGCATTGCATGTTCAGATGATCATTTACTAGCTAAATGTTCATTGTAGTCATTTGTTAATGACTATTCCTGTCTGATAAAGTTATGCTTCATTGTTTATATAGTGTCTATTACCTTGATCGCATTTTACTTGGTCATTGTACCATGTATTCAACTTGTCATAATCTTAATGAAAATTTTGTTTGTGTGCGAGTGTTTCAGGTTACAGGTGTATACGTGCAAGTGATTCACAGCTTCTAGATTAGGTGTGAGTGAGTTTTACCACTGTTTCCAAACTCATGTTTAATTCTAGAGTATGTTTTAGGGGTTTTGTCATGAAAATAGCCAAATGTGGAGATTGTAAAGTTGTGATTTACAACTATTTTGTGTTGGCTTTAATTTCGTGCCAAATTTGATTATAATTATGTTCAATCTTTTGTACCCTGTATGTTATGTGGGATTTCATTGTATGGGTTATGTGTGAGAGAGAGTATGAAGACTCAAGGCAAATTAAAGATCAAAGGAGTTTTCGCAAGTAGCACGCGAGTAGTCTTCCTGCGAAGTGAAGCTTGTGCTCAGCACATGACTAGAATGCGAAGAGTCATGACAAATGGTGACAGCTGGTTTTCGTGAGTATTTCGCGGGTAAGGCCTTCTTGCGAGATACCCGCGAAACATTCTGTTTTGCTATTTTGTCATATCTAATACACCATGCCTCTACCCATACTATATATACCCACATTACCCACATACTGAGAGGAGTTCTTTCAGAGAGAAAACCCTAGCCACAACCCTTGAGAGTTAGAGATTGTTATACCCACAATCCTCTACACAATCCATTATGGTTTTCCTCATCTCTTACCTCTCCATTTTCAAAAACTTATCACACCCATTCTGAGTGTAAAGTGAAGTGGTGTTGCTGGGAAGCATTGGAAGAAGCCACTTGTTTGGTAAATGTAATTAGGCTGAATTGCATGATCTGGAGAGCTAGAGAAGACAAGGCTTGGCGAAGTTAGTGAGTAACAGGAGCTTGGAGGGCTCGAGTACATAGGGTAGACTAGGCTTGGAGGGTCTTTGTTATTTGTGTACTCCAACTTATTCTCTAATGGATCGATTTACTGCTTGGAGGATGGCAGAGAGGTTTTTCGCCAAGTCCTTCGGTTTCCTGTTTAATAACATATCGGCATGTTATCATGTGTTTGCATTCTTCTTTCCTATTCTTTTAGCTTTCAATTTACTACTGTGATTTGATGAAAGGGTTTCTTTTAACTTTCAAAGACTTAAGAGTTAAGAGTGCAGAACTAGACTGCAAAAAAAAAAATAATAATAATAATAAATAAATAAATAAAGAGAGAGTGCAGAGCTATTTCTGCCTGAACAGTTGAACCAGGCCGATCATGCATGATTACATTATCCTCATCCAAATTTGAGCTTTCACCCGATTTGGTATTTAAAATGCATCAATTTCATGAGAAAAATCAATCTAATGTTATATCATTTAAGATTTGAATAATATGGCAGTCTGTATATTGTTGAATTCAAAAAAATTAAATCTTAATCTTAAAATAAACATTCTCCATTTCAAGTAAAAAGAGGAGAATCCTATTTCACTTGATTGAAGCATACTTTTTTATCATGCAACTCTTGCATGTTGATATGCAATTCCAAAGTTTTCTGCTAGTAGAAAGCAATACCAAAGTTTCCATGAGATAAAATATCTATTTATTATTTTATTCTATTTTATTTAATTGATAAACATCTGCATTTTTATCCCCAATAAAAATCCAGATATTAATTTAACAAAAGATTTGGAAAAAAAAAAAAATTGTAAAGATGTCTTGGCCTAATCTTGCTAAATACTTAACTTCTTTTTCTTTTAGCTTTGGTTTTGGATCACCTCCAAGAACAAAGAAATGCTTTTGAGCACCCAAATATGAAATTGGAAAATTGAAATGGTATTACAACTTAATTTAATCAGATGCCTACGATGATCCATTAATTTGGCAAGTCATCTTAATGGATTATTTATTTGTTTATTTAACTTTTATATATCTTGTAGATCGTATATATAGCTTATTTAATATAATTATACTAGGAGTATGGTATAGAAAACGTACAATACATGATATTTTTACTTCATTTCTAAATTTGATAGCTTTTGTCAACCTCGAATAGAGCCTCTTAAGATCAGCCTTTATTTCTTCTCTTCCTTTGTATATTATGACGAGGAACCCTAACCCTTTAGGGTGTTTTTGGTGTGTTTGAATGACATGATTTGAGTATTTAAATTTGCATTTGAATAATTAAAATCCAAATAATTTATCTGAGAAGTTCAAAAAAGGTCCAGGATTTGGATTTAATAAATCCACCAAAGATTTTAAACTTTTAAAATACATGAATTTGAAATAACTCTTTAAATCAATGAATTTGAAATTTCTTGATTTCAAATCTAACAATTTAAAATCCAAATCCAAATTGAAGTTACCAAACGCAACATTAGGTGAATACACATTGCTACGCAAAGAGACCTTGCATCTTTTAGGGAGTCTAGACTAAAAGCAGCGACCACGTACTTCCTAATTAAGCCATGTCCCATGTGTCTCACCATTCAAACTTTCTGCAACTTTTTGACTAATTTGCACAACAATTTTTATTGAAGCCAAAAAGTCAGATGCCTAATAATGGAATTTTCTCTGGCCTGACTTGCTTGCTGGCTGTGCCTTACGATATTATATATTTTCCATCCGACTCACTTTGTATATCCTCTATTTTATTATTGTTTATTTTCAAATGTTCTCCTGTATTTAAAATTAAAAACTATTAATTTACTAATGTTTCTATTATATTCTTATTTTATTTTTAAAATTATTTTTAATAAATTTTGATAGTGTCCTGAAAATTACCCAACTCCATGCTCGCCCGTAGGGGTCGTCCAAGGGAGAGGGAAAATGACTTGACCCAGGAATCTCGTCCATGTCAGGGTCGTCCATCCAGGAAGCTCCTTGGACGGCCCACGCTGACTTGGGACACCATCAGTGCACCGTCCCTGGACGAGGCTTATACACTTATCTCAGGACATGCAGTACCAAAGACTACCACGAAACCGCCTCCAATGACCGTTGCGGAACATACGGCCTAATAAAATAACCTCCACAGCAGTTATGGAGGTTCTTTCCAAACCTTCCGACATCCTCCAATTTAGGAGAAGTTATTTAATGAATAACTGCCCATGGCGTACACTATATAAGAACAACGATCGCCAAACAAACGAGGTATGAGACATTTTTCCAAGTATTTGGTAATTCCAAAAGTTAAGGAAGAAACTGACTTTACCATCGGAGGGTTTCTGACCGGTCTACCCCGGTCACCTTTGATAGTTTTGTTCATCTTCTCAGGTTTTCAAGCAGATCACCACTGTCGCCGTTGACATCCGAAGCATCCAGCCTACTGATTTTGTTGTGCATCATCAGTTGGCGCCGTCTGTGGGGATTCGTAAGTTTGGATTAACTACTTTCCTCCAACAAAAGGCTGTATGGTTCGAACAAGATCAAGGGCTACCAGCCCAGGCCAACAAGAAAGAAGAGATGCCTCCAGTAATCCTAACCGCGATCGACAGTCAGCGCCAGTCGCTCAGCAGCCTGCCATCCAACACATACAATCCATGGCAGCCGCCATGGCAGAGTTAACCCGTCAGAACCAGGAGTTGACTAGGGAGATTCACTTACGGAGGCAGCGTCAAGAGAGATTCGAGGAAGGACAAGCCCAGAGCCAAGAGGTTAGAGAAAACGCCGACCCCGAAGGCCAATCGTGGGGTACCGTTTCACGAAGGGTGCCGCACTTGGAGACGGAAATGGACCAAATGCGTAAAGCCATGGATGAAATGAGGGAGAACATGAAGAGGACAAATCCCGTGGAGGACTTAGTTCATCGAACGGACTCCCCTTTCTCAGCCTCCATCAACAGCCACCCCTTGCCTGCCAAGTTCAAGATGCCTTCCTTATACTCATATGACGGAACGCGTGATCCATGTGATCACATTGCAACCTTCAAAACCACAATGCATCTCCAGGGAGTTCCAAACGAGATCATGTGTAGGGCTTTCTCTACCACGCTTAAAGGACCGGCACGAGTATGGTTCAGCAAAATACCTCAAAATTCTATAAGTTCGTTTGAAGAGTTGAGTAAACTGTTCGTCAACAATTTTATTGGAGGACAAAGGCATAAGCGTTCCTGTGAGAGACCGCGCCCCCGGCCCTCCTTTTTTTATATAGGGTGTGTTGGGCCAAACCCACGTGAATGGGTGGAGTCGTGTTATTGCCTCTCAAAATGGAGGTTTGACTAGTTATATTTCCCCCTTTAGATTAAGGGTTTTACAATGGAGTCGCCACTTATTTAATTATTGGAATATATAAGAAAACCAAAATTGAAAAGTTCCTCATTTTATTTATTTGCAATTGAATTTACATTGATCATAGGAAAATTACATGGCTTTAGTCCTAAGTGCAATCTAAGATAAAGTACATGGCTTTATTTCCTAGTTACAATCTAAAAATTGAAAATTACAAGGATAAGCACTTGATCTATTAACCCTTGATCTAAGTTCGGAGGCTATGTTACAAGGTGGGAAGGTGTTAGGCACCCACCTTGCCCGGTGAAACCGGTCTTCTAGACTATGGTGGCCAACATTCATATCATATCATCCAATATGCCAATCAATTTACATGTTGAATTTAATGTGTGTGCATGTGATAAACCCTAATTCAATTTATTAAGCGTTGCATATGGATTGAAAAATAGATTCTAGTGAATGTGTGTGTATGGTGATAACCTAGATTCAAGGATTTGAAAGAATTATGAAACAAACATGTTTTTCATATTTTTGATGTAGATTTAAGATTAAAATTAGTGTAATACATGAACATGTGATGAACAACTAAGAACATGTGAAGAACATATAAGAACATTCAAACATATTTAAAGGAATTTAAATAGTTACTATCATGCTTTAATCCTAAATTTTCATCATGGCAACACAAAAAACAAGTTAGGGAAAAAAATTATACCTTCATGCAAGATCCATATGATAGAGGAGGAGACTCTTAGAAGAGGTCCTAAGGGCGGAGGGAAAGAAGAGTTAGGAGAGGAAGAGTGAGTCTCACTCAATACCTTGAGTCTCAGGAAGACCAAGATATGACAAGACTACTCAACTTCACTAGAACTCAAGAGAGGGGAAGAGAGGGGGGTTTTTTTGTGTCTTGAAATGGAGGAGATGGGGGTTTATATAGTAGTGGTGGAGGAAATATGAATGGAAGGCCATTTAATGAGGGTTGACAAAGAATCATAAACCTAGACCTCATTTTAGCCTTTGGGGAAATCTTGTGCATTAAATGGAAAGATTGGTAAGAGTGGGGAGCAAGCCAAAATTCGGTTTTCCGTAGCTGCTGTAACAGCTTATAGAGTCAACTTCGAAAAATCATATCTGACTCAATTCTGATCGGAATTGGCTCGTTCTTATGCTCAAATTGAAGCCCCGGATGTCTAGTTTCTGGGAAAATTAACCTCATTCACAGATTCAAAATATTCTGAGAGATATTGATGAAATGGTGAGCAAAGGTCATTTGTTAGAAAATGGTTTCAACACAATTAGCATTAATAAGTCCCAAATTAGCTCCCAATTAACATTAAATGGCTCCAATCACACCCATTTCAGACTTAATTGGTCCCAAATTTACTCTAATTAAAAGATAATTGCACAAATTACTCATTGAATAATTAATGCTTAACTATCTACTTAATTAGGTGTGTGTAACCTTACCATAAAATGTAGTCCTAACCAATCAAATTATGACACATCATTGATCTCAAATTGATTATACTTATAACCAATCAAAATCAATTGCTCATAATCACATATAGTCGGACTCAACATGTGATGGTGCATCTCGGCCATTAAAACTTGATTTGATGATAACTTTCAATCTGATGGTCTGATTAGGGCTTATGACCAGTCAATTTGATCGTTACAACATCAAGATCATTTTGGTGAAATGAGATTAAGGATCTAGTAACCAAAATCAAGATGCATATTTCCAAGGTGAAATTACCATTTTACCCTCCTGTGAGGTTAAATGCGGGTTGCAAAATGAGGTGTCAACAGTTCCTCGTCCAGTTTGTTAACAATTGAGCAAGGGGAAAATGAGAGCTTGCGCTCCTTCATTACCCGTTTCAACAGAGAAGCCCTCACTGTAGATGAGATGGATGACAAACTGCTACTGGCAGCCTTCCACAACGGGGTCAATTCTGACTTGTTCATCCACAAGCTCTATGAGCAAGAGCCTCAGACCATGGCTGAGCTCGTCCATTCGGCCCAAAATTTCATGAATGCAGAAGATGCGATCATAGCTAAGAAGAGGAAGAGAGCCGAAAGAAGGGAAGGAGACAACCCCCGTCACCAGGAGCAGGCTCCCCGTCCAAAGAACGCCCGCACCGAAGAGAAAAGGGATCAAGATAATAGAAGGCCAGTTTCATCTTCCGGAAGAAGCCAACGCTACACGCCTCTGAATGTCCCGCTTGACCAAGTGCTCATGCAGATCAAGGACGATCCGTCCCTGAAATGGCCAGAGAAGATGAAAGGAGATCCCAACAAGCGCAACAGGAATAAGTATTGTCGTTTTCACAGAGACCATGGGCATGACACGGACGAGTGTTTCGACTTAAAGCAGCAGATAGAAAACCTCATCAGGCAGGGAAAACTGAGGAACTTCCTTGGACGAGATCAGAATGATGAAAAGTTGAAGGGAAAGCTGGAAGAGGCGCCCAGACCTCCACTGGGAAAAATAAGGGTGATCATAGGAGGAAGCTCAACAGGACAAACTTCCAGGTCGCGGAAGACCTACCTAAAGGTAGTACAGAACGTTCAACTCTCAGGACGACCTGTCAAGACGAGGGAGGCTGAACAATCTATCGTCATCACAGACGAGGACGCTGCGAGACTTCACCACCCCCATGACAACGCCATCGTCATTACCCTGCTTATCGCAGATTATACAACCAGAAGGGTACTAGTTGACAATGGCAGTTCGGCGAACATCCTGTATTACCCCGCCTTCCAGCAAATGAACCTCGGACGAGACTCACTCCGCCCAGTGAACTCACCCTTAGTAGGGTTTGGAGGAATGAAGGTGAAACCAATGGGGATAGTTACGCTGCCTGTTGTAGTAGGGACACATCCACAGCAGATAGCCAAAGAAATAAACTTCCTTGTGGTGGACTGTTCGTCATCGTATAATGCTATCATTGGAAGACCTACCTTGAACAGGTGGAAGGCAGTGACGTCCACTTACCACTTGTCAGTCAAGTTCCCTACAGAACACGGGGTGGGACAGGTGCAAGGAGATCAGCTAGCAGCGAGAGAATGCTACTTAGCCATGTTAACCATGGATGAGGCAACACAGGCAATGAACATAGAGGAAAGAAGGGTTGTTGCAGAGCCTACCGAAATATTAGAGAACGTTCTTTTGGACGAGAGTGATCCCAAAAAGTTTACTAGAGTAGGAACAAGCATGAAGAATGAAACAAAGCAAGACCTCGTCTGCTTCTTGCAGAGGAGTGTTGATGTATTTGCATGGAGTCACGAGGACATGCCGGGAATCGATCCGAGTTTCATCACACATCGGCTGAATGTATGCCCGTCTTACAAGCCCGTCCGTCAGAAGAAGAGAATTTTTGCGCCAGAACGGGATAAGGCTATTAAAGAGGAAGTCCTCAAATTGAAGGTGGCACAATTTATTCGGGAGGTCTATTACCCGGAGTGGCTAGCCAATGTGGTGATGGTTAGGAAGGTAAACGGCAAGTGGAGAATGTGTGTAGACTTCACTGATCTGAATAAAGCTTGCCCCAAGGACAGCTACCCCTTGCCACGCATCGATCAGTTGGTGGATTCAACAGCTGGACATCGACTGTTAAGCTTCATGGATGCTTTCTCGGGCTATAACCAAATACAGATGGACGAGGCAGACCAGGAAAAGACATCCTTTGTAACGAGCCAAGGATTGTTTTGTTATAAGGTGATGCCCTTCGGTTTGAAGAACGCAGGGGCAACTTACCAAAGGCTGGTTAATCAAATGTTTCAGCTGCAAATAGGACGAAATGTGGAGGTTTATGTAGACGATATGCTAGTGAAGAGTTTGGACAAAGAGAACCACTTGAATGATCTCCAAGAGACCTTCGACACGCTTAGGCGGTATAATATGAAGCTAAATCCAAGCAAGTGCGCATTCGGAGTATCCTCGGGAAAATTTCTTGGATTCATGGTTTCGCATAGAGGGATCGAAGCAAACCCCGACAAGATCCAGGCCATCATTGACATGAAGCCGCCAGGACACATCAAAGAAGTCCAAGCACTCACTGGACGAGTTACTGCGCTCAACAGGTTTGTCTCCAAAGCAACTGACAAGTGTTTACCATTTTTCAGGGTTCTTAAAAAAGCCTTCGAGTGGACGGACGAATGTCAGAGGGCTTTCCAAGACCTCAAAAGCTACCTGACCACAGCTCCGCTGCTAAGTCCGTCCGTACCTGGCAAAGAGCTATACTTGTATCTGGCGGTGTCCCCGCATGCAGTAAGCTCGGTGTTGATTAGAGAAGAAGGAAAGGTACAAAAGCTAGTCTACTATACAAGCCGAGCTCTGAGAGGAGCAGAAGGACGATATCCTATGATGGAAAAACTGGCTTTTGCTCTGATTACGGCCTCGAGGAAGTTGAGACACTATTTTCAAGCACATGTCATTAATGTCTTGACAGACCATCCATTGAAGAAGGCAATGAACAGGTTGGAAGCTGCAGGGCGACTAGTCCAATGGGCTATTGAACTTGGGGAATTTGATATCAGGTACCTGCCAAGGAGTGTGATCAAAGCACAGGTATTAGCAGATTTTATTGCGGAATTTACTCCAAGCATTGAAGCTTTGGACGAGACAAGCAATGCTCGAAGATGGCTTGTTCATGTGGATGGATCCTCCACATTACATACAGGTGGGATAGGAGTCATTTTGAAATCCCCAGAAGGAGATGAATTGGAGTACAACGTCCGCCTGCAGTATGCAGCAACCAACAATGAAGTAGAATACGAGGCTCTTCTGAAGGGACTGGAGCTGGCGAAGTCTTTGGGAGCAGAATCATTGCTTGTCCATGGAGATTCTCAGCTGGTCATAGGTCAAGTGAATGGAACGAACGAGGAAAAAGAAGAAAGCATGAAGAGATATCTTAATAAAGTACGATGCCTTGTGAAAAAATTTAAGGAGGCTTGCTTCATTCAGATACCTAGGGAAGAAAACATGAAAGCAGATGCATTGGCGAAAGAAGCCTTGGCAAGCGGACAAGTGGATGAGTTTGACGAAGTACAATACATGCCCAGCATAGATCTGCCGGAAATACAGCAGATTGAAGGTGAAGACAATTGGATGACGCCGATATTGGCCTACCTAAAAGATGGAAGGTTACCGGAGGAGAAGGACGAGGCCAGGAAACTAAGAATCAGGTCAGCCAAGTACGCCCTCATAAATGATATGTTGTACAAAAGGGGTTTTTCCCAACCTTACCTGAGGTGCTTAGCTCAGGACAAAGCAAACTACGTATTGCAGGAAGTTCATGAAGGGTCCTGTGGAAACCACTCGGGGGCAAGAGCACTAGTGCATAAAATCGTCCATGCAGGGTACTATTGGCCAACCATGCAAGCAGACGCAAGAGTCTATGTCAAAGTATGTGACCAGTGTCGACGATTCAGCAACGTCCCCAAGCAACCCGCAGAGTACTTAACTCCTATGATGGCCCCTTAGCCCTTCGCGCAATGGGGACTCGACATTTTGGGTCCTTTTCCATTGGAAACCAGACAGATGAAGTTTTTAGTGGTGGGTATTGACTACTTTACTAAGTGGATAGAAGCAGAACCACTAGCAAAGATCACACAGCAAAATGTTAAAAATTTCGTCTGGAAAAACATTTTATGCCGGTTTGGAGTACCCAGGGTGCTAGTATCAGACAATGGACGGCAGTTTGACAATGTACTATTTAGGGACTTTTGCGAACACTTCGGTATTCAGAATCATTACTCCTCCCCCTCCCACCCACAAGCGAATGGCCAAGCAGAAGTAGCAAACTGATCCTTGTTGAAAATCATCAAGACTCGGCTTGACGGGGCAAAGGGTACATGGCCAGATGAACTACCAGGCGTCCTTTGGGCTTACCGGACAACAGCGAGAACCCCCACAGGGGAAACTCCTTTCAAACTGGCTTACGGGAGTGAAGCAGTCATACATGCGGAGGTGCACATGGCCACCCATAGAGTGATGAAGTATCAGGACGAGGACAACGGGGACTAGCCTCGTCTCAACCTTGATCTTTTAGACGAGGTAAGGATGAATGCGGAGCAGAGAACGACAAGGTATAAAAACCTAATGACCAAGCACTATGATGCCATGGTCAAACCCAGGCGCTTCAGCATCGGGGACCTCGTCCTAAAAAAGGTTTCTTTGGCCACCAAGAACCCTGCTCATGGAAAATTGGGACCGAATTGGGAAGGACCCTGTAGGATTATCAACTGTAAAAGGCAAGGATCCTACTATTTGGAAGCCCTGGACGGACGAAAGCTTGAACACCCATGGAATGTTGAACATTTGAGAAGATACTATCAATAAAAAGCAACCATGGACGAGCAACGCCGCGGGACTTGGAAATAATTGTTAGTTTTTCACTGTTTTACTTACTAATGTTTTAAAATGTATATCGCTTGTGTGAAGACGTTTGTAATAAGGCACTAACTCTCAAGCGTGTGCCATTCCTATGGACGAATATTTACATTTTCTTAAAGCATATATGTGATGTATTTTTAAGTATATCTGAGTATGTGTGAAAATGAACTAAAGACGAGGAAAATCCTTGGACGCAAGGATGTATCGTCCATGAGCTTTCCTTAAAATCAGGATAAAGCCAGGAAAATTCGTCCAAACCAAGAGGCGAGCTGATGCATGTATCGTCCATAAGCTTTCCTTAGAACAGGATAAAGCAAAAATGAGGCACGTTCTTCCAATCAGTAGACGAATTGATGCCACAATGTGTTAACCCAACCATGGACGAAGGATAACCCAACCCGACCATGGACGAGAAAATGCACAATCCAGAGTATATCAACTAAAACAGCCAAAGTTTGGACGAGTAAAGGAAAGTTAAATTTGACAAAAACTGGAAACTCGTCCATAGGCAAACTCTCGTCCAACCAAAAAAAAAACAGGCGAAGAAACAATGTTGGGGACAACACTCATAGACGAGTGGATAAAGTTTACCTTTTTTAGCTAAACGTGAACAAATCCTTATGAGGGATGAGCCAAAACATTATTGGAATACAAAACAAGTTCATCCATACAATGAGAATGAAAAATAAGTAAACATGCGTTCATTGACAATAAAGGGAGGACGACTTGCGCTCAAAAAAAAAAAAAAAAAAAAAAAACCTTAAAAAGTGAAAGTGAACATTGTTTAAAAAGCCGTCCTAAAGCTGTGGACGAAGAAAATGTACTTATATTACATCCAAAGATCTTGAACAATAGATCAAATAAAAACAAGAATACAAAGAAAAGCTAAGTCTTCATAGGGGAGGATCAGCACTAGGGTCGTCTTGAGCAGGCTGAGTGGTGGCGTCGTCCTCGATATTCACGTCCTCAGAGCTCGTCTGAAGAAGAGAGCTTGAAGTAGCACCACCAAGGTTGAGCTTTATGGAACTGAAGTCAAGGTTGGGGAAGTTCTCCATGGCATCAATCCTAAAATCCTCAAACCCAGCTGCATAGTTCGCGTCCAAAGAGTCAGTATACTCTTTAGACGCCTTGAACTCTGCAACTGCGTCCCCCCTAACCTTCTCAAGAAGAGCACTCAGCTCGTCATTTCTCTTCTGGAGATGATCAAGACGAGTGTCCTTCTCTATGACATCAGTTTTAAGCTCCTCCATATGGTCTTGCAACTCCTTCACCTCGTCCTTCGCCTTACCAGCCACTTCAGCCCACCTCTTGCTCTCGTCTTTGACCTCCTAAACTCTTCTCTCCAGCGGAATCCTCGTCCTGTCCAGTTCAGTCGCTTGTCTGGACGCAGCAATGAACTTGGACATTGCCTGCACAAAATTTGGTTTAGGCAAAACATAAGTATTGGAAAGACGAGACACACAAAAAAGAAGGACGAGATAAAATTATATTTACCTTAAAAAGGTCGTGAACACCAGAGTGCTCAAAATCTCTCAAGGACATGTTGTAGCAGGCCGCCACGTCCTGATCAGTCACTACCCTTTCAAACCTCTCCCAAGCGAGGTCCTCGTCTCCAAGAAGAGTCAGAGGGACTTGGCCAGAGGGTTGGGGTGAGACAGGCATTTGAATTGTGGACGGCACGTGCTTGGACGAAGGATTGTAGGGCTCGTCGTCAATGTCATGGACATGGACGGGAGTCTGTTGGACAGGAGGCGCAGAGCTAGACTGGACGACCCCAGTCTTGGATGGTCCGTGCTTGACCCTTTTCTCTTTGCGTCGACTTGGGAGTTTTCCCAAATCGATCCCCTTGGACAAAGCCTTTCTTTTGTCACCTGCTGATGGACGAGGTTGGGATTGAACCCCCTGCCCAGCCACCTCATCCACCACTTCCTTGCCTTTATTTTGGTTTATTGTAGCCATTCCTACAAAAATGGATGAAGATAATGAATAAATAAAGTAAGGACGAGGATAAAAAAAAGGGAGCACAAAAATAAACACTTACGTCTACGGACGGTACGTTCGTGAGCAATGGCTTCAACAGACGGCTCTGGACCTAGACCCCAAGCTGCAAGGCGTCGTAAGCTTACCAGAAAATGGAACGTCCTGTCAGTGTAAAGACGAGCCTTTTGAACTCATTCAATGTAGAACTTGCTCAAGTGAGGTCGTCTAAAACCTAAAAGAGAAAAGAAAATGTTAGACGAAAACAAACAAGTCAAACATACATAACATCTTAGGACAGACGACCTCATACCTTCAGGACGAAGGTTGCCTAGTTCTCCTGTGTAGGGACCAAATGGATCCCTATCAACTTCACTTGGCTTCCTAGCCCAGGGGCCAGAGACGAAGAAAAACTACGTCTTCCAGTTCCTGTCTGAGGTAACCAAGGACTGGATCAATCTGCAATCTGCCCCTCTAGCTATGAATTGATGGAAGCCAGGGGATTGATTGATCTCAGAGGGCTTGTAGCAATAAAGGAACTCGTCCACAGTAAGAGGACGATCCCACCCAAAGACCTCCCTCCATAAGACTTGCATAGAGACAATTAGTCTCCATGCATTGGGATTGAGTTGGCAGATGGCCAAACCTAACCTAGAAAGCAACTCCCTAGCAAAGGCGTTGAGAGACAACCTCAAACCCCCCAAGAGGTAAGCCTCATAGATACCAACTCCAAAGTGGGGTTGGCAACACCATTCCCCACGGACGGGTAACCTAGGGTTTAAGTTTTCAGGGATTTGGTACCAAGCTTTCAGAGACTCTAACCTTTTATCATCTGTCCTAGACGGGATATTTAACGCACAACTATAGACGATCTCCTCGTCGTCCTGAACTGTAGACGAGGGAGCACTGGTGCCGGCCCTCGACCCAGACTCAGTTCTCGTCCTAAACTCCTCTTGGAGAACCTCCAGAGGTACCCCAGGGACCCCAGACGTGTACTGATCTGAGGTATTCCCACCACTACTATCATTACTACCACTGCTACTGTCACTCGACCCACTTAAACTACTAGGATCATGAAACTCGTCTATAGCTTTTTCGACACTATTACTAGACGAGGAAAGGACAATTTCAGCCATTTTTGGAAACTTGAAACCTAAGGACAAGAGTAAAGGAAAGTACCTGGCTCTAAATGATGACTATGGACGCGGGAGACTTCTAGACGAGGTGCTAAGACGAGGAGTGTCAGGAAAGGAAATTTTCAGAAATGAGGGGGGTAGCTCAGGAATTCCACTATTTATAGGCGAAGACTTTAGTACCTGAAACGTCACAACCAACCATGAACTAACACGTGGCACACTCCTCGAAAAATGAGTCGATGTGAACCTCCACTACTAAGATCGTGACACGTGGCGGGTTTAAACGTGGGATATAAACATAATCGTCCAAAGAACAACACCATGCTACGCCTTCCTAGACGACCCACGGACCAGGGGCAACTGAAGTGTCCTGAAAATTACCCAACTCCATGCTCGTCCGTAGGGGTCGTCCAAGGGAGAGGGAAAATGACTTGACCTAGGAATCTCGTCCATGTCAGGGTCGTCCATCCAGGAAGCTCCTTGGACGGCCCACGCTGACTTGGGACACCATCAGTGCACCGTCCCTGGACGAGGCTTATACACTTGTCTCAGGACATGCAGTACCAAAGACTACCACGAAACTGCCTCCAGTGACCATTGCGGAACATACGGCCTAATAAAATAACCTCCACAGCAATTATGGAGGTTATTTCCGAACCTTCCGACATCCTCCAATTTAGGAGAAGTTATTTAATGAATAACTGCCCATGGCGTACACTATATAAGAACAACGATCGCCAAACAAACGAGGTACGAGACATTTTTCCAAGTATTTGGTAATTCCAAAAGTTAAGGAAGAAACTGACTTTACCATCGGAAGGCTTCTGACCGGTCTACCCCGGTCACCTTTGATAGTTTTGTTCATCTTCTCAGGTTTTCAAGCAGATCACCACTGTCGCCGTTGACATCCAAAGCATCCAGCCTACTGATTTTGTTATGCATCATCAAATTTATTTAAAGGTAGTTTTGAAAACTTATCTATTTTTACATAGCAGACAAGACAATAAATTATATATCCTTAAAAAGTTAAAATTTTGAAATAAGACAAATAAATTGGAACAGAAGAAGGTATTACTCTTATATTTTCATTTCACATAATAATTAGTTCTACCAATTAAATTCATGCCAAAATCAACTATCCATGTATGAGGAGGAAAAATGTCTACACTCTTGTATTAGTAAATACTAGTGTGTAACCTCATGCATTTGCATGGGTATACTTAAAAACAATTATAATTATACAATTCAAATTATACATTTTTTTTAGAAGATGTTCAAATTATAAATGGTATTAGTTTACACTTTTTTAAAACTATATATTTTTAAAATATATATATATATATATATATGTATGTATATATGTATGTGTGTGTGTGTGTGTGTGTGTGTGTGTGTGTGTGTGTGTGTGTGAGAGAGAGAGAGAGAGAGAGAGAGAGAGAGAGAGAGAGAGAGAGAGAGATTTAGAATTTAATTGGTTTTAGACTTTTTGGCTTTTGCACTCAATAATTCATTTACCACAAAAATTAAAAATTTAGATGAACACATGATGAAAAATTGGACTCTAATTGAAATCTAATTTAGAATCTAATTGAATTTGGACTCTTCGATTTTTACACTTAATAATTTACTTGGCACTAAATTAAAAATTAAATAAGACAAATGACACAAAATTGAGAATCCAATTAAAATCTATAGTATTTAAATTAAAATCTATATAAGAATGACTATCAATATTTAAATACTATTGATAGTCATTCTTATGTTTTTTTTTTTTAATTCTTTAAAAAGTCTTGTAAGGATATTATTATGTAGAAAATGTAAATTGTCTGTATTTGTTTATTTTATGTTATTTTTTATTACTTCTTAATTTTTGTTAATGTGAAGCACTTTTATTTTCTTCTTTTTTACCATTCATTAATTCTAAATTCTTTGGTTTTTGTACTCAATAGCTCATTTGGATTAATATTTATGATGTGATCCCACACTTAACTCCAAAATTAAGAAATAAAACTCTTTCTAAAAATAAATAATTTTGGACACATGATACAAAATTAGACATCAATAGTAAAATCTAATTGGACTTTCTCTCAAATTTGGCTATATATATATATATATATATACACACACACATATATATATGATTTAGAATATAATTAGAACTACACTTTTCAGTTTTTGCACCCAGTAATTTACTTGCCACAAATATTAAAAAATTAGATTAGACACATGACACAAAATTGAACTCCAATTAAAATTTAATTTAGAATCTAATTGAATTTAGATTTTTTGACTTTTGCACCTAATAATTCACTTGACATATAAATTTAAAAATTATATAAGACACATGGAGCAAAATTAGACGTCAATTTAGAATTTAATTGAATTTTTTCTCAGCTTTGGTTATATATATATATATATATAGAGAGAGAGAGAGAGAGAGAGAGAGAGAGAGAGAGAGAGAGAGATCTAGATACAATACTTAGGTACTATTCTTTAGGTTTACCTTTTAAGATTCTAACATATGGATTTTTTCTCATGGGAACCTAGTGTATTTTTAAGTTATGTAACCACATAGTTGAATTTTAAGAGAGGAACTTAAGGAACAGCAGCTAAGATACTTTACCTTTATAGGCTCACAAGACACCATTTCCATGAGTGAATGAAATGTCAACTGTATTAACTATTAATGCAAAGAATAGTGTTTCCGTAACCTAAATGCATTCTTCAAAGCTCATCAATCACTGGTCACATTCAAAATAAAAATGGAAAGTCCAATGAATCATGTATTACTCAATGTACTTAAGTTTTTGCAAGGAATATGCCAAACAAATATCTAGCACAAATTCAAATATGTTTTGAGTTCATTGTGGGGATTGCGGCCTTGGACTCATTATAAAACTAGTGTTATTTTCTTTCTATTCCCGATACAGGTAGACTTCTATTTCAGCAATTATAACAAGAGAGAAAAGCTTTCAGAAAATAGTAGATTATTGAAGAGAAGACTCAGCAGTCAGCACTCAGCAGCTAGCTCACCAGACTTCTCTTTAGACTATATTCCGCCCCTCAAATTGGATCGGTTTTTGTTTCTTCTTAATCTTATTCTTATTTTTTGTGATCAAGAATATGGGTATTTTGGGCTCTTCAAGTATCTACAATATATTCTTCCAGTTTTGGTTGTATGTAATCCTCTCGTCCTTCACACCAGAAAATTATTGTCTTGGAAAACTACAATATAATTGTCTTGGACTTTCTAAGCATTTACTATTCTTTTAAATGTGTGTAGTTCAATACTTTTTCTGGGTAAACCAAATAAATTACAAAGAAGAATTCTTTTAAGGATGGCCATTGTCTAAAAGATTCGAAACAAGAAATCGCATTAGACCTAAAGAATCTTAGGTCACCAATACTAATGCCATTAAACTTTTTTTTCTTTTTCTATGGGAAGGAATGGATACAGAAATACTTTTTATTTCTTTTCTTTCCTTTTCAATTTTTTCCTCTTTTATCACTATTTGAGAACTCAAATGCTGACTCTAAAGTCTAAACCAAATAAAAAATAGTGTGGATCATAAACTAATCAAGACAACGTGCAATATGTCACTTTCAGCATCTAATAAAACCAAGAAAAGTTTCAAAATTTGTACCTTTCACCTTTCTCGATTCAAACAAATGTCATTGTGAAATTGCATGGGAGTCAAATGATCAATTAAATTTTGTCAAACAAATATATATAAAAAAATGTCAATTTGTAGCTTAGTACATTATCTGGTGATATTTCTAAGAACTATGTTGAACTCAGGCAGCTGGAGCTTTGAAGTTTAACTTAATTTGAGAATTATATTATTTGTTTTAGCCCATTGAGAAGCATGCACTGCAGAAAATTGACTACATGCTTTCACATGATTTTATTAAGTATAAGTTGGTAAGCCAATATTTTCAAAGAAGATATAAAATAAATAAATAAATAAACGAAAATGACATGCTTTCACCAGTTTTTATTAAGTATAAGTTGGCAAGCCAAAATTTTTAAAGAAGATAAAATAAATAAATAAACGAAAATGACAATTTTCTGGGAACAAATTATAGCTATTATCTTTGTGGTAAATCTTTCAAACATAGAGCTTCTTTATGCTTTATTTTGTGACATTTACCTGAATTGTGATTTGCTCAGTTATAGACATTTCTTGTTATGTTTAACACAGGTTGATAATGTGACAAGTTCTAACTTACAAGAAAAGAATTTAAAATAAAAAGATTATTCTACCTTAAGTGAGAAAATTAGAAAGAGTAAAACTAAGAGAATTAATGTGGTTTAATCTAAAGACCAACGTCTATGGCGGAAAGTCTAAAGCCTTACATCTTTACTATTTGGAATTATATGTTACAAGTTACAACAAATCGAATATATAATTTATATTCGAATATATTAGGTTTACTATGTTAACTTTACCTAAAACCGTAGTAGCATAGCATTAATATTCTAGAGCAATATCCTCATATATATAGTAGCAAATCCATACTCATGTTTTACCAAAAAAAAAAAAAATCCATGCTCATGAAAAAAAAGATACCACGTTGTTGTATTTTCGAAGTACTAATAATTACTCATCATGAAAATAGATTAATTATGAGAAACTTCATTCACTTGTTTGAGTTGAAAAGAAAATTTCCCTATTTTTCCTTTTACACCAATACACCGTTGTGTACGATATTTGGCTTAGACATCACGTTAAGGGATCAAATTTCTTGGACAGTTGTGTATGCATTAGAAATTCCTCAAGATGATGTCATGTTTCATAATTAGCTCTATCAACTTTATGCAACTTTTGACTAGTTTGCACAACTATAGAATCTTTAATAAAACAAATGTTAAATATTCTTTAACACTCATTTACATTCATTATTTAACACATATATCCATAATTGACGTAAAAATGTCTATATTTTAAAAAAAAAATCCACATTTAAAATTCAAAAGTGGTTGTAAAAAAATGGACGTGAGAGAATAAAAGCCTAAAACAAAAACGTGAGATGCGCGCAAAACAATAAAATTTTCTTTGAACTGAGTTGCTTGTTGGCTGTCTCTTACGAAAACAATATGTCTAGACTCTAGTGTCATAATATATTTCACATTAAATCTCACAACTATCGATGTGAAAACTTAATAATAATAAATAATAAAGTGGTGTTAATGATAAATCTATAAGATATTGTCAATTCAACAATTATTAAATTTGTTGTAAATGTAACATTACTCTATGAGAATCACCTACACAAAGGTTTTAAACTATATTTGAATATATTAAAATATTATATATGAGGATATTGCCATAAATTAATAATAGCAAATTAAACTATAATTTTTTAGAATATTATGGGCTACCTTGGTTTTAGGTTAGGTTATCATACTAAGCCTAATATTTTGTATACAAACTATATATTCAATTTGCTGTAGATATAATTCAAAATAGTAAAGATATAAGGCTAGGCTTTCCATTGCGGACATAGGCCATCCATAACTACGCTAATTCTCTTAGTTTCACTCTCTCTAACTTTTTCTTTCTACATCATTTTTTTCCTTTTATATTTAAACATAATATCAAAGTCACAATCTTCATTAATTTCCCATCAAAGCTGGTTGTTGTTTCCATGGTAAAATCCGAAGCTCATACCCAAGATCTAGATCTGTCGGGATCCCATCTCACCACAATGTAACTTAAGGAAGAATGATCTTTTAATATTTTTTTTAATTATTTTCTAGTAGGCGAGTTAGAAAGTGTCGCGTTATCAATTTGGTTAAACAAAATAGAAATGTCTATAACCAAGCAAATTAGAATTGAGTAAGTGTCACAAATAAAGCATAAAGGAGCTCTATGTTTTAAAGATATACCGCAAAGATAATAAAGACATGAGCTTCTCAAAAAAAAAAAAAAAATGAAATAGACGTGCTGAAACTTGAAACCATGCAGTTAATTTTCTGCAATGCATGCTTCTTAACTGGCTAAACAAATAATATAATTCTCAAATTAAGTAAAACTTCAAAGCTCCAGCTAACTGCTTTTGTTGACTTTGCGAGATGAAGAAGTGATGTAAAGTCCGTCCAAGGAAAAAGACAGGGGAAGGTCTATTTAATATTTATATGATCACGACTTGTCTTGAGGTATGCGATGCGAATGTAATCCGGGAAGGGACTTGGCAGTGATAATGAAGGCTTTTCAAAGTGATGACGTCTCTCTGGCCCCGAATGGCTCTTTGATTGAAGATGTGAAGGTCAACTACTCTATGGGTTGTTATTTGCTATTACTAGTAGGTAAGAAAGTAATTTCAGTGTTAGATTTAAATTTAAAACTTGTAACAACCTGCCAATTAGGATTTATTGTGAAAATGTTATAAGAAATGTTGTGGATGTAGCAGTTCTCAATTAAAATACAATAAGATTGCTTATAGTCTAACTAAGTATACTATTCATATCTTAAATTTTGCTGTATGAATAGAGGATGTTATACCATAATTTATTTCCGTTCTTTAGACTGATTTAGCAAGTTTTTCTTAATATAAGTTTACAAGTTTCTTCCTCCAAAAAAAATAAAGTAATTAAACTAATTTGTTTTAAAGTTAATTCTAGTTATCTAATTTAAATTATGGAAGCATTTCTAATATGCACTATAAACTACAAGGTATTACAATCAACACTATACTTCAAAATCAATTTCAATATCTAATCACTATCTAAATTAGTTTTCAGATTATCGGATTTATACACATATTAATCAAAACTTAGGAAGTCAATTGTAGCATTTTTAAAATTTCTTTAAACTTTAGAAGAGGTTTCCAAAACAGTCTTTGTTAATAATTTTAATGAAATTGTAATTGTTTCACGTTCAAAATATGTCATTTGACATGTAATGCCTGCTGTGATCACTCTCATGGTAGTAGCAGCTCGACGCGAAAGATCCAATTTTTACATATATACATATATTATAATCCCAAAATATGATATTCCTCACATGTTTTGGGTGGAAGAAAATATTTCAAATTGGATCATTGGATTTTTGAGATATCTCACTAGTGAAATAATCTGACCAAAGGCTATAACATCCCTTTTTTTTTTTCTTTTTTTTTAGAATAACTGTTAAACTACCGATTGTCTCAAAAGCTTAAGCTGTTAAGAAATGGTGAACACTCTTCCTCACTTGTGGGCCTAAACTTCTCCTTAATAAGTGGGGGGCCCAACAAGTGGGAATTTAACATTTTAAATGGGAGGTAGAGTAAAGCCAGAGATCAAACTCAGGATCTTCTGCTCTGATACCATGTTAAACTACCGATTGTCCCAAAAGCTTAAGCTGTTAGGAAATGGTGAATTTAATTACTTAATCATAAGTCTAACAATAACATCCCTTTCTTATATCTATTATGAACTCAAGTTTGTACTCATTATATCAAATAATAACAACTCCAGACTGCGTCATGGATAGTCGGTAACATAGCTGTTAATTATTGTGGCAATGGCCCCATTTGAATTGAAAATTTACTTGGATGATTGGTGAGGACAACGAACTTTGTGGAAAAATAAGGTCTATATCATGAATGATAAAGTTGGTTTTCATTTTGTTAATGTATATATGTGTGTGTATATATATTTTGGAGTGATCTATAATGAGTCCTTTCGAAAAAGGCAGATTTCTATGATACATTCAATATATATTGATATATGTGGAGTGTTCTATGGTATGTTAAATATTCAATTAGGTAGACATTTTGCCCGTGATGCATGAATTTTGTGCAACTGACCCAATTTAGCAACTAGCTAACAAGCAACCGTGACTCCACCCACGTTTTAATCTAAAGAATAATACAGTATTGCACATTAGTATAATTTGCATGTTGCATTTACAAAAAGTCATTAGATTAAAATTCTTGTTTGAGTTCGTTTCGATTAAAAAAAAAAAATCTTGTTTGAGTTGAGCATATGAGCATGAAAGTAATTAACTAATTTGTTTTGAGGTTAATTCTAGTTATCTAATTTAAATCATGGTGGAATTTCTAATATGCACTATAAACTATAAAGGATTAAAATCAACACTATACTTCAAGAACAATTTTCAATATCTAAATTAGTTTTCAGATTATCGGATTTATACACATTAATCAAAACTTAGGAAGTTAATTGTAGCATTTTTTTCTTAATTTCTTTAAACTTTACAAGAGGTTTCCAAAATACTCTTTGTTAATAGTTTTAATGAAATTGTAATTGTTTCACGTTCAAAATATATATGTCATTTGACATGTAATGCCTGCTTTGACTCTCATCCTCATGGTAGTCGCGGCTTGACATGAAAGATCCAATTTTTCTCATATATACAGCGATGGGAAAGACTTATATGACTAAGTAGAATTTTTCAAGTAATTTAATATTGTGTTCCATATGTGAGTATAATTTTAGATTGAACCTCTACCCTGAGAACATTCATATCTACTCGTGCCAAAATTTGTGCCTATCTTAACATAAAAAACTACTTTTTTATTTTACATATTAAAATTTTTTTTTTCATACATTATTGTGATTATAGAACGCCAAGATGTTTTAGTTATATCGTAGGTCGCTTTGAATATAATTAAAATCGGCACTATCTAACATGTATTGACTTAGCTTGCTATTCTTATATATTTATGCAATTATTGGAAGACCTTGTAGCTATAGCAACCAGTCTAAATAATTTTTGTTCTTGTATTTCAACATAATTTTTTAAACTTGTTAGATCTGTGCATTTCACAATTCATTGCCGATTCGTGCAAAGCAATAATAAACAGAAATAAACCTAGATTGATGGAAGACACCCTTGTCATAGTTGTTGACTTGTTGGTTTCATTTTAAAATTGTGGATAATATATACATAACAAGGTAAGATCTCACTTTAGATTATTCAAAAAAAAAAAAAATTCACACTTTAGATGTGTACTTCTTTAAGAAGCACCACAAGAAGTTACTTGTTTATGGGGTTAAATGCAAGTAAATGTTAAGGAATCGAAATCTTCATACCAATGCTTGTGAACATGTCAACATAGTACCAAGGGTAAAATAGCTAATGTATGTTATATGCACTTTAGTTGAGAATAATATTTATATATAAAACGAAACTCTTCGAATTTAGGTGGAAGAAAATATGATATTCATATTTCCTTCAAATTGGTTCACAAGGTTTTCGAGATATCTCATAAGTAGGAAGTGAAATAATCTAACCAAAAACTATAACACCACTTTCTTATATATATATATATATATATATATATATATATAATGAACTCAAGTTTGTACTCATAATATTGAATAATAACAACTTCATACTGTGTCATGGATAGTCGGTAACATAGCTATTAATTATTCTGGCAATGGCCCCAGTTTAATTGAAAATTTACTTGGATGATTGATGAGGACAACAATCTTTGTGGAAAAATAAGGTCTATATCATAAATGATATAGTTGATTTTCGTTTTGTTAATGTATATATTTTCTTTTGGAGTGATCTATAATGAGTCATTTCGAAAAGGCATATTTCTATGATGCATTCAATATAGGTAGATATTTTGCCCGTGATGCATGAATTTTGTGCAATTGACCCAATTTGGCGACTAGCTAACAAGCAACCGTGACTCCACCCACGTTTTAATCTAAAGAATAATACAGTATTGCATATTAGTATAATTTGCAAGCTGTATTTACAAAAATTCTTTAGTTTAAAATTCTTGTTTGAGTTCCTTTTGATCCAAAAAAAAAAAAAAAAAATCTTGTTTGAGTTGAGTATATCATGCAATTAGCAGATTTTGTGCCAAAACATTTAAGTATGCCAAGTTGCCAACCATTTTTCTATGATCTATTTTTTATTTTATTATTATTTTTTATTTTATGAAAGGTATGGAGGCATCTATCTAGTAAATTTTGTAAGATGAGACCGAACCTAATCACTATAAGACAGATGTAATACATACTCGACATCATTCATTATCGGATTGAGATTTGATGTAATAACTATCTGACATATACAATACTTAGTCTATTCATTAACAGATTGAGATTCAATGCAATAACTAGTTAACTTTTTCAAGGACCGAGATTCTAAAAAAAAAAAAAAATTCAGTCCTTCGACCAAAAACGTTAAAGAAAAGTGGAAAAATTTTCTAATACAGGTGCTGATGGAAAAAAGTCCTTGGATGGTATTACACATGATTGCAATCTTTCTTTGACAAATCAAAAGACAGTGACCATCTTCTTATTTAAAGATTTCTCCACCAAATCTCTGACTTATGTGGCATAGAGAATGAAGACGTAGATATCTCAACCAAATCTCTGACTTATGTGTTTTGTTAATTATTTTCCTCTTTTCATTGCCAATCAATCCCCAAATATCACCCAAACGCAGAAAATCTTACCTTGGCAGCTCTATCATGCCAGATGACGTCACCCTCGTCATTAGTGTCATGCCAATAACACAAGATCTTGCAATGTCAATAAGTTAGCATAGGTCACACATCAGAAGCCTTGCCAAGTGCCAACCACATGAAGCTACATGTCGTGCATGTTTTTAGCAACGCCAGTCACACGATGCTTCCGTGTGTCGCCTCAACTTCTGGCTCTTGGTGTTAGCCATCATCATCATGTGTGGTTGTATGCTACCTTAGACATGTAAAGTTTAACATTCAACTATTCAAGACCTTCCAAACTCAAGCTTTCACTTTTAATCAAGGGTAGTGTTGGACATATTATGGCCGAAATGGCCCAAAAATATTGTAAGCCCATGTAATGATAGAACAAGCATATTAATCTTGGGTTAGTCTAGGATTTTTTAGTGTATAAACCCTATAATAGGTTCATTGTAACACGAGCTTAATAGACAATATGTAACCATCAAGAGCTTTTTACTATGGAGACAGATCGTCAAGTTGAACCACATAAACTTTCGTGTTCACTCTCTCTTTCATGCTTCCACTCATCATTCAATCATCACCTAATCAACACAATAACTTAAATAGTTACAATTGAGGCTAGTAAATTTAAGCCCTAGATGTCTCAATTGGAAATATTAGGAGGTACCAACCAATTGAGTTATAAGACTTTTGATTTTAATTTTACAAACACTAGTCACGGACCCCGCGCGTTGCGCGTGATTATTTTTTAGCGTGGTCTCATTATTATTATTATTTTGTAATTTGAACTAATTTAATGAAAAGTAATGCATTTTATAATCATATTTAACACAAAATATTTTTTTATTATTGTAAAATTGTTTTATTTAAATTTTTGAAACCTTAATCCTACCATAGTCGGTTGACTAATTTTTGCATCTCTAAGTCTATTAAACACGTTTTGCATGCTACATGTAAACTTTTTTTTTTTCCATAAGGGTTGAAATAATGTGTGTAATATTTTTTTCTATATATGGAAGTTAAAAAAATTAAAATTCTTGTACCTTGTCTTGATGTTTTCTAAAAATTAAATTTGACAATTCTCTTTCAACAATTGTGAAAATTCCAAGCAGTAATTCAAAAGGTGATTCATGTTACATGTTCATGATTGGATTGTGTAATTGTATGATTGATTTGGGTTGTAATTTATAAGTTGAACATAATGGTGTTGTAGGGTCAATGGGCCGGGGACACGTAGTCTCTGTACGCGTTGAGCCTAGAGCCTTAATCCAATGGGCCAAGAAGTCTTTATCCCTGTGCATGTTGGGCCCAAAGCCCAAACCGAGGACTAAGACTAGCTCGAGGACGGTTCAATTTAGCCTTGAAAATCTATGTTGAAGGATGAAGAAATTAAGTGTGAACTTAGCGACCCAGGAAGTGTCGTCGAGGATGAATATCACCTCAGGTAACCAAAGTCAAGGTAAGTCTTGGAGCTCTGCCATTTAGGAAAACACTTCAGAGGACTCTGTCGGACTGAGTGAGTATTGCAGAAAAATGTACTAAGAAAAGATCCCAAAATATCAAGGAAGAAGGTTGTCACCCCCGCATTGAATGCTCTGCAGCTAACCCTCTGGCCGCATTTATGTGGAGAAAACATCTGAACAGTGACTTCCAGCCTTACATCTACTACATAGAGACTTCTGGAAAAGGGAGATAGGACAAGTATCAACAAAAATCACTAAATCTGCACGTGGAAGGCTCAGGAAGAGAGGAGAATGAGTATAAAAAGAATGAGAGACCTAAAAAGGGAGGGGGGGAGAAGAAAAAAGAGAGAGAGAACAAAAAAGACTGTGGATGCTAAGAACCAAACTAGTATCCATCTTTGAACAATATTTATATCAAACTGACCTCCTCGGACGTAGGCCGGGAATAACTTCTTGAGGTTAACCTTTTTGTTTTCATCCTTCTTATGATCTCAGCCCATCTAATTGATTGTTTAATCTGAACTAGCCCAATTTTCTTTACCTACTCTCTACAAATTCATTATTTTTGGACATTTTGGGCTGATTCATCCACTATTGGGCTAGAGCGCCGAATCTGTGTCCTTACAGGTGTATATTTAAAATGTCCTAACTCTATTGTTTAAGATATTGAATATAGTATTGTGTGTGATTTATAAAGTAGCAACGGTTGTTGTTATTAAAAATTGGTTTTTAATTGCCTTTTAAGTTATTAAAAACCTTACATATATATATATATATATATATATATATGTTTCAAAAAAATCTTTACATATTTTTTTAACATGAATCTTTACATATACCTTAATAAGTAAACTCTATACATTTCATTTCCTTTAAAGCATAAAAAATGACATTAATTCCATAATAATAGTGGCTGGTTAGGTTTTTCATGGTCTCATTTATAACATTTCTTACTATTATCATATTTTACTGGCCGGTGATTTTTATAATAGAGACATTAAATGAGAGTAAAAATCTTAGAACCTTTCATTAGATTATTAAAAGTCGTGGTTTTTTTTATATTTTATTATTTATGAATAATGTTAAATGAAATGTCAAAAAAAGAGTTTTGAAAATTTTCATCTTTTTTTCTTATATATTTCTATTATTACTAAATAATGTCTTCCTTTTAGTTTTGATAATAAATATGGTTTTCTAGATTAGAGTTTGATTAGTTTTAAGTTTAAATTTTGTATGATTGTATTTAATTGTTGATTATATGATTTAATTAAGTAAATTTAACGATTTATTTAATTGCATTGTAAAGTTTGTAATGACATTTGTAAGATCATCTTTAATTAATTTTTTACTTCTTTAGCTGTCAGCCTCTTTGTTTTCCAATTAACGGTTACTAATTAATTTATTTAATTGACATTTGATTTCTTTTACTAATCTCTCTCTCTCTCTCTCTCTCTCTCTCTCTCTTTGTTAACATCCTATTGTTTTTCCAAATTTGATGATAATTCTAATGAACTAAATATGCATTATAACGTTTATTTTTATTTATTTTTTATTCCATTTTGCTGCCATGAAGTTAGTATATTTATAACTATTAGTTTATTTTATGATATGTTTGGTTTGATAATATTATTATTATTATTATTATTATTATTATTATTATTATTATTATTATTATTATTATTATTATTATTATTATTATTATTATTTAGTGTTTCTAAAATAGCATGTGTTTTGTATTCTCTTTTTCTATTGATGCATTGTAACATTTTATGGAAATACTTTATAAGAAAAATTTTTATTCTTTTTTTTATTCTTAATTGATTGTTTCTAAATTTGTATTTGTTTTGTATTTCATTTTTCCATTGATGCATTGTAACATTTCATGGGAAGACTTTATAAGAAAAATTTTTATTTATTGAATTTAATAAAATATTATATGTTTAATTTAAAAAAAATGAGACAAAATATAAATAAATTAACAATATGGAGGATGTTGCTAAATTTAAATGTTGAATAAAATAAGATGAGAAGAAAAACAGTAAAAATGAAATGTATAGCAATAAACACCAAATTATTTTAGTTATGCTATGTAATAAAAACATTACATTTTTATATACTATCTTTATAATGCAATAATATAACATTTAACAATCAATGAGAATAAAAAAGATAACAACATAAAACACAAAACTAAATCATATCAACCCAAAGAATGTATGAATTATGATGTGTTTCAATTCTTTGTTATCATGGTTCGTAGAAATGCGATCCATTTTCAACCAAGCTATTTACAATTGGTTCTACATCCCGCTCAGTTCCTACACTTTGCAACTCCACTGTTTCAACAAATTTGTCCCAATCTAGCCAAGCAGTGAATGACTTTTGCTTTAATGTATGAGATACATGCCAAAATGTGTCTTTCATGAAGTCTCCCTTTGCCCCTTCACTAAAAGGTCAAGCTGGATTACTAGTCAATTCCAATTTTAGCAAACTGTCTAACTTCTAGCAATCTAAAATTGATTTCTGTGATGCATTTGGGGGAGCTTTCTTGCATCAGTATGTTTTAATGGTCAACCTGTTACACTAAAATAAAAAAATATATATACCAAAAATGAAAGAAAAAAAATATAGAGAGAGGCTTTTGTGTGTAGAAAAATAGAAAATTATGCATAGAATAAGAAAGGGAATGAAAATTTTATAGTATGCGGATAAGAATAAGAACAATCAAAAATAAAGGATGATAAAAAGATAAAATAATAGTAATATTGAGAGTAGTGGGGATATGAAAAGTTAAAATGGAATTAAAAATTTAAAAATAAATAAGAATAGTTAAAAATAAGATAAATATGATATTTTGATTGTAATATAATAGAGTTTTTAATTCAATTTAAATGTTAAAAAATTGTATAAAAAATTGGGGAAAAAAAAATGATAATGACGTGGCTCAATGTGAGCGTAGGAACATTAAATGCTACGCTTCAGCTTTTAGTAATATATAGATATAGATATAGATGGGTAGGTTTTTTGTTTTTAATTTTTGTCAATTTACAGTTTTAACCTCATTTTTATGTTTTAGGAATAATGATAAGTTAATTAAATTATAGGTATTTTTGAAAGTCAAAAAGACAATAACTAATTTTTTGAATTCTCTTAATATATATATATATATATATATATATTTGACATTGTTGACTTCTTTTAATGTTGTGGCATAAATTTTGAAATCTCACATTTGTCCAAAATCAACGTTATAATTTTATATATTTTTTAGTATTACTTGTAATTTTAGAATATGTTAATATATATTAATCAAACCTTCTTCCATCAGTCAAAAAAAACCTTCTTCCAAAAAAATTAAATTAAAATTAAGAAAACCTCACCTTCTTTTCTATAAAGCATTAAAACACTACACGAATTCATTAAATTAGGTTTGATATTTTTTTCTAAGCAAATTATAATTATACTAGGAATTTATTTTATCTAAAATTTGGCCTTTCAATTAAACAGATATCACTTATAAATATTTTTATCATTTCTTGTATATATTACTTACATACAAATTTTTATGACTAAGAATAATTATTACGTTACTTCTTTTATCAATTTTTTTTATCACTTTTGAAAGGTAATCACAACGTTGCCATCCCAAATGGGTTGATTGAAACATTAGGTATTAAATTACGTTCTTAACAAAAAAGGTATCTGATGATGCGTTTGGGTGCCCTTAGGCCGCAGTCACCAGCAAGTTTATGGCGATGGGGGAGCCAGGCCCCAAGCGCTTTATCCTCTATGGGCAATGGAGGGGACTCTTGGGAGTTACCACGAGGGGAGTTACCACTGGGAGTCCCACATCGCTTGGGAGGCGCCCCCACCAAGGGTTTATAAGCTTCTGGAGCGACCCTTGGTGTACCATCACTTGGAATTCCAAGTGATGGTACACCAAGGGTCGCTCCAGAAGCTTATAAACCCTTGGTGGGGGCGCCTCCCAAGCGATGTGGGACTCCCAGTGGTAACTCCCCTCGTGGTAACTCCCAAGAGTCCCCTCCATTGCCCATAGAGGATAAAGCGCTTGGGGCCTGGCTCCCCCATCGCCATAAACTTGCTGGTGACTGCGGCCTAAGGGCACCCAAACGCATCATCAGTATCAAATTACGTTTTAGATGTATTTGTTCAGAATAACTGAATGGACTTTGTCACGGTCAAGTATTCTATGAAATACATTCTCAAAAAAAAAAAAAAAAGTGTTCTATGATATAGTAAAAATATCCATTCATGTTGGAATGGACATTTTCCCCTTCCAAGAATTTTAGAATGGAC
Source organism: Lithocarpus polystachyus (assembly GCA_033629205.1). Lineage (NCBI taxonomy): Eukaryota > Viridiplantae > Streptophyta > Magnoliopsida > Fagales > Fagaceae > Lithocarpus > Lithocarpus polystachyus. Next base: position 11,559,422 of record CM066172.1, on the reverse strand, counting down.
CTACTACAATCAATTTAAAATCAATAATATATTACATTTTTTTGTATTTATAAACGAATTTCAGTGGGAAAGAATAATATAATAGTACAAAAGACTTAAGAGTTAAGAGTGCAGAACTAGACTGCAAAAAAATAAATAAATAAGTAAAGAGAGAGTGCAGAGCTATTTCTGCTTGAGCGGTTAAACAGGCCAATCATGCATGATTACATTATTCTCATCCAAATTTGAGGTTTCACCCAATTTGGTAGAGTCCACCTCTTTTTTATCTACTTAAAATGTATCAATATCATGATTCGTGTTAAATATTACAAATCTAAAAATAAATCTAATGTTATATCATTTAAGATTTAAATGATATGGCAGTCTGTATATTGTTAGACTCAAATTCAAAAAATTAAATCTTAATCTTAAAATAAACATTCTCCATTTCAAGTAAAAAGAGGAGAATCCTATTTTACTTTATTGAAGCGTGCTTTTTTATCATGCAACTCTTGCATGTTGATATGCAATACCAAAGTTTTCTGCCAGTAGAAAGCAATACCAAAGTTTCTATGAGATAAAATATCTATTTATTATTTTATTCTATTTTATTTAATTGATAAACATCTGCTTTTTATCCCTAATAAAAACCCAAATATTAATTTAACAAAAGATTTGAAAAAACTAAAGATAAAAGAAAGAAAATTGTAAAGATGTCTTGGCCTATTCTTGCTAAATACTTTAACTTCTTTTTCTTTTTGCTTTGGTTTTGGATCACCTCCAAGAACTAAGAAATGCTTTTGAGCACCCATAGATGAAATTGGAAAATTGAAATGGTATTTACAACTTAATTTAATCAGATGCCTATAATGATCATTAATTTGGCAAGTCATCTTAATGTTGAGAGTGGGATTTGAACCCCGCAAGTCATCTTAATGGGTTATTTATTTGTTTATTTAAATTTTATATATCTTTTAGGTCGTATATATATCTTTTTTAATATAATTATACTAGGAGTATGGTATAGAAAGAAAATTATTAAGTACTCTTGGAATATCATATATATGATGTTTACCTTTATAGGCTCACAAGATATATATATATATATATATATATATATATATATATATATATATATATATATATATGATGTTTACCTTTATAGGCTCATGAAACACCATTTCCATGAGTGAATGAAATGTCAACTGTATTGACTATTAATGCAAAGAATAGTGTTTCCGTAACCTAAATGCGTTAAAGTCCAATGATTCATGTGCTACTCAATGTACATAAGTTTTTGCAAGGAATATGCCAAACAAATATCAAGCACAAATTCAAATATCCTTTGAGTTCATTGTGGGGACTGCGACCTTGGATTCATTATAAAACAAGTGTTATTTACTTTCTATTCTCGGTACAGGTAGACTTCTATATTGAAATATATTTCAAGCAATTATAATAAGAGAGAAAATCTTTCAGAAAAATAGTAGATTATTGAAGAGAAGACTCAGCAGTCAGCACTCAGCAGCTAGCTCACCAGACTTCTCTTTAGATGAAGAGAAGACTTAGCAGTCAGCACTCAACAGCTAGCTCACCAGACTTCTCTTTAGACTATATTCCGCCCCTCAAATTAGATCGGTTTTTGTTTCTTCTTAATCTTATTCTTATTTTTTGTGCTCAAGAACATGGGTATTTTGGGCTCTTCAAGTATGTACAATGTATTCCTCCAGTTTTGGTTGTATGTAATCCTCTCGTCCTTCACACCAGAAAATTAAAATGTCATTTAATTTTCTTTACCTAAAACCAAATAAAAAGATTTGAACCAAAAGTCGCATGAGACCTAAAGAACCCTAGGTCACCAATACTAATGCCATTAAACTTTTTTTTCTTTTTCTTTTTTAACATAGGGAAGAAGTAGATACATAAATACTTTTTACTTTTTTTCTTTTGATGAAAATGCATTTTTGGTACCTATATTTTGGGCCGATTCTCGATTTAATCCTTAAATTGACTTTGCTCTTAGGTCAGTCCATGATTTCAAAAAATCAATTCAATTTTAGTCCCTGCTGTCAATCCAGTAACTAAAAAATCAGACGTGACAAACAGAGCGCATTGTTGGCATGTTAGATGCTGACGTGGCTAATAAAATAATAATAAAATACTTTATTTGACATTTTTTTAAATTCCACATTAGCATTTTCTGAATTAAAAAAAAAGCCATGTCAGTATTTTCTAAATTAAAAAATAAAAATAATTTTTATTTTTCAATTTTATTTTAATAAAAAAATAAATAAATAAACAAAAATAAAATATTATTTTTCAGTTTTAAAGATTGAGTAAAAAATTTATAGTAACTTTCTCAAATATTGTTAAACTTTCTTGACAAACAAAAACATCACAAAATTTAAATATATCAATTTTTAGACACAAAATTAAAATTTCTAAAAAAAAAAAAAAAACCATTTGAAAACCCCCCACTGACCCAAAAAAAAAAAAAAAAAATCGGAAGATTCATAACTCTCTCAAGTGCTCTCTCCCTCTCTTCAAAAACAAGTTCAGATCTCTCTCTCTCTAATTCATCCTCCTTATTTTCCTCTCTTACTGGTGGTGGTGGTGGAGTCATCCCACGATGAGGAGAGGAATGAGTAGCGGTGGAAGGATCGAGTTGTAGTCGACAGACTGGACCTCAATATGCATTGGAGGGAGCTGATTAGGTTGGAGGTTGGGGGAAGAGAGAGATCGTAGATCTGGGTTTGCTTACTGAAACGAAAATCTCTAAAGCTCTCTTTCTTAGGGAAGAAGTAGATACATAAATACTTTTTTCTTTTGGTGAAAATGCATTTTTGGTCCCTATATTTTGGGCCGATTCTCGATTTAATCCTTAAATTGACTTTGCTCTTAGGTCAGTCCATGATTTCAAAAAATCAATTCAATTTTAGTCCCTGCTGTCAATCCAGTAACTAAAAAATCAGACGTGGCAAACAGAGCGCATTGTTGGCATGTTAGATGCTGACGTGGCTAATAAAATAATAATAATATACTTTATTTGACATTTTTTTAAATTCCACATTAGCATTTTCTGAATTAAAAAAAAGCCATGTCAGTATTTTCTAAATTAAAAAATAAAAATAATTTTTATTTTTCAATTTTATTTTAATAAAAAATAAATAAATAAACAAAAATAAAATATTATTTTTCAGTTTTAAAGATTGAGTAAAAAATTTATAGTAACTTTCTCAAATATTGTTAAACTTTCTTGACAAACAAAACATTACAAAATTTAAATATATCAATTTTTAGACACAAAATTAAAATTTCTAAAAAAAAAAAAAACCATTTGAAAACCCCCCACTGACCCAAAAAAACAAAAAACAAAAATCGGAAGATTCATAACTCTCTCAAGCGCTCTCTCCCTCTCTTCAAAAACAAGTTCAGATCTCTCTCTCTCTCATTCATCCTCCTTATTTTCCTCTCTTACTGGTGGTGGTGGTGGAGTCATCCCACGATGAGGAGAGGAATGAGTAGCGGTGGAAGGATCGAGTTGTAGTCGACAGACTGGACCTCAATATGCATTGGAGGGAGCTGATTAGGTTGGAGGTTGGGGGAAGAGAGAGATTGTAGATCTGGGTTTGCTTACTGAAACAAAAATCTCTAAAGCTCTCTTTCTTAGATCAAAATCTCCCACTCTCTTTCATCTTTCTAAAGCTCTAAAGTCTCTTTCTCAGATCATGGATTTGGAAAAATTTATAAAGCTCTCTCTCAGATCAATGGTTGTGAAGTGGTGGTTGGTCCGGTGGTGGGTAGGGGTGGATCGCTAGATGGGTTTGTTGTTGGTGTGGGTTGCAGTGGCTTGATGGACTGATCAGTGATAGTGGCGAAGACTGGTGGTCTGGTTTGTTTACGTGGGTTTCAGATTACAAGATTAGTTAGTTGGTTGGTCAGATCGGTGATCATTGGTTGGGTTTGTTGTTGGTTTGGGCTTCGAATTGCAAAGTATTTTCTGGGTTTCAATGAGGCAATTGACCAAAACCGTTGAGCACAACAATATGGGTTGGGGCTGGGTTTCGGGTTGTTGCTAGGTTTTTTTTTTTTTAATTTCTGGGGTTTTTTTTTTTATTTCATGTGGATTTGATTATTTTTTTGGGTTTATGGGTTTGATTTGTTGGAGGTTTCAGTGGAGGATAGCTATTTTGAATGAATTTTTGCAAGTTTATTTGCTAAGAAAATGTAATAAAAGAAAAGAAAATATTGATTATTTTAATTTTCTGGGTAATCTTCATGTTCTTTCCCGAAGAACATGAAGAACACGTTACTTTGTTCTTCCGAAAATAATGAAAAGAAAAAATTAAAAAAAATTTAATTACTCATTTTAACTAGATTGTATTTTTTTTTTTTTTACAATTAAAATTAAAATTTTTTTGCTTTTATTTTTAATTAATTTATTTGCTGATGTGGCATTTTAAAATCTTTTTTTAATGACCACGTCAGCTCAATAATTACCCACGTCAACATTTAACATGTCAACAATGCACTCCATCTGTCACATCTGATTTTTCTGTTACTTGGTTGATGGCAAAGACCAAAGTAAAATCGATTTTCCAAAATCCAAGATGGATCTAAGAACAAAATCAATTTAGGAACCAAGAATTATGGGAGGATGGAAAATTAGTATTTTGGTCTTCCCAAAATCAGTATTTTTTATCCTATTTTCCTCTCTATGTTTTCCATCCTCCTTGTTTTCACTCCAAACGAACGGAGCCTAAAAGAATTAACGCGGTTTAATCTAAAGACCAATGTCTATGGCAGAACGTCTAAAACCTTACATCTTTTCTTTTTGGAATTATATGTTACAAGTTACAACAAATCGAATATATAATTTATATTCGAATATATTAGGTTTACTGGACAAAATGGGCAAATGCCCTTTTCAAGCAAACTAAGTAGCATTTTGCCCCCTTTTTCAAACTAATCAGGGAAATGCCCCTCTTTTGAAAATCGATTTTCTAAAAATCGAGTTAGGCCCTATAGCGGCGTTTTTAAGGAGCCTATAGTGACGTTTTCAGGACCTATAGCGGCGTTTTATAACTCGATCTTTACAAAGTCGAGTTATAGGCAAAAAAAATGAAAAAAAATTGTATATAACTCGATTTCATGAAAATCGAGTTATAAAACGCCGCTATAGGTCTTGAAAACGTCACTATAGACTCCTTAAAACGCCACTATAGGGCTCCAAAAAAAATTTTTTTTTAAACTCGATTTTGAGAAAATCGAGTTTCAAAAGAGGGGCATTTTCCTAATTAGTTTGAGAAAGAGGGCAAAATGCTGGTTAGTTTGTGTGAAAATGGCATTTGCCCATTTTGTCCTAGGTTTACTATGATAACTTTACCTAAAACCATAGTAGCGTAGCATTAATATTCTAGAGCAATATCCTCATATATATAGTAGCAAATCCATGCTCATGAAAAAACAGATTAATAATTACTCATCATGAAAATAGATTAATTATGAGAAACTCCATTCACTTGTTTGAGTTGAAAAGAAAATTTCCCTATTTTTCCTTTTACACCGTTGTGCACGATATTCGGCTTACGTTAAGGGATCAAATTTCTGGGAAGTTGTTTATGCATTAGAAATTCCTCAAGATGAAGTCATGTTTCAAAATTAACTCTATCAACTTTCTGCAACTTTTGACTAGTTTGCACAACTATAGAATCTTTAATTAGACAAATGGTTATGCTCAAAAAAAAAAAAAAAATTAGACAAATGCTAAATATTCTTTCACACTTTTTTACATCCATTATTTAACACATATCTGTAATTGATGTGAAAATGTCTACATTTTAAAAAGAGAAATGATATGTCCACAACATTTTTCATAATATTTTCACAACAAATCCTAAGTGGCAAGTTGTTACTGGTTGTTATTGTTAGGGTAAAAAGGTAATCTTAGTGTTAGGTTCAAATTTGAACCTATAACAACTAACCACCAATGATTTGTTGTGAAAATATTGTAAAAAATGTTGTGGATGTAGCACCTCTCTTTTAAAAAATGAAAAAAAAAATCCACATGTAAAATTCAAAAGTGGTTCTAAAAAAATGAATGTAAGAGAATAAAAGCCTTAAAACAAAAACGTGAGATGCAAAACAATAGAATTGTCTTTGGCCCAAGTTGCTTGTTGAAGTCTAGACTCTAGAGTCACAATATATTTTACAATAAATCTCACAACTATCGATATGAAAACTTATTAATAATAGACAATAAAATAGTGTTAATAATAAATCTATAAGATATTGTCAACTCAACAATTATAAAATTTGTTGTAAATGTAACATTACTCTATGAAAATCGCCTATACAAGGGTTTTAAACTATATTAGAATATATTAAAATATTGTATATGAGGATATTGCCATAAATTAATAATAACAAACTATGATTTTTTAGAATATCATGGGCTACCTTGGTTTTAGGTAAGGTTATCATACTAAGCCTAATATTTTGTATATCTATATTATATATAAGAGGATTCTCCTTTTTTAACTGGACATTTATGTGGTTCAAAAATACTTTCATTAATGAAAGATAACTTTATTTAGAAATAGAGTTTTAAATGTCAAATAAAAAATTTCATTTTGAATTTAAAAAAAGAACTCCTAAAATTTAGGATTTTTTTCCCTTCACATTAAAAAAAAAAATTACTGATTATTTCTAAAGTTTATCCTTTATATTTGGTTCAAAAATACTTTCATTAATGAAAGATAACTTTATTTAGAAATAGAGTTTTAAATGTCAAATAAAAAATTTCATTTTGAATTAAAAAAAAAAAAACTCCTAAAATTTAGGATTTTTTTCCCTTCACATTAAAAAAAAAATTACTGATTATCTCTAAAATTTATCATTTATATTTGTTTGAAAAATAAAAATATATATTTATAAATTAAAATAGATGCAAATTATTAATTTTTATTTAAAAAAATTGAAGAGCCTCTGAGTACACGCAACGTGCGTGCTTAGAGACTAGTAAACTATATATTCAATTTGTTGTACGATATAATTCTGAATAGTAAAGATATAAGGCTAGGCTCTCCATTGCGGACATGGGCCATCCATAACTACGTAAATTCTCTTAGTTTCATTCTGTCTAACTTTCTCTTTCTACATCATTTTTTTTCCTTTTATATTTAAGAGAGTTGCTACATCCACAATATTTTTATAATATTTTCACAATAAATCATAGGTGGTTAGTTGTTATTGGTTCAAATTTGAACCTAACACTAAGATTACTTTTTTGCTCCAACAATAATAACCAGTAACAATTTACCACTTAGGATTTGTTGTAAAAATATTCTGAAAATGTTGTGGACATATCATTTCTCTATATTTAAACATAATATCGAAGTCACAATCTTCATTAATTTCCCATCAAAGTTGGTTGCTGTTTCCAAGGTAAACTCCGAAGCTCATACCCAAGATCTAGATCTGTGGGGATCCCATCTCACCACAATGTAACTTAAGGGAGAATGATCTTTTAATATTTTTTTAATTTTTTCTAGTAGGCGAAGTTAGAAATTGTAGCATTATCAATTTGGTTAAACAAAACAGAAATGTCTAATAACCAAGCAAATTAGAATTGAGCAAGTGTCACAAAATAAAGCATAAAGGAGCTCTGTGTTTTAAAGATATACCGCAGAGATATATAATATCTATAAAAATTTGTCCCAAAAAGAAAAAAAGTCATTTTCATTTATTTACATCTTCTCCGAAAACTTTGGCTTACCACCTCATACATAATAAAGACATGTTGAAACTTGAAAGCATGCAGTTAATTTTCTGCAATGCATGCTTCTTAACTGGCTAAACAAATAATATAATTCTCAAATTAAGTAAAACTTCTGTAAGAAGTTTAGACCCCTTAAACCCAAACAGATTAACCTAGAGATTTAGCCAAGTGATTAACTTAGGTAAATTAAGCAATTCTAGGTTAACACAATAACAATCATATCATGAAAAAGTGCGGAAAATAAAGAACACACGATATGATAACCCAGGAAAACCAAACCGGTAAAAAACCTGGGGAGGATTTAACCTAGCTATCCTCAAGGTAAAAAGGAATTCACTATGAAAGAATTGAAATTTACACAATAGCGACTTAAACCACTAACATCCTATTGTTACCTCGAGTAGGAAACTTACTACCACGACCACGTGACAACTCCGAGTCTACGGCCTACTTCTTTCCTTGAATTCTCAGCAAAGCACAAGCACACCTGCTTGTATATCTTGAAACTCTTGATTCTGCAACTGAATGATTACCAAATTCTTGACATCAATCTTGAGTTTGGAAACCCTAAGTGTATGTGAAGGTAAACACCTCTAGATCTCACAAATAAGATTCGCAAACACAATATTCAGAACACTAAAAGCGTGGCTAGGGTTTTCCCTTTTATATTTAGGGCAAAACATAAAACCCTACACATGGAATGGGCTAGGGCTGAGTTGGAAATTCTGCAGAAAAAACAATCTGCACGACTTTCGATCGGTCAAGTCTAATTCTCGATCTATCAAGCCAGGCAAAATTGCACAGTAACTTCTGCAGTAACTCGATTCCAACTTTACATAAAAACCTCATACTTTGAGCAAGTCTAAACAAGACTAAAAACGTTTTGATCATGGTTTGCCAACATTACAAAATGAAGTTTTAATACATTAGTTCCTAATTCCTTAGAACCTAACAAACTCCCCCTTTGGCAATCCGTGACAAAACACAAACTTAACAAAATGCTCAAAGTTTACAAAATAAACAGTCCATTACAAAACAATAGCCCTACTAAACAAATTCAACCTAACTACTATCTATCAGTTGCAAAAGTAGACAGCAGCACGACTGAATCAACCTATATATTCCTGTAACACTTAACAAACACATAAATGCATGTGTGGAAAAGGAAAAACAGTAAAACAACAAATATGCAAACTAACTCTCCCCCTAAGTTAGATACATCAAAAAAATTTTCAACTCCCCCTAAACAAAAACATACTTGTATTTTCCACACATATTCCCTCAATTAATCTCCCCCTTTTTGTCACGTATTGATAAAGACAACTCAAATAAAGAGTAGAGTGACAGTAAACATGAAAGAAAAAAGAGAACCAAGGGAATATAAAACAGTTTAACTCTATAGAAAATAGAGAGAACTCCCCCTATGAAGAACAACAACTCCCCCTATGAACAACAAAGGTTAAAAAAAACTTTTCTCCCCCTATAAAAATAGGAAAAATAAAACAAGTTTTGGGAAAAACAGTTTTGGGGAAAATTTAGGAGGTGGGGATAAATAAAAATACACAAACCTAAAAAAATTGAGTTGAGGATACACATGAAGAAAAATATTCTCTCTTTCAATAAATGCAAACTTGACACCATGTGACCCATAAATATTTGCATGAGTAGAGAAAATATTTGCACATTGATTATCTATCATATCTCTTAAGAAAAATATTTTCTGTAGTTCACACATAAAAATAGCATATACTAGAAAAGTACATAACTCAAAAATTAATCAATCAATTTTTAAATCAAGTTGAGTACCCAATTTAGCAAAGTGTATGCATGTTATGTGTGAAAACAATAAGAGATATGAATGCAAAACCGCAAGATGGATACAGAAAAAAGAATGCAACTTATGTGAATCCTAACCATAAATGATGCATGAAAAAATTTGGTCAAAAACTTAGGAACTGAAAATTTTTCAGTTTCGATCGGTCGAGCATCGATCGAATACCAATCGAGCCAGACAGAATCAAACCAAAAATTTAATCGCAATTTCGATCAGTCGAGAGACATATTCGATCAATCGAAAATCTGGAAAACTTAAATTTTTGAAAAACAAAGCAATTTTATGTAGAACTCCTCAAAGCACAATATTTCATGAATGAAATGCATGAGTATGAGATTAAAAGTTTTTCAAAAACACATGAATTCAACCCAGATCTCTCAAAAACAAGTTTATCAACCAATTTGTCCTCAAAACTCAAATTTTGCATCAAAATCAAGGAATTTTCAATCTTGGATGGCCACAACAAAATCACACACAATAACATGTACAAAGTTTAGCAAAGAGTAACTTGTGTAGTGTATGCAACTAGCAAAAGTTTGAGATACATGTGAGGTGATATGTGAATAGTAAGCAATCACAATTTCTACACAATTCATCACATACAATTGAAAGAGACTATCACCTAAAGAGTTACATCATATAACTCCCACATATCTTAGAATAAAAGCTTGCAATCATGTAAGTTTCTTAATTTGCCTCATAATGTACACAGCAATTTTATTTGATTTGAAACTTATTATAGCCCAATAATGTACACACCAATTTTAGCGTTTTAAACCGAGGCTACACCCTATGATCTTTTTGTGCATGTGCTACACTTTCTCGAGCACAAAATCTTACGATATGCACTAAGGTGTTCATGATTGGCTAGTAAACAGTGGTGAGATGGTTATTTATGCCTTTCTCAATAAGTCCAAGTCCAACAATCAAAGACATATGACTTCAAGATCAAGATCATGTGACCAAAAATTATAAACATCTTTCCACACAATATGCACTACAAAGCTCAAACTAGTAAAGTGCAATAAAAATAAGCTTCATCCAAGCTAAACAGGGTACATAAACATGTTATGTAAAGATAATATGACTAACCTTGATTATATATCCAAGATATATAATACAAAAAACATAAAAATCTTTTTGGTTAAAAAAAATTTTATGACCAAAACTAAAAGCACACATTATGCTAAATGATTAAAAATGCAAATGCAATGCATGATAGTGCTTAACCAAGCTATAGAGGGTACACAAACAAGAAATATCAATTTCTTAATTAACCCTTGAGTACATGTACAAACTAGTACATACTAAAAAAAATCAAAAAATAGCTTAGCACTTATAGAACACATGATATTCAAATTTCTCCACAGTGTCAAGCATGTTCTAAATCAAGAGAGAGATATCATAATTCATGTAATCCTCAAGAAAAATAAAACTAGACACAAAATAAAATATTTTTGTCTTTTTTTTTTTGAAATTTTTCAATGTTTTTGGATTTTTTAAAACAAAAAACAACCTAAAAAATAAAACAACCAAAAACAGAAACAAAACATGTCCACAAATAATTGAAAAAATTAAATTAGGGACAAGTCAGCAACACTCACCTTAGAGAATCTTTTCTCACCCATATAACACGAGTCTTTGGCTTTGTAGGTGAAAATCCATGTGAAGCAGAGTGTATTTGAGGGATTACACCAATCTTCTAAGAAAGACTGAAATCCTGCAAATTCCTTTCACAAGCCAACAAATTCAAATTTTTCAAAAGAATATGAAACAATTTATATGGACTTATGGCAGGAGAAATATCATCACATATCTAGACTGAAATACAGAATTTTTAAATTTCAATTTATGACAATTAGGACGAATGTGACCATAGACACCACAAAAGTGACAGATAGGAACAAATTTAGGAATATCAGTATTCCTAACAACAAATCTAGTCTCAAATTTTGGTTTTTGCCTCAACAAAGAACAATTTGGTCTAATATGACCAACAACACCACAAAGGTGACAGGTAGGCACAAAAACAGATTTCTTATGCTCTCTAACAGTAGGTTTAGACTTAGGTTTAGAAACTTCAGCATCTACATCAAAACTTTTACCTTCGTCTAACCTAGCAAAATAAGCCTTTTCTTTGTTATTCCTCTTGAAATGAGAGATATAAACTTTTTCAGTTTTAGGCTTAAGAGAAACAGAAACACTTCTGTTATCAACAGCAAGTTTAGAACTAGTCAAATTTTCAATTTTAGTTTTAGATTCAACTAACTCTTGTTCCAAGCTTTTCATCTTTTCATCTTGAGAGAAAATTTGATTTCTCAAAAATTCATTCTTTTTATTAGATTCATCTAATCTAACAACCAATTCCTCTTTTTCAAGATTAGCCAATTTTAACTCTTCCTTGAATTTCTTAGCAATTCTCATAGTTTTCAATAATTCCTTACGAAGAGTTTCACAGGCATCAATAAGATCAACGGAAACAACAGTGTCCTTTTTATTTAAATCATCACAATCAAAAATAGTAAGACACTTAAAATTATCCATGATAACAGGGATCAAGGATCAACTCTTAGATCAAAAGATCTAAATCAAAAGAGTTACCCGCTCTGATACCACTTGTAAAAAGTTTAGACCCCTTAAACCTAAACAGATTAACCTAGATATTTAGCCAAGTGATTAACTTAGATAAATTAAGCAATTCTAAGTTAACACAATAACAATCATATCATGAAAAAGTGTGAAAAATAAAGAACACACGATATGATAACCTAGGAGAACCAAACAGGTAAAAAACATGGGAAGAATTTAACCTAGCTATCCTCAAGGTAAAAAGGTATTCACTATTAAAGAATTGAAGTTTATACAATAGTGACTTAGACCACTGACATCCTATTGCTACCTCGAGTGGGAAACTTACTATCACGACCACATGACAGCTCCGAGTCCACGAACTACTTCTTTTCTTGAATTCTCAGCAAAGCACAAGCACACCTGCTTGTATATCTTGAAACTCTTGATTCTGCAACTGAATGATTACCAAACTCTCGACATCAATCTTGAGTTTGGAAACCCAAAGTGTATATGAAGGTAAACACCTCTAGATCTCACAAATAAGATTCACAAACACAATATTCAGAACACTAAAAACGTGGCTAGGGTTTTCCCTTTTATATTTAGGGCAAAACATAAAACCCTACACATGGAATGGGCTAGGGCTGAGTTGGAAATTCTGCAGAAAAAACAATCTGCACGACTTTCGATCGGTTGAGTCTAATTCTCAATCGATCGAACCAGGCAGAATTGCACAGTAACTTCTGCAGTAACTCGATTCCAACTTTACATAAAAACCTCATACTTTGAGAAGTCTAAACAAGACTAAAAACGTTTTGATCATGATTTGCCAACATTACAAAATGAAGTTCTAATATATTAGTTTCTAATTCCTTAGAACCTAACAACTTCAAAGCTCCAGCTAACTGCTTTTGTTGACTTTGCGAGATGAAGAAGTGATGTAAAGTCCGTCCAAGAAAAAAAACAGGGGAAGGTCTATTTAATATTTATATGATCACGACTTGTCATGAGGTATGTGTCGCGAATGTAATCCAGAAAGGGACTTGGTAGTGATAATGAATGCTTTTCAAAGTGATGAAGTCTCTCTGGCCCCGAATGGCTCTTTGATTGAAGATGTGAAGGTCAACTACTCTATGGGTTGTTTTTTCAATTACATTACCTTCGATTGCTCATAGTCTAACTAAGTATACTATTCATATCTTAAATTTTGTTGTGTGACTAGAGGATGTCATACCACAATTTATTTCTGTTCTTCAGACTGATTTAGCAAGTTTTTCTTAATATAAATTTACAAGTTTCTTCCTCCAAAAAAAATAAAGTAATTAAACTAATTTGTTTTAAAGTTAATTCTAGTTATCTAATTTAAATTATGGAAGCATTTCTAATATGCACTATAAACTACAAAGTATTACAATCAACACTATACTTCAAAATCAATTTCAATATCTAATCACTATCTAAATTAGTTTTCGGATTATCAGATTAATATACATATTAATCAAAACTTAGGAAGTCAATTGTAGCATTTCTTAAATTTCTTTAAACTTTAGAAGAGGTTTCCAAAACAGTCTTTGTTAATAATTTTAATGAAATTGTAATTGTTTCACGTTCAAAATGTCATTTGACATATAATGCCTGCTGTGACTCTCATGGTAGTAGCGGCTTGACGCGAAAGATCCAATTTTTTCATATATACATATATTATAATCCCAAAATATGATATTCCTCACATGTTTTGGGTGGAAGAAAATATTTCAAATTGGTTCATAAAATTTTTGAGATATCTCACTAGTGAAATAATCTGACCAAAGACTATAACATCTCTTTCTTTTATATATACAATGAACTCAAGTTTGTACTCATTATATCGAATAATAACAACTCCAGACTGCATCATGGATAGTCGGTAACATAGCTGTTAATTATTGTGGCAATGGCCCCATTTGAATTGAAAATTTACTTGGATGATTGGTGAGGAAAACGAACTTTGTGGAAAAATAAGGTATATATCATGAATGATAAAGTTGATTTTCATTTTGTTAATGTATATATGTATATATATATTTTTTGGAGTGATCTATAATGAGTCCTTCCGAAAAAGGCAGATTTCTATGATGCATTCAATATATATTGATATACGTGGAGTGATTTATGTTATGTTAATTATTCAATTGGGTAGACATTTTTCCCGTGATGCATGAATTTTGTGCAACTGACCCAATTTAGCAACTAGCTAACAAGCAACCGTGACTCCACCCACGTTTTAATGTAAAGAATAATACAGTAATGCACATTAGTATAATTTGCATGTTGCATTTACTAAAGTTCATTAGATTAAAATTCTTGTTTAAGTTCCTATTCGATCAAAAAAAAATCTTGTTTGAGTTGAGTGATGATGCCGAGAATCGTCAATAAGCTGTAAAGTCCTCGCACGCTCTAGACAAGGCCTGCACAGCAATGAAGAAGAAAAAACCCTACAGAGAGTACCGGTGTGGTACCGGCCAAATACCTTCCGAATGTTAAGTTAGAGAACATTCACCGCTCTAGAGTGCCAGAGCTGAGGTAAATTATGCATACCTTGATTTTCTTAGAGTTATGAGTTTTTATAGTAGTGTCGAACCGACTTTTTCTTTCTTGGGGAGGAGGAACTTTTCCTTATAAGGAAGATCCTCATAAGGATACATATTTTACGGGATCCTTTCCATATAATGATTTTGGTGATCAGGGTTTATCGTGAGACGCAAGATATTTCCTTTTGAAGTTTCTTGAGGACTACTTAAAACCATGTGGACACCACGTGATCTTGCCACCGTCCACTTTGTATCCATCTACTTTCTTATCTGCCAACCATGGAGAGTCCATCTTCTTGCGTACGTGCCCCTCGTCTCCATCCATCATCTTGATCACGAGCTAAAAACTCCGTCGCTCGTGACTGGTTTAGTGGAATGAGACTGTCTACATCCATTTTACCTTCTTTAGTTGCCCCCTCACTCCATGGATCCGTCGCATAATGTTAAGATGGATCCATGGAGTGACGGTCTAACTTAAACATTGGGAGATGTGTTTTGATTGATAGGCTAGCCTAGGGTCATAAATGTCATAGGGACACGTGGCATGTTTTTAGTGGTTAGTCACTCAAACCAAAGCGTCCCTTCTTCTTCCGTGCCGTTACCTCTATATATACATGCTTCCTTCCTTTTCATTTTTACTTTCAGCAACAAATCTTCAATCAGAGCGCATCCAGCTACCTTATTGACTCTGCTTTCCGTCTACTTGGTGCAACTGTCAACCACACCTTGCTGTTCTTTCCAACTGGTAAGTATTTTTTTTATGTTGAATTCCCTTGAAACTTATTTAAATTTTGCACACTCGTCGTCTATGTGAAAACGTCAAAGTCTTAGAGTTTATTTGTCACGTGTAGGTGACATGTCTAGTGCGTCGAGTGAGCAATCGTGTGTCCGCAAAGGAGCGGGCTATGATGAGATGTTTCCGTCAGGTCAGGATGTCCCCGGCACCTCAAATGAAGAAAGGGACCCGTCGGCCTCCTCACCTTCCACAAAGTTAGAGGATTTGGACATGGATGGGTTAGAGAGTGACTCTAATGACTGCCAAACCGGTGTTGAACCCCCTCCCCAATCCGTCATAGGACCTGATGGACTTAAGGAGTTCATTCTTCTTCCATTATGGACAGTGAATGATTTCATATCTTTCATCAAGGAGCAACATTTCAACACCCTTAGGGAAAGATACCAAATTTCCATCAACTTACTAATCTGTCTCCCTTACAAATCTGAAAAATGCTACTGCCGGGGTGTTGATGATGTTGGAGTATACGAACAAATGTTTAAGGTAGGGCTTAGGTTCCCCCTAAGTGCTCTACATCGTCGCCTTCTCCAATATCTTGGGCTAGCTATCACCCAAGTCTCTCCTAACATTTGGAGGGTTTTCCTCAGCGTAAAAGTCCTTTATGGAGTCCTTTCAAAGGGGGCACGTTGGATGACAGGAGAGGAATTCTTCCACTATTACCATCCATCCGAGTTTGTCCAGTCCAGGGGAATGTATAGCTTCCTACCAAGGGAACCATCCCTTAGATTAGTGTGTGAGACCCCCGATTCAAACAGAAACTGGAAGAGTCAGTATTTCTTCCTAGAAAGGAACAACTAGATGTGCCACCCTGATGACCAGGAGTACATGCCAGTAGATAAGACTTGGGGAATAATGCCCCCGTCTGGTAAGTATCCGTTAATCTAAAATTTTCTTTGTTGTTATCCATTTCATGTCCTGACTGTCTCTTATTGCAGCTCGAGACCGTCCAGAGGTTACTCTAAAGCAATGGAGCTTCCTGGAACGTATCTTTAAGATCAAGCTATCAGAGAGAACTTGGGTGAAGCTTGTTACCTTGGATACCATCCATTGGTACTGTGAAGGCCCTGAACCCATAGAAGCTGCCCATGGCCACGATAGATTAGCTCGCAAACATAAGTCCGTCATGCATTACCTTTTTTATTTCATAGTAGTTTTATTATCTAACTCCTTTTTTTATCCGTCTTATGCAAAAATGGAAGAAGGAAGGAGAAGGGCTTACATCAAACAGTAAGCAACTGCGAGGAAAAAAAAAGGCATGGGCCCATCTAACCCTTCTACCAAGAGGAAGCCGGTGGACAAGACTGACCGTCCACCAAAGAAACCTAAGGTGATGGTAGATCCCGTCGGGGTTAAATCTATGGAGACTAAGTTGCCTCCTCCACCCATCCATGGGAGAGGCAAGGGCTAAATGACGGGTCAAGTTCCTTCTGATGAAAAACACCCCGTCCTTCTTCGTAAAGACCCCTAGTATGCCCTTAAGCAGCTTTCATCCCACCTCACAGGTGAGGACTACGAGGACTTGGGCAACCATTTTATTGAGGCCGTAGGGGAGACGGGCCTTTTTAGCTTGGCTCAGGTATGTTCCCATCTGCCTCTTTTATCTGTCATATTTTTGTGTATTCTTTCTAACCCTAGTTTTGGATGTTTGCAGAGGGTGCTCACGATGAAGGGCCTGATGGACCATTGTGTGTCCCAGGCGATGGCAGTAGATTGGGTAAGGGCGAGGGCGAAGGCTTCGGAGGCCGAGCTAGGGGAGCTGAAGGCATGGAAGGCTGTCCAGGGGAAGAAATTTGTCTTGACAAAAAGGCTCCTAGAAGAGGCAGAGGAGCAGAATGAGGCACTAAAAAAGGTTCTAAAGGACAAGGAAGATGAAATTTTTGAGGCCAAGAAGCTACTTTATCAAGCTAAGGAGGATGCGATTAAGGAGTACCACGACTGTGACGCGCTTCTAACCGAGCTTGGAGGCTCCTTTGCCGACGGCTTTATTGACTGCCTCCATCAAGTCAAGGCTTCTTTTCCGGACCTAAACCAGTCCCACATTACCATCGATGCCAAAGGCCAACTCCAGCCCGTCCGGTTGCATCTAAAGGAACTAAGGACCTTTTGCTGATGATGCCAATCCCAACCCTCAAGACGATGGGGATGCTGCCCAAGCTGACCAAGAGAAATCCTTCGAGGAAGTTACCCGTCATCTTGAAGGGGATCAGACCGTGGAGGACAAGGATGACGAGATCCCTTCCATACAGCAATAGTTTTTTTTTTTCTTGTAAATTATATCTTTTGATAAAGCTATATTTCTTCCGTTCACTCTAAATGTGAAACACTTGCCCTTTTATGGGCTTTTATCTATTAACTTTATTTATCCGTTGCTTATTCTAGACTTTGCATGTAGATATTTCCTTTTATGGGTCTTTATAATATTTTGATTACATTCCTTTTGCAATACATCCGTCTATTTTGGAGTTTAATTTTTGTAAATGAACTCTTGGGATGAACCCATCCTTTTGTGAACTTGATAACTACAAGTCATCAGTTTTCGTTCAGGTTGTGGACCAATTCACTCCTTTTTGATGAATACGAGTTATCCGTCCACTTTGTGGATATGGTGAATGTAAGTCATCTTTTTAGGACGAATCTGTCCACTTTGTGGATGTCAATAAATACGAGTTATCCTTTTAGCCTGTCCATCCACTTTATGGACTTAGTTGTCCTTTTAACAATAACCCATCCAATTTGTGGACTTCAATAAATACAAGTTATCCTTTTAGCCCGTCCGTCTACTTTATGGACTTAGTTATCCTTTTAGCAATAACCCATCCACTTTGTAGATTTAATAAATATGAGCTATCCTTTTAGAATGAACCCGTCCACCTTGTGAACTTAATATTTTAAATCACCCCTTTGGGATGAGCCCGTCCACTTTGGACTTAACAATTCAAATCACCCCCTTAGGATGAGCCCATTCGCTTTGGACTTGACATTTCAAATCACCCACCCCTTTGGGATGAGCCCGTCCGCTTTAGACTTGACATTTCAAATCACCCCTTTAGGATGAGCCCGTCTACTTGGACATAATAATGAATACGTTGAAACAAAGACAGCATACACATGACATTTTTGAATAACTCCTCTTATTGTGTGGTAAACATGCATATAAAAATTGTTCTTAAAAGGTAAAAACCTGCCCTTCGGGCTTAAAAAGAACTGTAGATCATAAAAATTTAACTAGAAAGCAATAAACTGGAAATGAGGAGTATTATTGTCCATGTTGCTGTCTACTGGAAATACTTCTTCGGGTGCTCTATGTTCCATAGGTGGAGCAACCTCTGCGCGTCTAGTGTTTCCAGGTGGTAAGTTCTCTTCTTGTACCACGAGGTGATTCTGTATAGTCCTTCTCAATTTGGTCCTAGCTTCCCCTGGGAGGCATATTTTATGGCGCCTATTGCCTTCCTCAAGACCAAATCTCCAACCTGGAAGTCCCAATGTCTAACTTTGGAGTTATAGTGTTTGGCCATAAGGTCCTGATACCGTGCTAGCCTTTGCTCAACTGTCGCTCTGACCTTGTCCAGCAGATCTAGCTGCAGGCGCATAGCTTCGTCATTCCTACCTTCGTCATGATTTCCCATTCTGTAGCTTGTAAGTCCTACTTCAGCCGAGATGACTGCCTCGCTATCATATGCTAGTCGAAATGGTGTCTCTCCTGTAAGCGTCCTAGCCATTGTCCTGTACGCCCATAAAATGCTTGGCAATTCTTCCGGCCGTATACCTTTCGCCCCTTCGAGCCAAGTCTTGATGATTTTAAACAAGATTGGTTCGTGACCTCAACTTACCCATTGGCCTGAAGGTGGGCAAGCGACGAGTAATGATTCTTGATCCCCAGCTGCGAGCAGAAGTTTTTGAAGGCGTCGTTGTCAAACTGCTTCCCATTGTCTGAAACCAATACCCTAGGTATACCATACCTATAGATGATGTTCTTCCATACAAAGCTTCGTACATTCTTTTCCGTGAGGGTGGCTAGGGCTTCGGCTTCCACCCACTTGGTGAAGTAGTCTATACCAACTACTAGGAACCTCAATTGTCTAACCGCTATTAGAAAAGGGCCCATAATATCCAACCCCCATGAGGCGAAAGGCCATGGGGCTATCACTGGGGTGAGATCCTCTGTCAGTTACCTAATGAAGTTACCAAATCTCTGGCACTTGTCGCAAGCTTTGACGTACGCATGGGCATCCTTTTGCATGGTAGGCCAATAGTATCCCGCCTTGATTAGCTTGTGCACTAATTACCGCGATCTTGAATGGTTTTCGTAGACCCCTTTGTGGACTTCTCGCATGACATAGTCTACCTCCTCAGGAATGAGGCACTTCAAGTATGGTTAAGAAAAGCCCCTTTTGTATAGAACGTCTTTAATCAGAACGAAGCATGCTACTTGAACCTTCAATCTCCTTGTAGCCTCCTTCCCGTTGGGTAGCACTCTGTCCTTTAGGTAGGATGTTATTAGCGTCATCCAATGGTTCTTGGACTCTACTTCCTGCACACTGATGCCATCTATCAGTGGTGAGATTTGAACAAAGAATAGTACCTAAATAGGGATAATCATAGACTCCGCTGATGCAGCCTTGGCAAGATGATCAGCTGGCTCGTTCTCTTCCCTAGGGATTTGAACGAACTTCGCTTGGAAGTAGTTCACTCGATTCTTCACTTGCTGCAGGTACTTCTTTATATGTTTGCCCTTGCATTTGTAGTCGTCGTTAACTTGACTGGTGACTACTTGAGAGTCATAATATACTATTACATCTGTGGCTCCTGCTACTTTTGCTAGATCCAATCCTGCTATCAAGGCTTTGTATTCTGCCTCGTTGTTTGTCATAGGGAAATCAAGTTGGACCATGCATTCGACCTTATCCCCTTTCGGGCTGTGGAGTATCACACCAACTCCACCCATTGCCTGTTAGAAGATCCGTCCGTGTGGATGCTCTATTGTGGCTATGCTTCTACCCCTTGGCCTTCCGTGTTGGTGAATTCTGCGATAAAGTCAGCGACGACCTACCCTTTTATGGCCGTTCACGGGTGATACTGTATGTCAAACTCACTTAGCTCAATTGCCTATAACGCCATTCTTCCAACTGCTTTAGGGCTACTCATTGCCCTCCGTAAAGGTTTGTCTGTCAAGACGACCACAGTGGGGGCCTAGAAGTATGGCTTGAGTTTACGCACTGCAGTCACTAACGTGAAGGCAAGCTTCTCCATCGGGGGGTACCTTTCTTTCGCACCTCAAAGCGCCCTACTAGTATAGTATACGGGCTTCTGTACCTTGTCTTCTTCCCTGACTAAAGCTACACTGACAGCTGCTGGGGAGACGGCTGGATAGAGGAATAATTTCTCCTCTAGTTTGGATGAACTCAGCAACGGTGGGGAGGAGAGGTATGTTTTCAGGTCTTCGAACGCTTACTAACATTCAACCATCCATTCAAATGACTTCTTCAACGTACGAAAGAAAGGTAGGCACTTGTCCGTTGCTCTTGACACGAACTTGTTTAGTGCAGCAACCTTACCGTTCAGGTTCTGTACTTCCTTGATGTTTGTTGGCGGCGTCATCTCTAATATTACCCGTATTTTTTTTTTTTGGGTTGACCTCAATACCTCTTTGGGACACCATGAACCCTAGGAATTTTCCTGCCGTCATCCCAAACTCACATTTGCTTGAATTCAGCTTCATGTTACAAGAGTGAAAGGTGTCGAAGGTCTCTTGGAGTTCATTCAAATAGTCATCCTCCCATATGCTCTTCACCAGCATGTCATCCACATAGACTTGTACATTCCTCCCAATTTGCTATGCAAACATTTTTTTCATCAGTCTTTGATATGTGGCGCCCGCGTTCTTGAGTCCAAACAGTATTACTTTATAGCAGAAGAGACCCTGGTTAGTGACAAATGAAGTTTTCTCCTAGTCGGCCTCATCTAGCTTGATCTAGTTGTACCCAGAGAACGCGTCCATGAAGCTCAGAAACTGGTATCTTACAGTCGAATCCACTAAAGCGTCAACCCGCAGAAGTGGATAGCTGTCCTTGGGGCATGCCCTATTCAGGTCTGTGAAAGCTACGCATTACCACATTGGGGCATGCCCTATCCACTCTTCGTTGGCCTTTTTAACCATTACCACATTGGCCAACCAATCAGGACAATATACTTCTCATATGAATTCAGCTTCCTGTAGCTTGCGAACCTCTTTGACTATGGCCTTGTCTCATTCCTAAGTGAATACCTGTTTTTTCTGGCAGATGGGAGAGAATGATGCCAACACATTCAACTTGTGCACAATGATGGAAGGATCAATCCCGGGCATGTCTTTATGGCTTCAGGTGAATACTTCCTGGTTTTCCTTTATAAATGTCGTGAGCGCCTGGTGGACTGGCGTGCTTGCTAGAGTGCCGATCTTGGTTGTTCGTTCGAGTCTAGAATCATCCAGATTATCTCCTCCAATCTTTCCACGGGTTTTGCCACCGTCCGCCATTCTTCTATGCACATGGTCTGTAAATGGTCGTCCATTTTCAGCATAGCAATGTAGCATTTGTGTGTTGCCAATTGATCTCCCCGTACTTCTCTCATTCCGTACTCAGTTGGGAACTTAATCATCAGGTGGTAAGTCAAAGTTACGGCCTTCCATGAGTTAAGGGTAGGATGGCCTAGGATGGCAATGTAGGCAGACGAACAATCGACAACCAGGAAGGTGATATCCTTAGTAATCTGTTGAGGGTAGTCACCAACCGTTACAGATAAAGTTACCACACCAAAGGGATCTACTCTTGTTCCTCCGAATCCAACGAGGGGTGCGTTAACTAGGACTAGCCGCTCTCTGTCAATTCTCATCTGTTGGAATGTTAGGCAGTAAAGAATGTTAGCAAAGCTCCCATTATCCACCAAGACACAATAGGTGTTGTAGTCCCCCACCTGTATGCTAATTACAAGCGCATTGTCATGTGGGTGGTGGAGACACTTGGCATCTTCCTCTATAAACCCAATAACGGGGTTATTGATTCGTGCCATCTTTGGGAAGCCCGTCAACTAGACATTCTGATCCATCCGTAAGTAGGTTTTTCGTGCCTTCTTGGATGAACTGGATGTTGTGGTTCCCCCTACGATCATCCTTATATCTCCTAGTGGGGGTCTAAAATGCTCGTTTTCTCTCCTTATAGGTTGCTCCTAGGGCTGGTCCTTCCTTTCCTTACCGATGAATCTTTGTAACTTCCCTTGCCCGATAAGAGCCTCTATTTACTGCTTCAAGTCATTGCAATCGGATGTGTCATAACTGTGGTCGCGGTGGAAACGGCAGTACTTGTCTCTGGACCGTTTGCTAGGGTCTCCCTTCAACTTGCCAGGGAAGGTCAGGGCTCCTTCATCCTTGATCTGCATCAGGACTTGATCAATTGAGGTGTTTAATGGAGTGAAAATCGTGAACCTCCCTATGAGTGGTTTTGAGGTCCTATACTCCTGCTATTCTCCGGTCCTGGCCATCTTCTGCCTCCTATCCTGCCATGTGTCCTCTTGTCTTTCCCTCTTCTTCGGCTTCTTTTCTCAAGCTAGTAGCACATCTTCTGCGTTTATGTACTTAGTAGCATTGTAAAGTACATCCGACATGGTTTTTGGGTCGCTCTTGTATAGAGAAAACTGAAACTTACCCTTCCGTAGTCCATTCATGAATGCAGCCATAAGTATCTTGTCGTCAGCTTCATCGATAGAAAAGGCCTCTTTGTTGAAGCAAGTTATGCAAGACCTTAGTGTCTCGCCCTACCGTTGCTTAATGTTCATAAGGCATGCAATGGACTTCTTGTACCTGTGCCCCCCGATAAAGTGTGAGGCAAACTGGGCACTAAACTCCTTGAAGGTACTAATGGAGTTAGGTGTCAACCTGCTAAACCAAATCCTTGCGGGGCCCTTCAGTGTAGTAGGGAAGGCCCTGCACATTATCTCATCTGCTACTCCTTGCAGGTGCATTAGGGTCTTGAAGGACTCCAGGTGATCCAAAGGGTCCTTGGACCCGTCATAAGTTTCTACCTGTGGCTTGCGGAACTTTGATGGAAGGAGGAATAAGGTAATTGGTGCAATAAAGGGTGAGTCCATTCGATGGACTAGCTCATCGAGGTCGCTTGACACTCGTCCTCTGTGGGTGTTCATCATGAGGTCCATCCTCTCTTTCATCATTTGCATCTCCGCGACCATGTGCGGTGGAACAATGTCTGCAGTGAAGGGAAGGCTTGTATCCTATCGCTCTTGTCTTCTTGGGGCGTTGCAGCCTTCCGGTCCCTTCTCTCAGCGTTGGTTCCTTCCTGGTCCTCCTCCTAGGTGTTAAGCACTGTGTTCTTCTAGTACAGCTGCTCCTCTAAATCATGATTTTGCTTAGTAAGGCGTTCTATTGCTGCTACGAGAGTCTAGACCTGTCTCTCAAGGGCAGTGGTGTGTGGTTCGTCCCCTTGAATGTTATTGGTGGTTGCCATCGAGCGAGTAAGTACCATGCAATTTTTTGTCCAGGAAGCGGTAGTATAGCTTACTTCCTATCATTCCAACAGACGACGCCAACTGATGATGCTGAGAATCATCAGTAAGCTGCAAAGTCCTCGCACGCTCTAGACAAGGCCTGCACAACAAAGAAGAAGAAAAAACCCTACAAAGAGTACTGGTATGGTACCGGCCAAATACCCTCCGAAGGTTAAGTTAGAGAACGTTCACCACTCTAGAGTGCCAAAGCTGGGGTAAACTATGCGTACCTTGATTTTCGAGAGTTATGGGTTTTTATAGTAGTATAGAACCGACTTTTTCTTTCTTGGGGAGGAGGAACTTTTCCTTATAATGAAGATCCTCGTAAGGATACATATTTTATAGGATCCTTTCCATATAATGATTTTGTTGATCAAGATTAATCGTGAGGCGCAAGATATTTCCTTTTGAAGTTTCTTAAGGACTACTTAAAACCATGTGGACACCGCGTGACCTTGCCACCGTCCACTTTGTATCCATCTACTTTCTTATCCGTCCGTCATGGAGAGTCCGTCTTCTTGCGTACGCACCCCTCGTCTCCATCCATCATCTTGATCACGAGCTAAAAGCGTCATTGCTTGTGATTGGTTCAGTGGTATGAGACTGTCTACATCCATTTTACCCTCTTCATTGAGTATATGAGCATGAAAGTAATTAACTAATTTGTTTTAAGGTTAATTCTAGTTATCTAATTTAAATTATGGAGGCATTTCTAATATGCACTATAAACTATAAAGTATTACAATTAACACTATACTTCAAAATCAATTTTCAATATCTAATCACTATCTAAATTATATTTCAGATTATCGGATTAATACACATATTAATCAAAACTTAGGAACTTAATTGTAGCATTTTTTTTTCTTTAAACTTTAGAAGAGGTTTCCAAAACACTCTTTGTTAATAGTTTTAATGAAATTGTAATTGTTTTACGTTCAAAATATGTCATTTCACCTGTAATGCCTGCTTTGACTCTCATCCTCATGGTAGTAGCGGCTTGACATGAAAGATCCAATTTTTTCATATATACAGCGATGGGGAAGATTTATATGACTACATAGAATGTTTCAGGTAATCTAATATTGTGTTCCATATGAGAGTATAATTTTAGATTGAACCTCTATCCTAAGAACATTCATAGCTGTTCGTGCTAAAATTTATGTCTATTTTAACATAAAAAACTACTTTTTCTATTTTATATATTTTTTTTAATTTTTTTCATACATTATTGTGATCATAGAACGTCAAGATGTTTTAGTTATATGGTAGGTCGCTTTGAATATAATTAAAATCGGCAATATCTAATATGTATTAACTTCGCTTGCTATTCTTATATATTTATGTAATTATTGGAAGACCTTGTAGCTATAGCAACCAATCTAACTAATTTTTGTTCTTGTATTTTCAACATAATTTTTTAACATGTCAACATAGTACCAAGGGTAAAATAGCTAATGTATATTATATGCACTTTAGTTGGGAATAATATTTATATATAAGACGAAAGTCTTTGAATTTAGGTGGAAGAAAATATGATATTCATATTTCCTTCAAATTGGTTCATGGGGTTTTGGAGATATCTCATGAGTAGAGAATGAAATAATCTAACCAAAGGTTATAACATCACTTTCTTATATATATATATATATATATATATATATATATATAAACAGCCTCCCTTCTCATTACAACCCAATAATTGAAATCAGATGGCAATCTTAGTTTACACTTGTAATTCTTCAGTCAGTCTTACAACTGTAACCAAATGGCCTCAGTCAGCCTCCAGTTTGTAATCAGATAACCCCAATCGGCTACTGACCCTCGCTTCCCCAGTTGTTGTAACTTACCCCCTTTTGGTATCAGATAGCCCGATCAATTTGTTTGTAAGTAACATTTTATCAAATCATAAGTTGGCAGGTTATACCGCCATAGTTATCAAAATTATTTGCATTAATTTTAGTATCAACATATCATTAATATCAGTCAATTGTTTTATGTTGAATCCTAATATTCACATTATTTTTTGGATTTGTTTCTTGATAACTCTTCCATTCCCATTCATTTATTTCTTCATTTGTTACTATTTCTTGATCTTCTGCTATATATGCCGTTGGCCTTGAGTATTCTTTCATTCTACTTATCATTTTGTATTATCTGTTCAAGCTAACCAATTATTTCCCAGTTATCTACTTCTTCTTGTTTCTGTGTTTAGCCCCTAAGTTTGTTGCAAATGTGTACTATTGAGACAAATAAGCCCCAATCAATGCTGGTTTATAACCCAATTAGTCCACGATATCCTTTCTGGTCTGTGTTGGTCAGCCCGTGTTAGCCAACGGATAGGTGTTTAGGGTGGTCCTGCAGTTGAAAAGATAGTGGCAGTCAGAGGTTGTAGTTTGCACGAGAAGGCAGTGGTCCCATTGAACACCCTATTACAGATCTAAGGTTAGATCTAGTTATTTGGAGATAAAGGCAATTAGGTTTTAATTGATTAGATTTTGCAGTTAATCAAAATGGTGAATAGATTATTTAGAAGTAACTCAACCTCCAGTCTAGCTAGTAGATCATCAACCCTCCCTGAGATTCCACAAGATACTGGAATCATCAATTCTGAAGAATATGAGTTATCAAATGTAAATCTAAAGTTAGAAGAGTGGAATATCCCCAAAGTATCCACCAGTGAAATCTATAAGTCTTCATGGAACTTGAAAACGGTTTTCAAATTACCATGTTAGGACCATAGAACAGGTTTATGGAATAAACAAGGAGTATGAAACATGCTACTTGTTTAACCCAGCCACCATAAAAGTCCATAAGAAAAAAGGTCATAATTTCCTACACATAGATTTAGTCCAGGTTGGAGTTAAACCTCTCATCAAATCAGGGTTGAATAGTTCAATTCTTTTGGCCCTTAGAGACACTCATCATATAAGGTTTAATGACAGCCTCTTAGGAACCATAGAAACCAATTTAAGTAGTGGACCAGTCCATTTCGACTGTTTCCCTGACTTTACGATTCACCTCCATGATCCACATGTCACGAAGGCCCTCACCCTAAACATCAAGACTCATGGAACCCTTATGGTACAGGGAACTAGCCAAATAGCCTTGATATACATAGTGTATTATAAGTGCATCAGAAAAAACATGAATGTGGGAGCACTTGACAAAAAGAAGATGGGAGAAACACTTTTTATCCAAACTACTGTACAAGCCAAGATTCAGGTCCCCAGAACCCTAAAATTGTCCAAAGTAAATTTCCCCTCAAGTTGGACTCTAGAGAATGAGAATTATCCTCTACAGATCCAAAACCCAAAATAGAATCTAGACTTAGATTTTGTCCAGCAGCTAGCAGATGGCACTGTGAGACTTAGCTTTGACCAGCCTAGGTTTAGAACACCCTTAGATGAGTATAGGCCTAGACCCCCAATAGATCTCCGCCAATCTCCTCTACCTAGTAGACAGTGACCTATTCTCTTAAAAGATAAACCTGTATCCCAAGCCAACTCCTCTAGACCCCTTGCACCATACCCAAGATCTAGACGAGACTTAGGTGTAGAGCTCAAAGGAGTAAAGACCAGATCCCAAGTTAGTACCCTTTGCTACACAGCCAAACAAGACTCAGTTGTTAATCAAGATGATGACAACAGTTAAAAGACACCATCCCCATCCAAGACTGATATGGAGGACCCATACCAGTATGAGGATCAGGAACCTCTAGCTGATCATGAGATTATGATCATGAAAAAGGACTTCACCCTAGACTTAGTAGCCCTAGGAAAGGAGTTTGATTCTGAAGAAAATAGAGTCAAAAGAGAAGCCTATAGAGCCAACCATACTCTAGATCAGAAGAAAGAAGTTTTGGAAAAATGGCAAGAATTCATGAAAGAGATATCCAACAATGTCCCTTTCTTCGAATACTTTGAGAACCATTTTGAATGGCACAAAAAGTCTTGTGTCATACCAAAACCAACTGGACCAAAGAAGACACTAAGGAAGTTGTCCGGTCTAGTCACCCACCCCAAGTTGCCATCACTTTTAAGAATAAAGGAAAGGATGTCTTAGCCACCCCTTTTAGGATTCCTTCAGGAGAAAAGAAACTTGTTAAGAAGGTGATTGAGCAGAACAATTACACCAACCAGTGTTTACGTGTAATAGGAAAACAACTTGACAAAGTAGAAGAAAAAATGGAAAACAAGGTTGTCCTCCAGCTAGGAAGCCTTAGTAAACCCATCCAGACCCTAGAAAAACCTTTAGTTAAACTACCCACAACTAGGCATACCAGCCTTGGGTCTAAGGATGCTACAGCCTTAGAAATAGTTAACCAGAAGCTTGAAGAACTTATGAAGAAGGAACCAGTCACCCCTTCACCTAGTAGAGCTATCCAGCTTAATGTCTTAGATATCCACACAGCCTCTAGCAGTACTAGCAGAACCCCCTCAGATAATGAAAAGGAGATTGAACACATAGAAAACCAATTTCGAGGCTTAGAGGTGAAAAGGCTTCACCATCCTAACCCAACCAGTTTAACCAAGAATTGATACCCAAGATCAACACCCCCTGACCTCCAGTTGGAGGAAAGAAATTTAGTAACCAATTTACAATATCCTCTGGTAAACTTTATGAGTGGAACATAGATGGTTTATCAGAACAGGAAATCCTAAACAAGATCCAGCATATAGCTATGGTGGCCAATAATTATTTGGACAAAGGACGTCCTCATAAAGAAGTCATAGAGCTCATATCGTTAAGATTCACAGGGAAACTTCTGCAATGGTGGAACAATTGCCTAACAGAAGGATCCAAGGAAGAGATCAAGCAAGCTGTCCAAAAAGATGAGGAAGGACTCCCCATCTTTGACGAACACTTAGGAAGAGGAATTCTAGACGGAGTCAATACTTTGATCTATACGGTCATAAAACACTTCGTAGGAAAACCTAGCAACATTACATCTGGATTTACGATCAGTTGAGTAACCTTAGATGTCGAACCTTAGGAGACTACAGGTGGTATGAAGATGTATTTACCACCAAGGTCATGCACAAAAGTAATTGTAACTCTCCATTTTGGAAGGAGAAGTTCATCAATGGTTTGCTTAGATTATTTGGTGAGAAGGTGAAAGAAACCCTTTGCAACTCCTTAGGAGTCATAGATTATGATAACCTAACCTATGGAGATATCTCTAGCACAATCCGTAGTGAAGGAATGAAGATGTGCAGGGATTTCAAGATCCAAAGCCAAGCTAATAAGAGTAAAGCCAAATACGAAGTAGGAAACCTCTGTACACAATACGGCTTACCTCCCATAGCTCCCTCCAAGAGAAAATCCAAAGGGAAAGAATCCCCTAAGAAGTCTCATAGGAGAAGAGCAGCTTCCAAATTTTATAGAAAACAGAAGTACAGCAACTTCAAGGATGATGATTTCTATAAAAAATGGAAAGCCCTCTAGATCTAAGTCCACAGGCAAATATGAGAAACCCACAAAAGCATCTAGAAAATGCTTCAATTGTGGTAAGAAAGGTCATTTTAGTAAAGAGTGTAGATTAAAGGCCAAATCCCTTATCAACACTCTAGTTAGTGACCAAACCAGTAAAGATGAAATCTTTAAGCTCCTAGAACTTGATCACATAGAAAGTGAGTCAATCAGTAGTTCTAATGACCATGAGATCCACCAGTTAAACCAATCCTCAGATTCCAAACCCTCTAGAGACTCAGAATCCTCTAGTGGCCCAAGTATCGATTTAGCTTGCAGAGATTGTTGTTGTAGGAACAAGACTATCAATGTTCTCAACAAACAAGTTAGTGTGCTTAGCAAGCAAGAAGAATTACTCCTAGATCTCATAGAACAGATCGAGGATCCAGCAGTTAAAGCCCAAAAGCTTAGTGCATTCCATGTAACCTTAGTTAGGGAAACCAGTAAACCCGAACCAAGGTTTCGAGAACCCAAAGTTGATCTAGAGAAAATCTATGATAGTTTTACCAAGTCTAAGAAGGAAGTTACAGTCAACGACTTTCAAAAAGATATCAAGGAGACAAAGTCAGAAGTTAAAACCCTTAAGAAAAAATTAACCAATTTTAAGGTTGATAATACCCTCCTTAATCAAAGAGTAAAGAATTTGGAGAATACTTCTCATCAAGGTAATGATGAAGGACCCTCATTTCAGAATCCTTCAGATGATGAAGAAACAGTTAACCCCACAGCCAATATGGTTCAAGAAGAAGAACCCAGAAGTATCAGCAGTCTCCAAGAAGTCTCTGTCTCCAAGACCCTTAACCTTATTAATTCCAAAACCAGATATCCCACATACAGTACCTGCCAGGCAAAGAACCCTGAACTGCCTGTATGCATTATCCCATATCCAACTGATGATTCTTTTGGCCCAATCCAGTCCCAAAAATCATCGTATTTCAAATCATGCATATTGCATAAAAGTATTTGCTGCATTACATTCCCTGTTTTAAAAAATGTTTCACCAAGCATATGTGTAATAGAAAACCATTCTGCTTGTTCAAACAATCCCAAACAGGATACCCAGCAAATAGCCTATAGTCCAAATAATGAGAGGAAGATGAATTCTTCAACAGAAAAGAACAAGGGGAAAGCACCTGTACAGGACTATCCTCAAAACAAGAGACTCACAGAACAGTCTTTTGTAAGGCATGAAAGCGCTTCTTCTAAGGGAAACCAAAGAGAAGCAACATCCCTTCAAGAATCTGTCCCAGCGGAGGTGACATATTCTAGTGGTAACATGGCTGTTATTTTGCAGGATGCTTTAACCAAGGAAGATAATGATGGAGTACATACAGAATCACCATACTCCACAAAAACTATCCTTAACCTCCTCCATTCAGCCTACCTCCTAGAAAATTATGGCCTCTTCTAGAGAACCCTCAAAACCCTAAAGAATCGTCTAGTCAACCTTGAGGCAGGAAATGAAGCCATTACCAAACACATCACCAATCTACTCTCTAGCAAAGAGGAGAGCCATTCAAAGGCTAGGACTGTTATTATGGGCACCAATTTTCCTAGGCTAAGTCTTAAGACCCAAGCCTCACTAAGAAGTGCAGTTGCCAACTTGCCTTCTAAAATACAAGTAAGTAATTTAGGAAGCAAGGTAATGTTTGAATTCATAGACCAATGGTTCAAGCATTTCAAAGTTTTGGTCACAACCCCTTATCCAGATCCAGAGGACTCAGGTGATACGAGGCATGTTTTTGCACAAGCAAATTGGGAAGAACATTTTGGATGCAGTCTCAGGGTATACGAAAAAGAACATCCTTTCCCCAAGCCTCCTTATCAATTATGAAGATGGTCCAGACGAGGAAAATGAGATGGG
Organism: Lithocarpus polystachyus; assembly: GCA_033629205.1. Taxonomy (NCBI): domain Eukaryota; kingdom Viridiplantae; phylum Streptophyta; class Magnoliopsida; order Fagales; family Fagaceae; genus Lithocarpus; species Lithocarpus polystachyus. The sequence goes on along the minus strand of CM066172.1, from coordinate 11,528,021 downwards.
ACCTTACTGGCTCTCCAGGATGTTTGAATATGGCTTTGTCAAAGAAATCAAGTTAACAAGCCATAACCAAGTCAGCCAGATTCCCCAGGTCATAAAGAAGACGGTTGAACAGGTAGCAAGTCCTTTTGTAACCATTAGGTGCTGAAACACACTCCCACAGTGAGAGAGAGACAATTGGATGACTATACAACCCTCAAGGCATTTAGTACTCATCAACGGGTACTCCCATCATGGCCCTTAGTTTGAAGGAGATTCCCACCTATCCTATAGAGATCCCTATACTCTTGCAGACTGTTGGAGAAATCATGCTAACAACGAAATTCTTGACACTATCAGAATCCTATGGGAAAATTATCATCTCGTAGGTAATACAAGAAGAATTTTAGTTTTCATTACCAGGCCATACATAGGAGCCATCCCTTATTGGGGTTTATGCCCTAAAATCCAATTTATTGGCATGTCATAAATAATTAAATTGTTTAATTATATGAGACTATTTATAAATGAACTAATGGGACATTATCTTAGTCCATGAGATACATAGTATACGATTTATGTGAAAAGTCACAGAAGATATAAATTACAAGTTCTTTGTAAACTCAGAATATAATTCATAGTCGGTGATGAAATTGGACGTTTCATCTGCGAAGACTATAACATATCAACTAGAATGATTTGTCTTGATCATGGAAATGGAAATTTCTAGTTGGTATGTTGATATGTTTTAAAAGTTAAGACATATTGAACTGGACCGCTGTGAGATTTATTATTCTCCTAACGATTGTCAAATGAATAATAAATCTCACGACTTCTGTTTATATCAACTCTAAATCCTGAGAGAATAATGGACCTGATCATGAGATGTATGTTGCTTTGATATATCAAGAGTGAGATCTATAAGTTACGGTCAAAACCTCAATATGTTGGGTAGCCACATTTAGTGTTGATGGAACATATATTCTCAAGATGGAATTCATAATCTCTTAACGGAGATATAAAATATTCCCATGAGATAAATTTAATGGGTTTGGTTATTCAGAGAGTTGGGCCCAACCACTTTAGTAAGGAGTTACTAAAGTATATATTTATGGAATTGGATTTCATAAATATATGATGAATAACATAAAAGGATTAAACCGGGTACTCAAGGATTAAAATGTAGTAATCTTCAAAATAGCAGTCTACATTCATGACTTTGTATTACTACGAATATTTTAATGAAGGGGTTGCATGTATAATAAAGTATTGGGATATAATTTATTAATAAGGCCTAGAGTGCAATTATATTCATATAGTGGTATTGAATATAATTAATAGTAACTTTGGACTTGTCAAGAGTTGACAGAAAAGCCCAAGGCCCATTGGAGCTAGAGTCTTATTTGTTCCATTTTAGTCCCACTCCAAGCCACACACTAGAGCCCAATTAGAATGGCCCAAAAGGCTAGCCCAATTAGATAATTAGTTATATATAAGGAAAGAAACATACAGAATTTCATGTGTCTTTTCATAAGTGTTTTTCATCAAGATTACACAAGGAATGAAATGGTTTGTATGTGAGTGTTGGACACTCCCTTATTCTCTCCTTAGAAACTGATTGAGAGACCACACATCTTGGGCATTAAGTGGAATTGGAGTGAAGATTAAAAATCTTCCCAAGAACTTCTGATTTTTAGTTTTGAATTTCACCGCACCAAAGTATGCTTTCTTGTTCTTAAATTCTGAAACTTTCATAGTGCATGTTATCAATTGCGAATGAAGTAGATCCGTTAATTTTCCGCTGTGTATGTTTTGTATGTCATACGAACACCTATTTTCCCAACATCCCTAACCTCTAAAGGCAAGGAAACCACAACCTACGAAGGTTCATCAAGAAAAAACTAGAATATGAACCGCTTGTCTATTGTGGTTATTGTAATCAGTATACTACTCTGAGGGAACATCACTGCAATTACACTTCCCCAAGAGATTGGGATTATGATTCTGATATTCCCAACACAGATTAACACTCGCCCAATCATGAGGATTGCAAGCCCCATGAATGATCAGGTCATCAGTCACAAGTCTGGGACTCCACTCCTCTAGAACAGACAAAAGAATTCTGGATAGCACCAATCACTATTCAGAACAGTATTTTCAGACAGGCTACTATTCACCTGCATTACCAGTCACTGTTGATGAATAGTACCCGCACTCAGCCGACAGAAGCAGACAAAAGACAAGACACTATTCATGAACAGTTCAATCACTATTCATGAACAGTACCCGGCACAATTATTCAGAAGTACTATTTGCTTTCGGTGGAAAAGGTTTTCACCCCAGTAAAAGCAAATTACTTTCCAGATTTTCAGCAATCTTCAGTAGGATTCGAGGCTCCCTCCAATCTATATAAGGCAGCTTCCATTCCATTCTGAAGTAGGTCCAGTTAAAGTAACTACCTCAGAGGTCTAGTTTTAGTCTCAAAAAACAGCCTCCCTTCTCATTACAACCCAATACTTGTAATCAGATGGCAATCTTAGTTTACACTTGTAATTCTTCAATCAGTCTTACAAATATATATATATATATATATATATATATATATACAAGATTTTCAGACCCAGGCCAGTCATTGAATCGTAAAAGGGCTCTGTTCAAAGTTTTTGAGGTCGAACCGAGATCGAAACTGGGGTTAAATCATGATGACGTCATAATTAATTTAATAATTAATTAAAGCCTAAATATAGATATTAAATTTATAAAACTAGCAAAATTGACTAATATATCTATATATGTGAAGGAAATTTAATGATTTTCAAGCATATATTTAATAATTAAATAAGAAAGTTAATAAAATAAAATAATAGCCATGAAAACATTAAAATTTATGATAAATTGTTGAAGTAAAGTTGAATATCTTTGAAGGATTTTAATTATAATTTTTTTTATTCCTTGTAAGAGATCAATAATTTAATTAAGTAGAATAAAATTGTGTTAAGTTGTTTTTATAAAAATAAAAAATTGCTAATGGGTTGGACCGCACGGTTCTTGCCACCGGTTCTTGCGGTCCAACCCCGGTTTCAAGGGTTCACGGAATTGCCACATATGCCCAGTTCTCTATGCTTAAAAAACCGGATTTCAATCTGGTTCTCGATTTTCATGGTCCGACCTCCCGATCCGGTCCCGGTCTAAGAACCTTGTATATATATAGGATTTTACTATTGTGTGCCATAAGGGCACATAATAGTAAACCAATTTTGAAAAAGGTTTATCGGAAATTGAAAAATTTTAACCACTTTTTCAATTTCCAATAAAATTTTTCCATATATGGATTTGTTAAGGGCATACATTAACCAGACCCATATATATATATATATATATATGACAAAATGGGCAAATGCCCTTTTCATGCAAACAAAACAGCATTTTGCCCTCTTTCCCAAACTAATTAAGGAAATGCCCTTCTTTTGAAACTTGATTTTCTCAAAATCGAGTTAAAAAAAAAAAAATTTTTGGAGCCCTATAGTGGCGTTTTAAGGAGTCTATAGTGACGTTTTCAGGACATATAGTGACGTTTTGTAACTTGACCTCTACGAAGTCGAGTTATAGGCAATTTTTTTCATTTTTTTTGCATATAACTCGATTTCATAGAGGTCGAGTTACAAAACGTCACTATATGTCCTGAAAACGTTATTATAGGCTCCTTAAAAACGCAACTATAGGGCTTAACTCGATTTTTAGAGAATCGATTTTCAAAAGAGAGGCATTTCCCTAATTAATTTGGGAAAGGGGGCAAAATGTTGCTTTGTTTGCGTGAAAAGGGCATAGGCCAATTTTGTCCTATATATATATATATATGTATATATATAAAATGAACTCAAGTTTGTACTCATTATATCGAATAATAACAAATTCACACAGCATCACGGATAGTCGGTAACATAGCTATTAATTATTCTGGCAAAGGCCCCATTAAAATTGAAAATTTACTTGGATGATTGATGAAGACAACAAACTTTGTGAAAAATAAGGTCTATAGCATGAATGATAAAGTTGATTTTCATTTTGTTAATGTATGTATATATTTTTTTTGGAGTGATCTATAATCTATGTATATATTTCTTTAGATTAAAATTCTTGTTTGAGTTCCTTTCGATATAAATAAATAAATAAATAAAAAATCTAGTTTGAGTTGAGTATATCAGCAATTAGCAGATTTTGCGCCAAAACATTCAAGTATGCCAACCACTTTTCTATGATCTATTATTTTTATTTTTATTTTTATTTTATGAAAGGTATGAAGGCATCTATCTGGTAAATTTTGTAAGATGGGACCAAACTTAATCACCATCCGACATATGCAATACATACTGAGATTCAATGCAATAACTATCCGACATATGCAATACATACTCTACACCATTCATTAATGGATTGAGATTCAGGGCAATAACTAGTTAACTTTTTCAAGGACTGAGATTCTTAAAAAAAATAAAAAATAAAAAAAAAATAACTTTTTTCTTCGGTCCTAAGACCAAAAACGTTAAGAAAAAAGTTGAAATATTTTCTAATACAGGTGCTGATGGAAAAATGGTATTACACATGATTGCAATCTTTCTTTGACAAATCAAATGTCAGTGACCATCTTCTTATTTAAAGATTCCTCAACCAAATCTCTGACTTATGGGGCATGGAGAATGAAAACAGAAAAAAATTTTTGTTAATTATTTTCCTCTTTTCATTGTCAATCAATCCCCAAAAATCACCCAAACGCACAAAATCTTATTGTCAACCTCGTCATTAGTATCATGCCAATAACACAAGATCTTGCAATGTCAATAAGTTAGCATAGGTATCATATCAGCTGCCTTGCCTAGTGTCAACCACATGAAGCTACGTACATGTCCCGCATGTTTTTAGCAACGCTAGTCACACGATACTTCCATATGTCGCCTCAACTTCCGGCTCTCTTGGTGTTGGCCATCATCATCATGTGTGGTTGTATGCTACCTTAGACAAGTCAAGTTTAAGATTCGACTATTAAACCATCCAAACTCGCTTTCACTTTTAGTTAAGGGTAGTACTAGTCTTAGACATATTTTGGCGGAAGTGGCCCAAACAATTGTAACCCATGTAATGACAGAAAAAGAATATTAACCCTGGGTTAGTCTAGGGTGAATAAACCCTATATGTAATAGGTTTATTGTAACACAAGAGCATAACTGACAATATGTAACCATCAAGGACTTTTTACTAAGGAGACAAGCCGTCAAGCTGAACCACATAAACTTTCGTGTTCACTCTCTCTTTCATGCTTCCACTCATTATTCAATCATCACCCAATCACACAATAACTTAAACAGTTACAATGGAGGCTGAGAGATTTAAACCCTAGATGTCTCAATTAGAAACACTACTAGGTACCAACTAATTGAGCTACAAAACTTTTGGCCAACTCTAAATAATATATATTTTGGAACTGAGTAACACCTTGGTTCCTAAATCATTAGTACAACATCTATTTCTTGATATCCTTCAGTATATAATCGGTTACTTCTTGACTTTTGCTTTCTTTGGAAAAATACTTTTGTTGATTGTATTCCTGGAACAGAGGATTTTGTAAGACGGTGTTGTATTTTAAGGCTAAAAGTTATCAATAATTAATGCATCGACTACAAACACATATAGTTTGAGATGAGAATCTTTTACACAAGTTAAACGAAAGGCATGTTGCCAATCATAAATAATATCATTAGCATTGAGCTATTACGTGAACTCCTATAAATCGTTAGACTTAATAGAAGTCAAAAGAAGAAAAAGATTTTGATGTTGTTTATTCTACGGAAAATGATTTTCAAAATTCTTTGGAATTGGTGCAGTTGAACAACACAAACTTTTGTGTTCACTCTCTCCTTCATGCTTCCACTCATCATTCAATTATCACCCAATCACAAATTAACATTAACAGTTACAATGGAGATTAGGAGATTTAAACCCTATATGTCTCAACTGGAAACACTACGAGTTGCCAACTAAATGTGCTACAAGACTTTTGGCCAATTCCAAATAATATATATTTCGGAACTTAGTAACACCTTGGTTTCTAAATCATTTAGTCCAACATCTATTTCTTGATATCCTTTAGTATATAATCGGTTGCTTCTTGACTTTTACTTTCTTTGGAAAAGTACTTTCGTTGATTGTATTATTAAAACAAAGGATTTCAAAAGATGATGTTCTATTTTAAGGCCAAAAGTTATACATAGTTTATGCATCGACTACAAACACATATTGTTTGAGATGAGAATCTTTTACACAAGTTAAATGAAAGGCATGCTGCCTATCATAAAAAATGTCATTAGCATTGAGCTATCACGTGAAGTCCTATAAATCGTTAGACTTAATAGAAGTCAAAAGTAGAAAAAGATTTTGAAATTGCTTATTCTACAGAAAATGATTTTGAAATTTCTTTAGAATTGGTGAGGTTGAACCACATAAACTTTCGTATTCACTCTGCCTTTCATGCTTTCACTCATCATTCAATCATCATCCAATAACACAATAACTTTAACAATTACAACGGAGACTAAGAGATTTAAACCCTACATGTCTCAATTGGAAACACTAGGAGGTGCCAACCAATTGAATTACAAGGCTTTGGCGAACTCCAAATAATATATATTTTGGAACTTAGTAACACCTTGGTTCCTAAATCATTTAGTCCAACATCTATTTCTTTGTATCATTCAGTATATAATCGGTTACTTCTCGACTTTTGCTTTCTTTGGAAAAATACTGTTGTTGATTGTATTATTGAAACAAAGGATTTCATAAGATGATGTTGTATTTTAAGGCCAAAAGTAATCCATAGTTTATACATCGACTACAAACACATATTGTTTGAGATGAGAATCTTTTGCACATGTTAAATGAAAGGCATGTTGCCTATCATAAAAAATATCATTAGCATTATGCTATCACGTGAACTCCTATAAATCGTTAGACTTAATAGAAGTGAAAACTAGAAAAAGATTTTGATGTTGCTTATTCTATGGAAAATGATTTTGAAAATTCTTTGGAATTGGTGAAGTTGAACCACAAAAACTTTCGTGTTCACACTCTCTTTCATACTTCCACTCATCATTCAATCACCACCCAATCACAAAATAAGTTTAGCAGTTACAATGGAGGCAGGGAGATTTAAACCCTAGATGTCTCCATTGGAAAACTACTAGGAGGTGTCAACCAATTGAGCTAAAAGGCTTTTAGCCAATTCCAAATAATATATATTTTGGAACTTAGTAACACCTTGGTTCCTAAATCATTTAGTCCAACTTCTATTTCTTGGTATCCTTCAGTATATAATCGGTTACTTCTTGACTTTTGCTTTCTTTGGAAAATACTTTTCTTGATTGTATTCTTGAAATGAAGGATTTCTAAAAATGATGATGTATTTAAAGGAAAAAAGTTATCTATATTTTATGCATCAACTATAAACACGTATTATTTGAGATGAGAATCTTTTACACAAGTTAAATGAAAGGCATGCTACCTTTCATAAACAATATCATTAGCATTGAGCTATCATGTGAACACCTATGAATCGTTAGACTTAATAGAAGTCAAAAGTAGAAAAAGATTTTGAAGTTGCTTATTCTACGAAAAATGATTTTGAAAATTCTTTCGAATTGGTGAGGTTGAACCACATAAACTTTCTTGTTCACTCTGTCTTTCATGCTTCCACTCATCATTCAATCATCACCCAATCACACAATAACTTTAACAGTTACAACAGAGGCTAGGAGATTTAAACCCTACATGTTTCAATTGGAAACACTAGGAGGTGCCAACCAATTGAATTACAAGGCTTTGGCGAACTCCAAATAATAAATATTTTGGAACTTAGTAAGACCTTGGTTCCTAAATCATTGAGTCCAACATCTATTTCTTTGTTTCATTCAGTATGTAATCAGTTACTTCTTAACCTTTGCTTTCTTTGGAAAAATACTTTTGTTGATTGTATTATTGAAACAAAGGATTTCATAAGATGATGTTTTATTTTAAGGCCAAAAGTTTTCCATAGTTTATGCATCGACTACAAACACATATTGTTTGAGATTAGAATCTTTTATACATGTTAAATGAAAGGCATGTTGCCTATCATAAAGAATATCATTAGCATTGAGCTATCACATGAACTCCTATAAATCGTTAGACTTAATAGAAGTCAAAAGTAGAAAAAGATTTTGAGGTTGCTTATTCTATGGAAAATTCTTTTGAAAATTCTTTGGAATTGGTGAAGTTGAACCACGTAAACTTTTGTATTCACTCTCTCTCTCTCTCTCTCTCGTGCTTCCACTCATCATTCAATCATCACCCAATCACTCAATAATTTTAACATTTACAATGGAGGTTAGGAGATTTAAACCCTACATGTGTCAACTAGAAACACTGGGAGGTGCCAACCAATTAAGCTACACGGATTTTGGCCAACTCCAAATAATATATATTTTGGAATTTAGTAACACATTGGTTCCTAAATCATTTAGTCCAACATCTATTTCTTAGTATCCCTTAGTATATAATTGGTTACTTCTTGACTTTTGCTTTCTTTGGAAAAATACTTTTGTTGATTGTATTGTTGAAACAAATGATTTCGTAAGATGATGTTGTATTTTAAGGCTAAAATTTATCCATTGTTTATGCATTGACTACAAACACGTATTTTTTGAAATGAGAATATTTTACACAAGTTAAATGAAAGGTATGTTGCCTATCATAAAGAAAATCATTAGCATTGAGCTATCCCATGAACTCCTATAAATCGTTAGAGTTAATAGAAGTTAAAAGTAGAAAAGGATTTTGATGATGCTTATTCTATGGATAATGATTTTGAAAATTCTTTGGAATTGGTGAAGTTGAACCTCAAAAACTTTCGTTTTCACTCTCTCTTTCATGCTTCCACTCATCATTCAATCACCACCCAATCCCACAATAACTTTAACAGTTACAATGGAGATTTTTGTGATAGAGGGAGTGTCTATGAGGGATGTAGTGAGATTTTTATGTATTTTCTTTTCTTTCTTTTACATTTACCTCTTGTATATTGGTCTTGTGACCATTTGACATACATTGTATTTATATTTGGTTTATATCTATTGATGTTTGTTATTCACCTATCTCTCTATGTGTTTTTTCTTTTCTCTCTTTATGCACATGATTCTTATATATTGTATGCAATCTTTTATTTCTGTTTCACACTTAGATACCTTAATGAGTTTTGTTTAAAGTTTTTCAAAAATACAAGTTGTCAAAGTCTTCTTGCCATGAACTCTCTTCTTGCAAAGTTTTTTCAAGAGTTTGTGTTAGGATAGATTTTACTGTATTCAACAAGTGAGTATGAGTTAAGTGATTTATCACTTCTCTCATAAGTTCATTTGTTTGTTATTGTTTTGTCACGGATTGCTGAAGGGGGAAATTGTTAGGACATATGTGATGTAATGTTAGGAACATATGTCAAATTAGAGCTGGCTAATCGTTTGATAAAACGCACTTTACTTGTAATTGGGTAGATCTAGGATGTGTTTAATGCTTCAAGGAACAAAGTTTCAAGATTAAGTGTTAAAGTCATGCAAGTTTGTCCAAGAAACAAGTGAAGAAGTGTTAGATTTTAAATCTCAACAGCTAGCTCAATAGCTAGTATCTATCAAGTTTTAAAAAGCTGCTAAAGCCCGATGCTCGACAGCTAGCTCAACAGATATGCTATCTATCGAGGTTTAAGAAAATCATATTTTCAGTTCTGATTTTCATCCAATCCGTATATAAATGTTTGGGCTTTCTTTTCTCACAATCCTAAACATATATAAGGATTGTTTTAAAAGCCGTCATAGCTGATGCAACTTAATGCAAAAGTTTTTCACAAGCATATTGTGAACCGGAGACATACGCCCTAGTTCATCTTTCTATTCAAGAAACTGTTGTGTTTGTACACCGCAGGGTTTTGTAACAAATGAGCTTTGTGATCTTCATCATATGATAAACTGATGAACTTTGTAGCCAACATCCTTCTTAAGTTGGTAATTAAGTCACGTGCTGAGATCTGCGCAATTGGTTAGTCATGTACTACGAGCCGTGCATCAAAAGGGGAGATTGTCACGACAGAACAAAATCCAATTGGGTATTGGAGTAAGGGTTCAACTGTAATTTGGTATAAGGTACTGGGATTCCTTTACTTGTAACCGCTTGTTGTGATAATAGTGAATTCTCGGGAGTAGTAACCTTAAATTCACCCGGTGGAGTTTTGCCTCGGTGGTTTTTTCCATTCGTAAACAAATCACCAATGTCAATTTATTTTCTACTGCATATTAACTTAGTTAGTGATTTGTTTGTACTACCACGTGCTTTCCATGTTAATTAACTTAATTAATTCACTTGGCTAAATTAATTTGTTAATTTATCACAAGGGTTCAATACATTATTGACCTATCAATTTTGATGTTGCTTATTCTATGGAAAATGATTTTGAAAATTCTTTGGAATTGGTGAAGTTGAACCACATAAACATTCGTGTTCACGCTCTCTCTCATGCTTCCACTCATCATTCAATCATCACCCAATCAGACAATAACTTTAACAGTTACAACGGAGGCTAGGAGATTTAAACCCCACATGTCTCAATTGGAAACACTAGGACGTGCCAACTAATTGAGCTATAAGGCTTTTGGCCAACTCCAAATAATATATATTTTGGAACTTAATAACTCCTTGGTTCCTAAATCATTTAGCCCAACATCAATTTCTTGGCATCCTTCAATATATAATCGGTTACTTCTTGACTTTTGCTTTCTTTGGAAAAATACTTTTGTCGATTGTATTCAAAAAACAAAGGATTTCAGAAGATGATGTTGTATTTTAAGGCTAAAAGTTATCCATAGTTTATGCATCGACTACAAACACATATTGTTTGAGATGAGAATCTTTTACACAAGTTAAATGAAAGGCATGTTGCATATCATAAAGAATATCATTAGTATTAAGCTATCACATAAACTCCTATAAATTGATAGACTAAACAGAAGTCAGAAATAGGAAAAGATTTTGATGTCGCTTATCTTATGGAAAATGATTTTGAAAATTCTTTGAAAATGGTGAAGTTGAACCGCATAAACTTTCATGTTCACTCTCTCTTTCATGATTCCACTGATCATTCACTCATCACCCAATTACACAATAACTTTAACAGTTATAATGGAGGCTGAGAGATTCAAACCTTAGATGTCCCAAATAGAAACACTAGGAGATGCCAACCACTTGAGCTACAAGGTTTTTGGCCAATTCCCAATAATATATATTTTGGAACCTAGTAATAACACCTTGGTTTCTAATTCATTTAGTCCAACATCTTTTCTCTAGAATCCTTCAGTATATAATCGGTTGCTTCTTGACTTTTGCTTTCTTTGGAAAAATACTTTTGTTGATTGTGTTCTTAAAACAAAGGATTTCGTAAGATGATGTTGTATTTTAAGGGTAAAAGTTATCCATATTTTATGCATCAACTGCAAACACATATTGTTTGAGATAAGAATCTTTTACACAAGTTAAACGAAAGGCATCTTGCCTATCATAAAGAATATCATTAGCATTGAGCTATCACGTAAACTCCTATAAATCGATAGACTTAATAGAAGTTAAAAGTAGAAAAAGATTTTGATGTTACTTATTTAGTGGAATATGATTTTGAAAATTCTTTGGAATTGGTGAAGTTGAACTGCATAAATTTTCGTATTTACTCTCTTTCATGCTTCCACTCATCATTCAATCATCACCTAATCAGACAATAACTTTAGTTACAATGTAGGCTAGGAGATTTAAACCCTAGATGTCTCAAATAGAAACAGTAAGAGGTGTCAACCAATTGAGCTACAAGGCTTTTGGCCAATTCCAAATAATATATATTTTGGAACTTAGTAACACCTTAGTGACTGATCATTTAATCCAACATCTATTTCTTGGTATTTTTCAATATATAATCAGTTACTTCTTGACTTTTGCTTTCTTTGGAAAAATACTTTTATTCATTGTATTCTTGAAATAAAGGATTTCGTAAGATGATGTTGTATTTTAAGGCTAAAAGTTATCCACAGTTTATGCATCGACTACAAACACATATTGTTTGAGATGAGAATCTTTTACACAAGTTAAATGAAAGGCATGTTGCCTATCATAAAGAATATCATTAGCATTGAGCTATCATGTGAACTCCTATAAATCGTTAGAGTTAATGGAAGCCAAAAGTAGAAAAAGATTTTGATGTTGCTTATTCTATGGAAAATGATTTTGAAAATTCTTTGGAATTAGTGAAGTTGAACCACATAAACTTTCGTGTTCATTCTCTCTTTCATGCTTCCACTCATCTTTCAATCATCACCCAATCACACAATAACTTTAACAGTTACAACAAAGGCTAGGAGATTTTAACCATACATGTCTCAATTGGAAACACTAGGCGGTGCCAACCAATTGAGCTACAAAGCTTTTGGCCAACACCAAATAATATATATTTTGGAACTTAGTAACACCTTGGTTCCTAAATCATTTAGTCCAACATCTATTTCTTGGTTTTTTTCAATATATAATCGGTTACTTCTTGACTTTTGCTTTCTTTGGAAAAATACTTTTATTCATTGTATTCTTGAAACAAAGGATTTCGTAAGATAATGTTGTATTTTCTAGCTAAAAGTTATCCATAGTTTATGCATCGACTACAAACTCATATTGTTTGAGATGAGAATCTTTTACACAAGTTAAATAAAAGGCATGTTGCCTATCATAAAGAATATCATTAGCATTGTGCTATCACGTAAACTCGTATAAATCGATAGACTTAATAAAAGTCAAAAGAAGTAGAAAAAGAGTTTGATGTTGCTTATTTTGTGGAAAATGGTTTTGAAAATTCTTTGGATTGGAGAAGTTGAACCGCATAAACTTTCGTGTTCACTCTCTCTTTCATGATTCCACTCATTATTCAATCATCACCCAATCACACAATAACTTTAACAGTTACAATGGAGGCTGGGAGATTTAAACCCTAGATGTCTCAATTAGAAACACTAGGAGGTGCCAACCAAGGCTTTTGGCCAACTCCAAATAATATATATTTTTGATTTTAGTAACACCTTGGTTCCTAATTCATTTAGTCTAACATCTATTTTTTGGTATCCTTCAGTATATAATCAGTTACTTCTTAACGCTTTCTTTGGAAAAATACTTTTGTTGATTGTATTCTTAGAACAAAGGATTTCATAAGATGATGTTGTATTTTAATGCTAAAAGTTATCCATAGTTTATGCATTGACTACAAACACATTATTTGAGATGAGAGTATTTTACACAAGTTATAATAAAGGCATGTTATCTTTCATAAAGAATATCATTAGCATTGAGCTATCACGTGAACTCCTATAAATTGTTAGAATTAATAGAAGTCAATAGTAGAAAAAGATTTTGATGTTACTTTTTCTATGGAAAATGATTTTGAAAATTCTTTGGAATTAGTGAAGTTGAACGACATAAACTTTCGTGTTCACTCTCTCTTTCATGCTTCCACTCATCTTTCAATCATCACCCAATCACATAATAACTTTAACAGTTACAATGGAGGTTGGGAGATTTAAACCTTAGATATCTCAATTGAAAACACTAAGAGGTGCCAACCAATTGAGCTACAAGGCTTTTAGCCAAATCCAAATAATATATATTTTGGAATTTAATAACACCTTGGTTCCTAAATCATTTTTTCCAACCTCTATTTCTTGGTATCTTTCAGTATATAATCGGTTACTTGTTTGACTTTTGCTTTCTTTGGAAAAATACTTTTGTTGATTGTATTCTTGAAACATAGGATTTCATAAGATGATGTTGTATTTTAAGGCTAAAAGTTATCCATAGTTTATGCATCGACTACAAACACATGTTGTTTGTGATGAGAATCTATTACACAAATTAAATGAAAGGCATGTTGCCTATCATAAAGAATCTCATTAGCATTGAGTTATCACGTGAACTCCTATAAATCGTTAGACTTAATAGAAGTCAAAAGTAAAAAAAGATTTTGATGTTGCTTATTCTATGGAAAATGATTTTGAAAATTATTTAGAATTGGTGAAGTTGAACTGGCTGTATTTATCGGATTTTGTTTATAATTTGAGGATTTAGAGAGTGGTAAAATGACAATGGCCATGCAAGTCTAGCTGTGAACAATTTACATTAGTTAGCAGTACATTGAAATTATTTTATACGCCCTAACAAGTATCTATAAATAATATTTTTATTGATAAGCAGATTTTTCCAATCGAAATGAGAGTAACATCTGCTGCAAGCTGCTTCCCCTCCTATATCACACAATCAAGCTCATTACAATTTTCTTGAACATCAGCGAAACAAGCCCACGATAGTCACAAAAGTTAATCCAAATGATTTCCTTCTCGTCGCCATGCTTGTTTCATAGTGAAGCTTTTTTTCTCTAATGCACTGATGCTCCATTTTTACTCACGTACTCGTATCCAATATGTATCATACCGGTATCATACGGTATACCTCTATGATACTTGGCCAATCAATTTTTTTTTTTTTTAAGTGCCAACACATCTAGGATGCATCTCTGATACAACTTAGATACCATTGTAACCCAATCCTGATAGTGAGAGATAGCCCAAACTTGGAAGAATTTTTATTTATATGCTTTATATATTGGTTTCAAAGTTGAATACTTATCTAATTATATTTTATTTACTCTTTTGGATCTTGGTTTATATTCTACACAACATTTAATGTTCATAGATTCAATTTATTATCCATTATTGTGTTTAAATTGATATATACTTAAAAATATATAAAAAATAATTGTTTAACAATATATAAAAATATATTTAATAAGTAATTAATACACATAACCTCAGCGTATCATACCCTAAGTTTTTCAAGAAATATTGTTGTATCCCTATACCTATACACGTATGGTACCAATACTTGTATTCGTACCAGTGCAACTTAGCTTTTTTTTTTTTTTTTTCTTTTTCTTTAAAAAAAAAAGTAATTAATGAGGTTTTATTGAAAAAAGAGAATTACTTCATGTTCACAATGATGAAGAAAAATTTTCTCTGGAAATTATGATAGTGAGAAAGGCATGTAGCATTGATTATAGATTGCTGGGATAAAATTTTCTTTTCTAATTTGTTTTTCACTGCCACAACTGATTTAACTTAGAGCCTCCATGCCTGGAATAACTTGGTGATTCTCCGCAAACTTCACCAGCTCCTCAATTGTTTCTGGATTTTGGAATTATGAGAGGACCTATGACCCTTGTCTTTGTTGGTACTTCTGGAGCCATGAGTCTTCCATCCTCCACCCATTGATTCTATAACACGGCGATTCTGATTTCTCAAACGCCTTTTCAAATCAGTGTGTCTTTAGTAATCATGGTCTGATTATCTTCCTCCTGGGAAAACAAACTTACTTTAAAATGGCTTTGCATTCCACCAATAGCTTCTAATATATAAAAGAGATGTTTGAAACATCTCAAACAATGTAGCATCTCTAGCCAATGAGCTCTAACTCAAATGACATCTCCTTCCCTTGTAAAAGCAATGTGGAGACTGAGGTTGTGGGTTTAAGACCCAGTGGCATCTGTATTTACGAATAGAGAATATAGCAGCTCTAACCCCCCCACTCCCTTTTTTATAATGACAATTATACTTTTTCTCATACCATGTTTCTTAGGAATGATTTATGTATTAGATCCCCTAGATCAACAACAACAGGAGAGGATGAGAAACGCAAAGGCTACAACAGTATCTTCTTTTAATCAAATAGTATTCCTAGTATTGACCATATGAGCTAATGTATCTGAACTCCAAAGATTGAAGGCGTAAGGAGAAGAATCGGCATTCAAGAGTAACACTTCGCTTTACAGATTATATCAAACATACATTATTAGAACCTACACTGTTTTTTCTTATAGCTTAGGGAACCTTTCTAATGAAAACCCTTTTTGGACTCACCTCTAACCAATAAAATCTACAGACAACTAGCCCCACCCACTAGAACCAATTGCAGGGTAATCTAAGGGTGTTCATTCCTAACGGGCAGTTTATGCTCATGCCCAAAGCCATTAGAACCTAAACTCTTTACTAAAGATAAAATGGAAGGTTATGAACAAAATCCTGAATTTTTTTTTTTTTTTTTTTAAATCATGAAATGATAGTGTACCTTGTCAAAAGCATCATTAGTTTCAGGTGCATTGGTTTGACCCGCTTCAGAGTTTTGTTGATTCTCCTCTTCACTGTCTTCCTCATAATAATTTAATGTCTGCAGAGTTACATATCATATAAGAAATTACAATGACCAATTATTTATTTTTTTGTTGTAAAAGAAAAAGGATAATTTAGAAGAAAATGATATAGAAGAGAGAGATTTTAGGTTGCATAAAAGACAAGAAAATATATGCGGTGCAGTCGTGCAGAATTTGATGTTGAAACATTGAAAAATAAACTACTGACCTGAACCAATCTTAAACCAAACAAGGTATCCAATGAAGCTTTATTTGGTCATTTAAACTGCTACTTCCAAATTGAAAGATTTAAATTCCTTATTGATTATTTGCATGCATAACAGTTCCAAAAACTATTGCCGAAAACATATTCACATGTTTCCACTCAAGAAATGGGTTTTGCTAGGCTATCCATCTTTAATTGTTTCACAAGATCTTCCGAAACCTCATTAAAATTTTAAAACTTGTATCCATGCCCAAATTTGATAAACAAAACACAGAGCCAACCAGATGCTCATTCTCTTGATCTAAACCCAAACCAGTAAGTTGCCAAGTCATACGTCAAGTTTAAATTAGATGAAATCAGTAGCGTATTATTCTGGGACCAACTGCATAGAGATTAACACCACACCCCCGCCCCCCCCCCCCCCCCCCCCCCAAAAAAAAAAAAAATTTGTAAATGAGCAGAATACTTTTTTTTAAGTAAAAAATAAATTTAGTAAAAAAAAAAAAAGGTAAGGTTCACACACACAGGATGTATATCAAACCACATTACACTCATATTTGAAAACTCCAAAGTCAACAAAGACAATATGGGGATTGCTGCCCAAGCCAGACATTCCAATCATACAATGACCTCAATGAAGACTGTTTGATAACATGATTAGGAATAAAAAAATTTCAAATGTTCTACCATTTTGGTTGTGCCAAACTGCCCACATTAAACATTATACATTTAATTACCCCGCATTTCTGGCCAAGCCTAGATATCTTGATTCTATAAGTTATAATTCAGTTGTTCACAACTCAATCTGCATATAGTGTCCCATGAATCCCATAAACAGAAGGGAGTTTAGTTTTATTCTGTGCATATTCAAAGGTTGATTCAATTAGCATAAACAGTTCTTTCTCAGCAAGCAAGAGTTCAGACATATAAGCAACACCTCATCCCATCTATTAGATATTTGCTTAGGGCCTCAACCCTGCAAATTTTGTGAGATAGATAGCACAAACTGCTCCATTAGAGTGAAAGCTTACAAATAATAAACCTGCTCTACTAATATTTGTCCAAAAGAAAAAATACCTGCTCTACCAAATGCAGAGAAACAACATCACTTATGTCTAATTCATCTAACTTAGAACTGTGTCCTCCATCTTCCCTTTCTTCACCACCTGAATCTGCATCCTTCTTGATCCCTCCTTCAATGAACTGCATGCAATATCAATATATTCAACAGCATTGGTACAGAATCATAGATCGACAACAACAAAGCCTTAGTGCCAAAATTTTGGGGTCAGCTATAGAACCTCAACAAATTAGTTAGGGTCGGTGGCATAGAATCATAGATGAGAAATATACTTTTCTAAACATACTTCCAAATAAGAAAAGTACATGTCAGGCCGAGGAACAGTCCTACTAACTCATAGAAAGTCCATCACATGGACATTTGAGAAAATGCGCAAGAAGAAATGAATATCCAAGAAAGTACAATGCTGGCTACCTTCTCCACGAGCAATGCATTTATACCCTTGATGATAAACTAAACATAACTCAAACCAACAGATATGCAGAAAAAGCACAAAAGTTATATATGATGAATCTGGATTTGCATAGGTCATGAACGAACCAACGTACATATGGAAGTTGGTGTGCCTGATGCACATTGATTCAATAGATTGGTCTCTTAGCCCCTCTAAAAAAACTATATGATTGTGTCATTGTACTAGTTGATGGGACCAGTACAGAGGTTAAACTGTATAACACTATGGAGAGACGGATAAGTGGAACTAAAAGAAGATAGATAAAAGATTAATTATTTGTGCTAAAACATGCCCAAGATGAGACCGTTTATCTCAATTTTTAAGAGCATTTTTTTTCCTCAATGTGGTTTAATTTTTAAAGTTGGAAGAATAAAGAAAATAAATTATTGATGATAATAAAAAGTAGCTTGACAGCATGGAGAAGTACTGCCATAGTGTGATTGACACATGCCCCATCAAATTAGAGTGATTGGTCCTAAAGGTTAGAAATTAATTGAAAATCTTCATTCAATGAGTGTCAATTAATGAAAACACAAAAATGAATGATGGGCAAGAAAAGGATTAAATAAAAAAATGCATGGAATTTTTTTTTTTTTGATAAGTAAAAAAAAAAAAAATGCATGGAATTATAAACGAATTAGAGCCAATGCAGGAAAAGTTTACAATCTGGTGGCTATAATAAGAATAATTATCATTTATCACCATTATGGAAATAGTACCAAGATGAAAATACATTTTTTATTGATAAGTTACACATGCATGCAGTAGTTCTTGAACCCACAACTTCACCCTTCATTCCATTATTATGATAGAAGGAATTTCCAGCTGAGCTATAGCTCAGTGGCTTATCAAATTGGGGATGCAGACAGTCACCCAAGCCTATTAGTCAGAATGTTACACAATGGAAACCCGGTAGAACACTTGTTTACAAACAGTTGGTCTAACTCTTTCCAAAAAATTAAATCTGAGAGATCTCTGGAACTAGAGCTGTTCCTGACTGAGCAAATCTATTAGGATCTCCATGGTGGTTCAAACTTTCTCATAACAGAAAGAAAAACGCATCAAATGGGAAATATCTATTGATCTTAAACCACTAAAAGCCAATAAATTGTACCAATGTTATGCTCTGATGACGGGCCAATGTGGTCAAGATGATCAATGGCATTGACTGGAGGCTGCTTCGACAGGGACCAGCTACATATACACTTCCCACTGGGATATTTGTGCCTCTGCACTGACAAGACTAATTCCCATATACCAGCTTTAAATTTTTGTTAATAAGTTGATAATTACAATAGGGGAGAGGGGATTTGAACCCTAGATGTCTCTATTAGAAACACCAAGATGTGCCAATAGAGCTACAAGACTCTTGGCCCCATGCCAGCTTCTATTGAAGCGGAATTTGTGATTTGAGACACTATACATCTGTTTTCAACAACTATTGAGGTCAGAAACCCAGGACAAGAAAAAATTGAGTTCAAAAGCTCCACCCTAGGAACCATTCACATGCATTGATGTTGCCACCAAGACATTCATCTTCATATTGATACCAATCATCTTCAATATCTAACCCACCAAAGAAGGAAACTGGACAAAAGCAAAAGTGACCACTCAAGCTTAATCTAACCAGTGCAACTAGATGCAGTCCAGGTCATATTTTTGTACTGTAGGGGTCCATTCCAAGTTGATGGCTTAATGCACAAATTAGATTTAAAATTAAATAAAATAATTAAAACTTATAGTGCCAGCATTCATTCAATTTTTAAAAAAAAATGACTGTACAGGTAAAGTCAGGGTAGGTATTACAACATTAGAGACAGCAGCAGAATACAACTAAATACTTACTAAAAAAAATGCACAGTAGAGAAAATCCCAAAATAAGGATACAGATACAATAAATTGAACCAACCATAGATACAACAAACTTTAATATTTGGTGATTTGTTAAGAACTATCATTCAAGTAAATTGTATATCAATAAGATCGCATGTGTCCCTATTTTATGCATTAACAAAGTCAAAAATCCATGTCATAAACCTTATATATCTTTACAATTGTATTCCTATCATGATCTCTTAGAGAGAGAGAGGGGGGGGTGGAGGAGACCTATTCATAAGGCTTGAGGTGTCCAGTACATAACCTCAAGAATCCAGGAAATAGAAAATGTAAAAAGTAAAGGGCTTTCTGTAAAAATGAAATAAAAAGAAGTTCCACACATAATGCAGAAAATATTCTATTGGATATGAGCACAAAAAATATATGATTATCTTGTAATAGTACCCAATGCTAAATAGCCATAAGCCATCTCTCTCTCTTGGTTCTCTTGTAGAACAGTAAGACCCATGGGTCCTTTCTCTGTGTGAGATGAGTACAATACCTATGGTTATCTGGTAGGCAAACCCATCCACTTAGCCATATAGCACCTCTCTCTCTCTCTTTCTCCATGCAAGTGCAAATTCAAAAAAACACGCAAGACCATACCTTCTTGATGTCTTCTTGATCCCTTGATCCTTTCTAGTAAACCTGCTGGCTTCTAGTTCCTTGTCTAGAAAACAACCACCTTTTGCAATTTAAGAAAAGCAAGGCTTGCCATCTTCATCTCTATCAGAAAAGATGAAGCAATTAAGTTTACAAAAGCCATTAGCATAAATCACTAAGCTTGAAGCCATTCTGCATATAAAAAATGTACACTGAAGGGTTGGAACTCAAACGCGGAACTTCTAGCTATTTATAACTCTTTACTCTCATACAGCTCTCTCAAGAGTTTTATGTTAAATTTCAGTGTCTCTTCTGATTGAATCATCATTTAAAATTTATACAAATCTGGCAAACAATACAATATGTTACTTGAGATAATAAAGGGAGACTCAAGGAGCTGATTCACATGCAAGAAACACAAGCAATGTATATGAGGTTAACTTGTGCCATAGTTCCAACCAGTTACATAATAGGTATTGCTTGGATATTCTTCAGAGATATTATTTGTTTGTTTTTTTTATTGATAGGTTATATGTGTGGGATGAGTCTTGAATGTATGGCCTCACCCTCAACCTAAAGGGGCCATTTGAGCCAAAGTTCATTGGCTACAAAGAAACTCTTTCTTTCATAAGCAGTCATATTTTTTTAGCCTTCCAGAGAAGAAGGTACTAGAAGCAATTCCCAATCATCAAAAATGGTGTCAATGCATCCAAGAATGGCACCAGAACACTTACTGACCTCTGGCGGAAAAACTCAAAGATACATTTAACATCATGATCAAAGTACCTGAAAATTTTGAAATCATTAAGAGATTAGTAAATATATATCCAACAATTATATCGATATCAAATATAGCAATTTTCGATTAGAAAAATCAATGATCAGAAATAAATGAATACAATGATAAATGACACTGCATTGGAAGAGGTGTTTCTTACATTTCCGCATTATGATGGCTTACAGATACCATGTGTGGAAAATCAATCATGTTGACCTTCTCATCATCATCAATCTACAAAGCATAAACATTGAGAAATAATCACTAATTCAGAAGTAAGCTGAATGAGGAAGCTGATAAAACATTATGGATATAAAGCATCATGGCAATCCAATGAATGCATTAATAACCATGACATATATATTGTGACATAATACAAGAAAAAATGGCTACCCAGCTCTTAAGATGCAAAGAAATGGTACTGCAGAGTGCCTTATTTTCATACCATAATATTGAATTGATTGAAGTCACAGTGAATGAGACCCTTTTCTGCCAAAGGAACAACAAGACCAATGATCCTTTCAAAAACCATCTCCAGATTTGGCAATTGCTTAACCTGTGCACTGCATTAGATAGAAATAACTGATAAGATGCAATATTCAATTTCTCAATGGAGAGACACTGTTGTTTTTCCATTTTAGGAAAATAATTCCAAAACAGCTAGGCAAAAACGACAAGCCAAAAGAAAGAAGAGAGAAAAGGAGGTTCGGGAACCACTAAAGGACATGAAGGACAAAGAGGAATTCTTTGTAACATTACTTTAAATGTGTGTGCTTTACTCAATAAATATCAAATTCTGAAGTTACTTTTAATATTTGATCGTGATAACTTTCATAGTAATAGGATTTTCAGTTAATTATTGTTAACAAATTCTGTGTCACCAAATTTTCAACCAACACTTGGCAAGGATTCCTATTACATGTAAAAAAGGAGGAAAATATCTTTGTCAGCAAAACATAAAAGAGTACATAAAATTGAAAGCAAATTTAATGTTAATAGGACTAATCTAAATGGCTAAATTAAATTAATTTATTTGAGGGGATTGCAGAATATATTCCTCGTGTCTGCAAATGTGAAATGACAATCCTGCAAGATCAAGTTATAGAAAATCCTTTAAAAGTCAGAGAGACTGTTTATGTACCATTTGGAAGGAAATCTCCTATATTTTGCAGGGAATTTCTCCAATTTAAATTTGGTGTCTCCTGCAATTTTTTTTATAAAAAATTTGGTAAGTCACACACACACACAATGGATTTTGAACCCAAAATCTCACCCTACATAATTTTTTTTTTTTTTTGATAAGCACCCTACATCATTTTTATCAAAGAAGAAAGCGTAATTTAAACTAGAGCTCATTGCATGTGCAACACTAGTTTAGACACCTACAAAAGAATTTACCTTTTTTTCAAAACTAAAAATGTGAAGAAAGCTAAATGTGGTTACATTTTAATAAATTTTCTTATGATTATCTTCCAATCTCTATGGTTCTTCACCATGTAACCAAACGTCCAATAATTTTGGATTAGCAGTGGAGTGGGTTTGTCATTCATTTAAAGTAGTAAAGAATTTTTCCAACTAAAGGTTAATGAGAAGGAAAATAAAGATATATTACAAATTGAGATAAGAGTTGCAAAGTAAAATGAATTAGAAATAAACACTTACGGAGGGTGACCTTGAACAAGTGACATAATCACGCAATGCATATCATAGGCCACTGCATTTGGAACAGGAAAACAGTGTTTTTCCAAACCCCAATTTGACAGCCAACATTTGAATAATACAAGAAGAGGTTTTGCATAACAGGATAAGGAAAGATACCAGATTCTTTTCCAACCCCAATTTGACAGCCAACTTTATCAAACGCTCCACGGTTAACCATTGTCCTATAGCAAGAAAATCACCCATCATCTAACAGCAGATGAGCACAGATAATATATAAGACACAAAAATTGGGTGTGCCTATGTTATGTTATGTACCACAATTCATAATACACTAGTGTAACACGGCAAACTCAATCACATTTGGAAGAGTCATGGTGCAAGAGCTTATGCTTGAGCAATTTCTTCAAAACTTTGTCAGTGCCCCTACATGTAGGGAAGAGACAATAAAAATAGAATAAGCATTGAATATTACTCCATTAATGTTTCTTTTACAAAAATGCTATAAACACAGCATATTTCAAATTGTATTTGTGTAACATCGCTTTCGCATTGGACTACAGCCGATATCACTTTTATTGTACAACATCTATAATCTATTACCTCATATGTTGTGAAATGTGTTGTGCATGTAGAGTTATTGTTTCTTTTATGAGCGAGTCACATCACCCAATGGGATTAGAAATTTGAACCCATTACCTCACCATTCCACCCCCATTCTAGAAGGAAATCATAGGGGAGGAGGAAGAGCAAGTGCCATTTGAAAAGAAAGTAATTGGAAATATTAGATTAAAGTACATTTTTGGGCCCTTAAAGTTTCAAAATTTACAATTTGATCTTTTATGTTTGATTCTATTTTCACACTGACCCTAACTAGAAGACCCATATGGAAAACAGAATAATATATAAAAGACTAAAATTAGGTGAAAAGTGTGCTTTAGATCAAATATTAATTCAGGAGATTAAGTGAGATAGCTAGGTCGGAGGAAAAAAAAATTAAAGGAAAAATACTTGGCATTGGTGAAGGGGGCAACATATTTTGAAGGTACAAGTTTATGCTGAAAGAAAAAGATTAAAAAATAAGATGAAAAGAAAACCAAAACAAACATATAATAAATAAAGGGTAGTGTTAATTTGTTACACACACCCTATTACATACATTTTTCTTTAATTGAAAACACGATTTCAGTATTATACACATTTTTTGAACAAAAATCGTGAGTTAAAAAATAAAATAAAAATAAAACGATTTCTGTTCAAAAATAAATTAAACAGTTTTAGAACCCACTTGACATTACAGTTCTAGTACCAATATTTTACATCAAATTGGGTTATTGATAAATATTGAACTCATGGCATGAACAGTCAACTGCAGACATATTTTCATCTGACAAAGCAGAAATCAGCGGCAAATCTCAGAACCTTGGTTGTTCGTGGTGGGACTAACGTAGTAGAAAGTATAGACAAATATAAGGACTGTTTCTAACATGGCACAAAAGAAGAGCAGAGAGAGAGAGAGAACCTGAAGAAACCGCAGACTAGCCGCAGAAATCAATTTTTGCTGGTTAGTGGCAGCAAGGGGCTTTTAGGAAAGAAAAATGACATAGTTTTAAAAACCGGACCAAGGCAAAACTAGATTTGCCTCTGGCTCTCGGTTTTGACCGGTTTTGGGGTTTTTTTCAGACCGGACTAGAAACTAGATTTGCCTCTGGCTCTCGGTTTTGACCGGTTTTGGGGTTTTTTTCAGACCGGACTAGCAGTTGTTTCTGGTTCAACTAGTCGAACTAGCCGGTTCGATCTAGTTTTTAAAACCATCAATTTTGTTTACAATGGGTTTTAGGGTTTGGTTAAGTAATAGGGATAATAAGGATAAGCTTTGATTTTTTTTTTTTTAATTTTAAAAAGTAACTCTTATTTATTTTTTAGTATTTTTTTTATGGAACTCTTTTTTATTCTTTGGTAAGATTCAAAAGGAACATCTAAAATTGCTTATGATTTATGAATCAATAATCCAACAAAGTGAAATTGCAACAAACAAACTAAAGCTAGTTTTAGACATGGCATTACATTAGAAGAGTTCAAATGAGAATTAAGAATGCAATAGAAATGGCGGAGCCATAAATTTTTTCCAAATAAGTAAATAAATTATTAGTACCTTAACTCAATATTGCATCTTACAATCTTTCATGGTACTAAAAATTAAAACCATTTATATATATATATATATATATATATATTGAAAAACTTACAATACTTAAACATTCAAAAGGGCCTAAAATCATTTATATTTGATCATGAACTAAATTTTAGCAACCTATATTTCTTTGTATACACAATTAAATACAATCAAGTTTAGAAAAAGCAATAAATATTTCTTTATGTTCACATCTCTGAACCTTTATAAGAGTTCAACATTTGAAGTTTTAGTATATTAAATATAAGATTGAGTAGCCTTCAAATCTTGAACATTTTTTAAAAACTTGAATATTGAACTTTTGACTATAGTGTTAAAAACCGAACCAAACCGACCGGTTCAATTGAGAACCGGCCACTAATCCAGTTCGATTATGATTAAAAGCCGAAAATTAGCTAAAAATCGAAAATAGTAAAAAATCAGTCGGTTTAACCGTGAAACTAGAAACCAGTACGATTGAACCGGTTATTGGCCAGTTATGCTGAGACTGAAAAACTACACCGTTTTTGACCTTTTTCCCGACCTAAATCTACATTACGTTGTTTTGGGAAAATATGATAATAAAAACACATATCCTCTCTTTTCCTTTCCCTCACAACCCTCTCTCAAACTCTTAGCCTCTGTTTCCTCTGAAATTTTTTTTTCCCTCACTCTTTCTCGTCTTCTCTGTTCGGCTTTGGAATTTGGTGGTCAGTGCCTCTACCTCAGCCTCCTTTTTCTCTCGGCCTTGCGGTATTTTGAGCAGCTGAACGAGCTTCAAAGGACAAGAACTGATGAACACTTAATCTTTTCTCATCTTCAATTCTTGCAAAAGAAATGAAATTTGGGGAAGAAGCAACGCTGATCTGTTGTAAAAGAAATTATATTTTGGGAACATGCTAGCTATGGAGTGAGGTTGAGCTTTGCTTGGCAGAGAGAGAGAGAGAGGTAGAGGAAGATGTGTAAAATAAAGAGAAGAAATGAAGACTGAAGAGTGAAGAAGACTCGGATTTTGTAAAATGAGGAAAAGAAGCAAATTTTGAATTGTGGTGGTATTTCGAATTCCAAGAGCCAAAGGAGAAGAAAGTGGGGGTCGGTGGAGAAAATTTAATGAGCCAAAGAAGAAGAAAGCGAGGGTTGGTGGAGAAAATTTAACGCTGGAGGTAGGTGGGATATTAGGAGTTATTTAGTTATTTATTTTTCATTATAAGTTTGTTTTTAATGATTGTGATTAAATTTTTATGATATAAATTTTTTAAAGTAAATATTATTAGTTACTATAAAATTATTATATAATTTATTTATTATTTTTATAATTATAAAATTATTAATTATGATATTACCAGTTCGACCATCGGTCCAACCCCAGTCAAACCAAAAAATCGATAATCAATCTCTTTTACGATTTTTTGTCCGTACCTATTTTTAAAACCATGCTTTTCTTTCACTTAAAAAAGTGTAAAAAAATATTGTTCATGTGCAATCAAATAAAAAAAAATCTTAAGTGTAAATTTTTTTTTTTTTTTTTTTGTGAGATAATATAAACAGAAGACATAGGTGATGGGGAAGGAGGAAGTAAGAAGACAAGACTTATAATACTAGCACTTACAAAAGAGCCTATAAATTTTTTGATAAACAACTTAAGTGTAAATTTGTTGTTATATCTTTTAACACTTTAATAAAAATAATTATACAATACTTTATCAAATATAAATATATGATAGACAAATGTAATAAAATAACACAATTGAATTACTTAAAATATCTACTAACTATATAAAAAGAGAATAGCTCTTTCTATAGTAAAAATTTGGTTTAGTCAATTTGGTGAGCAAAACTCACTAAGACATTGTTTCTGTGGCGGCATTTCTTGAAAATGCTGCTATAGGCAACCTATAATAGTGTTTTTAACAAACGTCACTACAAATCCTAATCTATAGTAGTACTTTTAAAGCGCTGTAGTAGGGGAGTACTATAGTCACGTTTTTAAGGGTCTTTAGGGGAGTACTCACCTTTTTTTATTTTGCCTTTTTTGTTAGTCATGCCATTTCGGTTTGTGCTTTTAAAAATATATATTTATATGAGTTGGCATAGTATTGTTATACAGATGTAACAAATTTCACAATAATTTTATAATTATTGAGATATCAATTTCTTATAGGTCAAAATAAAATAATAGCATATGAGTCTGAGACCAACCACAACTAAAAATAAATGTATTGTGAAAATATTGTAACACTTGTTAACATAATATTTTCACAATTGCTTAGATCTTAGTTTCTTATAGATCAAATAAAAAAAATGCCAAAAGTCCACAACATTTTCACATTAATTTCATAGCAAATCAAAGGTTGTAAACTATTATTGATGGATAAAAAAAATGATATCAGTTATAGGTCCATTTTAAAACCAATAACAACTTGTCATCGAGAACTGTTATGAAAATATTGTAGAAGTAGCATTTCTATAAAAGTAAATAAAATATCAGACCAAGATTTACCACAACTGCAAATAAAGGTATTATAAAAATATTGTGACATTTTTTTGTGTTAGCTTATTCCGTGCCAAATTTGCTTGTAATTCAGCATTTAGAAACTCTGTATTTAGGTGGAAATAATGATATGGGTTGTATGTGTGAGAGTGTGAAGAATTAATCAAGTGTGTGCATCAAAAAGCTTTTCGCGACTGGACCTCGCGATTAGCTCGCAAGTGGTGACTCACCAGAATCTAACACACATGTGAAGTATGCAAGAAGTTGAAGGGTCAGGATAGATGGATCACTACATGACAAAAAGTACAGTTTAGCCATTCTGTTAACAGGCGACTGGAACTCGCAACTTGTCCCAGTTACGAGTGACTCACTTGTGCACCGTGTGTTGCAGAAAAATGACATTTCACATTCCTTCTCACGCCCTACTATAAATACCCTTATACAAATGTTGAGAGCTTCAAGAGAAAATTTTGAGAAATAAACCCTAAATAACAACAAGATTGATTTGTCCATAATCTTATACCTTTGATTCTCTGAATTCCTCTACTCTCACCCTCTTTATTGTCATACCCTTGAAAGAATCTTTGATCAAATCCGTACCTCACCATATTCATATCAATAAGAAGGTTATTGGTGTTTGGGAAGTAGTTCAAGAGAGAAACAATTCATTTTGGTTGATGCAATGGGCTAATTGCAAGATCCAGTAAGCTAGAAAAGATAAGGTTAGGCGTAACCCTATTAGAGCAAGAATCTTGGAGGGCTTAGGTGCATTAGGTAGATTAGGCTTAGAAGGTCTATTGCTATTTATGTATCCCAACTAATTTTCTAGTGGATCATTTTACCGCTTGGAGGGCAGCAGAAAGGTTTTTCGTTGAGTTCTTCGATTTCCTCTTCAATAACACGTGCCAGTGTTATCTTGTGTTTACTTCTCTCTATCCCTTACTCTTTGCTTATACAAATGTTGAGAGCTTCAAGAGAGAATTTTGAGAAATAAACCCTAAAGAACAACAAGATTGATTCGTCCATAATCTTATACCTTTGATTCTCCAAATTCTCCTACTCTCACCCTCTTCATTGTCATATCCTTGAAAGAATTTTTGATCAAATCCTTACCTCACCATATTCATACCAATAAGAAGGTTATTGGTGTTTGGGAAGTAGTTTAAGAGAGAAACAATTCATTTTGGTTTATGCAATAGGCTAATTGCGAGATCTAGTAAGCTAGAAAAGATAAGGTTAGGCGTAACCCTATTGGAGCAAGAATCTTGGAGGGCTTAGGTGCATTAGGTAAATTAGGCTTAGAAGGTTTATTGCTATTCATGTATCCTAACTAATTTTCTAGTGGATCATTTTACCGCTTGGAGGGCAGCAGAGAGGTTTTTCGCTAAGTTCTTCGATTTCCTCTTCAATAACACGTGCCGGTGTTATCTTGCGTTTACTTCTCTCTATCCCTTACTCTTTGCTTATACAAATGTTGAGAGCTTCAAGAGAGAATTTTGAAAAATAAACCCTAAAGAACAACAAGATTGATTCGTCCATAATCTTATATCTTTGATTCTCCAAATTCTCCAACTCTCACCCTCTTCATTGTCATATCCTTAAAAGAATTTTTGATCAAATCCTTACCTCACCATATTCATACCAATAAGAAGGTTATTGGTGTTTGGGAAGTAGTTTAAGAAAGAAACAATTCATTTTGGTTGATGCAATGAGCTAATTGCGAGATCCAGTAAGCTAGAAAAGACAAGGTTAGGCGTCACCCTGTTAGAGCAAGAATCTTGGAGGGCTTAGGTGCATTAGGTAGATTAGGCTTGGAAGGTCTATTGCTATTCATGTATCCCAACTAATTTTCTAGTGGATCATTTTACCGTTTGGAAGGCAGCAGAGAAGTTTTTCGCTGAGGTCTTCGATTTCCTCTTCAATAACACATGCCGGTGTTATCTTGCGTTTACTTCTCTCTATCCCTTACTCTTTGCTTTTAATTACTGCTATGTTGTGATTAAATTATGAATTAGAGTAGTTTGCATGTTTTGGGTATAGCTTATATTTATCATTCTACGCATATATTGTTTGAGTATAAGCTTGTGTTAGTTATTTTGTAATTGGGGGTCTGAACATTCACTAGTGTTTTACACACTAAGTGAGCTTTTAATTGGTATCAGAGCGGGACACTTTGACAGATTTCTATATCCTTAGTGTGATCCTTGACCCCTAGGATGGATAGGTCTCAATCCCTCAATGCACCTCCCTTCTTTGATGGGAGTAAAAACGCATTTTGGAAAGTGTGTATGCGTGCATTTTTGTGCTCTATTGATGAGAGTGTGTAGAATGCTGCTGAAGTTGGTTGGACAAGGCCGAAGGCTACCAAATTTACTTAGGATAAAGCAGCCCTTGCAGCGACTAATGCTAATAGTAAACGTCTTAATGCTATATTTTGTGTAGGGATGGCAATGGGGCGAGGTAGGCCGGAGGATGGGATCTTCGTCCCCGTCCCGCATGGTTATTGCCCTTCTCCATCCCCGCCCTGCCCCAGGGTGTGGGGCAAACTACCTTGCCTCATCCCAACCCCTTAAGGCCCCGCAGAGACCCGTCCCGTCCCGCCCCGCCCCTAATGCAATTTTATATATATAAATAAATTTTTTGCTACAATAATATAAATCACGACAAAACAAATTGTTTTAAAATCCAAGCATTTAAATAAACCAAGTATTTAAATAATCTAATACGTAACAACATAATTCAAAATTTCTTATAACAAAATAAATATTGTCTTTGCATGAACAAAATCATCAAGGATAATTGATTAGTTTTTTAACAAAATAAACGTTGTCTTATAACAAATAAAAATTGACTAGTTCTTTAAGAATAAGTTTCGATTTCTCCTAATGTAGTGACACCACTTTCTTCTTTATAGATTCAGTACTATAACAATTGTCCTTGCTTCTTTCCTTACTATAATAGTGATTAGGATAGTTTACTAATATGATAAGAAAGAAACCTACTGCCTACTGGAAGCACTACGTGACCAGCCTTTTTTCCTTCCAACCGTGTTTCTTCAAACTTCAATAGCTATAAACAAAAACACCAATTTTAGATATTAAAAAAAAAAAAAAACCAAAATTTAAATTGAAAAAAAAAAAACTGATTTAAAAAACACTAAAACAAAAAGAAGATAGTGAATGAGATGAACCTAAAAAGCAATGTTTTGAACTTGGAGTGAAGTTTGGCTTGAAACTTGAAAAACACATATAGACTATAGAACAAAGGGATAGGTCAGAGGGCAGCAATAGCATTAGGGTTTTAGAATAAAAAATATTTTATCTCATGTCTTGTACTCTTGTGATTCACTTTAAATATTAATGATTTAGGGTTTATTAAATTTACAATTATAGTCTTTATTAGTGCGGGGTGGGGATAAAAATACTAAACTCATCCCCGCCCCGCCCCGAGGTACGGGAACAAAATATTGCTCCATCCCCGCCCCACCACCTTTGCAGGGCGGGGTGGGGTGGGCCGGGTCAAAGCGGGACAGGACAAAATTGTCATCCCTAAATTTCTGTGGTGTCTCACCAGATGAATTTCACAAGATTTCTCATGTATCAATTGCCAAAGAGGCATGGTAAATTTTGGAGACTACCTACGAAGGCACCAAGAAGGTGAAAGATACCAAGCTTCAAATGCTTACCACTCAATTTGAAGAATTGAAGATGAGCGAAGATGAATCATTTGATTCATTTTATGGAAAGTTGAATGAGTAGTAATTGGCAAATTTAACTTGGGTGAGAAGACAGAAAACACCAAAATTGTTAGAAAGATCTTTAGATCATTGCCGGAGAGCTTCCATATCAAGGTGACTGCCACTGAGGAGAGTAAGGATCTTGATGAGATAAAGGTCCAAGAACTCATCGGTTCTCTTCAAACATATGAGCTGTCTCTACCATCTCAAAGAAAGAGCAAATCCCTTGCTCTTAAGATGATCAATGAGAGAATTGAAGCTCAAGATTCCTCAGATAAGGATGAAAAAAAATGGCATACCTTGCAAGAAACTTTCACAAGTTCTTAAAATTCAAAAAGGATGGGAAGTATTTTGAGAAAGGAAAATTCTCCAATTTCAAGAAAGACTAGAAGGACTTCAAGAAGAAGGATTCCAAAGACTCTTCTCCTTCACTTGTTATAAGTGTAAAGGGCATGGTCATGTGAAGAAAGAATGCCCCACCTATTTAAAGGCAATGGGTAAAGTCTTTGTTACAACCCTTAGTAATTCGGATAGTTCCAACTCTGATTCGGGAGAAAGTTGTGATGGGGAAGAAAACTAATCCGCTTTTATGACCATTGCACCTGTAGACTCTTCGAAAGATTTGAGCAATCTAGTGGAGGAGCTTGGTGAACATACCGAAGTGGAGTCTATGGGTGTTGGAGACAAATCCGATGATGAAGAAGAAGAAGAATGCGTTTATGAAGGAACCAATAGATTGCAAGAATCCTACAATGCCCTTCTTGAGAAAAGTGGAGAATATGCTAGAATGGCTAAGGCAGTCAATAGAAAGATGAAGAAACCAAAACAAGATTACAAAAGCATTCTTGTGTGGTATAAAGAGACCAAATGTGAAGTTGAAGGGCTGAATGAAGAGCTAACGAATGCCTGTTTTAGGATAAAATTTCTTGAGCTTGAAGTTATTCAAGCTAATGCCAAAGTGGAGCATGTTGCTTCCAAGAAACTTGATGTGGTGCTTGCTTATCAAAAGTCCTCTTCAGATAGAAGTGGCTTAGGATATACCGGAGAAAGTAGCTCAAGTACTAATGTGTCTAAAGAGATGAAATTTGTTAAAGCCAAAGAACCATTGGTTATAATCCCTCTTGTTGATAATGTAAAAGTTGAAAAGAAGCCAAATGTGGTGACTCAAAGGTTTTAACAAAGCCTCCAAATCCAATTGTGGCTAAGCCCAAGGCAAAAGGAAAGTCTCTTCCTAAGACACAAAAAAGTCCTCAAACTTAACATTATTGCCATCATTGTGAAATCCGACGACACACTAGGCCAAATTCGCAGAAGCTTCAAGCATTGAAGAATGCGGGTTCTCAAAAGCCAAGAAAACAAGGAAAGCGCAATGGGAACCCCAAACACTCAAAAGTGCGAGAAGTAGAACTCGTTGTAAGCGACGTGATGAAGATGATGTTGGGCTTTGTGGAGCTTAGTTATATTTAATCTGATTGACGACAGGACCCGACCCGAATAATGTTGTGTAGTTTTTAATGAGAGATTTTCTGAGGCTTAGTCCCTAGAGCGGAGGCTTAGGCCGATAGGCCCAAGCCGGAGCGCTCATGGACAAGCCTCTTGGGGGTCTGGGGGGCAACGCCCCTGGGAAAAAAATTTTGGCCCGTGTTGTAGCCCATTGTAAATCCTGTGCGTAGGATGTATAGAAACCATTTGTTGCGATTAAGGTTTCATTTGGTTGTTATTTTTCCTTGATAAAAGTGAAATCCCTGCAACTCCGTGGTCGTAGGCAAATTGCTGAACCACGTAAATATTGTATTGTGCGTGTGATTGTTTTTTTTTTTTTCTCTATTTTTATTTCTCATAGGTTGGAAATTTCGGGTTAATTTCCCTACAACTGGTATCAGAGCCTAAGGTTAGGTTTGAGTGGAAGCAATGGCAGAGGAAGCAGAAAAGGCGTCTAGAATAGAAAAGTTCGATGGCACAGACTTTGGATTTTGGAGGATGCAAATCGAGGATTATCTTTTTGGGAAGAAGTTGCATCTGCCGCTTCTAAGGGAAAAACCTGAAACTATGAAGGCTGAGGAATGGGCTCTTCTTGACAGACAGGTACTGGGAGTTATCAGGTTAACTCTGTCTAGGTCTGTTGCACACAATGTTGTAAAGGAGAAGACCATAGAAGATTTGATGAAGGCTCTGTCTGGTATGTATGAAAAGCCGTCAGCAAACAACAAGGTGCATTTGATGAAGAAACTGTTAAACCTAAAGATGGTAGAGAACACTTCAGTAGCACAACATCTGAATGAATTTAATACTAGCACAAATCAATTGTCGTCTGTAGAAATTGATTTTGATGATGAGATTCGTGCACTGATCGTTTTGGCTTCTTTGCCAAACAGTTTGTAGGCAATGAAGATGGCAGTAAGCAATTCTACAGGAAAGGAAAAGCTAAAGTACAATGACATATAAGATTTAATTCTGGCTGAGGAGATTCACAGAAGAGATGCAGGTGAAACCTCAAGATCTGGTTCTACCCTAAACCTTGAGACAAGAGGCAAAGATAATGACAGAAATTCAAATCGAGGCAGATTAAAATCCAGAAATTCTAATTGGAATAGAAGTAAATCTAGATCAGGCCAACAAGTACAGTGCTGGAACTGTGGGAAAACAGGTCACTTTAAGAGGCAATGTAAAAGTCCTAAGAAGAAGAATGAAGATGATTCTGCTAATGCTGTAACAGAAGAGGTACAGGGTGCATTACTTCTTGCAGTAGATAGTCCACTTGATGATTGGGTTTTGGACTCAGGAGCTTTGTTTCATACCACTCCACACCGAGAAATCATGTAGAATTATGTTGCAGGTGATTTTGGTAAGGTGTATTTGGTTGATGGTACAGCCTTGGATGTTGTGGGTATGGGAAACGTCTGTATATTGTTACCCAAAGGGTCTGTTTGGATACTGGAGAAGGTTTGACATATTCCTGACCTAAGAAGGAATCTGATTTCTGTTGGACAACTTGATGATGAAGGGCATGCAATACTATTTGTTGGTGGTACTTGGAAGGTTACAAAGGAAGTCAGAGTATTGGCTTGTGGAAAGAAGACTGGTACTCTATATATGACCTCAAGTCCAAGAGACACAATTGTTGTTGTTGAGGCAAGCACTGATACAAGCCTATGGCACCGCAGACTTGGTCACATAAGTGAGAAAGGGATGAAGATGCTGCTATCAAAAGGGAAACTACGAGAATTGAAGTCCGTTAATTTTGACATGTGTGAATCCTACATCTTGGGAAAGCAGAAAAGGGTGAGCTTCTTGAAAACTGGCAGGACATCGAAGGCTGAAAAATTGGAGTTAGTACACACTGATTTGTGGGGGCCTCTCCGATTGCATCCCTTGGAGGTTCAAGGTACTACATCACATTCATCGATGACTCAAGTAGAAAGCTATGGGTTTATTTTCTGAAAAATAAATCTAATGTATTTGAAACTTTTAAGAAGTGGAAGGCCATAGTTGAGACAGAAACAAGTTTGAAAGTAAAATGTTTGAGGTCAGATAATGGAGGAGAGTACATAGATGGAGGGTTCAGTGAGTATTGTGCTGCACAAGGAATTAGGACGGAGAAGATCATTCCTGGGACACTACAGCAGAATGGCATGGCTGAGCGCATGAACAGAACACTCAATAAGCGTGCTAGGAGTATGAGGTTGCACGCTGGACTACCAAAAACTTTCTGGGCTGATGCTATTAGCACTGCAACTTACCTGATAAACCGAGGGCCATCAGTTCCCATAGAGTTCAGACTTCCTGAGGAGGTTTGGAGTGGTAAAGAGGTAAAGTTTTCACATTTAAAAGTTTTTGGTTGTGTTTCTTATGTTCATATTGATTCTGATGCTCATAGTAAACTTGATACAAAGTCTATAATATGTTTTTTAATTGGCTATGGTGATGAGAAATTTAGCTATAGGTTTTGGAATGAACAAAACAGGAAAATCATCAGAAGTAGAAATGTGATATTTAATGAACAGGTTATGTATAAGGACATGTCAACTGTAGTGTCAGATGTTACAGAGATAGATCAAAAGAAATCTGAGTTTGTCAACTTGGATGAATTGACTGAAAATACTGTCCAGAAAAGGGGTAAAGAAGATAAGAAGAATGTATAATCACAGGTAGATCAGAGGACACCTGTAGCTGAAGTCCCTAGATCTTCCAAGACCATTAGACCTCTACAGCGTTATTTACCCACTCTAAATTATCTCCTGTTGACTGATGGTGGTGAGCCAGAGTGTTATAAGTAAGCCTTGTAGGATGAAAATTCAAGCAAGTGGGAGTTAGCCATGAAGAATGAGATGAATTCCTTGTTAGGGAATCAGACATGGGAATTGACTGAATTGTCAGTAGGAAAGAAGGCTTTGCACAACAAGTGGCTATACAGAATAAAGAATGAGCATGATGGTAGCAAATGTTACAAGGCCAGATTAGTTGTTAAAGGGTTCTAGCAGAAGGAGGGCATTGACTACACAGATATTTTCTTCAGTTGTGAAGATGTCAACAATTAGATTGGTACTGGGAATGGTGGCTGCAGAAAATTTACATCTTGAGCAGCTAGATGTGAAGACGGCATTCCTTCATGGTGACTTGGAGGAAGACATTTACATGATTCAGCCTGAAGGGTTCATTACTCAGGGACAAGAGAATCTAGTTTGCAAATTGAGAAAGAGCTTGTATGGTCTAAAACAAGCTTCAAGACAGTGGTACAAGAAATTTGATAGTTTTATGCATAGAATTGGGTTCAAAAGATGTGAAGCTGATCATTGTTGCTAAACCAATAAGCACACCCTTGAGTAGTCATTTCAAACTAAGTAAGGAACAGTCACCGAAGACAGAAGAAGAAAGGAACCACATAAGCAAGGTGCCCTATGCCTCAGCTATTGGCAGCTTGATGTATGCTATAATGTGTACAAGGCCAAACATTGCACATGTAGTAGGAGTTGTGAGCAGATTCATGAATAGGCCTGGAAAGCAGCATTGGGAGGCAGTTAAGTGGATTCTAAGATATTTGAGGGGTTCATCAGATACATGTCTTTGCTACACAGGTGCAAGTTTGAAACTACAGGGTTATGTAGATGCTGATTTTGCTGGTGATATTG
The DNA here is from genome assembly GCA_033629205.1 of Lithocarpus polystachyus. Lineage (NCBI taxonomy): Eukaryota > Viridiplantae > Streptophyta > Magnoliopsida > Fagales > Fagaceae > Lithocarpus > Lithocarpus polystachyus. The sequence continues at coordinate 11,491,513 of CM066172.1, read as the reverse complement.
ATAGTGGAAAGAGTACTACTAAGTTTGTATTTACTTTGGGTGGTACAGCTATATCATGGGCTTCAAATCTATAAAAGATTGTTACTTTGTCTACTACGGAAACTGAGTATGTTGTAGCAACAGAAGTTGGAAAGGAGATGATTTGTCTACATGGTTTCTTAGATGAATTGGGTAAGAAGCAAGAGATGGGCATTCTATATAGTGACAGTCAGAGTGCAATTTTTTTTGTTAAAAATTTGGCTTTTCATTCAAAGTCGAAGCATATACAGACAAAATACCACTTTATCCATTACCTTGTTAAAGATAAGCTAGTAATACTTGAGAAGATTTGTGGATCTAAGAACCCGATAGACATGTTGACTAAAGGTGTCACTATTGAGAAGCTGGAAGCTGTGTGCAACTTTAGTTGGGCTTCTAGCTTGAGGATAGGAGGATGAGTTACAGGGATGAGGGATTGTTTTTGGAAGACAGTGGCTAATGTTGGTGATTGAACTAGTCTTCAAGTGGGAGATTTGTTGGGCTTTGTGGAGTCTACTTATGTTTGATTCGATTGACGACCCAACTCGACCCAAATAATGTTGTGTGGTTTTTAATGGGAGATTTTCTGAGGGTTAGTCCATTGAACGAAGGCTTGGGCCAATAGGCCTAAGTTGGAGTGCTCATAGACAAGTCTCTTGGGGGTCTGGGGGCAACACCCCTGGAAAAAAAATTTTGGCCTGTGTTGTAACCCATTGTGAATCCTGTATGCAGGATGTATAGAAATCATTTTTTATGATTAGAGTTTCATCTGGTTGTTATTTTTTAGAAAGCAAAAACACTGTAGCTGCACTTTGTATTTTTCCCTAATAATAGTGAAATCCCTGCAACTCCGTGGACGTAGGCAAATTGCCGAACCACGTAAATATTGTCTTGTATGTGTGATTGTTTTTTTTATTGGCGTGTGTTTTCTCTATTTTTGTTTCTCACAGGTTGGGAATTTCGTGTTAATTTCCCTACAGATAATTAACACAATCACCTCATGTTTAGCCAACTTCACCCTAAGGTTTGAGAATCGTGACTCAAATACCCAATCCTCTAAGGATATCACCCCTAACGCACATGTCATGTGGGTGAAGAATGATACTCATGCATAAGCATTATAACATGTCCATGCATTAATTCTTTCGATATGATTTGTCATTGTTGGTTGTTTGCTAATTTTACATTCTAGCATGTTTTTGTTGTTTAAGTGCTTTGGTTGTTTGTTTGTTTTTTATCAATCTTTACTTGCTTTGTGTCAAAAATCCAAAAACACATAAAAAGTATAAAATCTAAAAAGGTTTGATCGGTATTATTTTGTATTATCATACGTATATTTTGCCTTGTACCTCCGTACAAATGGCTTTGTGCATTAATGAGCTTAGCTTGTTCTTTATGCACTTGTGTCTTTGTAAGAAACATCTTGACATCTATTTGATTGTTGTAAATAGATCTTCAAACTTGTTATGAATGATTAGTCAATAGTGTTATTGATCTTGAGACATGCATAGACTTGTGCCTATATTTGCTCCCACTTTTTTTTTTTTTTTTTGCTTGCTTAAAGAGCTCAATCATTGTCAAATCTCGAAAAGAGATAATGAGCTATAAAAGCCATCGCGCATACTAATATTTGACTAAGGAAAAAAAGAAAGTGACATGTTCTTAAAATGTATGGTGCCCAAAAGCCAAAGGCTTATTCATCAAATTGAAATATCAAAAATTTCAGGCATCGGTCTTATAATGAGATGCAAAGATCAAAAATAATCAAATGTTATGAATTATAAGAAGCCAAATGAAAAGCTTCTATCTCTATGTAATCAAGTTTATGTGAGAGGTCATATATGCTCATTTCTAAAATTGAGATTAGTCACTCTACTTAGTGCTAATTGTGTATGTCTTGGTTGAATTAATCATTGAAGCTTCATGCTAGACTAAGGACTATCTCACATTTGATACTCACCCACATCACACATGTCTATGTTCAATGAATGTCTTATTCATTTGTGTGATTGTACTTGATTAAATGTGATGTACATACTCAAGCATATGTTGATAAAACCCAAAAATATTTTCGAGTATTTTAGTTATTTTTGGAAATTTTTTTGTTTTGAAAAACTTCAAAAAATCCAAAAAAATTTCAACCCTGCCTTTTGGCAACTCACTCGCGAGTCGCGAGTTTACTTAGAATGGTTTGCGACTCTCTGGAGAGTAAGAGTTCAAGTCGTGAAAAACACTTAAAAACTTTTTCAAAAATCTGAGTTTTTGACTTTTGGCCACTCATTTTCGCGACTCATTTGTGAGTCGCGAGTTTACTTAAAGGCGTTCGTGACTCACTAGCGAGTGGAAGTCCTAGTCGCGAAAAAGACTTAGAGAAATTTTCCAAAATCTAGGTTCAAGGGATTTTGGCGACTCAATTTGGTGACTCACTCGTGAGTTAGTTGAATTGCGAAAATCCCGTGTTTTGGACAAATAGGGTTAAAATAAAGACAGTTTTTCAAAAACTTTTTAGTTTCCCCTGCATCACGAGCCTACCTCTTTGTCTTCTTCGCCTCTCCTTCTCTCAAAACCGTCATTTTCATTCACAAAACCTTCATTTTCATCTTCAATCTTCACTCAATCTCCAAGAAAAGGTATGGGTTTTCACTTATTTTCACTCTATTTCAAGTTTATAGCCCTATTTTTCATGGATTTATTGTTTATGTTGAGATATTGATATATGGTTAATGAATATGGGTTTTTGATGTTTTTGTTGAGATTGATATATGGGTTTTAATGAGATTGATGGTATAATGCTTGGTTTACATGTTTTTCATGCTTTTATTACATGCTCATGCATTATACTATGTTTGTGTTGTGTTGTGTTGTGTTGTGTTGTGTATACCATGTTGGTGATAAAATGTCTTTTTAGATGTTTTTGTGTGTATTTTTGGACTCCATTGAGTACAAAAAATTTAGGGATAATCATGTTTCCTTGTTTTGAAATATCAAATGATTGTGTTCTCACACTTTGCCATTTGCATGTTTTCATGCCCTATTTACACACTTTTGCATATGATGCACACACACACAACCTTTGACATGTTAAGTGTTTAATGCCATGATTGTATCATGCTTAGATTATTAGCATCCCACATGTCAATTTTTTAGAATAACTCTTTAAATTCCAGTTTTTAGGGTTTAATTCGTAGTTTATTGTTTTGGTACTAACTTGTTACTAATCAAGTTTGTTATCAGATATTGTGCTCTGTTTTTGTGGTATTTACTCCTGTGTTTTGTAGATGGCTCCACGAAAAACCACTGCTCAGCGTGGTGACAAGAGAAAGTGCCTTGACACCAACCTATTTCGCTCCCCTCAACACTATGAGCGATATTCACATCAGTTCAAAACAACTCCAATCATTTTGGAGAGATTTGTGAATCTTGCTGATCTCAAGGACTCCTTTATTCCTAGCTACTTTAAAGGATGAGGCTAGGAGAAACTTCTTGGTGATCTCCTCGGTGTTTGTGAGCCTTTGATAAGAAAGTTCTATGCAAATGCATCACTCAGAAAGGATTACATAGACAACTGGGTTCAAGGTTGTGCATTTACTATTAACATGGACGTCATTGATGCTATACTTGGACTTAGAGAACAAGATCATGAAGGGTTCATTCCATTCAAAGACAGATTGGTCTCTCTAGAATCAGTGCAACTCCGCCTTGGTGGCTATATGGAAGGAAGATGCCTGAACACAACCTCCTTTCTTCCGGATTTAAGATGCCTCGCCTATATCATGATGTTCAACTTGTATCCGGTAAGGAAGTTGACCACCATCAACAATGTGAGAGCCATCTTTCTCATGGAGCTTTATGAGAGAATCTACATTGACGTTGGAGCGCACTTATACTCCATCATTGCCGAAGCCACAAAGACAACCTCAAGGTCCAAGCTTGTTGTCCTGAGTCTCATAATGAGGATTCTTCATGAAAATGGTGTAAAGACTCCACAGCACATAAGCCTCATGACTACATCTCCTTCCATCAACTCTTAAACAATCCTAAGGAGTAGGGTTCGATTTCCTAAAGATGAACAAGCTGAAGAGCCTGAAGAAGAACCTCTAGTTGATACAGAGACTGAAGCGGAAGGATAACAACCTCCTCCAAGACGTGGTGGTAGTCGAAGAAGGAACAAAGCGCCATCGTCTTCATCAGTTCCTCTGGATGCTTTTTAAATCATTCTTGAGAGGATTGAGGGTCTAAGGGATGGAGCAATCAAGCACTCCACCAACTTTGCAGCTATGCAGGATCAAATCTGTTGGGGTTTATGCCCTAAAATCCAATTTATTGGCATATCATAAATAATTAAATTGTTTAATTATATGAGACTATCTATAAATGAATTAATGGGACATTATCTTAGTCCATGAGATGCATCATATGTGATTTATGTGATTTAGTCACAAAAGATATAAATCACAAGTTCTTTGTAAACTCAGAATTTTAGTTCGTAGTTGGTGATGAAATTGGGCGTTTCATCTGCGAAGACTATAACATATCAACTAAGATGATTTGTCTTGATCACAGAAATGGAGATTTTTAATTGGTATGTTGATATGTTTTAAGAGTTAAGACATATTGAACTGGACCGTTGTGAGATTTATTATTCTCCTAACGACTGTCAAATGAATAACAAATCTCACGACTTCTATTTACATCAACTCTAAATCCTGAGAGAATAATGGACCTGATCATGAGATGTAGGTTGCTTTGATATATCAGGAGTGAGATTTATAAGTTACGGTCAAAACCTCAGTATGTTGGGCAGCCGCATTTAGTGTTGATGGAACATATATTCTCAAAATGGAATTCATAATCTCTTAACGAAGATATAAAATATTCTCTTGACATAAGTTAATGGGTTTGGTTATTCAGAGAGTTGGGTCCAACCACTTTAGTAAGGAGTTACTAAAGCATATATTTATGGAATTGGATTTCATAAATATATGATGAATAACATTAAGGATTAAACTGGGTACTCAAGGATTAAGATGTAGTAATCTTCAAAGTGGCAGTCTATATTTATGACTTTGTATTACTACGAATATTTTAATAAAGGAGTTGAATGTATAACAAAGTCTTGGGATATAATTTATTAATAAAGCCTAGAGTGCAATTATATTCATATAGTGGTATTGAATATAATTAATGGTAATTTTGGACTTGTCAAGAGTTGACAGAAAAGCCCAAGGCCCATTGGAGCTAGAGTCTTATTTGTTCCCTTTTGGTCCCACTCCAAGCCACACACTAGAGCCCAATTGGAATGGCCTAAAAGGCTAGCCCAATTAGATAATCAGTTGTATATGAGGAGAGAAACATACAGAATTTCATAAGTTTTTCCTTAAGTGTTTTTCATCAAGATTATACAAGGAATGAAATGGTTTGTATGTGAGTGTTGGACATTCCCTTATTCTCTCCATGGAAACTAATTGAGAGACCACACATCTCGGGCATTAAGTAGAATTAGAGTGAAGATTAAAAGTCTTCCAAAAAACTTCTGATTTTTGGTTTTGAATTTCACCGCACTAAGGTACGCTTTCTTGTTCTTAAATTCTAAAACTTTCATAGTGCATAATATCAATTGCGAATGAAGTAGATCCGTTAATTTTCCGCTGCGTATGTTTTGTATGTGATACGAACATGTATTTTCTCCAACAAAATCAACGTGTTGACCGCCAAGTTTGATAACTTCACTCACCAGTCGTAGCCCTTTAGCCATTCCAGTCAAAAAGGGGGAGTGATATTGGGGTGGCTTTGGGGTAGCTCTTGAGGGGGAGCTTGTCTTGAGGGGGAGAACATAGCATTGGTTTTAATAGTTTTTATAGCACTTATGTTTTTACAGTTTTTTTTTTTTTTCATAGCACCTTATTCTAGTACTCTATTGGTTTTAGTACTTTGGTTTTAAACTGCTTGGATATTTTGTGTTATGGATACTTGAATGCTTTAGTTATTTAGACTATGCTTTCTTATGTACCTTTGCTTATGTAACTTAGTACTTTTAGTTAATGTTTTGTATTTTCTTTAGTATTCTTGTGCCCTTGTTGGATCTTGTCTCCTTAATGCAATTGCTTTAATGGCATTGCATCGATTGAGTGTTGAACATGCAAATGATATTTTGCATTGAGCTTATTAGCTTGCATGTCCGGATGTTCATTCACCGTGTGAATATTCATTGTAGTCACTATTTATAGTGATTGTTCTTGTTTGATTAAGTTATGCTTTATTGTCATATTCATTCTGCTTGATCGTATTGTGCTTGCTCCATATGCATTCTAAGTCGTCCGCTTGTAATGAACTTAATGAGTGCATTTTGTGATATTATTTTCAGGAAACTTGTTCGTATGGTTCAAGAGTTTCACAGTTCTAGAATTAGGTGTGAGTGAGTTTTGGCAACTTTTCCCAACTCACATTTTTAATTCTAGAGTTTGTTTTAAGATTTTGTCATGGAATAGCCAAAGGGAGAGATTGTAAGGTTGGATTTATTCAACTATGTATTGGCTTTATTCCATGTCAAATTTGCTTATAATTCAGCATTTAGAAACCCTGTATTTATGTGGGAATAATGTAAGAATTGTATGTAAGAGAGTGTGAAGAATTGAACAAGTAAATGCATCAAAAGGCTTCCAGAATCCAACACACGTGTGAAATATGCAGGAAGATGAAGGGTTAGGACAGTTGGATCACTACAGGACAAAAAGTATAGTCTAGCCATTCTATTAATTGGCGACTAGAACTCGCGACTTGTCCTAGTCGCGAGTGACTCGCCAGTAAACCCTATTTTTTCTAAAAAATGACTTTTCACGTTCCTTCTCACACCTTACTATAAATACCCTTATTCCCACGAAATATTGAGAGTTTTCAGAGAGAATTTTGAGAGATAAACCCTAGAGAACAAAAAGATTGATTCATCCACAATCTTATACATTTGATTCTTCAAATTCCTCTACTGTCACCCTCTCCATTGTCATACCCTTGAGAGGGTCTTTAGTAAAATCCTTACCTCACCATATTCATATCATCAGTGAGAAGGTTATTGGTATTTGGGAAGCAGTTCAAGAGAGAACCAATTCATTTTGGTTGACGCAATGGACTAATTGCGAGAATCGGTAAGCTAAAGAAGACAAGGTTATGCGTAACCCTGTTGGAGCAAGAAGTTTGGAGAGCTTAGGTGCATCAGGTAGATTAGGCTTAAAGGGTCTATATCTATTCATGCATCTCAACTGATTTTTTAGTGGATTATTTTACCGCTTGGAGGGCAGTGGAGAGGTTTTTTGCCGAATTCTTCGATTTCCTCATAGAAAACACGTACCGGTGTTATCTTGCGTTTGCTTCTCTCTATCCCTTACTCTTTGCTTTTAATTACTGCTGTGTTGTGATTAAATTATGACTTAGAGTACTTTGCATGTTTGGGTATAGCCTATATTTATCATTCCGCATATATATTGTTTGAGTATAAGCTTGTGTTGGTTATTTTGTAATTGGGGGTCTAAACATTCACTAGTGTTTTACACACTAAGTGAGCTTTCACATAGTTTATGGACAGTTTTCTTGGTTGATTATTTTTTTTTAACATTGTTTAAAGTAATAAACACATAGTTTTGCCCACCAAAAAAAGAAATTAAGTATTTTCCCCTTTATGTTCGGGGTAGTTTCATTCTCCCCCCCCCCCCCCCCCCTCCCAAAAAAAAAATTTTAAAATTGAATAATTACCTCATTTATACTTTATAAACAAGCATATACAAATATATTCCCTGTTGTTACTCACTTAGTTAAACTCTAACAAAATCTTATGATTCCTAGAATATTCCATTGTGCAATATCTAAAATACCTTACTAAATTTTAATGTCCCAAAAATTTTATTCGTGTATTTTAAGTTTTATGTGTTAGTCATACTTAGAAAGTTAAAATTGTGATTTGTGGTATTCTATTTGTTACCTAGAGAACACTAATTTATTGAAGGTTTAAATTTTCTAAATTTATAATTTTATCTAGTAGAGACTTCAATGACATATGTCTTTTGTTATTTTGTTCTTTTTTTATTTGTTTTCTTTCTTAAAATGGTGTTCATTAAAAATTAAGTAAGCTAAACATCGTAATTAGTAGGGATGGCAATTTTGCCCCACCCCGCCCTGCCCTGCCCTGCCCCGTCCCCATCCCGTACTAATAAGAACTATAATTGTAAATTTTGTAAACACTAAATCACTAATATTTAAAGTGAAACACAAAAATACAAGACATGAGATAAAGTATTTTTTTATTCTAAAACCCTAATTCTATTGCCGCCCTCTGACCCATCCCTCTTATCTATATTCTATACGTGTTTTTCAAGTTTCAAGCCAAACTCCACTCCAAGTCCAAGACATTGCTTTTTAGGTTGATCTCATTCACTATCTTCCTTTTGTTTTAGTGTTTCTTAAATCAGTTTTTTTCAATTTAAATTTTGGTTCATTTTTTCTATCTAAAATTGGTATTTTTTATTATAGTTATTGAAGTTTGAACAAGCACAATTGGAAGGAAAAAAAGGTGGGTCACGTAGTGCTTCCAGTAGGCAGTAGGTTTGTTTCTTATCATATTCCAAATGTTTCAATTTTTTTTTTTTTTTTGCACATTGTTTCATGTTTTTCAATCAAATAACTATAATATATTTGTCTCTTGAAAGTTGTTGATATATTCGGCCCCACACTTGGATTTCATTATGTATTAGGTAGTTTGAAGCTAGATGTGATTCATTATATGTTCGGCTCCACACTTGCTATTAGTAAGCTATCCTAATCGCTATTATAGTAAGGAAACAGGCAAAGACAATTGTAATCGTACTAAATCTATAAAGAAGAAAGTGGTGTCACTACATTGGGAGAAAGCGAAACTTATTCTTAAAGAGCTAGTCAATTTTTGTTTGTTATAAGACAATGTTTATTTTTTTATGTTTATTTTGTTAAAAAACTAGTCGATTATCCTTGATGATTCTATTCATGCAAAGACACTGTTTATTTTGTTATAAAAAATTTTGAATTATGTTGTTACGTATTAGATTATTTAAATACTTGGTTTATTTAAATGCTTGGATTTTAAAACATTTTGTTTTGTTATGATTTATATTATTGTAGCAAAAAAATTATTTATATATAAAATTGTATTAGGGGCAGGGCGGGGCGAGTCCCTGCGGAGCCTCAAGGGGCGGGGATGGGGCAAGGTAGTTTGCCCCGCACCCTGGAGCAGGGCGGAGATGGGGAAAGGCAACAACCATGCGGGGTAGGGACGAAGATCCCATCCTCTAGCCCTACCCCGCCCCATTGTCATCCTTAGTAATTAGGCTCATAAAATAAAATGATATAAAAGGAAGTATGAATAATAAAATATTTATTGTAAATAGTTGCAGGTATTCAATTTGATGAAGAGTTTCAACTATAGCATATGTCATCATTTATTGCAAAAATTTAGATATTATGACAATATTTTATCAAAACTTAGTTGTTTATTATTGGAAGATGATGACATTCATTATCATTCTTAATATAATTTTATCGTGAGTAGATATCGACTTCAATAAATAGGTTCTTAGAAATTATCATAATAAATAGATATTCAATTTTTTTAGAAAGATAAATAAATAGATATTCCTATATGTTAAATAACTATTCTAAAATTAAGTATATGATTTCATACCACTTCAAAAAAATTATATCTTAATTTTCTTACGTGTGCGTTTGGGAAGCGCATTTTGCGCTTCCTAGCACGTCTTCGTTTTCAACCTCTTTTCTTTTTTCTTTTTTTCTTTTTTATTTTTGGGCATGTGTTTCGGGAGAAATTTTACTGTTTATTTACTGTTCATGTATTGTTCATGAACAGTAGCCGTTATATTTGACTTTTCAACCACTTTTCAGTGTACTAGTGGGTCTCGTGCACTATTCACGGGATCCACAAATATCACTTTTTAGCAACTTTTTTATTAAAAATAAGTCTCACAGCACTATTTATATATTTAAAAATTATTTTGCTACAGTGTTTTTCAGTTTTCAATTTTCAGCAGTATCTAATCGGACGTAGCACGTGCAAGCCAAGCTAGTTATGTAATAATTAAAAAAAAAAAAAAAAAAAAAAAAAAAAAAAAAGTAAACCATTGGAGAAACCACTAATCTAATACTGTGGATGAAACAGTGGGCGTCATCTACATTCTATAAGCTAATTAATAAAGTAATAATAAACAATGCTTTATCAATAGAGACTTTATAAAGCAAGAGAGATATCTCGGCCAGAAAACAATACAGAGAAAGAGAGAGATTTACCACGACAGGAGACTTCTGCAGTTTGAGGGAATTTTTCGTTTTCCTTTTTCAAGTAAAAAAGAAAGGATATATTTTCTATATATATATATATATATATATATGTATTAATTAGAAATGTTTTTTTTTATTTACAAGGAATTGCTGATTTGAGATTTGTTATAGACTTTTTTAGGGTTTGGATTTTGAGTGGCTCTTTTATCCTTAAAAAAATTGGAGGAGCAATTGGGCCAAGAATGGGTTTTTTTTTTTTTTTTTAACTTTGTATCAATTAGATTTTGTTTGGATGTATCTTAACGAATTTTAAGATTTAAAGGCATGTTTGGTACACTGTAATGATTATTACATGGGAATACTGGAATATGAATAAGTATTGCAAGAAATACATTAAGTTGGAATGTAATAAGTATTACTATTCATTAGTTTGGTGACCATTTAGAAATAGAATCCTGAATATGCATCCACAATTTAGTAGAGTATAAAAAAAGGTGTAATTAAATCATTTTTAAGTCAAATTTCTTAAAATACACTTATTTTAGGGTGTTCAAAATAGAACTAATAATTAACAACAAGGAAAATTTATTTTCTTTCCTTTTGAAAATGTGGCAACTGATTGCTTTTTAGGAAATTAAAAAAAAAAAAAAAAGTTATTACATAAAGTGAAGGAATAGATATTCAGTACTTTTGATAAGGAATAGTTATTCTTCATTTTGAAGAATAGCTATTCATAAGGAATAGCTATTCATAGTAATAAAAACATAACCAAATAATTGAATAGTTATGCCATAGGAATATCTATTACATTACAGTATTTATTACAGTCTACGTGCCCTTAAGGTTCTTCTAAAAAAAATGATACGATGCTAAACCAAATTTTTTTTTTCTCTCCAATTTGGGCAGAGTCCACCCCCTAGCTTCGCCACTATTACACTCTCATCAGGCTCGTTAAACTAGCTTTTACTTAAACATTTTAATTAACAGTTGGTTTAATTTCAAGTAAACATTTTTTAGAAAATCAATTATTTTTCAAAAATTAATGTATGTAAAACAACCTCATTTTTTGTGTTTGGGTATATCCTGAGGGAAACATGCAAATTGTTAGTCTACTACACCGGAAAACTCTGTAGACGGCACGTATCATCTCAAGAGAGCAACTTAATCTGCACCACAACTTTGCTACATCAAACTCATGGAATTGACAGTAACTTATTTGTCATGCTATGAAATAATTTTGAAGCACCAACAAGCTAATATCTTCTAATTTGTTTTATAATTTTATTGTAAATATAATTTTAGTGAATATCATTGTCTAAATAATTATTCTATGAATTATGAGATATAGTTTATTTATTAATTTATGCTCTTAAGAACAACAATGACAAAGCCTCCTTATCCTCATTATTCATTGGTCCAAGGAAAGCAATTAGGGGGCTAGAAGCCTGGAATTTCAAAGAATTTAAGCTTGGAATTGAAGAAAAAAAAAAATGTGAAAGCATAGATAACGTTGTGGTGGTTGGTTATTTTTGTGGAGTCTCTTTGGATAAAACCTTAACCTTGTTAGACAATTGTTCTTAGTAGAGTTCTTAAATATGCACGAACCTCCAACTTGTGACTGACTTCTCCATAGCAATCCTTGATTGATGAATCGGTTGGTGCAAAGTTCTTCACAACAACATGCTTTAACGGTGAACCGAAAGTAGCCCGATACATAACCTTAGGCACACAAAGTCCAAGCAACTTCTCATAATGCATGTATCTTCTCTCCTATGATGACAACTGTAAATATACCCTTTATACCTATGAGACCCCTAGCGCATGGATCTTAATGCAGGCTAAGTCGTCATATAGTCTGAAACAAAAATTTCTATTCAAATTACCCACATTTTGATTGATTGAAAAGTGTCAAGCTAGGTATTGAGAAGGTGTCAAGGTGCAATTAAGGCACTAGTTCTTTCATTATTCTTATTAGTTTCTTGAGTAGTTTTTGTTACAAACCCATGGGTAGAACTCATCCTTGAAACTGGCTTGTAAGGAGAGAGTGCCTAATGTTAGGGTTTATGCCCTAAAATCCAATTTATTGGCATGTCATAAATAGTTAAATTGTTTAATTATATGAAACTATTTATAAATGAACAAATGGGACATTATCTTAGTACATGAGATGCATAGTATGCGATTTATGTGAAAAGTCACAGAAGATATAAATTGTAAGTTCTTTGTAAACTCAGAATGTAGTTCGAAGTCGGTGATGAAATTGGGCATTTCATCTGCGAAAACTATAACATATCAACTAAGATGATTTGTCTTGATCATGGAAATGGAGATTTCTAGTTGCTATTTTGATATGTTTTAAGAGTTAAGACATATTGAACTGGACCGCTGTGAGATTTATTATTCTCCTAACGACTGTCAAATGAATGATAAATCTCACAACTTCTATTTACATCAACTCTAAATCCTGAGAGAATAATGGACCTAATCATAAGATGTAGGTTGTTTTGATATATCAGGAGTGAGATTTATAAGTTACGGTCAAAACCTCAGTATGTTGGCAGCCGCATTTAATGTCGATGGAACATATATTCTCAAGATGGAATTCATAATCTCTTAATGGAGATATAAAATATTCCCTTGAGATAAACTTAATGGTTTTGGTTATTCAGGAGTTGGGCCTAACCACTTTAGTAAGGAGTTACTAAAGTATATATTTATGGAATTGGATTTCATAAATATATGATGAATAACATTAAGGATTAAACCGGGTACTTAAGGATTAAAATGTAGTAATCTTCAAAGTAGCAGTCTATATTCATAACTTTATATTACTACGAATATTTTAATAAAGGGGTTGAATGTATAATAAGTCTTGGAATATAATTTATTAATAAGGCCTAGAGTGTAATTATATTCATATAGTGGTATTGAATATAATTAATAGTAACTTTGAATTTGTCAAGAGTTAACTGAAAAGCCAAGGCTCATTGGAGCTAGAATTTTATTTGTTCCCTTTTGGTCCCACTCGAAGCCACACACTAGAGCTCAATTGGAATGGCCCAAAAGGCTAGCCCAATTAGATAATAAGTTGTATATAAGAAGAGAAACATACAGAATTTCAGTGGTTCTTTAAGAGAGTCTTTTCATAAGTGTTTTTCGTGAAGATTACACAAGGAATGAAATGCTTTGTATGTGAGTGTTGAATACTCCCTTGTTCTCTCCTTGGAAACTGATTAAGAGACCACACATCTTGGGCATTAAGTAAAATTGGAGTGAAGATTAAAAGTCTTCCCAAGAATTTCTGATTTTTGGTTTTGAATTTCACCGCACCAAGGTACGCTTTCTTGTTTTTAAATTCTGAAACTTTCACAGTGCATGTTATTAATTGCGAATGAAGTAGATCCATTAATTTTCCACTACATATGTTTTGTATGTGACAAACATGTATTTTCCCAACACCCAAGAGCTTATAAACATATGGTTAGCGACACTGATCTGATGGGTGTCAAAGAGCTTATAAACATATAGTTAGCAACACTGACCCGATGGTAGCCCTTTCTCTTTTAGTGGCTCCACTCACCTGTCAGTTATTTTAATCTAGCCTCTAGTTCACCCCCTCCAAGATCTGACCACAAAGCCACAACTCATTTAATCACATACTCAATGAGCTACACTTGATTACTCGAGGTGATGGTTGGCTCTGATACCAAATGTTACAAACCCATGAGTAGAACTTACCCTTAAAAACTGGCTTGCAAGAGAAGGGTGCAAAAGAGCTAATAAAAGCATGGTTAAGCTTATACGTAATCCATGTTGGACATTAAGATCATAACAGTTTTCTTGTGTCATCAACTTGGATCTTGAACATACTTTTGGACACTAAACACTAAGATTCAAAATACATTATAAAGTGTGTTTTAACTAAGATTAGCCAACATACAAAAATATGATCCTGCCATAATACTTGAATTGTTGTATTCTTATGTTTTGAGAATGTTTTGTAATGTTAGAATTTGTTTTTTTTATTATTATATTTTATGAGTTTTAATTTAATGTATAAGAGCATTCACAGTATAGTTTCTAACCATTATAGTTTTTTGCAACTTAAAATACTACTGTATCTACTTTAACACAAAACTTCATAATACACCCTACAGCAAAAGTTTTATTTTTTTAACTACTTCATTAAAATATTATTTGTTTATTATTTTCTTTATTCTTATGCGTTTCTTCCTCTCTCTTTCTGTGTTCTCTCTTCTCCCAAACAAAAACAACACACTACAAAACTGCCAGCCACCACCCATGGGATAGCCCCGTTTTTTTGTAGTGCCACCATCAGAAAACCCAATCCACCACCCACCACCATAAACCGAAACCCACCCACCCACCCACTAACCACCATTGCAAACCCCAACCAAAATCAAAATAATAACCACCACAAAATCCCACCTTTCAAACCCAAACCCAAATCAACCAATAACCAAGCATACAAAGAGAGAGATTTTTGGCCATAGCAAAAGAAAATTTGTTTTATAAAAAAAAAAGGGAAGAGAGAAACCGCTGTCTACTGCCCATCGCCAATCTAGACCACCGGACCGCCACTATTGCCGATTTCAACCACCACTACAAGCTCACACCGCACGATCTCGTCCATCTAATCTCGCATTTTGCTGAGTTTTTGAGTTAGATGAGAGAGAGAGAGAGAGAGGAAAGATAAGTTTTTAAAAGAAAATAGGAGAGAGAAAGAATAAAATATCATTATTACTTTTAAGTTTATAGTTACAGTAAGTTGCCAAAGATAGCAGCTTACTGTAGCTCAATTGTCATTTTTTTTAAGTATAACATCTTTACTGTGGACTACATTTTGGAGTTTTAGTTACTAAAATGGCATTATAGCAATTTTTTTTTTTTTTTTTTTTTTGGAGAAACAAACACACACACATAGCAATTATACCTCTCTTGTTGTGAATGCTCTAATATATTTTAAATCACATTTTAATAAATTATACCATAAAATTGATTGTGACAGGACGAGATGGGTACCCATGCATGAGTGCCCACTAGGACGGTGTGGGAAAAAAAATGAGTAATACTGTGGACACATAAAATTGCACAACTTTGTGCCATAACTTGTCATGTGACGAGTTGTGATTAATGGATGTGTGATAGTGGTTCATATGGCATAACGTTGTGCATTTTTATGTCTCTAATATTACTTAAAAAAAATCTCACCCCTAAGCTAGAGTGGGGCAGGGCGTTCGAGGCGATGATTATGATCATGTGATGAGCCTCGTGGCTTTTTAAACGTATTTGTAATAAGGTACAACTAGCCAATACATTGGATACATCTTAGGCAACTAATATTAAATTTTAATAGTTCATAAAAAAAATATTAAATTGTAATTGATCGTGCAACGCTCTAATTAAGAATTCTTCCCCACAAGATCCACGGGGCTAATAGTATTGAAAATCGATCAAACTAAAAAGTTTGACGATCAATCTTCCATCAGCACAATTCAACAACCAACCTACTAACCTTCTTATTCTCAACCCAAAAAAAAAAAACCTACTAACCTTCTTGTTTTTTTCTTTTTTGTCCTTATTTTGGGGAACTTGAGTAATGAAGCTGTCCTTTTCTTAGGGTGGTATGCACTCTTTTTCTAGGTACACCCCTACTATATAGTTGGCCCAAAACCAAAATCATAAATAGCATGCAAAAAAGCACTTTTCTTGCTAAAATTGTGCTACATGAACTTTCTTTTTCTTGTTAATTCGATACTTTGGGGTTCCTTACCAAACATTTCTTCTATTCACCTCATCCTCATGAAAGAGGGTGACAAGGAGCTCTTATTTCTCTCCCTTCTCCTCCTCTTAACTCTCTTCCTCGCTCTTTATCTGCGCTTGCAGTTCTCCCATGGAAACAAGCTTTGTTAAATCTTTGTGGCCATGCCATGTTTGGTCAATTAGAATTTTCCATGTGTCAAAACTTGAAGCAAAGAATCAATGAAAAATGCAAAATTTGCTCTTGGGGCAATACAAATGTATGGGGCGAAGTCAATTCATTCCTTTCAGCAGATGATGAGAAGCTTTGGACGGAAGAATCCAAACGACAAGCTGATCATCCGTTGAATGCACATGCTAGTAAAAGAGCTGCCCTATTCATCCTCATTTCTTTCAATAAGTAATCATCGCCTGTAAAGGTATCAAACATATATGCAAAATTTCCAAAGCACCAATTGTAAATACTTTAATTTGCTGTGTTCTCTTTGTCATGTATTTAAAGGATAGTAGAAAAAAAAATTTATTAAAAAAAAGTTTCATTTAATATATATAGAAAAGAATAAATATTTTCCTTATCTTGTTGATCAATAGAAAAGTCCTCATCTTGTTAGAAAGAAAGGACGATTTGGGTATGATTCTATCATGAAGAGACCTTCATCTGTCTCTGAAGATTTTTTCTTAACGATCACATACAGGTATGTCTAGATTTTGTTGAAAGGTGGACTTTTTGTGAAATTTGTGAAACTTTGAATGTGAGGTTTAAAGCTCTGTGCTAAAAGACCTTCATTTTTTTATTTTTCAAATTGGTTCAATCTACAATTAATGGATTGGGTTGAAAATTTTCAATTTATGTGCCTGAATTTGATTTGGGCTTCAGTCTGATTTGGGTTTATTTTTCTCATTGCTTTATTCTATATTTTATCATTAAATTGTGACTCTTAAAAATTTAAACACAAAAGCTGCCACAACCTATTGTCATTCATTATATCCTTACTAGTCAAAGGACACAATAATAAGTGTCTGTTTAGGAACAACTTATTTAATTATTTAATAAATTTTTTTTTTGTAAGTATACTAAAGTATAATTGTATTTCAAAAAAGTGAGAAAAAAAGTGCGATTTTGAAAAGCTGAATATAAAAATTAAAACTTAAAAGTTAAAAGCTAAGTTTATAAACTCAAGCCAAACTAACACTAATTATAGGTGAGTATATATTAATAATTGTAAGTGAATATTTATATTTTATTTATCTCACAAAAAATATATACTAAATGTTTCCGTATTTTTTATATGATATTTTAAAAAGAAATGTTTAATACACGTACTACACACATAGTGTTACTTTTTCATTTTTGTATTTTTAAGCTGAATTTTTTATACGTACTTTTATTGAAAGATACTGAATTGTACCCATCTTTATATTTAATGTATTATACGCATACCATATTTTACTATATATATATATATATATATTCATATGTAAAGGAATTAATATATAATTAGAGGATTTAAACCACAAAAAGTTATTCTCAAAAAAAAAATCACAAAAAGTCAACTTATATATACAAATTTAGGACACGTTTAGTACACTGTAATGATTATTACATGGGAATAGGGATAAGTATTACAAAGAATATATTAAGTTGGAATATAATAAATACTACTATTCATTAGTTTGGTAACTATTTAGGAATAAAATCTTGAATATGCATCCATAATTTGGTAGAGGATGAAAAGAAGGTCGAATGAAATCATTTTTAAGTCAAATTTCCTAAAATACTCTTATTTTATAAAATTATATTTACACTTTTTGAGGATCTAGCTTAACTTTTTTTTATTAAAAAAAAAAGCTTAACATTTAAAAAAAAAAAACAAAAAGTTGGAGAAGGATCTAGCTTATTATGTATAAATTTAATAATTAATATATATGTGTGTTTTGTTTAAAAATTAATAACTCCATAAAAGTTATATAAGAGAAAATAAAATTATACATCTTTTATTTGTTTTTAAAAAAGAAATATGAAAGAAAAAAGAAAAAAAATTCACATACTCGCCAATTCCATCAAATTAATTCCAATTTCATAGATTAATATTTATCACAAAACAGCCACCCAACTATTAATCAATGTTGAAAAAATAATATTGATGAACCTTTTTTTGTTTTGAGAATTGATGAAATGGACGTTCAAAATAGAACTAATAATTAACAATCATTTATCATAAAATGGTAATAGACACCAAAGCAGAGAGAGCAATGCAAATTTATTTTCTTTCCTTTTGAAGATGCGGCAACTAATTGTTTTTTAGAAAATTTTTTAAAAAAGTTATTATATAAGATGAAGGAATAGACATTCAGTACTTTTGATAAGGAATAGTTATTCCTCATTTTAAAGAATAGTTATTCATAAGGAATAACTATTCACTGTAATAAAAACATAATTAAACAACCAAATAGTTAAACCATAGGAATATCTATTACATTACAATGTCTATTACAGTCTACCAAACTATTAATCAATGACAATCCATTTGTTTTAAAATTTTTAGTGGGAGAGAGATACAATGGTTGGATCTCACGGCCTCCATTATCTGTTCATAGTAGTGTGGGTAAGCATCTCATCTTGGCATATATGCCTCGCAATCCCAAAGGAGAGTGTTTACTTCATAGTACTACAAGATTGAACTTACCTGTTTAAAGTAATGTGGACAAGCACCTCGTCTTGGCGTATATGCCTCGCGATCCTAAAGGAGGGTGCTTTGTTTCATGGTATTACAGGTTTAAACACCATAAAAGGAGATGAAATGTGACTACACATGATTCTAGATAATGATGTACACTAGACTAAATGTAATGTTAACCTCCCAAATAAGCTATGCCATTATTACTTAGAGGCTAAAAGAAAAGCGGCAAATTAATTTTGTTTGGTAAGAGTTGTCATGATAGCATTAATAATGAGAATTTTTCTCGCCTGATCATAGTGGTTGGTATTCACTCTATGCTGAGGAATATTAATTATGGGATTAGGTTGTCGTTGCACCTAGTATAGTATGGTCTTTGGATTCCATATTATATGGTTATGGATGCAAAATATAATGCCCCTATAATTATGTTCATAGTCTCAAAATAAAGTTGTCATAAATTTTGTTCTCTAGTTACTATTTTAATTGAATCACATTAACTATGAAATAATTTAGGACAGGGTACTTAAAGAAGCTGAAGTACATAAATATGTTTTGATTCAGTATTGTCATGATTTCCTATACATGATGCACTTATGGAAGATAACTTGTAATGTGATCATAGTTTCTATTGAAATGCTAAAATGTTACATTAGCTTCTATCTCAATTATGCTACTGCATGAGATGCAAAAATTAGTACTAGACTTAAACTTTATATTAAGTTTAAATGAAAAACTTTATATTGAGTGCTAAGAAAAGCTTAAGGAGTTCCAAATCTATGTCATTTTATGAAAATATTTTAATTTTTAAAATGAATTGAAATTCTTGGATGTAGAGATTAAATGTTAATCTCATTTGGATATGATCCACAAGTCCTTGTTAAAATCATTTGATCAATTCAGATTGTTTTGAAAATAAATTCTTTTTATATTATCTGAATTGATGAGTGAGTTCTACGCAAGACATCCTAAAAGCTAAGGCTATGATTAATATGATTTAATTCAAATTCTTAACCTAAACCGAAAGGTAAGGGTGGTAAGAAGAGGAATTAAAATATCAAACAGTTGGACAGGCTAAGTGCCCTAGTAGCTGCCAAAAGGAAATTAGACTCATAAGTATGACCAAAAGGAAAGTGTTTCCGTTTTGGTAAAACTAAGCATTATTCATGATTGTTTTCTAGTTGGAAATTTACATATTTTACTTTTTAAAGAGAAAGTTTCCATCTTTTAGTATTGTATGTTTTGGCACTTATGTCTAGATCTTATTAATCTAAATGGTATTCAAGATTGGTGAAATATGAGCTTTTAGAACCATTATTTTGTTATATTCCCAGTCTATGAATTTTATTGTAAAGGAATATAGTTTCAATGACTTCTTTAAGTCAGTGCATACATGAAAGAGGAATAAGACTCTTATAGAAATAGTAAAGTACAAGATAAGCATTTTCATTTGCTTATTTCTTTTGGAGATATACTCTATGTATTACTATACATTTTCTAAAATTAATTTCAAAAGTTTGTTCCTAGGATATTTATCAAATTGTAGATTGGGTGAAAACCCAGTATATGATACTTCCACTTTTGGAGATGTCCAGCACGTGTGCTAGAAAGGAAGTCTGACAAATTGAAATCAAAAAGTAGAAAAATGTGTATTTATGATGGGTATCCAAAAGAAATTGCAAAAGATTGTTTTGGTAGTCATAAAGCGGACAAGATGTTTTTAAAGTACAAATACAAAATTCTTGATGATAACTATATGAATAATCTTAAGGCTAAACGTAGAGTTGTTCTAGAAGAAAGATGTCAGATTTTGTTGAAAGACAACTATAAAATATATTTAAAAATGAGATCGTTGTACACCGGTACAATATCGTAGTGTAAGGATTATCAATTACCAAATAAATTCATACGTTTGGAATAAACTTTTAAAGTCATTCCACAGGGATATAAATTTGATCCTCGGTCCTACGTAGAGGCAATGGATGATATGAATATGGATTACTAGATCAAGGTTATGTGAATAGAATTGGATTCTATTTAACGTCTAAAACTTGTAGAGGCGCCTAATCGCATTAAGCCTATTGTTTTCAAATAGGTTTACAAGTAAATGAGATTGATAGATTTGAAAGTGCAAACTTTCAAAGTCAAGACTAGTGGTGAAAAAATTTATTCAGAAATAAATGATTCGATTATGAAAAGATTTTTTCACCAATAGTCAAGTTTGACTCTATCTAGATTCTTTTATCCATTATATTTCATTTGGATGAAATATGGCAATGGATATCTAGAAATTTTCTTTTAGTAGCAATCTTGAGGAAGACATCTATATGATATAACTAGACTTATACATAGCAAAGAAACAGTAGTGTTTAGTATGCAAGTTGCTTAAATTCCATTTAAGGATTAAAGCAAGCATCCGAATCATAAAATATCATCTTTGATCAATCAATCAAATTGTTTGATTTTGATCAAGTATCAAAAGGCCTTATGTGTGTAAAAGTTATATAAAATAATAAATTTCTTAATGTATTTTGATGACATTCTAATCATTTAGAATGATGTAGAGTTATTGTTATCAATAGAGTTTTTGTTGTCTAATCCAATTTGATACAAAGTACTTGGGAAAGATTAGTCACATCCTAAGAATTGAACTTTGTTAAAATTCAAAAATTAGGATGTTGAGTCTATCTCAAACTACTTAAATAGATTAGATTCTAGCCAAGTATTGCATGTAATACTCCAAGAAATGATTCTTTCCTTTTAAGTTTGAGATTCCTTTATATAGTACTATAGTCCTAAGACATATAAAAAGAATAGCATATTAAGATGGTTCCTTATATCAAATCAATAGGAAATCTTTATGCTATGCTAAATACTAGGCTAAATATCTATTCTGCAGTGGGCATGGTAAGCAAGTATCAATTGAATCTAAGATCACTTAATTTAGTGGGAGTAAAGTATATACTCAAATATCTTAGGAGAATGATAGATTATATGCTTGTCCACAAAAGTGAGGTTTTAATGGTTACTGAATGTACAAATGCTGACTTGTAGTTTGATTGTGACTCATGAAGTTGAACTTTAAGATATGTGTTCATCTTAGGTGGTGAAGATACACATTAAACGTAAGTATTATCTCATTAGAGAAATATGAGTACATAAGAAGTAGTAGTAGAAAATATAATTTATGCAATAAATTTGGCTGAAACTTGATTCCAAATCTTGCCTTAGAGTGACTATGAATTACTCTAAAGGGAGATAAGTGTCAGATATATGGTAAATTGTCTTTGAGGGCAAGTGGGAGATTGTTGACGTTTATCCCCTAAAATCCAATTTATTAGCATGTCATAAATAATTAAATTGTTTAATTATATGAGACTATCTATAAATGAAATAATGGAATATTATCTTAGTTCATGAGATGCATAGTATGTGATTTAATCACAAAAAATATCAATCACAAGTTCTTTGTAAACTCAGAATTTTAGTTCGTAGTTAGTGATGAAATTGGGCATTTCATCTGTAAAGACTATAACATATCAACTAAGATGATTTGTTTTGATCATGGAAGTGGAGACTTCTAGTTGATAAATTGATATGTTTTAAGAGTTAAGACATATTGAACTGTATCACTGTGAGATTCATTATTCTCTTAACGACTGTCAAATGAATAATAAATCTCACGACTTCTATTTACATCAACTCTAAATCCTGAGAGAATAATGGACATAATCATAAGGTGTAGGTTGTTTTGATATATCAGGAGTGAGATCTATAAGTCACGATCAAAATCTCAGTATGTTGGGCAGCCGCATTTAGTGTTGATGGAACATATATTCTCAAGATGAAATTCATAATCTCTTAACGGAGATATAAAATATTCCCTTGAGATAAGTTTAATAAGTTTGGTTATTTAGAGTGTTGGGTCCAACCACCTTAGTATAAAGTTATTAAAGTACATATTTACGGAATTGGATTTCATAAATATATGATGAATAATATAAAGAACTAAACCGAGTACTCAAGGATTAAGATGTAGTAATCTTCAAAGTGATAGTCTATATTCATGACTTAGTATTACTACGAATTTTTTAATGAATGGGTCGCATGTATAATAAAGTCTTGGAATATAATTTATTAACAAAGCCTAGATTGCAATTATAATCATATAGTGGTATTAAAAATAATTAATGGTAACTTTAGACTTATCAAAAGTTAACAGAAAAGCCCAAGGCCTATTAGAATTAGAATCTTATTTGTTCCCTTTTAATCCCACTCTAAGCCACATACTAGTGTCCAATTGCAATGGCCTAAAATGCTAGACTAATTAGATAATCAATTATATATAAGGAAAGAAATATACAAAATTTCATAAATCTTTTCATAAGTGTTTTCATTAAGATCTTACATAAAAACATGAAATGGTTTGTATGTGTGTGTTGGACACACTCTTATTCTCACCTTGGAAACTGATTGAGAGACCACACTTTTTGGGCATTAAGTGAATTGGAGTGAAGATTAAAAGTGTTCCCAAGTACTTCTAATCTTTTGTTTTAAATTTCACCCCACCAAGGTACGCTTTTTTGTTCTTAAATTCTGAAACATACTTAGTACATGTTATCAATTGTGAACGAAGTAAACCCGTTAATTTTTCCGCTGCATATGTTTTGTATGCGATACAAACATATATTTTTCCAACAATAATATCTTCCAACCTAGAAAAGAGCTTGTTTAATACAGATGGGTCAATATATAGAGAAAGCATACCATGTTTCGATAATACTAACTCAGCATCTGTTTTGGTATTTCCTATCCAATAAATGAGTGACACCTGCTTCAAAAAACCACATTAGACTACTCCAATAAGTGATAATGACACTGGCAACTATCGAGAATATAAATTAATCTGATGTGATTTTTTGAAACAGGTGTCACTCATTTATTGGGTGGGAAATACCAAAATAAATGTTGAGCTGGTATTACTAAAATATGGTATACTTTCTCCTATATATATGTGACTTGGCCATGAAAGTAAAACCAACTTTTGAGCCGCCTCCTATGACAAGAAAATAATAAATATCATTAAATTGCCACTGGTATTACCAGTTTGTATAGCTTATGTCCGAGAAATGGTACATGGTTTCACACCACAAGTATATAAAGATGATTTTGATGTGATAAATTATGAGTAGCCAAAAAAAAAAAATTTTTTTGATTCATGTGAAAGTGTTAGACAGCCATCACCAATTGTCGCATAAGATAAGTCGTGTCAATTGTGACCAAAAAAATTTATAAAAAAAAAAAAAAAAAAATGGTCTTAGAAAGCTGGTACACACTGCGTGGTCAATTGCCAGTGCCAACCTCTATAGTTAAGTTCGGAGGACGGCATTGACACCTTAATAAGACGAAAAGGTGGGTATACCAGAATTTTCTTACCATTGTGTTCTTTTCTTAAACAGCTTGACAATTTAAAAATAACATATGAAAGTTTGAAACCAACCTATATATGATACTGTTTTACGTTATGGTATCAAAACTTATATTAAAGATGGAATGAAGTTGTGAAAGTTGATATAGATGGTTTTTTTTTTTTTTTCTCAAAAAAAAAAAAAGATGGTTTTATTTTAATATTTCATTAAAAACTAATGATAAAATGTTATATTAATGAAGTAGATCCATCCATTTCTCCACTCTTTTTATTCAAAGCTCGCCAGTTGTTAGATTTGTATTTTAAGGGCAATTTTTTTCTTGAGCCATCTCTTTATGGTAAGCTTCAAACATTGGTTAATAATATATGGAGCTTAGTACACTATATTTCTTCTCTTATATTGGCAGGTAGGGTAATGCTATAGTACATGCCTTAACTAGGAGAGTAAGGCCTTGTTTGGTTTAAAAAAATGGTCACTCATCACTCATCACTCAATTTTCATCACTCATCATCCATCACTCATCACTCATCACTCATCACTCATCACTCTAAAATATTACACCCAAACAACATCATCACTCAATATTTTCACACTATTTGTGGGTCCCATATCTGTCATTGGTACAGTTTATTTATTTTTTTTTTTTTTTCAGTACCCAGTTCACCCGAATCAGTGAAAAAAAAAAAAAAAAGAAAGAAAGAAAGAAGGAAGAACGAAGAAGACCAGATCAGAAGAAAGGAAAAAAAGAAAAAAAAAAAAAAAAAGAAGGAAGAAGGCGAACTGGATGAAAAAAAAAAAAAAAAAAAAGAAAAGAAGAAGAAGAAGAAGAAGAGGAAGAGGACGAACTGGATCAGAAGAAAAGAAAAAGAAAAAAAAAGAAACCAGTTCACCAACGAAGAAGAAGAAAAGAAAAAGAAAAAAAAGAAAAAAAAAGAAACCAGATCACCAAAGAAGAAGAAAAGAAAAAGAAAAAAAAAAGAAAAAGAAAAAGAAAAGCTACCAGATGACCGAACCAAGAAGAAGAAGAAGAAAAAAAAAAAAACCTCAAAAGTCAAAAAGGACGGCTTAATAGTATAAAGTAATATATTTAATTACAAAAATGCCATTGTGTTATGAGTTATGGAACTGAAAACAGATAAAATGTGTTTTCAGTTTTCATAACTCATTACTCAAAAATCAGAGAACTGAGTGATGAAAACTATAACTCAAAACTCATTCAAACAAAACATTTTACAACTGAGTGATGAAAACTGAGTATTGAGTGATGAAAACTGAGTATTGAGTCACGAAAACATTTAAACCAAACATCACCTAAGACTTTCTTTCTTGTTATTAGTTTGAATAGACGTTGTTTCTCCCGATATTTTAGGGTTCATTTGAATAGAACTTATTTTGTTGAAACTAAAAACTGAAAACTAAAAACACTATAGCAAAATATTATTTAAATGTATAAATAATATCGTGGGACTCATTTTTAATAAAAAAAATTGCTGAAAAGTCTGTGAGACCCACTAGTGGGTTGAAAAGTCAAATATTACGGTTACTGTTTATGAACAGTGCATAAACAGTAGCCGAACAGTGCATGTGTTGGCTGAAACGCAAGAAGAAAAAAAAAAAAAAAAAGGGAAACACGCAACCCAAGAAACGCAGACACGCAACCGTGGATCCAAACATATACTTACTGTCTTATTGTTTTGGATTTGCTAGCAGTTGAATAAAACATTAGAGCATTGATTCTAAAAAAAAAAAAAAAAGATTAGTGTATAGTGTTTGAAAACAGGTAGTTATTTTAGAATGTGATGACGTTGTTTCTCCCGATATTTAGTGTCTTATTGTTTTGGATTTGCTAGCAGTTGAATAAAACATTAGAGCATTGATTCTAAAAAAAAAAAGATTAGTGTATAGGGTTTGAAAACAGGTAGTTATTTTAGAAAGTGATGATGAATAATGATACTGTGGTTTCTTAACTTTATGACTTCTGATATCAAAAAAAAAAAAAAAAAATTACGACTTCTTGCACAGATGACTATCTGTTGTTTGGCTATCTTGATGATGACTTTGGTAATCTGTTAGGTTGTCTTATAGATTGGAGTGTGATTGTGAATCTTATTAATTAGTAGGAAAGTTTTACAGTTGGAGTGTGATGAATCTTATTTTATTAATAAGAAAGTCAATGTGACCACTCTTTAATTGTTAGTTTATAATTCGAAAGGGTGATGATACTATAATATAGTGCACTCTTATCCATGCATAACTTCCAATTAGTAGATGATGTTATTTCACATTCGAGGAATATATTTTCCTATAAAATAAAATAAGAGAAATTGATATTTAGATAAAAATACGACTCTTCAAAGAAGGATATCGATTCATAATGTATATGTATGTTTCTAAAACGTATGTGCCTGCCAGTAAATATCCCTAAATTCATTTGGACATATTACACACAATTTTCCCTCTACAAACTCAAGTCCCTACTTCTATGATTTCCACTCTAATGAGACTAACATATCCACATCCGAAACCAAAACTGTGAATAAGCTAGCTCATCTTGTATGCATTCTTTAGTAGACCAAGCGTAGCAGGAAGAGACACCCCATATTTTTGGAGGTCTTCTTAATACTTATGTATACATTTGAAATTCTAAAGACACACCCCATTTGAAATTCATGACGTAATCTCCATTCAGTGTACCAAACGTACCCTAAAGAGGACTTATCATCTTTTCGAATTTAGTGATTATCTAAATGTTGCCTAGTTTGATATAAGATATGTACCAAACGTACCTTTAATTTTGGAACATTCCAAAATGGAATACAAGCCAAAGAATTTGGGACAAAAGGAGTATAAAAAATTCTAATCTTAAATCCTAGTCAACAATCCTCGTTTTCTTTAAAAAAAAAAAAAAACAACATTTTGACTTCTACACCAACTAAAAGTCTATTACCAACATTTTAAGAAAAACTAATTAGTAATTAATTCTATATTATTTGTTATGATATATTTCCTCATATTAAGGGATAACATTTAA
This sequence comes from Lithocarpus polystachyus, assembly GCA_033629205.1. Taxonomy (NCBI): domain Eukaryota; kingdom Viridiplantae; phylum Streptophyta; class Magnoliopsida; order Fagales; family Fagaceae; genus Lithocarpus; species Lithocarpus polystachyus. Next base: position 11,464,262 of record CM066172.1, on the reverse strand, counting down.
CAATTTTTTATTTTAAATAAAACTAAAATCTTATCATCAAAATTTTCTAAACTTAAATCCCACAGAACTCACGTTTTTTTTTCCCTCAAGTTGCATCTTATTAAATTAATATTTTATTAGGATATTAAACTACATGACTCTTGACTAAGAAATAGGATTTAACAATAATTTAATTTAGATAAAACCTTATCATCTAAGTTTTATAAATTTAAATTCTACTCCCACTAATAGTCTATTATCAAAAGTTATATATAAGTCATGGCTTTTCAATATAATCTCTCTTAACCAATAAAGTCATTCCTATAATTAAATCTCACACAATACACCCCACAATGTTGTATTTTTTTTTTTTTTTCACTTTCTTTTTCCAAATATGCAACTTACACTTATGTTTTAATCTAATAAATTCATCTTACTTATTGTTCTTTACTTCTAAATTTGTGTGCAGGATATTATGCCAAATGAGGTTTACTATAAAGAAGCAAAATAATGGACACTCATCTAAGTTCTTGGTTTTCTTATATAAGTTTTCAAAAAAAAAAATTTATATTTTCAATTTTTGAACTATTTTTGTGTATGTTTTTGTAAGTGTGTTACCTATATACCTTGACAAAAGGTATTTATTATACTTGTAACACGTACATATATCATAATAAAAGGTATTTACTATACTTGTGACACGTAATAATAAAAATCATATAGATTTGAAAAAAAAAAAACTTACAATTAAATAATTAATGCTAAAAATGAAAGTGAAAGTTCAATGTAGAAGGGAAGTGAATAATGGAAGAGACGACAAATGAAGAGTAGTGAATTCGAAAGGATAATGGCGATTATATATTGTTGAGGATCTGAAATGAGAAAGTTAAAATAAATAAATAAATAAATAAATAAAATTGATAAGATAACACAATGAAAACGAAAAGATGTGTTGGGATTTTCTAAGAAAATATTGTTACGTTTTGGTGTTTTAGGTGCTAAAATAATATCATGTATGATAAATTGTGACTGGTTACCTATCACTTTTATGTAAGTCTACCACTTTTATTTCACATTCACAATCTGTCATATTAAATAATTGTGAAAATTGATGTGGAATTAATTGTGGTCCTAGAAATTTCCTCTAAAAAATAAAAAAAGAAACCGGCCTTGTTTTAGCAACTTTTCTGATCAATAGACTCGAGTAGTAGAATCACTTTTACGTAAGTCTACCACTTTTATTTCACATTCACAATCTGTCATATTAAATAATTGTGAAAATTGATGTGGAATTAATTGTGGTCCTAGAAATTTCCTCTAAAAAATAAAAAAAGAAACCGGCCTTGTTTTAGCAACTTTTCTGATCAATAGACTCGAGTAGTAGAGCAGCAAACCAAACCAGGCATCAATGCACTGCACTAGCAACAAACCAGGTAGAGTATTTCAATACAAAAATTTGTGGAAAAAAAAGTAGTAAAGAAAAATGATAAATCTTTATAAAAGTAACACACTCGTACATAATCTGTCACGTAAAATATATAATTGCGGCAATATAATGAATACCAAATTTGTGGACTCAATTCAGTATTCAAAATGCCGAGCTATGTGGACCCAGTTCTCTCACTTTTAGCCAAACAGTGTGTTTCAAAAGTAAAGATCAAAAGATAAACCAATTTTGGAACTCATTTTACAGAAATTTCTCTTTCTCCTCTTTTCCTCAAATAACTACTTGTCATAAAGTTATGTTTTATTTACCGAGTCCAAATCTTCTATCCCACTTTTCTTGCTCCACTCTATACTCTACCAATAAAAATTTATCACGTGTTCACTTAATTAATTAAATACTATTATTAATTAATAACGGTAGTATTAATATATAAGTCAATAATTATAGTATTTAATTAATTAGGTGAACATGTAGTAAATTTTTATTGATAAAGTATATAGTGAAGCAGAAAAAGTGAGACAAAAGATTTGAACTCTTACTTACCCATAAACAATATTCCGCAAATCACTCTTGAAGAAGTACTATTTCCCTTGTTTGTATGTGTTTAATATTTCTATTGCCGCAAAAACAATACATATACACTTTTTTTTTTTTTTTTTTTTGGAGAAGGAAGTACATATACACTTTGATGTGAAATTTAGCCACCATTTGTTAGCTAAATCAATCAAATCAAATATAAACTAAAACCAAACAGATTAGAATTCCTTCTCTACTATTTTTTACTTTTGGAGAATCTGCATTTTGTAAATGGGTTTACTTTATAGCAAACTTGCAAGCTTAACTCTAAATTTTACATTAAAAATTAATATATCGTTGTCTACACCTACTCCTTGAATTGACCACAGTTGTCCACATTTCTCAACCGGAGTAACTGCGGTTAGTAGGAAAGGTTACATTCATTTTTCCTCTTTCTGGATAACAAAGTATATATAGATTAATATGCGCACAAATATTCTTGTTAAATAAAAAAGGACTTCTTCTTCTTCTTCTTTTTCTTTTTATAAGATAAAAGTGTTTAATTTAAACATTATTCTTACGTTTATCAAGAAATAGGGAAAAAAAATCCTATAATATATTACTGATAGAACAATAAAATCTTAATATTGGAATTATTATACACACTGTTAGAAATATTATGGTCTAAGATGCACAAATTTATTGCAAGTCCATGCAAGTATAAGGTAGTCCTAATTCTACTTATAGTACAAGTTTTACATCACTGGGCTTAATCTAATGTCAACTTAGAGTAAGCTACTATGTATACGCAACACTAAGTTTAATGCCTAATACATAGATTTTAATAATTAGAATGTAATTATTTAGGGTACTTCGTTCTAGACGTAAGCTATCAAGCCGAATCCCGTGAAAAATTTATCTAATTCAATATAAATTTTTTGTAGAAAATATCAAACATAATCTAATCAAAATTTCTATTTAGTTTAAACTAACATATTTTAAAACTATTATATAATGACTTGAAAAGAAATATGGACTTTTAAAACTTATCTCATAACATTAGAAAAAATTTTAGAAAACAAAATAAAATTCGAAGACTTTCATTCTATAGAAAATGTTAAAAGATATAAACTTAAGTTCATACATTATACAGTAGCTATTTTACCCTTGGTGCCACTTTGACATGTTCACAAGATTTGGCTGAAGATTTCGTATCCTTACATTTGATTGGAATTTATTCCCAAAACAAGGAACTTCTTGTGGTGCTTCTTAAACAAGTATGATCTAGACTGAGACCTTACCCTGTTACGTATATGTTATTATAATATTTCCCCAAAGTGAACCATAATTTCAAAATAAAACCAACAACTATGACAAGGGTGTCTTCCATTTCTCTAGTTTTATTTCTGTTTATTATTGCTTGCACGAATCGGCAATGAATTGTGAGACGCACAGATCTAGTAAGTTTCAAAAATTATATTGAAAATATATACAATAAGAACAAAAATGATTTGGACTGGTTGCTAACTACAAGATCTTCCAAATTCCAATTACATAAATAAATAAGATTAGCAAGCTAAGTCAATATGCCCGTGACACATTAGTTAGTGCTGATTTTAATAATATTCAAAGCGACCTACTATATAACAAAAAAACATCTTGACATTCTATAATCACAATAATATATGAAACAAAAACAATAAATGTATGCTAGAAATTAAAGTGGAAAGGAAGAACCGACACAACCTTGAGCAGCACATTTGCATCAGCTTGATTGATTTTGTCAATTTGCAATCCAGTATCTTTGACATCAATTTTTGATTTATATGAAATTTGCATGTGTTCTGAGTTCGAAATTTCAAAATACTACCTAATTAATTTATTTAAGTTTTGCAAACTGCTATGACGGTTGAGTGATGCCATGTCAAACAAGGAACTAGCTGATTTTCATGTCATTGTATCTTTCATTGATGCATGTGTTAAAAAATAATAATAATGAAAATAAAACCTTAAATCTCCATGTCATTATATGCATTTTTTTTTTTGTAAATTAAATTAGAATATTTTTCTATATACCACTTTTTAACATCGCATATCTTAAAAAAATAAGCCAAATAAAAAGATCAAGAATTTTGTAACTAGCTGTATATACGTGACAGGAACTTGTTTTTTTTTTTTTTTCTAATAATGTGACAGACTTGTTTGTTGTAATGGGTACGGTCACAATGATCATCGTTTGGAGCTGATACATGGAGTAACCATGACATGTAGCCAATCAAGTTCTCAAGTTGGAACGACAATTTTTTTTTTTTTTTTTCTTTTGATTAAAGGGATCTGCATTAAAATTAACTAAAGATGATGCTCTGGCTAAAAGCCTTAAGGAGTACAAACTAGCAGTGTCTGCATATAAAATATTACATAAGTTTTCATTAGGTGGCGCGTCAAGCACCACAAAATTTCCAGAAAAGAAGCAGCCTGCTCTAGCTAGGTTGTCGGCGCATTTATTCACCTCCCTAAACACATGGGTGACCGGAACGACAATTTTATAGAAAGCAACGGTGGGGATGATGGTGATCACATATATAATTCAGGATGTCGTTGGCACAGCGTTCAAAACATTTGAGCCGAAGGGGACAGTGATATGAGCATAGCGTCAGCTTATTTATTAGAAATGTAGAAAACATGTGTTTTTTAATTAGTCTATGTATATACGCGTCTTTCTTCTTTTAAATTATATTTAGAGTGCGTTTAAATACTGTTTATTTTATTAAAAATTAAAATTTATAAAAAAATATTTTTTGAATTACTTTTCACAAAAAAAATAATGTTTACTTGTCTTCTTACACTGTTTATTAGTCATGAGGTGCTGGTTCAAAAAATAAAAATAAAAAGATTGAAACGTAGACGCACTGCATTTCAGTCCAATCCAAACACTACTTTAGCATCTTCTCACAGTTATTCATAAAGATTTGTTGAAAGTCGTGTATTTACTAGTTAGGAAATTATAATAAAGACAAAAATATTATTTTAGTTCTTACATCTTAGTAGCAGTCAAATTAGCCTGTGTTATTTTTAATTTTCAGTCAATTAGATTCATATTATTTTCCATATATAATCATTTTAGGTCCAAAACTGGTTTTTTTTTTTTTTAGTTTCTAAGTTGATAGGTATGTTTACTGGATTTAGAGATTGATAAATTTGATTCATGTTTAACTAGTAAAAAAAAATAAAAAAATTGAAACGCAGACGCACTACATTTCAACCCAATCCAAACGCTACCTAGCATCTTTTCAAAGTTATTCATAAAGATTTGTTGAAAGTCGTGTATTTACTAGTTAAGAAATTATAATAAAGGCAAAAATATTATTTTCCATATATAATCATTTTAGGTCCAAAACTGTTTTTTTTTTTTCTTTTTTTCTTTTTTAGTTCTAAGTTGATAGGTATGTTTACCAGATTTAGAGATTGATAAATTTGATTTGTGTTTTTGTGTTTAGTTGCTAAGAAATATAAAGATCAAAATAATAATTTTACCCAAGCGTTCCCCATCAACTATTTTGGAATAAATTTTAATAATACCTACTTTGTGACCGGAGGAAAAGGTGGTGCACTAATTTGTTTCGACTGAAGGTCAAGTGGTTCGACCCAAAAGACTATCTATATAGACAATAATGGATAGCAATAGCATTCTTGAAGGGGGTAACACTTTTATTCTACGCAGCAGTAAAACTTAGTGTAGAGGTTCTGTTTCTTGTCTTTAAAAATATACCATCATATGGCACACTATACTGGATTACTTGGAAAAAGTCTATTTAGTCATATAAAATGGACATGTCCCCATCGTTGTATTAGTCATACAAGTGGGTTTGGTAAATGTGAAAGGAGAGTTAGGAAGAAGATTAATTGTATTCATAGTTTAGTACATTTTCCATGTGGACACGTTCTTGACAATTCATATTGTATGAAAACTTATTTGTATCACCTTCTTGCACTGAGTCCCCACATCCAACGAGAGAAAGTCTCTCTTTTCTTTTCATAAACATATCAAGTTACCCATTTAACAAGCTACTGATAAGTGAGTGAATGTTATGTGATCCAATTTTTTACTTCTTTATATCAAAGTTGATTTCACCAACTTTTCGTACGATTTTTTATTATTTGGTTTATTTATTACGTAAGTAACTCGATATATTTGTCACAAGAAATGCTTTTTCGGCAATCCAACGGAGAGGAAGGAATTGCTCAACTCGATGATAAGATATCTCATGATGCACCTACAGAAATAGGAAAGGAAACTTATTCTATTATTCGTGCTTGAAGAGATATATGGCTTGGATCATTACTTTGATATTTTGTTAGATCATTTAAAAGCCATTGGTATTTTTTTAAGAGAAATGATATGTTCACAATATTTTTCACAATATTTTTACAACAAATTTTAAGTGGCAGGTTATTACTGGTTGTTATTGTTGGGGCAAAAAAGTAATCTTAGTGTTAGATTTAAATTTAAATCAATAACAACTAACCACCTATAATTTGTTATGAAAAATATTGTGCACGTAGCACCTCTTTTTTTTTTTTAACTCAATTATTGTCTAAAGCATCTATTTCAAGTATTAATTTATCTATAGCCCTCTGTACCCCAACCTTGACTAATTTGTGTTTGCCTACCTTAAAAATCATAGGGAGCAAATTACATCAACATTTGAGAAAGTCTACTCTGGTCTATTAGTACAATGTGGACTTCGGTTGCGGCTTGACTAAAAAAACATTTAATTAGGTTGAATATCATAAGTGACGTACAGCGTAGCTTTTTTTTTTTTTAAATAATTACAATATGCTGCAAACCTCGTAGCTCGAATTATTTTCCTCTTAAATCTCAAGCACTTTGTGCATAGAGAGGTGCCAATTCAGTTACAAGACCTTTGACTACTGCTTATTGATAGTTCTTTCCTTGAGTAATACAATAATATCTTATATTTTGTCTTCAATCATTCACATTTCTTTTTTAAACCAATTTTATAGAGAATAATTATGTCAAAAAAATGTTAAAAGGTGTGAAAAACATTTTTGGGAAAGTTTAACTATTTCTTTGGTATAATTTACTAATTTAGCACCAATTAGAATGGAGTTTATTTTGTTGATTTTTTTGTCATCGGATGTTTTCTCTATGTAATTGTAATCTTGCATCAAGTTGCTTGTTTAAGATTTGTAGTTATATGTTATTCATTTTTCTTAATGTTGAAGTTGGACTCTGACTATATGTATTAATTTACAATTTATAATCAAGAATTAAGTTGATATATTTAATTAGTGTTCCAAAAAAAAAGTTGATATATTTAATTATGGTGTTACGATATTTTCTAATTGAAGTTGTCAAATTATAATTTTATATTTAGTAAAATATATTGATTGTTTTGTTGTGATCATAGGAGACTCTAATGTGGCGTTTGGTACGGGAGACTGTTTTAGGATTCTCAGGAATGTTTAAAGATTCCTATGTTTGGTTGCAAGTTACGCCAGGGAATCAGATGCCAGGGGAATCTGGATTCCCCCCTTAAACCCCTCTCAGTAGGAATGTAGATTCCCTTTAAAACAGATGGGTATCTAGATTCCCAAGGTTAAAGGAAATTGTATTATTTATAAATTGACAATTTTAACCCCTTTTTTTTTTTATCATTTAAACAATTAAGATAAAATATAAAATAAGTTATCAATATATTTTCTCTTGTCTTTATCTTTTTCCGCCAAAACAACATAAATAAGATAGACAATTCTGTCAATATAATTTTTAACAAAGTTCTATTTAGAAATATTAGACTAGAGTTTTAATGAATGTGTTGCTAATTAATAGTTCATATTTTGTTTTTCATTATTTATTTAGAGGGAGATATATTTTTAAAAGACTAATTAATAGTTTATATTTTTTTTTCATTATTTATTCAGAGGAAGATTTTTTTTTTAAAGGACTTAGTAGTTCACATTCAAATCTAAGGATAGAATTGGAAAAATAAATAATTCATTTAAGATTCCTGGAAATACACCAAACATTATCATCTCACATTCCCGGGAATCTCCTAATGAAACCAAACATAGGGATAGCTACATAGGAATCACATTCCTAGAAATCTGGATGCCAGGAGTAATGTGGATTTCCCCGTACCAAACGCCACATAAGAAAATTATGAATGGGCTAGAACTCAATTGACTATTGAGGAGCCATAAACAATCTTAACTCTTAAGCTATAAAGTAGTAAATCAGAAGAGATTAATTGTGTCTGTTCTTAGGTTAGGCCACGTCCTTCTTCTCAAAAAAAAAGAAAAAAGAAATAAAAAAAATAAGGTTAGGCCACATCGTCTGTTAACTAAATACCTCAAAATTACTATAATTGATGACTGTGTACACTTGTTTCTTTCCTTGATGACTAGGTAGTAGGTACACTTTTTTCTTCCCTTAATAATAGATGACCAGGTACACTTTGAATGTCTCTGTTAATAAGAAACACTGGAGGATGCCAATTGCCAAGCAACTACCAACTAGTTAAGCTACTTCTCTTGACGATGAATAATAATAATAATAATAATAACACATAATGAAGAGTGTTCTAGCAAGATTGCTTGCCTGTCTAAATCATTTTTATATATAAAGATTGGCACTTATAAATTTAGGTCATTTAAACAATTATGGACATTTGTTTTGAGGGTAAGTAAGTGAAACAAATATAATTATATAATAAAAAAATCTTCTTATTATAAAATAAATAAATGCATTATTCTTTTTTTTCTCATATATGCAACATTATTCAATATCTATAATCTATAATATCTATAAAAAAAATAAAACAAAAGTGGTTTGGCTATTGATTGACTTTATAATATTATTATGCGCATAAACTTTTGAGTCCTTACCATTTTACACGTCATTATTTTCATATATTTTAATTAAAATTAAAATCTAGTCCATAAATTTAAATTTTATTCCATAATTAAATCCTCCGTTAGAATCTTGGTACATCTTTTTTTCTTTAAATAGTAGAATACATGATTTCATATACAAACATAATCATAATATATATACAAAACGATATGATATATAATCTCATATATTAACACATTTATATTAAATGTCCATTAATAATTATCAAATTTGATATTTAGACAAATAAAAGAGAAAAGAATCCTATTATGTTTTTCTTTTTTACCCAAAAAAAAAAAAGTGTATTGTGTTAAACTTTCCCATATATTTCATGGGTTACTAAGAGTGGGAGGGCTAATTAAGAGAAGGGATGTATATAAAATTATTAAAACAAAGTTTTAAATAAATAGTAATAATAAATTATAAAATAAGTACATAAATTTCATTTGAAAAAATGCTTTAAGTTCTAACTGTTTAGATTTTGGACTTTATTAGTGTTTATCTATTTTTATATTTGAAAATTCACTTTGTACTTTGTGTTAATTTCTTAATATGAGATATGGAATGATTTTGATCATTCCTATTACGGTTATATTTAATCTATGGTCTTGTCAATACAAACAATAATAAACAAAATAGTTCCTCAATACAAATTTTTTTTTCTAGTTATAATCTAATTATTAAAAAAATCAACACAGTCACAAATTAAATATAATACCAAAAACCCAATATCAAAACATACACAAAAGAGTTCAAAAATTAAGAATAAAAAAAAACAAACAAACAAAAACTTACATAAGATAACCAAGAACTTAAATGGGTGTCCATTGTTTTACTTTTCTATAGTAAACTTCCTTTGACATAATCTCCTGCACACGCAATTCAAAATCAAAAAACAATAAATAAGATGAATTTATTAGATTAAAACATAAGCATAAGTTGCATCTTGGGAAAACAAATACAACAACATGGGGTGTACAGCGTGGGATTTAATTATAGGGATCACTTTATTGGTTACGAAAGATTATGTTGAAAAGCCATGGCTTCATATATATATCTATACTATTATTTAAGGGACTTCTCTTGTTTAAACCGGATTTTTTTTTTTTTTTTGTTCTAAAATACCCCTACATCCCTATGTTTAAGTATAGACAAAACTAAAAGATAATCTAGTAAAAATACAACCCTACCTCCCACTAAAATATTGCTTAAAAAATATGGTTAATCTCCTATTGATTTTCAAATTTTTTTATCTACTAATAAAATAGATTTTCAAAATAAAAATTATATATAAAATTAAAAAACACATTTTTTTTTGCTACAACCACTAAAAAAAATAATAAAAAAAAGCCCCATTGCACACACTTCGCGCATGTGTTGAGGCTAGTTTATACTATTATTTAAGGGGGTTTCTCCTATTTGGACCGATTTTTTTTTTTTTTTTTGTTCTAAAATACCTCTACATCCCTATATTTAAATAGAGACAAAACTAAAAGACAATCCGGTAAAAATGCAACCCTAACTCTCACTAAAACATTGCCTAAAAAATATGGTTAATCTCTTGTTGATTTTCAAATTTCTTTATCCACTTATAAATTAGATTCTCAAAATAAAAATAATATATAAAATAAATAAATAAAATACATATTTTTTTTCTACAACCACTAAAAAAATTTAAAAAAAAAAACCCCATCACACTCGTGAAGTACGTGTAATGAGGTTAGTATATATGAAAATTTTGATAATAGACTATTAGTTGGAGTAAAATTTAAATTTCTAAAACTTACATGATAAATTAAAACTTTATTTAAATTAAATTATTGTTAAAGTTTATTCCTTAGTCAAAAGTCCTATAGCTTAATGTCCTAAATCCTAATAAAATATTAATTTAATAAGATACAACTTGAGGAAAATACAAAATTAGAAACGTGAGTTATGTGGGATTTAAGCTTAGAAAATTTTGATGATAGACTTTTAGTTTTATTTAAATAAAACAGTTGTTAAATGTTATCCCTTAATTTGAGGAAATATATCATAAGATACAGTATAAAATTAATTTACTAATTAGTTGCTTTTAAAATGTTGATAATAGACTTTTTTGTTGGAGTAGAAATCAAAAGTTTTTTTTTTTTAGAAAGAAAACATGGGTTGTCGTTTGGGAATTTAAGTTTCGAATTTTTTATAATAGACTTTTAGTTTGAATAGAATCTAAAACTAATTGAATTTTAAATGTATAAAATTAATTTACTAATTAATTGTTTATAAAATATTGATAATAGACTTTTGTTAGAATAGAAGTCAAAATGTAGGGTTTTTTTTTTTTTTTTAAGAAAGAAAACATAGGTTATTATTTGAGATTTAATTTTGAATTTTTTATAATAGACTTTTAGTTTGAATAGAATTTAAATTTGTTGAAATTTAAATAATAATGTTTTACCTAAATTAAACAATTGTTAAATATTATCCATTAATTCGGAAAAATTTATCCTAACAAATAATATAAAATTAATTTGCTAGTTAGTGGAAGTAGCTATTTGACACAACCACGACTTCTGAGCTTAATGTTTATTATATAGTATATGAAATGATATGATTTTTAATTATAATGAGCGGATATTATGCACTAAAAATGTACTAAAGAATAAGGTTCTTGACTAAGAAGAGAAAGAGATACCCCTTGTTGTGTAGCCCGTAAATAGTAGACCTCCTGTAGGCAAAATGGAAATTATAAGCAAAAATATATTAATTGATTTCCTTCACTGATTCAAGAACTATTTTAATCAAACGTGTCAATCATTGTAACATGTCGTCTTATTGAAGTATTCATGGCGTACACCAAGGCATTTTCAGTTTTTAAAGATATAATATGTATACAGTTATACATAATTTTAAACTTTATTCCACCAAATAAAAATAATCTATTTTTAAACAATGTCACATGCACCATATATACTCTTAGAACTTTTTTAAAATAATATTTTTATCTTGAAATACTGAGAGTGTTGTAGTTTTCTTTTTTTTCTTTTTTTTTTTTTTTAAAAAGTATTGTTGTTTACTGGTATTATTCAATTCTCCCATATAATTTCATCATTTTAGAGGTTTTCTGGAGAATTACTATCAATTTAGAGTTTTTGAGCGTATTTATGTAATTTTGAAGGTATCAATGGGTTTTAAAGATATAATATGTATACAGTTATACATAATTTTAAACTTTATTCCACCAAATAAAAATAATCTATTTTTAAACAATGTCACATGCACCATATATACTCTTAGAACTTTTTTAAAATAATATTTTTATCTTGAAATACTGAGTGTTGTAGTTTTCTTTTTTTTCTTTTTTCTTTTTTTTTTTTTTTAAAAAAGTAATGTTGTTTACTGGTATTATTCAATTCTCCCATATAATTTCATCATTTTAGAGGTTTTCTGGAGAATTACTATTAGTTTAGAGTTTTTGAGCGTATTTATGTAATTTTGAAGGTATCAATGGGTTTTTGAGACTTTGAAGATATTTTGATCATTTTGTTATTTTTAAGTTTGGTATTTTTTTCATTTTGAAGGTTTTTGAGGGGGTATTTCAATTATTTCGTAGGTTTTAAGTTATTTTGATAATTTAAATATTTTAAGGATACTTTTATAATTTTGGAGTTTTCCATGGCATTGTGGTGAAAGGGGGAGGAGGGTTATGTTGTTTTACACCTTTTTAGAGGGGTAAAGCATTATTAGTCCAAAAAATGATGTTTTTCTTAACTAATAGTGTGTGATTTTGATTTAACCAAGTTTTCCAGTTGATCCAAATGCTCGAAAATGATGAAATGTTTTTTTGAAAAAATGATGAAATGTTTCCTTCCACAAATCCACCTAACTCAGAGTGATGATGCCGAAAATCGTCAGTGAGCCACACGATCCTCACGTGCTCGAGACAAAACCTGCGAAACAGAAACAAAGAAAACCTTGCAGAGAGTACCAGTGTGGTACCGGCCAAATACCCTCCGAAGGTTAAGTTAGAGAACTTTTACAACTCTAGAGTGCCAAAATTGGGGTAAATTATACATACCTTGGTTTATGTGAGCTTTGAGGTTCTTATAGTAGCATAGAGCTGGCATTTATTTCTTGGCGGAGAAGGTCTTTCCTTGTAGGGAAGATCCTCATAGAAGCATGTAATTGGCGAGATCCTTTCCTTAAAGGGATTCCCTTGATTAAGGTCAATCGTAAGGTGCAAGATATTTCCTTGTATAGATATTCGTAGGGGTCAAACAAGGCCATCCTGGACTCGTTAGGCTCTTTATTCCCGTTGGCTTCTTTTACTCCCGTCAGCTTCTCTCTTCTCGTTGGCCTAAGAATCCCCATCATCTCACGTAGATACCATCGGGTATTGAGGTGATGTCGTCGACTTATAGCGTTGTAAATTCCGCACTACTTCACACACATATGAAGCTGACGGGCTCAATAGATTTGTCAGTTTCTTTTATTTCTTCCTAAAAACATCCTTGTCAAAGAGCATTCACATCAATCTTACCAATTTAATATTTCAGTAAAAATTTATCTAAACTCAACCAAAACAAGTGTGCATCAACCTCACTAAATTAACTAAAGTTTTTAAAGAAAATAATCTCATCTCTACATGTAGTGAGCATCTATTATTAATGCATTAAATTTCAATATTGATAAAGTATTGATGTTAATGTATGTGTATGAAAATAATAGATAGCTAAACTAGCAAAAATAGAATTTTTTGGGTTAATTTAGCTAAATATTTGAGGAGACTGATGTGAATGCTCTAAATACACCAAAAAAAATTAGTTTAAAACCTAGTAGTTCCCGCTCTTAACTTTTCATATTAAGTATTTTGTGCCCTCCATTACTATTTTATGTCAGTTAAGCAAAATATTAAATTTTAAAAAAAAATTATGCCCTGTACATATACGAAATCATCCTTAATATCCTCATCACTTTCTTATGACTAACAAGGGAATATTGGAATTGTTGAATACTTGGAGTGAGTTTGGTATCAGTTTTGAGCTTTTAGTTTTAATGTACAGCTTTTTAAAACCTTATTTTTTCCTATATTTTCTCACTTTTTCAAAAAAAATTTCAATGTACAAGTATACTTTAGCATACTCTCAGCAAAAAGTTTTCAGCAAAAAGCTAAATAAGCTGTTCCCAAACAAACTCTTAATGTTGGCAAATTACAATCCATCATTTTTTTTGTTTAATTATTATTATTTATCTAATGATTATCATTGCCAACACAATTGTGGCAAATTACAAATCATCCACCATTTTTTTTTTTTTTTGGTTTAAGTTATACATTTTACCGCAACACAATTTTTAATTAAAAAAAAATTTTTGCCACAACAAAGTTCAACTACTCTTTTTTTTTTCTTCGAAAAAAGTAAAATAAGATGCCAATATCCCCCCCCCCCTCCCCCCCCCAGAAAAAAAGGAATATAAAACATATCAATTCAAAATTTCAAAACTGGAATAAGCCGTTCCAACACAAAACATTGTCATGAATGATTGTAATTTGTAATCTTCAAACATTAAGTATTTAACAGTTGCAATGTTCCCCCTTAATTATAACATAGTGGTGATGATATTAAGGTCAATTTAGGATATGTATGGACAAAAAAAAATTCATTAAAGAGACAACAAAAAAATAGTAAAAAAATGGTCAAAAATGCTTATTATGAAAAGTTAATGGGGGAAAATGTAAAATTTGGCCTATAATATATAATCAAATATGTTATAATTACAATATATTCGATGGTACCAAAGCCTCACCACCAAATATCCTAAAAGATAATGTGGAAATGGGGAATTTATCAAGTATCAACAGATTGATTGATTGATGTTCGGCTCTTTTTTTTTTTTTTTTTTCATGCTTTGTACTCTGTTTTTACTTTTTTGGCTTTTTCAAGCTAATTTCAATGAAATATGCAGGTTGCATCAAAAAATTTAGTATAATAAAAGCTGCAGAATAGAATAATGAATTCAAAAGTCACTAATGAGGTTTTCCAGTCTAAAGCCTACCATGATAGAATAATGAAACTTGACCCAACCACCACAGCACAGGGAGACCACGTAAAAATCCACTTATTTTTTCTATTTATGTTCTTGTTTTTGTTTTTATTTTTATTTTTTAAGATCCACTTCTTTGTTTCCATGTTACCCAGTCAATAATTCAATTAAATTGAACAATTATTTATTTTAATTTGTAAGGGTTGACTCTCACAAATGATTCCAACAAGTAATTAACTAAATAGTAAATATTTGGATTAGGATCTCGAGCAATACATAGTCTAAGGTATTACATCGGTGCAATTACCAATAACTCCCCTTAAAAATTTATTTCTTCACCTTCTTCTTCTATTTTTATTCAGGGTTGAGATTGCGAGTTGATTGTCAACTGGCACTTAAACTCATTGTCGATACTTCAAAATTTTTGGGAAAAATGGTCAAATTTTGGTGAGCATTCACTTGATGTGCACAAATGTGGAGGGAGCGTCGTCAAATGGTTGGCTTACACATTTGCTGCTTTATTTGACTTTACCAACACGAACTGCACACGAGCTCCATATTCATATATTTGCTTATTAATCTCCGAGTAGTTTCTCCTCTACTCAGTCATTTTCCGGTAAAATACTAGTCATTAAAAAAATTTTAAAAAAGAAAAAAGAAAAAGTGCTTCATACTCGCAATAAGTCCAATGAAATCCTATCCATTCCAAATATTAGAATCTCAAATCTTGGCATATAAGTCCAATGAAATCCTTTTATATATAAAAATCCAATGAAATTTTATATTTTTAGTCTAAAACACAAAAATAAAATTCTAAAATATTAGAACGGTTTAAAAATTAAAACAACTTTAATAGTAAAATGCTATTGCAATTGGGTTCTTAATTTAATTAACGTCAACGTGTAGCATAAATTATTAGTATCACACACCCTATCTTACCAGCTATACAAGTCCAACGAAATCTTATATTTTTTTTTTATCTAAAACACAAAAAGATTTCTAAAATATTAAAATAACTTTAATAGTCAATGCTATTGCAAATGGGTTTCTTAATTTAATTTATGGGTTGCATAAATTATTAGTATTTTTTTTTTTTTGGGTAAAAAATTATTAGTATCAGCAGCCTAGCTATCCAAGTTCACATTGTTTGTCCATCCAAAAGAGAGAAGAAGTAAAAAGTTCACATTGTTTGACTTTGATAATGCCACCCTCAAAACTCACACCAAAATTATAGTGCCACTCTCTGAAAACCGAAACAAACTGCCTATAAAAATGCATGCCACACCTAGTGCCATATAGCCCTCAAACCACACACACAACCAATAACATTTTGCACCAACAACAACAAGCCACAAAAAAATGGAGCAAAACTTCTACCTATCCCTTCTTCTTCTCTTTGTTGCCTTCATCACTCTCTCCCTCTTCTTCCTATTCTACAAGCATAGATCCAGCTTCACTGGCCCAAATCTCCCACCAGGCAAAATTGGGTACCCCATGATTGGTGAGAGCTTCGAATTCTTCTCCACAGGATGGAAAGGTCACCCTGAGAAGTTCATCTTCGACCGCATGTCTAAGTACTCTTCTCAAGTGTTTAAAACCTCTCTTTTGGGACAACCAGCTGCTGTGTTTTGCGGTGCTGCATGTAACAAGTTCTTGTTTTCCAATGAGAACAAACTTGTCACTGCTTGGTGGCCTGACTCTGTCAACAAAGTTTTCCCTAGTTCTCTCCAAACTAGCTCCAAAGAAGAGGCAAAGAAGATGAGGAAGATGCTTCCAAATTTCCTTAAGCCTGAAGCTCTGCAGAGATACATAGGTATCATGGATACTATTGCACAAAGACACTTCGCATCTGGATGGGAAAATCGTGAGGAAGTTCTTGTGTTCCCTCTCTCAAAAAAGTAATTCTTTATCTCATTTCTCTCTCTCCTTTTTTCTTTTTTTCTTTTTCAAAGTCTAATCATAAATAAAAACAGTGAAGTTGTAATCAACTTTACCATAGAAAAAGAAAGGACTTGCATGAATTTGAATTCGTTAAAAATAAATAAATAAATAATAATAATAATTGTTTTAACTATTTTTTTACAAACATATATATCACCAAATACAAAAATGTTCTCGAAAAGAAAATTACAAAAATGTAATATAAACATTTATTTATTATGTTAATGAGGTGACAAAAATCATATTTATTGTCACCATCGTAAATTTTTTGAACTAAAATTTGTAATAAAATTAGTATTTATTTTTATAAAGTAGTATTATAGATAATTCAAATTTTACTACGTAAATCTTATAAATTGAGGTGACACTAATTACAAAATCTAAAATGAATTTTTTTTTTATTAAAATTACTTCACAATAGTTTT
This sequence comes from Lithocarpus polystachyus, assembly GCA_033629205.1. Classification (NCBI taxonomy): domain Eukaryota; kingdom Viridiplantae; phylum Streptophyta; class Magnoliopsida; order Fagales; family Fagaceae; genus Lithocarpus; species Lithocarpus polystachyus. Next base: position 11,447,017 of record CM066172.1, on the reverse strand, counting down.
AATATATATATAATTTTTATTGAAAAATATTAATACCTTGATTTGGTAATATTTATCTAGTAAAATTTGCAATAATAGTAAAATAACTCAAATTAATACTCTTGTTATATCATTGTCAACAGGTACACTTTTTGGTTGGCATGCCGTCTGTTTCTTAGCCTTGAGGATCCCAACCACATCGCAAGATTTGATGATCCATTCAAACTATTGGCCTCAGGGATCATATCAATGCCTATTGACTTGCCAGGAACACCATTTAACCGTGCAATCAAAGCCTCCAACTTCATCAGGAAGGAACTTTTGCTTGTCATTAAGCAAAGAAAGATTGATTTGGCAGAGGGCAAGGCATCACCTACTCAAGATATATTGTCCCACATGCTTTTGACTTGTGATGAGAGTGGTACATACATGAATGAACTAGATATTGCAGATAAAATCCTTGGTTTGTTGATTGGTGGACATGACACAGCCAGTGCTTCTTGCACTTTCATTGTCAAGTATCTTGCTGAGCTTCCTCATATTTATGATGAAGTCTACAAAGGTAAATATCATTTTTTTTTTTTTAGTTTTCTATATTCTTTGCATTTCATGATCTATGCCTATAATTTATTTGATTTTCTATGCCTCTAGATGAAAATTCTGATGGTATAGGTCTTATGTGATTTTTTAGTGTTTGATGGTCTTAACAATAAATAAATAAAAAGCTCCTAATGGATTAATTATAGAGAGCTTTCTAAGCCCAAAAAAGAAAGAAAGAAAAAATCAAGAGAATAGATAGAACCATAAATTAAAATTGAGTAAAAAAAAATCAAGGAAAAGGAGATAAATTAATGTTGTCCCTTCTGGAAAATCAACTATATAAAAGTTGCTTTTTTTCCGGAAATAGTAATCTGAGTACTAGACATGTGATCCTAACTGGATCAACCATGTTCTAAAGTCAAACTCTTATATGTTTGAATACAAGAAATGTTTTTATATTGATAACTAAACTAAAATAGCATTTACGAGTGTCCAATTTTAATCTAAGCCTAAATTAGGGATACAACTTTTCCCAATTTTTTTCACAATCTTTCAAAAATTATAAAAAAAATATTGCATCTAAGTTATTGTTTATATTGCATCAAAGTTTTTTTTTTTTTTTTTTTTTTTGGTAGAATATATTGCATCTAATTAAGTTATTGTTTATTTTCTTCTCCAATAAATAAATAAAAGAGGTTATTTTCTTCTCTAATTAAGTCACATGACCCAACAACCAACCATTGGTTTCCACACCATTAATGGTGATACTAAGGGGGTGTTTGGTAAGGGTTTTTAAACAACAATTTTCAGTTTTTAAACAGTATTTCACGTATTTCCACACATTTTTTCACCCACACGTATTTCAAAAAACAATAAACAACAATTTTCAAACTACTTCACCAAACACCCCCTAAGCATCTTCTTCTTTTTTCTTTTTTTCTTTTTGATAAGATCTTCTTTTTTATTGGTGAAAGAGGGAGACTGCCTTTTGCACATGGACATCAGGACATAACTCTTCTTTTTTTGTTTTTTTGATAAGATCAGGACATAGACATAATTGACTAAGGATGATATGTTAGGTCGTCTAGGACTAGCAAATTACTAAGCCGGCAAAGAATATGGATCGTCAATGGGAATTGGAATTTGTTTACTTGACATTAATTGAACTCTATGTTTCTTATTCCTTTTGTCTTTATTCAGAGCAAATGGAGATTGCCAAGTCAAAAGCACCAGGGGAGTTGTTGAACTGGGATGACATTCAAAAGATGAAATACTCATGGAATGTTGCTTGTGAAGTGCTTAGACTTGCTCCACCCCTCCAAGGTGCTTTCAGAGAAGCCATTAATGAGTTCATCTTCGATGGTTTCTCCATTCCAAAGGGCTGGAAGGTAAATCCATTCAGGAAAAAAAAAATTTGATAAGGATATATTATTTTTCACAGCCACTAATATGGTCAATTATAATTAAAGTAAAATTATTTTCACTTGAACCCACAATTGGCACTGACTTGTTATGTATCAACCACAACATATCATGTCAACGGTTGTTTAAAAGATTGGGAAAAATTATTAAAGAAAGAAAAAAAACATAAAGTCGGAACATAGCTATAGCTAATAATATTTACAAAAAAAAATATTTATGTCATAAAAGTTACTTAAATGCCTCTTCTTGTTGTTGTGTATGCAGTTGTATTGGAGTGCAAATTCGACTCACAGAAATGCACAATATTTTCCAGAACCCGAGAAATTTGATCCAAGTAGATTTGACGGAAGTGGACCTGCTCCTTACACATTTGTTCCCTTCGGTGGAGGACCAAGGATGTGCCCAGGAAAAGAATATGCAAGATTGGAAATACTTGTTTTCATGCATAATTTGGTGAAAAGGTTCAAGTGGGAGAAAGTTCTTCCTGATGAAAAAATTATTGTGGACCCCATGCCCATACCTGAAAAGGACCTGCCCATCAGACTTTTCCCACACAAAGCCTGATTAATTGGGATTAAGAACTTAAAATTCTTAGGTCCTTATCCTCCTTGGTCATTCCCACACACAACATAAGGAGAGCAATTGGGCCTTATCCTTTATCTTTTTTTTTTCGTCCCTGTATTTGTTTTTTAATGCTATGTTTAAGTTATTCCTCTTGATATTTCAAGGACATAAAGAAAATGTATAATGGAAAAGAATAATTAAGTTGTTTACTCAGATGTCATATGATGTAGTGCATAACGAAATTGTATTAATAATTATTGGTTATGGCTTTGGTATACAATATTAGGCACTAAATGGAGCTAATCTTGACTTGGTATCATTGTTTTTTTTTTTTAATTGACTTGGTATCATAGTTAAGGAGCTATATAAGTGCACCCACCCCCTCCAAAGAAACAAAAGTCTGCAAAAATATGATAGTAAGAAAACAGTCATGGGTCACAAGAATTTGATATACGCTTTACACTGTGGAAAACCAAAAAAAAAAATTAATAATAATAATAATAATCTATAAACACAAAAATTTGATATTATAAATTATTGTTGATAGATAAAAAAGTGATATAAGTAATGAATTCAGAATAAATTATTGTTGACAGATGAAAAAAGTGATATAATTAAGTAATGAACTCAAAAAAAAAACTAGTACAAACTTGTCAGCTCTTATGTTGTAAAAATTGTTGTCTACTTTTTTTTTTTTTTTTTTTTTTTTATGTATGTAGCAATAGTCCTGGGTCAAACAGTCATGGCCGTTAACTTTGATCAGCATATTAGCACCGTTTACTTCTTGGTAAGGTGGAATGTTATGTTAGCCACCTGAGAAGGCTTTCACACTAATTGGTTAGCTAGTTATGGACCATAAGGAATTATAATTAATTTTACTTATGGTCACTCTTTCAACTACCATTTTAGAATGCACTTTGCACTAAGGAATTACAATTAATTTTTAAATAATAGTACAACAACCAGAAGGAAAAAAAGAAAAAGCAATGCAAGAACTTTACTGATAAACCTTAAGAAGTCATCCTTCCTTGGTCCACAAATCAATGAATTTGATGTGACATCAAACTAATTTTTTTATTTTAGTAAAAGTTTTATGATGTTTCATAAATTTTTTTTTTTTTTTTTTTTTATGGCTCCTCTCTTGGTAATTCGGGTCTAGCAGGGGGAGGGGGTCTTATTCGTGACGAGGAAGGTAAATGGATTGCCAGTTTTGCTCGCAAGATCGGAATGACAACCAGCTTCATTGCTGCACTGTGGGCACTTCGTGATGGGCTTAACGTGTGTCTTAACTATAAGTTTGCTGCTGTGGAAGTGGAGTTAGATGCCAAGGCTATAGTAGAGGCCATTGCCAACCCGTCTTACTCTAATGTGTTTGTCTCTTCTCTCATGGAGAACTGTAGGCTCTTGGTGTCTCGGATCACTCAGGTTCGTTTTAGGCATTGTTATCGCGAAGCTAATAGGTGCGCTGATGGCCTTGCTCATGTGGGAGGAAGTCAAGCCACTGATTTTGTCTTTCTTGCTTGTCCTCCTATGGACCTAGTCAAGTTGTTAGATTTTGATTTTCTTGGTTTGTATTTGAACAGGCTTTGCCCTGAGTCTGTGTGCTCTTCTTAGTTTTGTTATTGAATTCCTTTTACACCAAAAAAAAAATTAAAAAAAATTTTTGAGTAAAAGAAGAATTTGCCAACTAGTATATCTTTGGATATGGCAAATAAATTAACTTTCAGTCTCAAAGAAGAGACTTGCCAATCATTGTCCATGTTGGGCAAAGTGGTATCTCCTCTTGTCATGAGTGCTTAGGATTATTCGTGGGCTCGCAAGTTCGATTCCCGTGGGCTGATTTGAGGTGGGACTTAGGTAAAAAAATAAAATAAATAAAATAAAAATAAAAAAAAAACAGATAGAGAGAGAGAAAGACTTGCCACTTGTGATCAGGGGACCTTTTAGCACTCGTAAGCATATGACCTGAATTATTGCTTGAATCAAGTCATCTAATTAATATTAATTCAAAATGTAACCAAAATATCTCGCAGTCTCGCTCAATATCTTTCTTTTTGTATACTGTATATATACCCTTACCAACTTTTATTCTCCCATTTATTTTCAGCCCCCATAGACTTTCTTTTGGGGGTCTTGGACTCAATTTTAGGTCAAGTAGTATGAACTCGATCATTATTATCATAGGACTTTTATCATTCTTTGTTAAGTCTTTTCTTATCAAGAAAAAGAAATAAGAGTGACAAGTTTTTTTTTCTTTTTTAACAAATCCCTTAAAAGGCAACTTCAAGATGTTGACTAAGGGACATAAATTTAATAATACTTCATTTAATTATATAAGGCCCTAAAAAAATCACAAGACTAATCCAAAGGTTAACAAAAGAGTGACTTACTGACCAGAGACAGTGAGATGGTCTAATCAATCTTTGTTCTTTGATTCTCATCACTATTGTGACAACCCAAACTAATCTTATTGGGAGTTTTAGCTTTGTATTTGATCTTGACTTTCTTTTGTATGGTTTTATTCCGTTAGCATTTTAATTAAGAATTAGAGAAATCTTTTTTTTATGATTTTAAATGGGTAGGTTTTTTTTTTTTTTTTTTTTTAGAGTTTCAATTTATTGTGTCCGCTCTTTCATCATCAGATCAAGATATTAATCGGTTTTTGATGTAGGTAAAAATTAAACTCCAAATCTCTTAAATTTTCGAATTTGTTAATTGAGTTAAGTAAATCCCACTTTAAATGACTAGTGATTGGTCTTCTTACAGATTCAGCCGCGGAAGTAGTAAAAGGCGATCCAAACCTGGCTTGAAAAACAAAAAAACGTTTCAGTCCTATAGTTTAGCATAAAGAGACATTAGCTGTATTAAAAATAAACAAAAATTAAGAGACACGTGTCTTAAATTTACTGGTGGTACGCAATGCAGGACAGGAACTTTGGGACAAAGGATGCACATTCTGACATTCTATAGTTTAGCGTAATGTGTTCCTATGACAATGGAATGACAAAAAGTCACAACCACATAAAATCCACCATTAATTGCACACCCTTACAGTTCTTTTTTAAAACTATTTACATAAAATTAAATTACATATTTTTCATCCAAATAAAATGATTATTCATGTTCAAAGGATTTTTTATCATTTATTTACAATTAATTTTAGAACAAAAATATTTTTTTTTTCATCCAAATAATATTTATTTTAATATTCAAGGATTTTCATTTTAAAAAATCATCCAACAAATAATAACAATAACAATAAAGCCTTGGTCTCAAAATTTTGAGGCCAACTATAAATCCTTAAAAAAGAATATATAATACTCAAATTATTAATTCTTTAGTTACAAGTATTTCCAACGGTGACATCTAATATTCAATTCTCCACACCCCATTGTAACTATCAACTATCAAGTATTCAATAATAATAATAATAATAATAATAATATGTATATGAAAGGCTTGGATTTGTGCTAAAACACACTAGCTTGTTTAGACCCCCAATTAAAAATCACGACTTAATTGCTTTTACTCTAACTTACCTAAGTGCGGAACAAGAGTAAATGAAGCACAATCACCAAATCTACTCTAGTGCATATACATGAACAATAAACAATAAAAGTAAAGTACAAAAGTAAGGGAAGAGAGATACAAACACAAGATAACACCAAGACATGTTATCGAAGAGAAAACTGAAGAACTTGGCGAAAAACCTCTCCGCAACCCTCCAAGTTAAAATCAATCCACTAGTGAATAAGTTGGAGTACATAAATAACAAAAGACCCTCCAAGCTTAGTCTACCCAATATAATTTAGCGCTCCAAACTCCTGCTACTAACGGACTTCTCGGAGTCTTATCTTCACTAGCTTTCCGGATCCCGCAATACGCGGATTGCATCCGCCAATCCTCACCGACTTCTTTTGGCAAATCCCCAAAACTTCTCAAACTCCAAAACACTCTCTACACTCTAAACAGATGTGGGTTGTGTTTGGATACAAATCTCCTCTCAAAGTATGATAATGGGAAAGGGAAGGAGAAGAGGCTACATTAATTTCTCACTAAGGATGAGTAGCCTCTTTTACTTTTGTGGGTAATGAGTGTATATATAGTATGGGTGAAAGGTAAGAAAGTCACACTTTAAAACCTCCAGGCAAAGAGTTTCGCGAATACCTCGCAAGATGGCCTGTCTCACGAAATACTCGCGAAATGCAGCCTGGCACTTGACTCTTCAGCTTCTAGCATATGCTTCTCACATGGCCTTTTCGCAAGAACCTTTACTCGCAAACTTCTTGTAAGCTAATCGCAAAATTGCACTGATCTTCATTACATGCTTGATTTTTCACCAACTTAATACTAAACTCAATACAATAAAATCTCACAAAATACAAGGAACAAAATTAATGCAATTACAATACTTTTTATCATGGAATAAAGCCAACATAAAACATAGTTATAAATCACAACTTTATAATACAAGATTATCTTTAAATAGTTAGATTTACATTTTAAAATATAGTATCTCTATAATATGATAAAAGTTCAAATTCTAAATAAAACTAAACGAACAAATATCAATACTCACAAAAATTTTTAATCTTACTGGTTTAAGCCCTCAAAAAGTTATAACTAAAAAGATTTGGAATTCTCAGCAATCGAGCAAAGCCCTATTAGCGTTCAGTTCTCCTATTGTGATGAGCACAGAGTACCATGTGTGATGCGTGTAATGCCGCCATAGGAGCAGCACTGAAGCTTGATTTTAAAAAGAAAATAAGATGTAGCAAAATAAGAACAGGGAATGCACATGATGCGGCATGATAAGATTCAACCAGCTGGAAGCCACTTAAATTAATTTTGATCAAACCATGGGAGTGGTGAGTTTTGGCAGTATTCCATTTCCATAAGTCAAAAAAAAAAAAAAAAAAAAAATACAATTGTCGAAGTGGCCCGTTATAATTGGTTGGAAAAAATGAAAACATTAGTAAAACTAAGCGAGAACAAATAGAGAAGCTCATCGACTAAACTATTGTGAAAAAAAAAATGTAAAATTTGTTGTGTCATTGTCGTTTGCATTTACAGAGTATACCAAATGCTACGTGGAGTCCCTTTAAGACCGTAGTGTCAATCTCAGCAGGATAATGGCTTACCCTGATAGGGAATTATTTTCTCCATCAGAGCCATAGTTTTCTTTTCCCTGTTAGAATGAAAGCAAATAATTGAAAGTATCTTGCTCATGCATGCACCTGCGTGGTTAAAGCCATTTATAAATGTGAGAAACGTTTTCCACTTCGGCGTGCTGTGTCCAAACCACAGTTGACTGTATGCGTGATGGCGTTGCTTGGAATTCAACAACGTAATAACGGTGCTGTCTCCTGATTTGTACTTGCAAAAGCAATATGAAAATGTTGGGTTAGTTGGTTGGTTGGTTGGTTGGTTACACCCGCATAAAAAGTAAAAGAAAATGAGAGATTTTTTTCTCTTTTGATCAGTTAGATTTTTCAAATAAACTCCCCGATAGACTTTTCTTTTTTCTTTTTTTTCTTTTTTTTTTTGAAATGTTACTCTAACTTAATTTATATATATTTATATATATAACTCATTCTTAGAAAGTTGAATCATAGCCCTTAAGCCCCTCCAATGGCGGCATCACCTTCAAGTTAAGGTGGTCTCTGAACCACCCTGATCTGAAAATTAAAAAAAAAAAAAAATTATATGTAATATATTTAAAATTTTATGATTTGTATAACTTAAAGAAAAAATTGACCACCCTTAAAAAAAAAAAAAAAAAAAAAAAAAAACCACCTTGAGAAAAACCTTTAGACGACTATTTGGTCGACTTTTTCTTTAGATCTTCATCGTCGTCTTCATGCTCAGTTCATGTGCTTTGTCTTCTTCAGTTCTTTCTTCTCTGTTTCATTTTTCACTCTCGCTGTTGTCCGGCCCTCCGCACATGTGAATAAAGTTATTAGAGTTTGAAATTTCAATAGATAGTACACTACTATTAGAGAATAATAAAGTGACGTAACAAATTATTGACTTACTCTTTTAATGGAACTTGGGCCTCGTGTAGACGGCTTTAAAGTTATTACTTATTGAATTATTGTGATATTTACATTAATTTGTGCAATTTTTTTTTTTTTTTTGGGGTCTATTTTAGTATAAGAATGTATCTTTTATATTTTACACAATTATTTTTCAAAACACTTCATATCAGATTATTTATTTATACTATATTTTATTAAAATATTATTTTATATCAATTTGTTTACTATTCTCCCAATTCATTTATCTTTTCTATTTTTTTTTTATCACTTTACATAGCAATAGTAACAATGTAGTTTTTTTTTTTTTTTTGTTACACTAATTTAGCTAATCTATAGGTGAATTTTAGGGTTAAATATAAGAAATAACCTTTTATACTATTTTGCATTAACCTATGTGAGTGCTCTTAGTATGTTTACCATTGATTTATTGTCTAATTGTCTCTTGAGTGGAGCATGCGTGGGAGTGGGGTAGCAATTGTTAAAGACAAAAAGTAGACTCTAACCCTAATTCATTATTGCTTCAAGTTTTGTATGCCAATCCCATGTTTAGGATTTGGCTAAATTATACCTCTAGTTCTAAAGTTTCAAAAAGTGTCTTGGTTCCCATCAAAAAAAAAAAAAAAAAGTGTCTTGGTCCACATGTCATCGTAATTAACGGCAGGCCTAGCAATGATATTCTCCTCATCAACATCAGGAGCATCCCACGGTTCCCACCCAAAATCGGCAAAAAATTCATTAACCTAAATCAGTAAATTTGAAATGATCATTTTACTCAAAATATTCAATCGTGGCTCAAAAGAAATATATATATATATATATATATATAGAGAGAGAGAGAGAGAGAGAGAGAGAGAGAGAGAGAGAGAGAGAGGTAAATTATAACTTATCCTCTTGTTGTTTGGCTGAAATTATATATATATATATATATATATATAGAAAAATTCTTAGTCTACATTGTACTATTAATATAAATCTTACATTGTAAACTTTTTTTTATATATATACAAAATAAAATTTTTACTCTAGCTTAATCTAAGTGTGTATGTGTGTGAAGCTCCCTCCTAGAGACTTGCTCTGACCCTTATCCCCGCCCCCCCCAACACTCTACAAGTATTTATACTTGTAGAGTGACCACTGCACCAAGAGTGCGCGGTGGTCACTCTTATATTATAAACTAAACAAATATGTACAATGTAAACCTATAATTACCATTTTAAGTATTTAGTAGAAGATTTCAAATAACGTAATACCAAAATTTAAAGGCTACTAGAATCCAAATTCTAGAAACAAGTTCATACACGGTTTGTACCTCGGCCAAGTTCATTTCTGGTCACGGCAACAATGGTGGTGAATTCCTTTTTAACTGCGGCATCAACATTGAGTTTTTATGTAATCACAAGGTGGGGTTTCCCAGGTGCCCTTGCTCTCACTCATCACCCTATCCTCCACCTTCATGAGTTAGCATACTTCAACACTTTTTTCCATGTTGCATATGATATTTATAATGTCAACCTTTCCACTTATAACAATCTGGTTTTGGAGATGCAATATAGAATCTAGAGTAAATGCCAACTATACAGTGCTGGGGTGGAGTTAGAAATTTTGATTTGAAGGGGCCAAATCACATATTGATAAATCAGTAGAAAAAATTTCAAAACACATACATACATTTACACACGTGTGTGTGTGTATAATTTTGAAGATAAACTTATTATCTTTATAAATTTTAATATACACAAATTGCCTACTTTGCAATCAATATGTATAATAAAAAATTACCATTATTTTTTATTATAATTTTTTTGAGTACTATCACTCTCTAACATTAAATTTCCTCAATTTAGTTTTTTTTTTTTTTTTTCATTTAACATTTTTAGTAAATTCAAAAATTGATAAACAATTTGAAACTTAGCAGCAGCAACAACAATGAAAAGCTTAATTCCAAATAATAAAAATCTGCAATAGAAAATTGTTTTTATTAAATACTCACTATATGAACTTGACAACAAAAACTTACCAAATAAGAGAGGGAAAAGATAAAAAATGAGAAACGTTGTTCTGGTGGTACCTTTTTTTTTTTGGGTTAAAAAATAGACAGTCAACTGTGGGTTTTAGATCACTGATTAGTTGTTTAATTCATTAAGAGAAAACCATATACATTAAGAGAATTTTAAATAAAAAATTGGGTGGGCCATGGCCCCCAAGCTATGCTATGGGCCTATGGCTCTGCCCCTGGCATGGTGCATAACTCAATCATCTTACAGCCCAATGTTCATCATCTAGATAGGAGGCTTTAATACTACCTTTATAATATCTTCATTAGAGCCAATATTTAATTTAACTATTTTGAAACACCAACTACAGTCTACAGCCAAACCAAATTGTCATTGCAACATGGCAATTAAAATATATATATATATATATATATATATATATTGCCCTTATTTCTACTTCTTCACCACATAGTGCACAATTAGCATCATCAGTCCCTAATCTCCTCGAAAAATTATCTTTGGTTAGTAGCAAATTGGATCTAATATTCTAATCCTCTACAATAACATTTTGACCCTCTCATTGAACTTGATCTTCCACAGTTTTTGCCAAGGTATAGGAGGATTAACAGAGCTCACTGGCTGGTCTTGGATAACTTAATTTACACACAGATTTCACAGAGAAGATTCTTTTTGTGTCCTTCACCACATAAGCTTGTCAAGCCTAGGTCTTAGAGGAGGGGAATCTTTAAAATTGCTTGGGTAGAATTAGAATCAAACCATTCTTGCAACAATAGTCTAGTCCAGCAATGAGTTCCAGAATTGAATAGGCTAGACGCCATCAAAGGATTCAATTGAGTTGATTCATCCTTTGGTGTTGGTTTGAAATTTTCTAACTAAGGCACCCAATGATCCAACCAAACATTAATAGAAGCACCATCCCGAACTATATAACATGCACCCCTTATGATCAAGGATTGTGTCTTCTGTATAACTCTCCAAATTGGCGAAGCATTATTTATAGGCTCCTTTTGAAGCCAGTCATCTCTCACCTTGTATTTACTCCTTACAACACTCATACACAAGCTCTCTCTTTTTTAGGCAATCATCCAAGCAAGTTTTTCTAGTAAAGCTTTCTTAAATGGAAATTGCTACAGTTACAAACTTTTTTACAAATTATTGATGCGATGAATGATTATTGGTAAGTGAAAAACTGATGTCAGTAGAGGACTAAGATGAGGACCAGTAAGAGTTTGCCACAACAACAATTGGTAAAAATATTGTAATACAATTTGTGGTTATACCATTTCTCTTCTCAAATTCTTTGCTCTTTTTAAAACCAAGGGCCCCTCTACTCTTACGGTGACAAAGTTTGATGCAAGCCAAGTACTTGTCATTTGAATTTTTTGAATTCCACCAAAACTTTTTGGTCAAAACATCTAAGTTGTTACACACTTTTGAGGGAACGTCAAAGGTTGACATGGAATAAGTTGGGATAGCTTTAGCTACAAATTTAATCATGGTGCATCTCCCTGCCCCTGAAAGACGCTTCTTCAACTTTTCAACTCGGTTTCTAACCTTTCTTGTAGGAACTTAAAATATTTTAAGGTTGCCTTTGAAAGGAATAGAGGAGCACCCAAGTACACAGCATCATGTTCAAGGGATTTCCTTTCGAAGATTTGTTTAATACCCTACGTGTTTGTTGGTGAGTGTGTTTGGAGAAGTGAATCCCTCAGGCTCCGTTTGAGAGTTCATAAGAGAATGGAATGGAATGAAAAGGAATGGAATGAAATGGAATATATTTAAATAAGGGAAAAGAATGGAATGGAATGAAATTAAGTAACCTTGATTAGATGTTTTAAAATGAAGGAATGGAAATGAATGAAAATGAATGGAATATAAGTAATCTTGTTTAGGAGTAACATGGAGGGAATGGAATGAAATCAATTTATGACAATATTATTAGACCCCTATTTTAAAATAAAAGATTGAATATATAGGAGAATTTTGGGAGTTTTAGTAAAAAAATCATTAAATCTAATTTCATTCCCTCCCATTCCTCTCAATTTTGAAGGGAATGAAAATTTAAGGTTTTAAGTGAATAGAGAGGAATAAGTGTTCCCTCCTACCTATTCCATTCTCTCCTACTTAAACTCCCAAACAAAAGAATGAATTTTCCATTCCCTCCATTAAAACTCCCAAACAAAAAAATGGAATAATATTCTAAAATTATTCTTTTCATTCCTTTCCATTCCTTCCTTTCAAACGAGGCCTTTATTATCTATGTTTAGTAGAGTTGACCAAACCATCTACAATGCTGATCAAGATAATCATTGATAGCAGATGCTTCCCTCCTACTAGCTTTTTAATGTAGAACATTATAACCAAAGTACATAAAATGAGTGATGGTTGGGCATTTAACATTCACCTTCACCGTACTGATTCTACCCTCTCTAAATTCTTTCCCTGATAACGTAGAAAGAATTTCCTGATTGATAATGAACAGGTGAGGGTATAGAGGAATCCCTTGCCTTAATCCTTTCACAAGCTTACTGTTGAAACACTCTCAACGATCCAATTCATAAATCTTTCATTGAAACCAAAGTTGATGAGCACGCTTGAAGAATTTTCAATTAAGATTAAAAGCCATCAAGCTAGCCTTGAATTTCCTCGATCTGAAACTATCTTTTCCATCTCATTACGTGGCGAATTAAAAGACTATCCATGTGTATTATTTAAACTAGTATGTAACTCGTACTAATGCACGGGAATAATAAAATTATAGTAGTGCTATTGATATTAGCTTGGGTTATTAAATATATAGGACATTAGTTCGATCAGGACATTTAGAGGTACTAAAATGATTTTTCCTTACAATTTTCATGATATTAGTTACGCCAAATTTTTTATTACACTACTATTACATATATAATTTTAAAAATATTTATTGGATATTACATATACAATATCAATTTACAATCACTGTCTGTGAAATTATATTAAAAACAACACAAAATAAAAATAAATAAATAAATTGGTCCAATAGTATTTCACTATATCTTATTGGGGATATGTGCATGGGACTGTTTAGCTCAATTATATTTTATTATGTTCAAGATCTTCGCATACAAAATATCTTAATAGAAACCATTTAAAAAATATACACATTAGTTTAGAGATAAAATAACAAAAACATCATCCCATAAGTGAATCAGCTTACCATTACCCGACCAAAGTCTAACTCCAGTTTTGCCTGAAAGTCTTTTTGTACCAAATAATACCTTTCTAGATGCAGGATACTTTAGACGGTGGGTTGGTCAATTTATTTTTGCCATGAGAGAAGTACTTAACAGCCAAATATGAGCACCATGGCCTTTTCTTTTCCTTTGGAAATCTCCATTGCCACTTCTTAAGAAGGGCTGGCTTGGTTGAAGTCCACCTTCGTTAAGGTGAGTGAAAAAAAATCAAGCCATTAAAAAGATGTTAAGATGATTAAAAAAAATCCAAACCCTGAAAAAGATTTCATTTTTTTTTATAGGATGTTAGTAAGGTGTACATGACCAGACCTTATTGCATTACTTAAAAAAAATGAAAACTCAAATATAGGAAATCCAATTTATACTCTAACTTACTTATTTGCCACAAAAATTTAAAAACTTAGATTAACTGGGGCATATGACACAAAATTATACTCTAATTGAATTCCAATTTGAAATCTAATTGGATTTTCTCTCAACTTTGTCTATTAACATATATATATATATATATATATATATATATATATATATATATACAAGTCACCAGACTCATTAAAAAAGTTATTTCACTAAAGCTACACAAATGATCTATCAAATAGTAACATAATAAGTAGGAGCAAGATAGCTCCAAACCGGTTTGGAGAAAAACTTTTTCCTATGCTCAAGTACCCATTTAAAAGCCTAGGACATGAACTTGAGGAGGAAATAAATTGCAGTCCAATACCGAAAGAATAAAAATAAATAAATTAGGAGCACTTTTTCCTTGGATTTAATGAACAATTTAACTGTCAATGAACTCCCTATTTCAAATGAGAGAACCAGGGACAAGTAAAAGCAATCAAATAGAAGAAAAAGATACTAAAATCAATTTACTAATAAAACGAATGGGTACACATTTATAGCTACACCTCACAAGCTGTATATGCTACAAATTTGGATATAATTTGAACATGTACATGATACAAATAAGAACTATAAACAAAGGATCAACACAGCTCATTCTCCAAGGAACTTCCACAACTGAAAATCTGGATGCTTTGGAGTCTCCGGTACATGGCAAAAAGGCAGTGTGAAACTTTCAAGAAGCATAGACAAGACCACCACCCAAATGAAACTCTAGCAGGATGTATGACCCGATAAAGAATGAGGACTAAATTGCTGAAGAAATGCTCAATAAACACACATGAGATCATATTGACTCCTAAATAATGAAATATGAGAAATGATGGATGAAACCTAGTTGCTACATACTCAAGATTGATTAACATATAAGACTGGCACCAACCCAGCCATCTTGCCATCCCTCCCAGGGCGTTTCTTCTTCACCTGTAACAAGAGTGATGGAATATTAAGCAGAGACTTTACTAGTAAAACTGATATCCTATCTCCACAAAGCAGTCAGTAACATTAGCAACATGTTCGAAGATATTCAATTACAAGTAGCCTCTTGCTATCTAGACTCAGCACTAACAAGCAAAAAAACTTGGGTTTCTTTCTTCAAATTTTTATCCCTTGATTCCATTTACTTACATAGAACCAACCATCCACTTCGTCCTCGATTTCTACCTCTTCTCCTGCTGTTAAATTTAACTGCAAGAAAAAAGACATTTAATCATATGCATGTTTGTACCCGAAGCAGTCAACAGGTTAAACTTTCACAAGAGACATAAATCAATGAGCAATGTAATTGGCAAGCAGCTCAACTGAATTGATTGTGAATGGTTTGTTGATTTAAAATAATAAATAAATAAATAAACCTCAGCTTTCAATTTTCCACAGAATTGAAAGCATCAAAGGGGTAGTGTGCATGCTAAAACACTGGTGGCCAGACCTTCTTGAATCATTTGCCTAACAATTTGTAGTCCAGAAACCAGATTAAATCAACAGGACTCAACTAACCTCATCATCTCCACCTGCAGTGAAGTCATAGAGTGCCGTTCCAAACTTTGGATTTCCAGATGAAGCTCGTTCCTCTTCTTGGGACCCAAAACTCTGGGATCCACGCCCAGCTAAGGGGTTCTCATATGACTCAAATGAGTATGGAGGAGGCCCTTCTCTAATCTGATGGAAAGGAAAAGAAAAATAAATGGTGAATTAACAATTTAAGTCTGATCATACAATAGTAAACTAGTTATATGTTTCTCTTGATAAGTACAAAAATTGACACACAAAAGGCAGTGAAACTAACCGGAGAATTTACACCCTCATACATAGAGGTAACACCTGTTGATGGATTGCTAAACCTGCTCGCCATTGGCCTCTCCTATTATAAGGTAACTGAAGTGAGTCACAATTAATCCTTCAAATCAAAAGGACATTGTATTTGCAGTGACAAAGTTCAAAACACCAAAAGAGGCTACTAAGCAATGCCTTGCGTCTGTTTGTTAACATTCAAGTAGAGCTATGACTGAAAAGGATAAAAAGTGGATTTCCATTAGAGTTACAAAAGCTGGGCCTGACGGCTACTTTTTCGCCCAGATTGCAACACTATGTTTCATGGAGATATAGAAAGCAGCGATGCCAGGTCTGTCTTGATCAATATCCGATAAGATGCGCTTTTTTCTCTTCCCTAATATTTCAATTTATGCTCAATCTTCTGGAAGTTAAAGGAAAGGAAAGAAGTACTTGGAGAATTTAAAGTATGTGGGGTAGAAAATAGAGACTTCGTGGTGGAATGAAGAGGTTCAAGCAGCCATTTGATTAAAGAGAGAGAACTATAAAAACATATCCAGCGTAGAGACAATACCACTTCTGAAAATTATGAAGTGGCAATGGAGTAGGCAAAGCAGGATGTCAGAGAGGCTGGTTTAAGGATTATGATTAGGTGTTTAGCAAGTTGGGGACTACGAATGGAGAAAAGAATATTTATAAACTTGTTAAGACAAGAGATATGAAGTCAAGAGACTTTAAGTGTTTCAAGTGCATTGAAGTTTGGAAATGTCTGGGTAAATTGGGTGTAGGATGTTTGTCAACCTTTTCAATAAGCTCTTTAGCATCAATAAAATGTTTAGTGAGTGGAGTAAGGGGTCCACAAACTCCCTACTACGTTTGCACATATAACACCAATCTATCACAAGCAAACGTCTCTTATGCAGATTGTCTATAATCAAGATTTCCCCAAACCACAGACCACAAAAAGAATGCAACTCTGGGTGGCACCTTCAACCTCCAATGCTTTTCCATAGAAAAGACATGTCACTAGTAGAAATCAAGGAACAACAGAAAAAAAGGTGTTCCTCTAAAGTACACTAAAGTGATTAAGGATATGTATAACGAAGTTGTAAACAGTGTGAGAACAAGTTTTGGCATCACAAGCAAGTTTTCAGTCACAATAGGTTTACATCAGGGATTAGCTTTGAGTATATATCTCTTTGCACAGGTTATTAATGAACTTACTAGACCAGTTCAAGATGAAGTCCCTTTATGTATTTTTTTTTTTTTTTAAAACAATATAGTTTTAATGGATGAGACTAGACACTGAGTTAATCCCAAAGTTGGAAATATGGAGGGATCCTTTAGAATCTAAAGGTTTTAAGTTAAGTAGGTCTAAAACATAGTACATGGAGTTCAAGTTAGGTAAAAGTAGAAACAGAAATAAAGGATTTGTAAATTTTGATCATCAAGAAATACCAGAGAATGAGTATTTCTTTAACTTTGATTAATAATTCATAAGAACGGAGAAATCGAAAATGATATGAATCAAAGGATAAGAGTAAGGCGGATAACTTGGAGAAGTGCACCAGAAGTATTGCGTGATCACAGAATATCTAATAAATTATATGGGATGCTTTATAAGCTACTACAAGATCCACCATGCTATATGATATTGAATTTTATACTGTTTTAAGAAGCAACATGTTCATAAAATGAGCATAGTTGAAATGAAAAAGTTAAGATGAATATAAGTGAAAAATAAGGAAAAATACAATACAAAATGAAGAAATTTGTTTAAAAATAGAGGCAGCTCCTATTGAGGAAAAGATGAGATAATGTCATTTGAGACAGTTTGGTCATATGCAAAAGAAAGCGTAGCGAAAATGAGAATCTCAAGATAATAAGTGGAAAAACAAGAGAAGATGAAATACAAAATGAAGAAATTCGTATAAAGATTAGAGTAGCTCCTTTTTAGGAGAAAATGAGAGAGTCATTTAAGACAGTTTGGTCATATGCAAAAGAAGAAATTAATACACTAATTAGGATGAGTGAAATACATTAAGGGATCAAAAAGAGGTAGAGATAGAACTAAAATAACACCAGTAAAAATAGTAAAAAAGACATGTTAATTCATAATGTGACAGAGCATTACTTCTTTTTTCTTTTTTTATAGGAGTGAAAGACAGAGTGTGACTTTAGATAGAATGAATGACAAAAGAAGAATACATTTGATCCACCTCAATTAGTCTCTTGACGATGCATACCTGACCTCAGAAGTTTTTGGAAAATGGCTTTGCAGTTGCTATTGTTGTATTAAGGAAATGAAAGGAATAGAATAGAAAGGGATAAAGTATTTCCTTCTAGTGTGTTTGGGTGCTATAAATTAAAGAATAGAAAGGGAAAAAGTATTTCCTTCTAGTGTGTTTGGGTGCTATAAATTAAAGAATCGAAAGGAAAGAAATACATAATTCACTCTTATGCCCTTTCCATTTCACAGGTTTTAAAGGGTGTAATTTATTAAAGAATTGAAAGGAAAGAAATCCATAATTTTCTTCACATGACCCTTATATTTTATGGGCTTTAAAAGAAAATGGACAGTAACATAATTTCCTTAGTTAATGAGGGCAGGGGATCAAACATTCCGCCCAAAAGTAAAAATTTTGGAAACAGCCCATTGTCTATAGTGGAATGGATAATTCCATTCCATTCCTCAATTCAACACGGTATCAAAACTTACTTTAGCTTCCTCATGTTAATATTGCTTTTAATTTTCAACTTTCAACTGTACAGTCTGTACTAATGTACAATCAAGGGACTACTATGCACTTTTTTTATAAGGAACTACCATGCACTTTATCAGTCTCCAAAAAAGAAAACAGCTCAGTATTGGTGCCGTGTTGTTCAAAAGTGTGCCTAAAGCACAAAATGTAAAAACCCCAAGGCCAACTGCTTTGCTTGCCTGATAAGTGAGGTGAGTTATTTTTTTCTTATTATTATTTCTTTGGTAAGTAAGGTGAATTTATTGCAAAGAGACTATGTACAATAGACACAGAGGAGTCTAAACAATACAAAAAAACTAAATTATGTACAGAGAGACAACAACTCTATAATTTCAAGAAGGGAACTGGTACAAGTTATTGTATGTTATATGTTAAAAATATTTCTATTAGAAGTTATTGTAAATTATATTTGAAAATTATGCGTTTTACTTCTATCAAGTGCGCACTTGCCGAAGTGTGCCTGACACTTTTAAGTTTTAACAAAATTGTCCTAGGAGCTTGACTGATAAAGATAATGAACAAAGAAAGAAAAAAGAAAAAACAGAGATGCATTGCATTGTCGTACCGAAGTTTGTGAAGCCCCATATGTGGTGGGCTTTGAACTGAATAATGAAGGGTAGTTCATTCCACCAAAGTGGGATGATATAGAAGATTCAACTGATCCTGTTGACTCTGGTGAAGATGTCCCAGATGACCTTGCATCATCATCCTGTGAGCCAAGAAAAAAAGTAAGTCAATAAGAGTTCTATCCAGGAAATCATTGGAGATATGTATAATTCCAAGCTCCAGCATTTTGTATGCTAAGCCCAAGTTTAGGATTTGACAATATCATACCTCTAGTTCTGTAGTTTCTAAAAGTGTCTTTGCCCACATATCATCATAACTAACTGAAGGTCTAGCAATGATGTTCTCCTCATCAACATCAGGAGCATCCGTTCCAACACCAGCAAGAAATTCATTAACCTAACACGAAGTAAATTTGAAATGATCCTTTTGCTCAAAATATTCAATAGTGGTTCAAAATCAAACCAAAAAAAAAAAAAAGGGTGTACAATTCAATATTTAGCAGAAGATTCTGAATAACTCAATATCAAAATTTAAAGGCTACTAGAATCCATATTCCAGAAACAAGTTCATACACCGCTTGTACCTTCTAATCAACAAATAGTACTGAAAATTTTTTTTAGGCACAAAAATCACTCAGGAAAGAGAAGTAAAAGGCCATTCTCAATTTATGTAAGACACAGTTCGCCCATACCAAGATCAAAGACAATTATATCCAACAAAACTCTTAATGACTTCTCAGTAAAATGGCAAAATCCTTTATAGATCCAAGGAAATCAAATATACAAACCATCGAGGTGGAGAAAAACTTATTTATATATTCACTTATATTTGAATGGCAAATAGTAATAGACATGAGCAAAAAGAGCACGATTATTTTTTACGTAAATAAACACTTGCTAAACTTTTCTCTCGTCTCTTCGTGTAAAAGGCCCTTGATCTGGTGAACAAAGACCCATAATTTTATGTATAAATTGGTGATATCAATCTTTATGTGGCACAGCCCCATCACAGATTATCCCTGTGCATGAACGCGCATGAAATTCCCGCTTCCAACACTCAGAAACATGCAGAATGTTTTCTGGAGAGAGGAAGCTAAGAATATAATGCTCCAGCCCCATGCTTAGTCATTAACACTTTTAAGAAAGATACAAGAGTGACCACATGTACTTTCTAACCCATAATTAAAAAGATGAAAATCTTTTTTTTTAATTCAACAAGTAATGAAAATTCAGTAAAATGCCGAAAAGGGCA
This sequence comes from Lithocarpus polystachyus, assembly GCA_033629205.1. Taxonomy (NCBI): domain Eukaryota; kingdom Viridiplantae; phylum Streptophyta; class Magnoliopsida; order Fagales; family Fagaceae; genus Lithocarpus; species Lithocarpus polystachyus. Next base: position 11,426,474 of record CM066172.1, on the reverse strand, counting down.
ACAAGCTATGTACATGGGAGTATACAGGAGAATCTGTATAAGTCAAAAAGGATACAGAAGTAACTCAAACTGCCCATTTCAAATTTAACAGAAAAGTAAATTCTTACTCTGTTCATTGCTGGTGCATTGTTTCCCAACAAGTCATCATCGCCAAGGTTTGCAGCCCAAGCATTTACTAGGTCATCATCAAGTGCATCAGGCTCATTAGGGGCAGGTTTAGACTCATAGACAAGGTCAGAAATTCCAGTAGCAACAGCAGGATCACTCAAACCAGTCGATGCACTTATATTGTGCCGTGTGCAATAAATGTCAAGAAGTTTTGCACTTTAGGTTGAAAGAAGAGGAGTGGGTAGAATCAAAGATCAGAAATGTGAAAAGAAAAAATTAGAAACTATATTAAACAAGAAATTAAAGAAAGATCAGCCACAACAGAACAGAAATAAAGCAAATCCATAAAGTTCTCATAAGAATTTCAATCACAAGTTAAAACCTCAAAGCATAGATAAATAAAACACTTCACACACTAAAAGAAACACTAAGGTTGTCATTGATCTCAAACTTTTCAATTACGACAGGGGATTATCATCAATCAAGTCAAGCACATATGGATAAATGTGTACCTTATTGGCCCCAATGGTAGATACTTTGCTCTTGGAACATAACAAAACAAGGAAACTAGATCTAGCAACCTCTCATGGGTTTCATAAAGTTTCTTGAGTTCTTCATCTGTCCATTCTTTTTTAGCATTGTCATGATTCCGTATTTCCCTGTTTATCCACATTGGAACTTATATGAGTTTTTATAAAACCAATGATACAGTTTAGCTAAGCGACAAAAAAGAAAACAATTAATTAAAAAAACAAATACCAAACTCTTACTTGATCAAATCATCTTGCGCTCTGTACATTTCATCAAGAACCTTTATCATAGGACTTATTAAAACTCCAATGCCTGTGCCACTGGCCCCTTGATCTTCCCCGTTACTGAGATGCATCTCTGAAAATTGAGACTGCAAACCACCCTGGGCTAAAGTGTGTAAGAATTCATAGATCTGTAGCCTAAAAGGCTCACCAGACCTGATTGCCATGGTTGTAAGAGCTTGAGCAGCAATGATTCGAATCTGCAAGTGTCCATTTAGTACAACCCACATAAGAAAAAAGAAAAAAGTAATATTCAAAAGTTTATTGACAATACATAGAGTACTCATCTAGAAAATAGAAAATGATGCAATTTAGGCAGTTAACCTCTTAAAATAAACTTTAAGTTAGATTAGTTTGACAAATAAAATTCATGTTTGTTAGTCAAAAAGAGACACATAGCACACTTGTGCACACCCATCTATAAAGCATAATAAATTCGGGCAAGGCTTGTCAATGCTCTAACAGACATTATAATTCTAATTATCAACATATAAACATTCCACAAATCATTAAAACGATTAATGTATGATCAGGTGAGCACCGTACTGACAGGGTTAGGTGGGGAGCTAACCATGTTTAGAATACTAAAATGCACCTCAAAGATATATGCAGTAAACAAGTAACCATTGGATGACCACTCAGGTGGGAATTTATACCTCCCAGCTGCCACTGAAAGCACACCTCTGAAGTCGAGTCAATGCACCAGCTAGAGTAGGGTTACGTGAACTGGCAGCAGCGACCATTTTATCTGCATCTAACATCATCAATGCTGTACCAGGCGGGGTTGCAGATTCCCAAGCATATTCAGAAGCAGCATAATTTGCATTTTCTCCAAGAAACCATACCTGCAAATATATTTGCTCCACACATATTAATTCAGCGATCAATAAGGAATGAAATTTAGCCTAGAGGACTTGCAGAATAAATTTTAACTTCAGAACCCAATATGTGTATATATATATATATATATATATATAGTATTAGTCAAATGCTTACAGCTGCTTGTACTAGCCTCTGTAAGGCCAGAGCCGCCTTTGGATCAGATGCAGAAACACTGTCAACTGAAGTAAGCCCCAACATTGACCCTGGTTGAGGTGGTGGCAGATCAAGAACTATAGTGACTGCCTCTAAAGCTGTGTGTTTTCCATCAGGGCCAGCTCCAACAAGGCATGTCTGGAAACAGAATTATAAAGCATATAAACAACATTTCTGGATACTGTCAAAGTAACCAAATAAAGCAAAACATGAGGCAACTAAACAAAGAAAGTAGATGGTGTGTTAAGACACAGGAGATAATAGCCAACAAAGGACAAGCAAGTAGTAAAAACGAAGAATGATAATAGCAAAGAACAAGAGAAATGACGACAACAAAAAACTAGCTATAATCGACCAAGGCATCTAAAGGACTCATTGTATTACATATGTATCCTACCCAACCAATTGATGGGCATACTCCACTTAAAGCTTATTGTACATCATATAATAGCTAATAATAATAATATTAAAAAAAAAATTTTAAAAAGCAGCAGAAGAAGAAGTTGATTTTATGTTGAACAGAACCACTATATCAAAACAAATGCAAAACCAGTGGGCCGTGGGAGAGTGACCCTCCCTCAACTATTATAGATAGTAACAAATATATATGAGTTGGGTTCAAGTTACACCTAGTGTAACTAAAAACACAGTACACATTTTTTTTTTTTTTTGCTGAATACAGTACACATTTTTTAAACCAATGATTTATATGAAATCTAATGGTTAAAAAATCACTAATACCATGTCATCAATTTAAAATCAGTGACTTAATAGCATTAAATGTCATCGCAAACCTCTCTCTCTCTCTCTCTCTCTCTCTCTATCTCTCTCTCTTGCCTAGACCTCTCTGAACTCACCTTCACTGGACCCCATCGTCTTGTTCATCTTCTTCAAATAGATCCATAACACCTAGTGCAGTGAGTATAAAATTGAATTTTTAGCATATACATAAATCACTATAAATCCAGAGGATGCCAATACTTGAAGTTCCAGTGCTTGAAAAGGATTTTTGCTTGCCGCATATATGCATCAGATTTTCCTCATCCATGGCTTCGATGTTTTCCACAAGGAGAGAACATGTTTCCTTCTCGTCTTTTTCTGTTGTCACTGTATTTTTTCCTCCAGCTGTTTTGGCTTGTTTAAGGCGTTGACAAGCTGTAGGAATGGAGTCCAACAAGAAGTTTATATTGCCTCTACTAATTCTTATCTTAGTTACCCTTGAATTAAAATTTCCACCGTTTAAGTAAAAAAAAAAAAAAAAAACAGACTTTCCAGTTTGATTGATGTTTGATTTTATCATTTATTTGGTAATGGGTTAGATCTATTTTTGGTTCAAAAAAGAAAAAGATGTTACACCAGGCTAGGACTGCCAGTAATGATTCCAAATTAAAGCTTTGAATCTGGCTTTAGTTTTTGCGGTGATGCATAATATTTTGATTGATATGGAAAATACACTGTAATTTAATCCTTGCAACTACAATTCCAACTTTTAAGTATAGTCACCAGAACCTCTATCTTGTTAAGGTGCCTCTATCTTGTTAAGGTAGGCAAGACAGCCTGGAATGGAACCTTCAGGGATTTTTCTCTCTCTTCTTCATTGTGCTAGGGGAGGAGCTTTTAGTTCTCATTGGAAATAATTAAGGATAGTGAGTCCTGTATCCAGTGGAGTCTCAAAGAGCTCCAGGTAGCAGTGTTGTTGAAGAACAGCCATTTATCGTTGAGAGAGAGAGAGAGAGAGAGAGAGAGAGAGAGGATGTACCTAGAGAGGAAGGAGGGTGGAGAAAGAGTTAATGCTCTTAAATGGTACTAAATCATTAATTCTTAAATGTTGATGACATGTCACTAGTGTTTTTTTAACCATTAGATTTTATAAAAATCAATGGTCTAAAAAAGATGTAACTCTTTTCAAGTTATACCAGGAGTAAGGAGTAACTCTCTCTCTCTCTCTCTCTCTCTCTCTCTCTCTCTCTCTTTATATATATGTGTGTGTGTGTGTGTGTGTTACTAACTATATGGTTATCGGAACAGTGAAATTCACATTAAGAATCTGAGATTGCAACAAGTTGCATTCTAGACATTTGCAGAAGGGATGACTTCAAAAGCTCATTGCAGTGGCTCTTTTCTTCCTGTTTGGCAGGAAAGACTTGTTCATGGAAAGATAACTTTAACTGGGAGTAGTGTCAGTCAGCACAAAGTAATCATTTCAAAGGCATTCTGAGAGAGTTATATCAGATCCATGCGTTCTTTCCTTTAAACCAATGTAAACCATCCTTTCCCATGTCAACAACTGCTTCACACAGGCTGACCATCGATCAATTTATTTGCAGCAATTGCATGCGCATGGAAGAGATAAAATTGGAAGAATCAATAATGCCAACATGCAGAATTTTGCAGTAGGAAAGTTTCAAATAGTATTTGGCTGTTTTAAGAAAAGGGTGTTCAAACCCTGGAATAACCCTAAATTGCATAGTACGTATTTGTCATCATTTACACAATTCATTCAAGACACACACAAAATGCATAGCCCTCATACAAATGTGTGTGTGTGTGTGTGTGTTGGTCATCAATTTTTCTCCATGTCACTACCTAAAAATACAATAAAACAAAAGAAAAGCAGGAATATATATCTTTTTTGTGTTGATAAATAGCAGGAATATATATCATTAAAGAAATAAAAAGAACTAGAAAAACTTAAGGAAAAAAAATTATAAAACAAAGAGGAACAAACTATTGTAGGTCAAGCTCACACAAATACCTACTTTCCATAGTAGTTGCAACACATCAGCATCAATCTTCCCAGGAACTTTAGTAGCAAAAACCCTTGCAATTTCAAGAAGAGTGACAGCCATATCTGGAGTTGCCTAATGAGCCAACAATGAAATTGAGGAAAATAAACCATTCTTATTACAGTTGGGATATAGCAACTATGTACACAACATAAAAGGAAGTACACATTCTTGGATAGCCAATGATTGTACAACGGAAGAAGTTGCTCAAAAAATATGATTCATAATCAGCCTCATACCACAAATGGTACTTCTCTAGACTATATCATTGACTTTGTCACAAATTATACCCTTGGCTAAGTGTACGATATCAAAAACTTGATCAAAATTCAAAGTGGGACGCATCTAATGTATTTTCAAACATATTAGAGAAAATTCAAGTTTAGACGATATCCAAAGTGGGAGTAGCTCCTTGAGCAAAGCATCAGTTTTAAGACATTTGAATAACAAAAAATCAACATCAATATCAAATATTTAAAAAACCTTTAATAAGTGAACACAAATATTTAAATACCTAATCAGAAAGTCCCTTTTTAATTGACCACAAATAGAATTAGTACTAGATTTTGCTGTTTTGTCTAACCAGGTCAGTACCAATAAGCAAAACAACAGAAAGAGAGGCTTTTAAAATAATTAAAACTAGATTTGCATTGGAGAAGATTTTTATTCCGTTCTTTATATTTTGCATTGTAATTATAGAACTGGAAAACTAATATTTTTACCCTCAATTTCCATTAATTCTCAAAGGTTTCCATATATAGTGTACAAGACGTGAAAAATAACAAAAAAAAAAGTCTGCTGACAAGGCCCCATGAACATCTAGTATCTACAAAGTAGTAATCCCCAAAATATAGGATCCCAGAGCATCAAAAGGCCAACAGATTGACATTTATTTCTCCTAATCAACTCTACACCGTAAAATGATAGTTGAACAATCAGTATGTTAGATAATGTCTCAAATTCCTAATTTAATTTGGTTTGGGTTTCCTTAGTGTGCGTTTGGCATAGCTTAATTTTGCCAGCTTATTTTACTATTTAACTTATTTTTGCTACTATTCATGAGTCCTATTGCACTTTTTGGTACTATTTATGGGTCTTACTGTACTATTTCAACTAATTTTTACCTTTATCTACAGTACTTTCAGCAAAAAAATTTCAGTTTCAGCAAAATAAGCGAATCCCCAACAAACCCTTAGTATGAAAGGAAAATCTATTCCTTATCCATTAAGGAAAGGTATTCCTTGTCCACCAAGAAAAGTATTCTGTGTCTACCAAGAAAGGTGTTCATGTCCGCCAAGGAATAGGTATTTAAGTCTTATAAATAGGCAATACCACGGAAGGTTTTGTGGCTTTGCCAAAAGGTCCTCCCACATGGAGACTTTGGATTAGTTTGAGAGCACCACAATTAGAAGATGAGAGAGATCTCTTTGGCAATCTGTGTTTGCATCTTTGTTATGCAACTTGGAATCTAGTTCCCCTATACCTGCTGTAGACACTATGGAGAGAGATGAATCATCATACTTTTGAAGATGTGGAGCTTTGGTGGTTCAACTAAAGTCATTTTTTGCTAGATTATTGTTCAAACAGTCTCGTATTTAGGGATTTAGTGACATTCTCATTTAGATTTCATTGATTTCCTTTCACTCCTCTCGTAATTCCTTTTCTTTTTCCCTTTTTTTGGCATTCTTTAGACTATCTTATGGTCACATTAAACATACATGGGTGGTTCCTCTTTAAGAATAAAACCTCATTACTTATCCTCCACCCCCCCCCCCCCCCAAAAAAAAAAAGACAACAATTGTTTAATCACAAAATATATAATTAGTAAAAGAGATATTGGCACCATATTACAATAATAAGCAGGAAACTAGAAGGTCAGGTTAAAAATTATCGAACCAAATGCATTAGAAAAATGTCTTTGCAATGAAAATTCCATACCTTAAGACAGAAAATATGATTTTTTGTCTTTACATACCTTGAAACGAGCATGCAAGGTGAGTAAAATATCATTCAATAGTGTTGCTGGCCAAGCTGGATCTGAGAGCTCTGATGCAATAATTGATTCTAGTTCATCAAATGAATCATGTGGACTTTGCATCCATATCAATGCCTTGATTACCATTGCTCGAACATAAACGCATTCACATGCTACTGTTGTACGCACTACTTCCATCAATGAAGCTAGTAAACCTGCAATTGTATCCTTGCCACCTGTTCCATTAGATATAGAAGACGCTTTTCGGGGTACCTAGAGACACAGAGAGATAGAGAATGGAATGCAATCAGATAAATGATCCAAAATAGAGCTAATTCAAGCCCACCTAAAAAAAAAGGTGTACAAATAAAATAAGCAGAGATCATATATATAAATATTTCACAGTGCAAGTGCAAAGAGCAGAAGAATTCTTCAAAGGAAGAAAGTTTTGCTTAGCTATCAATAACAATTATATGCCAGAAGTAACATCTGAAGTGTTCCAATCCATTGCCGGATATTATTTTGACAAAACCATCTATAGCATAAAGAAATATTGAATTAAACATGACTTTCAACTAAATATAACTTAACTAATAAGTGCATACAGAAAATACACATTAGATGATGTAAATAATGTCATGGAGGGAGCCAAGATACTAATCTTGCCACATAACTACATTTGCCTATAAACCAGCCTCGCTCTTCCTCTTGCAGTATTTCCCCCACCTCCATGACATAGGATTTGCATCACTTGTACGGGTTATGTACATCCTAGAAACAAGTACATATGCTTCAGGCGCATGTGGCTTTTAATTATTTTTTGGTCACATTTGATAAATATTCCTCTTAAATAATATATATTTAGGGGGAGGGTTGATGCCATCATAGAAGATCAATTAGTTACAACTTCGTAAATCTGTCTATTTAAGATTTTATTTTATGAGGCCCATGTGTGAAGTCCAATTGAAGTAAAAGTAGTGTGATTTCAAAGGTTTAGGTATGAGTCTTTGAGGTTAAAACAGTTTTTTTTTCTTTTTTTTTGGGGGGGGGGGGGGGGGGGGGGGGGTTTGTTTATTTTATTGGTTATTGTTAATTTTGTATTTTGGGGAAAATCTATAATTCCTGCAAATTAAGGGTATTTTGGCCATTTCTGCAATCCCAGGTATCTTAGGTTTCATTTTTTGTTGAGTCCAAGTTAGTCTTTCGTTATGTTTTTAATTTACTAGTTAAACTAGGAGTCCTAATACCATTAGTACAAGATAAATTCTTATATATTTGTGCTCAATGAACTCAAAGGAGGGAGTTTATTAATAAAATTAATGAGTGTTTTAAGCATTGAGGCATGTTGACCCTTCTGTGTTCTTTTCTCCCTTTCTCCTCTCTTTTCTTCTTTCCTTTCTTGTGATTTTGTTCACAGGTACTCATTCAGCCCCTAAATACCATAAAATCCTCTCTATTCATTCTTCCTTACAACCCCAAATCAAGCCCTTTCTTTTACCTATCAAAACCTTAAAACCCCACATACTCTCTTCTAACAGATAGCGATCAAATTCAAACTGAATTTTAATTCCTAACACAACCCCATAGCCCTTTCTTTAACAATTCTAAACCATAGATTCACAAATTGTCCTAACCCTAAACCCACCATCAGTACACGTAGACTAAATCCCCCATTTGCCCTACATCAGGTTGCAGAAGGCTCTTCCATTAAAAAGTCACTCAAAGTCAACTAGAGTTAAGCTACGGTATAAACACCAACCACTATGTAGAAGAAACTAAGCAACCTAAACCACCATATACAACCTTTGCCAAACCAACACAATTTAGCATAGTTGAAATGAGAACATCACAGTTAGATTCTAACATGTACTATAAATGACACTATCCAAGACACAAACCAGAAAGCAAAGAAAAAAAACTACCTTCAGAGTGTGAGTTCTCATTAGTATCTGAATCGTGGGAGTCTGCAGTCTCAGCAAATGAATTAACATGAGCTCCTTCATCAATATCCTGTAAGCCTACAGCAAAAGCTGCAGCCCGACTTTTTCCCATCTCCTGCACAACTCTTGCTGCCGTATGAAGAACTGGCCTAGAGAAACTACGGAAAGAACTCTCCAACCTGAATCAAGTAACAACCGGGAAAAAAAAAATTTCAAATTTCAAATTTAAAAACCCATAAATAAGACAAGCACTGACAAAACATTTAACTGAACTTCAAAACTTCAAATAATCCACCACCTGAAGAATCTCACAGAATAAATTTTCTAATACCAGAGAGAGAAAGAGAAAGTGATGTTTCTACCTTCTCATTACAAGTTTAATAAGGGGTTGTGGACGCTTTGCCTTTTGAGATTTTTCTCTGGAAGCTTCCTTTGATGATACAGATGGTGCTTCTGGCAACTTAAGAATCTCTCGCGTTAAACGATACCACCCAGCAGCTCGCTCTTCAGTCCTACAGTATGTAAATGTAAGGAAAACTGTATCCCAGGAAATTATCAAAGCAGTGACACTAAACTACTTGAGATGTAATTGTAACCCTGTAAAAGATGAGAATATAATAAGAAAGAAGTGCAGATACAAAAGTTAACAAAACAAACCTCTCTGTGTTGTCGCTCTTCCCCAATACACATAAGATTGCCTCAAAACAGACTCTCTCGCTAGGATCCAGGAGGAGTTGATATAGCACCGAGTTGAATTGAGATTTAATATCCGGCCTCTCTATTGACAAAAGTTTCAAGAAACCAATTTCTCAAACACTGAAGGAGAGAAATACCACTTGGGATATAATATTTTCAATTACTAACCATCCAGTGCTCGAGCTCTAGCTATTGTATGGCACAACCTGGCTAGTGAAACTCTGGCAAGAACATCATGCAAATGGAGAACATCCTGCAAAGCACCTGCTTCATATAACATCCAAACATGCTAAGGTTGAATGAGAAGCTTGGACAAAAAAAAGTCCTTACTCTCCTAGAAGAAGCAACTAAACCAATAGAAGCAAAACAGAGATTTCTCATTCACATGATCCAATTAATACTCGAAATAAGTTCAATGCAAAAGTCATCATGTTACACATCTTAGAATAGACTTAAGACTTTTCTTTGCCTCTTATAAGTAGAGCAGAAGAAAAGAAACATCAACTTGCATTAATCTCAGAAACTTGAAAGAACAATAAGGTTTTGAAATGAAATGCTGCCACATGCACCTAACAATTGTACAAAGATCCCAAAAGAAAAAAAGGATTGGACCTAATTTGAACAAAAGTTCAACAGAGTTATCTGATATTTCCCTTCTCCCCACGAGGTCCATAAAATGGGGCACTGGTCAAAATTTTGGCCTCAAAATCAAGAAAAAATGGTGAATTGTCTCTAACATGTGTCTTGGCAAAGAAATTCATTTTCATTTGATATCCAGTTCCGTTTCTGCTACTTGACAACATATTTTCATGAATGTGACACAGCTATACAGAACTGACAAAAATGCAGATACTAAGGGCTAGATGTACTTTATGCACTTGATTTGTTTTTGTCTTTGATGTATACGTCCTGTATACTCAGGTGACACCCTTCTTCTTTTTAATATATTCTTATTACTTATTAAAAAAAAAAGATACCAAGGGCTAGACAATCATGAAAGAGTTTCTGATACGCAACTGTGCAACTCAAATAATCTGATGAAAAATGGAAGAAATATGCATAGAAAATCATGTTTGCTCTTGATTTGGATTATATGGAATCGAAACCCAGAAACTTCATACATACATATAAATAAATAAATATATATATATATATATATAAATGAAATATTGCAATTATGAAACTTCAAACAACAAATGATATCCGTAATAATGGTAAGAAGTGGAGGAAGCTAAAAGACATTAAAGATTGATTGGGAAGAATACCTCCAGGCTGTGCAAGCTTTCCTGCACAAGGGTTATACCAGTACAGTGTCAGAATACATTCTAACAACCAACTTTAATTCTAATATTACATCATGTAAACAAAAATGTTCTCATAACAACAAACACCATTAAATTGTTAAAGAGTTTAAGAGTCAAACAATGAAACCTAAGGCCATCGCCACTGCATAAGGGTCTCTAAGAGCTAATTCAGAGAGAATTTCCAATGAATGCCTCACAGCAACAGGATCAGCAAACGAAACTCTGCAGACAAAATAAAACCACCTCATTGTTGACAACAAAAAACAAAGGAGGAATAGTTAAAAGATATCATCCAACTGAGACAAAAACAAAAAATTTGAATCATAAAACCAGAGTTTCTAAAATGAAAGCTATGGATCCATTGTGACTTACAGCCACCAATGTACATAAACATGTAAATACAATGCATGAAAGGTATAAACAAACGAAAACAAAATATATTAGCAAACTGACATAAACAGAAATTAGACTACAAGATCATAAAATCACAATTGGATATATGACACCCAATATACACAGCTCAAATTCATAAATATAAAAGGATATGGCTTTTCTAAGTAATAAAGTTGATTAAATCCCCTAGCTTTCAATGAGAAAAAAAATCATAGAATAAGAGCTTAGATCAAAAGGACAAATTGAGCTGCAACCATAAACTTCAGTCATGAGTAAATTGACTGCTGAATGTGGCAAGTACGGAGGGAGAGGAATAGGAGGACATTTGAATAACAATGACTTCAAAAATGAATGAAACTAAATTAAAATAAATACTAATTTTCTGTTCCCACACTAGGGCTACATCCCCACACCTCTTCTAAAGGAAAATCCACTAACTCAAGGTAATTTACAAAATATGAGAAATTAGCATTGCTAGTGACATGTTATGGTAGCTCTTTCTCTCATTGGAAAATCTCACTACATTGAAATCATACCCCAAACAACAAGCATAACCATGTTTCCTTCTAACCATCTTCAATTCCTACTATAGACTAATCCTCTCTCTACTATCATTCAAGCACAAAGGCAATCCCCTCATTTTCCCTTCCTCCCCTCCCAATATATTTCAGGTTTGATTCTGGGCCTTGTAAAAATTAATGAAGGTTTGGAAATTTTTTGGGCTATTATTGTTTTGACAATCTGGGTTATTGATAGCCTCAAACTCCTCATTAGGCCCAACAGGCCATTAGCTCATGCCATGTCTCGAACATGAGTTTAGGTTTCATTCATATTATTTTGGACCAAAAAACAAAGATTTTCTCAGTGTCCAATGGTTGGTCAATGGTCTTGGACAAGCCTACAACCATCGTTAGGTCCAATCCACCATACCAGTAGTTTACCATCCTACCCAATTTCTATCTTAAGCAAGTTTTTGAATGTCATCCTCGGATATGTGCTTTGAATCAAGGAAATAATGATGAAAAAAAACTTATATTTGCATTTTAAAAAGCAAATTAAAAACACCTTGATAAGTGTGAATTAAATGAAATCTCCAACATACTACTGTCCTATATGCTACATGTAATCAGCACAATGAAACTACTCAAAATGACGTTACCATGCAACAACTGTATGCCATCAAACAATGAAGACCAGAATGAAGAACTTACCCCTGTGCAGCACGATGTAGAAATGCCGGATTTCCAGGATCCAGAGGAAGTCTTCTCAAAGCACTCAGTGCAGCATATTGCAAATTACTCCGAATGACAGACTAAAAATTTAAATTTAAATCAATAAATAAATAAAACTATACAACCAGTTATCCAAACTCAAAAGAAAAAACAGATAAAGAATTTCATATAAAAATAAGTAGAGAAGAAATGGAAAGCATACTCATTTCTGAAATTTTACTTAACCACTTGATATGACAATCAAATCTAAGACACATACAAGCAATAACACAACTATAAAACTAGCAAAAATGGGTGACAAAAAACCAAATCAAAGTCTGGCATCATTGTAAGGTTCTATACATAGAAGTGTGACTCCTTTGGTTGCTGATTGCAATGTTGATTTAACTTACTAACTTTACAGGAGTCATCATTTTTCATTAGTCATAAACATCACCAGGAATATGAAAATGAACAGAAAACTGCATGTCAAACATGGTACCAGAAATCAAGATACTATAACCAGAAATCAAGATATAATTATTCTTATTTGCTACCAAGATACCATATTAATCAGCATGGTAAGTAAAATTACAAAAAACATACAAGGCTATGACATAATAAAGCATAAAACAAATAGATAAGTTAGCAATGAATTATAATTACCTCCTTATCACCACCTTTAGTCCCAAACATGCCCTTCTTACGTTTTTGCGAGCCATCAGCAACCTAAAAATCAAAAAATAAATGTTAAAAACATGATAGTTTAAAACATGATTTTGATATAACTAGAATAATGTGATGAACAAAAGAACATGTCAAGGAGGAAGGCACGCGAGCGCACTACATTCTAAAAAAGCACACATTACAATGTATAAATAAGTTAATACATAATTATCCTAGTAACGTTCTTGAAATCAAAGAATATAATGCAAAATCATTGGTGAGTAATATATTTAGGCAAACCATAAATAAGTTCTATGACTGTCAATCAGTTTCACTTCACATCCCAGCTAGAGACACAATGGAGGTTTTCATAATTGAGACCGTTTGGTACAGCTTATTTTTCAGCTTTTTGAAAATGGAGTTGTTTGAAAAGACTGTATAACTAGAAAAAAGTGAATAAAAAAAGTTGTACTTTGAAAAAGTGCAGTTTGAAACCGCATTACCAAATGGGCACTACATCTACTTCTAATTTTTTTGATCAGTTTTGGTCCCAAGAGGGAGATTCAAACTAGTGACCTCTTCATAAGGTGTAGTCCCTAACCATTTTTCATTCCCAACAAAGAAAAATTTGGCTATACAAATCCACATACTCCACCATTACTGCAAAGATTAACCCAAAATCATTTCAACATGGACAGGAAGAATATCTAACAGCTTAATTCTTATCCATATTTTTTTACACAAGTGGCTTCATGTCAGCTATATTGACCTTGTCCAATGACAACTTCAGTTTAGCTACTCAAAATATGGTTCCAATCTTACCAATAGTCAAGGCTTAATTGTCTTTCTTTCTCCCCGTGGCTAACTCAATATTACAATAACACCACTACCATTGGTTTTCTTCATAAGTTCATGAGTCTTAACAATAGATACTCCTTGATTTTAGAAATGCTTTGGATCATTCCTTGAGTTTCAAAACAAACCCATTCTAATGATGTGGTCTTACAATTCATCTTTTCCAACCTATCAACTTTTAGTATGATCTGATCTAATTATTGTTACGTAGAATTCTCTTTGCATGTACAGTAATTCAATTTGGGGCAGTCAAGAGATTTGCAATTTAGTTTCCTCTGTAAACTATGGTGCCAGAAGATAAGGAGTAACATGAATGGAGAGAAAGCCCCAGGACTGGATGGTTATTACAAGACTTTCTTCCAGCCATGTTGGAGTATAATCAAAGAGGACACTGTGTGAGTGTTTCAAGTTTTTCATGAACAAGGTACGTTTGAAAAAAGCTTCAATTCTACTTTTATTGCTCTCGCTCCTAAAAAACCTAAGCCAGTGAATGCAAAGGACTTCTAAACTGATTGCCAAAATATTAGCTAATAGGTTGAGGGTGGTAGTAGAAAATATCCTACTGAAGTGCATTTGTTAAAGGCAAACAAAATTTGGATTCATTCTTATTGTCAGTGAATGCCTAGATAGTAGACTACAACGAGGAGTTCCAGGATTATAATGAAAATAGGATTTGGAGAGAGCTTATGATCACATTAATTAGACTTTTCTTATTTACATGCTAAAAATATTTGGTTTTAGTCAAAAATGGAAGTAATGGATTTCATATTGTATCTATGATTCGCTTCTAAATTTTGGTTCATGGTAGCCCCAATGTTTCTTAATAGCTTGAGCTATTGAGTAAAATGATGGTTAAAGAAGTTGGATGGGTTAATTTTTAGTTTAATGGTTTTTTTATAAGTGATAATTTCTTGACAATCTCACATTTTCTCTTTCTGGAAAATCTGATGATATTTGTGGAACTAACCTGGATCAACTTTGGTATTTGAGATATGTGTTCCATTGGTTTGAAGCTATACCGAGATTGATTTTTTTTTTTAAAAAAAAACCATCTAAAGTTACATATATCTAGAAATTCCTCCAAACTAGAAAAATGAGTGACTTTATTAAAACAAGAGGGAAAAAAACAAATTCAAATCACATCCCAAGTACACAGGAAGTTTGCTATGAAAAAAAAAAAAAAAAAAAAAAAAAAAAAAAAAACCAACAACTTAATAGAAAGGGCACAAATCTAAAAACTCTACAAATGACGAAGAAGACGAGTCACTCAAGCTCAACATCCACTCAAACAGAGTACATGGAAAAAGAGTTCTTTTCAGTTCAAGAGTGGAAAGTTCCTTCCCCTCAAAGTGCAGCAGTTCCACTCTTGCCAGATCAACCACATTAGGCACAAAGGAGGATCTGAAGATTGGAAGAAATTTTATCTATCCAAGGCAGGTAGAAGTACTTTATTTGTAGACTATCAGGGTCTTCAAAGGGTGAGAAAGACAAAATATAGGCCTGATAATCATATTCCTAAGATCTGTCAATGAGAAAATGATCGCCTGATTATTATATTCCCAATCTTGATCATGCCTCACAAAAGTGGATACCAATGAACACCACCATTGTCATCTCCCATTTTTTAAAGCATTGCATGAAAAGATGCTTGCTTTTGGCTGCATCCAATTTTCTTCTATTTTAGATTTCATAGATCAGCTGAATTTTGCATGTATTTTTTACGTGAACCTTCTTGTATGCAACTTTTATACTAAAGATTTTTGTTCATTCTAATAAAATCTTAGTATTACTTATCAGGGGGAGAAAAGACAGTCCTGATTCAACATAAACAGCCTATTTGAATAGAGCCTACTACTTTCCTACTTTTTTTCGATAGGTACCTATTATTGTTCTACTTGTGACATTAAACAAGCCCCACCACCCCCACCCCCCAAAGAATTTATGGAAAAGCTCAGCAAGTGCTGTTGCTCAAAGGTGTTTCCACTTTTTTATGACATCTGATTACATCAACACACCTAAGAAGTTTTCACCACATATTTTAGTCAACTATTTTTTTTCCATTAAAATAAACCAACATCCACTTGATCCTCTAAAATGATATTTGCCAAAAATATATTATATCGAGTTCTAGGGGTGCAAAAATTTTAGCAAAAAAGTTTTATGTGCTCTAAAGCTTCATATCCCAGTTCAAAAGCTTCTAAAATTCCGGAACAACATTACTCAGTCCTTTAATCATGAGTTACCATTACTTTTGACACTCATCAATGTGTCTATGTTGTCTCAAGCTAGTGAACACACCATAAAACTTCAACATTTTCTCCACCAATCAAAATCTATTAATGGGAGCACGATAAAAATGTTCCACCTATTCCCCATCAACATAAGCTTTTGTAAGAATCAGTCATCCAACATGGTATTACAACTGGTTTTTCTATATTCTCTCCAGTTCAAGCCATGGTATCCCCTCTTTCTGTTAATAATCCTAGGATTGTAAATCTGACTTTGTTGTGGGCTCCACAAGCAGTTTCGTGACTTATGGTGGTTGATTGTTAATTGTGAAACTTAAGTTTTGTATGAGCACAATCTTTGATGATAATTGGTTATCCAAGAAGAACAATAGGCCAAACTTGCTCATTACCTGCGTATTCTCTTTCACCACCAAGTTAAAAAAAAAAAATTACGATTATACAAACATTAATGATGAAGGACAAGGGGGAACTAAACAAAATCGGATTAAGGAATTCTGGCTCAGATCTGGGCAGTGCTTGTATAGCTTCAATTTTGAGGAATTAGGGTTAGGGTTAGTGTGAAAAAGGTTGTAAAATAATAAGGATTATAGGGTTTCCAATGGAAGGAAGGAATAGTAGGATTTGAGGATGAGACAAAGAAGAAAAACCAAGATTTGAGTTGCTATTCTGGTGCTGTGAACAGTAACCGTGTGAACGGTGATGGGGCTTTTGAGGGTTTTTTAGGGCTATTAGATGAATGTGTGCTTTAGGGTTTTAAAGTTTTATATTTTAGGGTTTAAAAGGTGAATTTGCAAATGGTAAAATAAAAAAAAATAAACATTAAATAAAAAGATAAACTTCTACGCATCACACCTAGACTTCCTAAGCATCACACTTCACACCTCGTAGAAGGTTGCATGTTGCATTGCATCACACAAACTTCCAACAAGCTTCATAGCTTCTCTAAAAATCTGAAAAACTTAATATCATTAGAAAGCATTACATCCCTTTAGATAGAAGTCTAATACTTATTCCTAGTAGAACTTGGATTTCTTAAGAAATTACAAAATTGCCCCTGATGTTTAAAAAGAAAAATTAAAAATAAAACACAATAAAATTTGCTTCTCACTGCCTGCATCAATCGGCCTCTAGTAAATGCAAAGAACAAGAACAAAGTAGCATTCTCTAGGTAGACATTTATGGAAGGAATCAAAATTGGACAAACCTGATCAAGTATGCCAAATACAATTTCGTACAATCTGGACAAAATATCAGAGTTGCTTGAAGTAGCATATGTAAGAGCCTTTAAAGCTTGCAATCTCCGTGCATGAACTTCAAAAATGATGGATGAAAAATGTCAAATCATTATATATAACCACTTCAAATAGGAGTCAAATTCCCAATCTCAAACATAACAACCACTTAATTAGTAAGGAAGGACTTTTAAAAAGAAAATGCAATCACTTTCTTCCCTCTTGGATGATAGTTTCAATTTTGCAAACTAAAATAACATTACAACTTTTTATAAGAAAAATAACATTACACCTATGTTACCATTTTCTCAAACCAACCAAGCCTCTACATCGTTTGAATTAGGCTGGCTCCTACAACCACCTTAAATTGAAGCCATATTTCCATATTTATAAGTGAACAAGCAGTTTATTTGTAACAATGCCATGGCCAATGAGCTCTAGCTCAAATGGCAACTCCTCCACTTATAAAAGTAAGGTGGAAGGTGAAGTTGTAAGTTCAAGCCATTGGTTGCACTTGCAACTTACCAATCAAAAAATTGTACAAAAGGACAAGTTAAAGAGACAATGAAACCATTTTCCTTGGGCACCAGTTTCCATCTTGCAATGGAAAACAAAATTATACCCTATGTTTTAAAAACCGGACCAGCCGGTCCGACCGGTTCAACCAGGAACCGAGAGCCAGTCAGGTCCGGTAAAAACCCTCAAAACTGGATAAAAACAGGTCAAAAACCAAGGTTGAACCAGGAATTAAAAAAAAAAATGGTTCGACTCCTAGTTTGGTTTTTAAAACCATGATTATACCTATGTTACCGTGAGTCTATCACATACTTGAGATAAATTTAAGTAGTCATTTGGTTCAAGGTAATCTTTTAGGATTCTCAGAACCTGGGCACTCTCGTAGTTGGTTGCAAATAGCTTAAGGAAATCCAGATGCCTATGGGCATCTAAATTCCTACTAATCCTCACCTTTTGGGGAATGTGGATTCCCTTTTAAAAAGATCAATATCCACATTCCCATGGTTAGGGAAAGTTCTACTTTCTTCAAAGTGACAATTATACCACCAAATTAATACCCTTTAACTAACTAGAATATAAATTTTCTCATCAAGTGTTCATGCTATGTATTCAACCTTTTTTTTAAAAATCAATTGTTAACGTAAATGGGGGAGGGGATTCAAACCTAGGTTCTCCTCATAAAGGAGACCAAACAATGTCACCAAGCTACAAGGCTCTTGACATATACTCAAATTTTAATATATATATATATATATATATATTTGATAGATAACAAAAAAATTTACTAAAAAAGAAGCCAACCCGAGTACATTGGGGATGCACCGTGGGGGCAAAAATCAAGAAATAAAATTACAATGATCAAGTAAAACAGGAATAAGAACAAGTAAAATGCGATAGTGCCACACTCCAAACAAGGAGAGTATGGCAAAAAAAATATTTAATCTCTAGCAAGGACCGTTCACATCTCTAGAAATATATATATATATATATATATATAATGGTTATATTCACCATTATTTATTGTTATCTCTTATTTGGAATTAATTGTGCCTCAAAGAACAATATTATGCAGTAATTTTTCTCTAATTAGAACTATGCTGGTACTATGCACTCAAACAATCAGATAAACAATCATAAAAGAAAGATAGAATGGTCAGAGCAAGCAGAAGTTCAAAAGAAATATCACATGAAAAGTTAAATAAAGAAACAACTTTACATTCAACATCAGCATTCGAGGCTTCTGCTGTAAGCTGTTCTACTATTCGGGGTACAACATCAGCTCTAGTCACCCCCCCAACAGCATCAATGTCAGCCAGAGCATCCCAATTTGGAGTAGGAATCCCACCACCTGTGCTTAAACCTTGTGCCCCTGTATCTGATAAAATTCTGGCCAAGTAATAGTAGACATACCGTAGAACACTCCTATCTTCACACTGCTGATTGAGCTGCAGAAAGAAAAAAGAGGGAGATTGAAAGAGAGAAAACATATATCATCAACACAGTAACCAAGATTGTTTCACTCCTTGACAGGTAAACATGTCAATGCCAAATGTTAAAGTTGTCATAGTATAAATTTTTTTTTGATAAGTAAGATGAAATATATATAAATGAAAGGCTGCTCTATGCAAAAGCCATAGAGCAAACCCAGAATGTACAAGGAAAAGAGAAGAAACACACAAGAAAACAAGACAACAAAGAAGTTACATAAGAAAGAGGGAGCAAAGAAAAGAAGGGAGGGAATCACTAGACGTGAGTCCCCACGCCCTAGACCAATCAAAAAGAGTTCCACAAAAAGTGGCAAGCATCTGATCCCCAGAGCTGTCCAATTCCTCAAAAGTCCTCCGGTTTCGTTCCATCCAAATACTCCAAAGGATGCACGATGGGACCAAGTTCCAAACTCGAGAAGAATGCTTCCCCAACCAATCCCACCAGCCAAAGAGCACATCAGTGATCGACTTAGGAATCACCCAACACATGCCAAAAGTTATGAAGACAAAGCTCCATAACCGGTAAGCCCACTCACAATGAAGAAATAAGTGGTTTACCGTCTCTCCACAACTGCGGCACAAAATACACCAATCCACAAAGTCTAGATTCCTCAATCTCAAGTCGCACCAATAATTCATATGTGAAATCTAAGCATAAAGGAATTAAAATGACAGCCAGGAAAGATATCCCTTTCTTGTTAACCACAAAACCTTCTTTTGTTTATTCTGTTTGCTGCTCCTAGAAATTTTAATTCTCACTGTTCATATTCTGATCAACCAATTCTTTGTTAAGTAAAATATTTATCAGAAGTAATGAAGAGCGCTACCAGGCACACGTGGAGGATACAAGACATTCCCACATATATGTTAAGGCTGAGGAAAAAAAAAGATGACTTCCTCTCATTTCCATATAGTCATTAGCGTCCAAGGCTATCACATTAAAAAATCACCAGACCAAATGTTCTGAAAAAATATTAATGAATTTTCAAAAAAAAGTTTTTACTATACTCTATTCTATAAATGCCATAAAGATCCCAACGCTGCACCATGAGCAGGTCAAAGTCCTCAACTATCTCATACCCAGAAAGTTCAAACTTTCCAAAGCACATAAAACAGTATTTCATTGTAGATCATATCTTTAAATCATGCAACATCAAACAGAACAGGCCATTACAGAAACAGTTTTACTTTTATATAATAATTATAAAAAAATTATAAAAAAAAAAAAAACCCTAATTCTTGCTAAACAGGGAATGACATCTAAAATGAGAGAACAATAATAAGAGCCATCATACCATGAGTAGAGATGGTGCCAACGAAGGGTCAACAGAATTGTACACAGCAAGTTTGGGAAACACATGATGCAGCAACTGCTTCTGAGAACTTTTCTATACACAAGCAATGACAATTAAGAAAGAAAACAATAAACATAAAAGGAATGGAATTTTCCAATCAATATAATAAACAAAAAACAGCTTAGCAAATCACAAGGAGGGGTGAGGCTGATGCTTACTTGATCAGACGTAGCAGCCAGTTCATGAATACTCCTAGCAAGTTGCGAATATGAAACAGGCTGTAAACACAAAGCAAGTTGCATTTAAGCACCAATACAGCAAACCATACAATCCAACCAAAAAACTAATTTACCAACAAGAGATTTTTCTTGTCTCTAATTATACGCACACTCAACTCTGCCTATGTCTATGCTTATTGACATTTATTTTGTCAATAAACAGTCCCAAGCCCCAAAAAAGGAGAAGGGTTGTTGCAGTAGGTTGATGGCCAACATAAAATTTAGTTACTCTATTATGAATGGATCTACTCAAGTATTTCCACAAAAGACCCACCAAACAGAGCCTAAAACACATGAGTAGACCTTTATTTAAAAATTAAATTTAGGAACAGAGAGAGAAAGAGCAACTCCACATTCTTAAAACGTATTTCAATTTTCTCACAGTTTCTTTTTTTTCTTCTCCAATAAGTAACAATTTCAGAGAGAAATCTGAATTGTGTTATATTTCGCAACATTTTCTCAGTAATCAAACAGAGCCTAAAAAACCTGAATAGATCTTTTTTTTAAAATAAATAAACTTTAGGAACAAAGAGAGACAGAAAATCTCCACACTTTTAAAGATAAAATCTGAATTGTCTTACGTTTTGCAACATTTTCTCAGTAATCAAACAGAGAGCGAGAGATAGAATTGGACAAAAACTAAATATCATCTCGAATTTTCTCACAGTTTCTGAGCTACCAAACAGATAATAAGATTCTAGAGAGAGAGAGAGAGAGAGAGAGCAACTCCACATTTTTAATTCACATTTCAATTTATCACAATTTCAAAGAGAAATCCAAATTGTCTTAAGATTCGCAAACATTTTCTCAACAATCAAACAGAAAAGAAAGATAGAATTGGACATAGAACTGAATATCATTTCCAATTTTCTCACAGATTCTCAACTAGAGAAAACTGAAACATTTTCTATCTTCTAAAAAAACGTGAATAGATCTTCTTAAAAAAAAAAAAAAAAAAAAAAAACTCCACACATTTAAAGACAAATTCTGAATTTCCTAAGTTTCGCAACATTTTCTCAGAAATCAAACAGAGAGAGAGCGATAGAATTGGACATGAACTAAATATCATTTCGAATTTTCTCACAGTTTCTCAACTACCAAACAGAGAGTGAGATTCGAGAGAGAGAGAAAGCAATTTCAAAGAGAAATCCAACTTGTCTTAAGATTCGCAAACATTTCCTCCGTAATCAAACAGAAAGAGAAATAGATAGAATTGCACATATAAACTAAACATCATTTCCAATTTTCTCACACTTTCTCAACCGCCAAACAGAAACAGTGAAAGAGTTACCTTCTTTCTCTGATGCTTCTGAGGCATGATATTGGTACGGACTGGATGGAGAGCAGCCTTAGCAGCCGAAACGGTGTCGCTATGGATCTGCATCAGCGCCGATCGCTTCGACCTCTTCTCCCCGGCCGGCTTCCCCAGCGCCGCCGGAGCCTGAGTCGCCGCCGTCGAAGACGGTGCTGAAGCCGCTGACGCCGGAGCCGGAGCCGGAGTCGGGTCCGCCGTTATCAGATCCATCAGAGTCGTACCCGACGAGTCCTGTAGCACCACAACAACAACAACAACTTGTATGTGAATTTCGATTCGATTTTTTTTTTTTTTTTGTTAATTTATTTATAAAAAAAAGATATGTAGAAATCAAGCAGTGGAGGTGGATCTGAGGGGATTGTAATTACAGCCATTGTGTGCGGAAACTTGTGAGCTGTGATTGGAAGAAAGAGAAAGGCGACTCTTCTACTATTCGGTTACTATGACCATATCACCATCATATTATTATTCTATGTTCGTCTCTATGTTAAACATGAACAAACAACCATGACTATCTCCTCTTAACGACCCTTTCAATATTTTCTTCTTTTTTAACTAATAAATATTCTTTTTGATACCTCAAAAACTTTTTTTTTTTTTTAATAGTTTCAACTTATGGCATCTACTCTTGACTTTTTATCATCAAATTAAGCTACTAATGCAAAGACTGAATCCAACACTCTTATGCGATATCAGATACTTAACATGGAACCCACAACTACCTCAAATTGAGCTACTTTTTATTTTAAGCATTCCAATTTTATAAGATTTTATTAGTGCTAAAAAGATAGATGTATGGTTTTTATTATTTACTAGCCTCTATGCACACACTCTCTTTTGTTTTTTTTTTTTTTTTTTTTGTAAAAGTTTAATAATTTGCAACAATTATAATTTAGAATTACTACATTTTGGGTAAAGGTTTTTTTTTTTTTCTTTTACACAATTTGATACTTATCCAAATTGCACAATTTTGTGTTCTAAATTCAGTCTGTGTTATACTGTAATAATACACAAACGCATATTAAAAAAAAAAAAGGATAATCATAAGAAAATAAAGAAATGAAGAAGACCCAAAGTCCAAATAATTAGAAAGCTATTGATTTCTTTATAAAAACAAAATAGAAAAGAGCAATGTACATTGACATACCTGTTGAACCGGAACAATTAGAACTGCACTTGTGTTTTTGTAAGTAAAGTTTTTTCTTTTTTGGATTTTGAATTTAGAAAAGATGACGATGATAGTGTAGAGAAAAAGAACATAGAACCGAGAGGACTTGAGAAAGACATAAATTGAAGAAGTTGAGTAGTCCTGTTTTGTAGGCAATGTTTTACATGGGAGTTAGAGTTTATTTTTAGCATGTTATCCTTAAGTTTTATCTCTACTTTAATCTATGCCCTAGTCAACACAAACAATAATAAACAATATAGTTACTCAATACTGATTTTTTTCCTAGTGATAGTCTAATTGAAAAAATCAACACACTCACAAATTAAATACAATAACCAAAACCAAAAATCAAAACATACACAAAAAAAAAAAATTCAAAATTTGAGAATATAAAAAATTAAATAAAAATTTACATAAGAGAACCAAGGACTTAAATGAGTGTCCATTGTTTTGCTTTTTTATAGTAAACTTCCTTTGTCATAATATCGTACATGTAAATTCATAAGCCAAAAACAAGAAGTAATATGAATTTATTATATTAAAACATAAGTGTAAGTTGCATTTTGGGAAAAAAAAAATACAACAATGTGAGGTGTATTGTGTGATATTTAATTATATGGATGGCTTATTGGTTAAGATGGATTGTATCAAAAAACCCTGGCTGGATTTATATATATATATATATATATATATATATATAAGTTCTGAAAATTTTGGTAATAAACTTTTAGTTGGAGTAGAATTTAAATTCTAAAACTTAAATGATAAAACTTTATCTAAATTAAATTATTGTTAAATTTTATCCCTTATCAAGAGTTTTGTAGCTTAATATCTTAATAAAATATTAGTTTAATAAGATGCAACTTGAGGAAAAAAACAAAAACAAAAGTGTGGGTTGTGTGGGATTTATATTTAGAAATTTTTTATAATAGAGTTTTAGTTTGAATAGAATTTAAATTTTTTTTTAAATTATTGTTAAATCATGCAATTTGAGGAAAACAAAAAAAAAACAAAAATGTGAGTTGTGTGAGATTTAAGTTTAAAAGTTTTTGATAATAAACTTTTAGTTTGAATAGAATTAAAATTTGTTTTAAATTATTGTTAAATATTATTCCTTAGTCAAAACATGGGTTGTTGTTTTTTTAGAAAGAAAATGTGGGCTATTGTGTGAGATTTAAGTTTAGAAATTTTTTTGATAATAGACTTTTAATTTGAATATAATTTAAATTTGTTTTAAATTATTATTAAACCATGCAACTTGAGGAAAAAAAACAAAAACAAAAACTTGGGTTATTTGGGATTTAAGTTTAGAAAATTTTGATAATAAACTTTTAGTTTGAATAGAATTTAAATTTGTTTTAAATTATTGTTAAATATTATCCCTTAGTCAAAACATGGATTGTTATGTGGGATTTAAGTTTATAAATTGTTTATAATAGACTTTGAGTTTGAATAGAATTTAAATTTGTTAAAATTTAATAATAAAGTTCTACCTAAATTAAATAGTTATTAAATATTATCCCATAATTGAGGAAATATATTATAAGAAAAAATATATAATTAATTTACTAATTAATGAGAGTAGTCACTTGACGCAACCACAGCTTCTAAACTCAACTTTTATAATATAGCATAGTATATTAGTCGCTAACTCGTGCTATGCACGGGAACCTACCTATTTGTGAGGTAAACTAAAATAATTTTATAAAATCTTAAATTGATTGAACGTGCATGATTTGTTCTTGTATAACTTCAATTTATGTTACAATTTGATAAAGAAGTCATTACTTGAATGTACAATGGCTTATAAAAAATTTGTCAGACAATTTCAGATACTGTAAAAAAATAACTCAAAAATTCAGATATTAAAACTTTTGAAAAACCAAAAAATATTAAAGAATCAAACGATTTACTACTTAGAAATTATTGAAACAAAACAAAATATATATATATATATATATATGACTAAACAATTGAGAGATATAAAAGAAATATGGGTTATATTCAAAAGAATAATTTCAATTATTACGAACTTTTTATCTTGTTAAAAACGGCTAAAAAGAGTTTGGTTGTTTATGTAAGAAAATTATTTTTAAAAAAATACACGAAAAACCATAAAATATTTTTTTTTTAACAAAGTAGAGGAGAAGAAAATAATATAAAAAGAACTTATACCTCTACTTGGCTTTAAAAAAAAAATGTTGCGGTTTGCATTGCTTTTATGTAGCGTTTGGTATGGGATAATGTTTTAGGATTCCTAGCAATGTTTAAAAATTCTCATCTTTGGTTGCAAATCATGCAATGGAATCAAATGCCAGGGGAATCTGGATTCCCTTCTTAAACCCCTCTCACTAAGAATGTGGATTTCCTTTAAAAGATGTGGGAATCCAGATTCCCAAGCTTAAAGGAAATTGTATTTTTTATATATTGACAATTTTAACTCTTTTTCCTTATCATTTAAGCAATTAAGATAAAATATAAAACAAATCATCAATATCTTTTCCTGCCAAAATAACATAAACAAGATAGATAAATTTGTTGATATATTTTTTAACAAAGTTTTATTTTGGTTTCACGTGTGGGAAAAAAAAAGTTTGAAAAGGGCTCTCTATTATTGCCAAGTATTCACTTTTGTTGTTTTGTATGTGTGTTGCTCTCTATTAGAGAAAGATTTTTTTTTTAAAGGACTTGGTAGTTCACATTCAAATCTAAGGATAGAATGAGAAAAATAAATAATTCATTTAAGATTCCTGCGAATAAACCAAACATTATCATCTCACATTCTTAGGAATCTTAAGAGATTCTCAATGAAACCAAACATAGGAATAGTTACATTCTTAGGAATCACATTTCTAAGAATCTGAATGACAGGTGTAATGTGGATTCTCCCATACCAAATGCCACATTATCGTGTTCATGATTAACCTCGCAAATTTTGAGATAAATTATCTATGTTTGAGTTTGAGTTTAAGTTTAAGTTGGATTTGTTAGAGAAATAAAGTTTCACTCCTTGTTAAGTTTGGATTAAACAAAAATAATTTTGTTTAACAAATGATGAGTTTGAATTTAAGTTGGACTTGTTAGAGAGATAGAGTTTCACTCTTTGTTAAATTTGGACTAAACAAAAATAATTTTATTTAAATAAAATGATATTTTTATTTAAATATTGTGCTGATATGAAAAATTGTGAGAGGTCTTTGGTTTAATGATGAGTTTGAGTTTAAGTTGGACTTGTCAAAGAGATAGAGTTTCACTCCTTATTAAGTTTGGACTAAACAAAAATAATTTTATTTAAATAAAATTATAATTTTATTTAAATATTGTGCTGACGTGAAAAATTGTGAGAGTTCCAGAGGTTTCAGTTATATATATATATATACACTAGTATTATGCTCATGCGATGCATAACTTAATCAAGAATCATGGGTAAATTAATGAAAATAAAAAAAATTATTTTAATTAAAATTAAATAGATAACAAAAATAAAGTAATATTTTACTCTATTTTTTTAAAACAAAGTAACCTTTTACTTTAAGTTATATAGTGAATGCATATTGTGTAAAACTAGTTTTTATAAATAAATAAAATCATATAAGAGTCCGAAATTAATTAAATAGAATATGGTAGATAACTATAAAAAAAAAATATAAAGGGAGTTTGCATAATTAAATCTCAAGCGCATATTTAAGTGAAAAACCTTGAATTCAATAATTTAGAAAAATAATTGAAAGCATATTTAAGTGGTGACCTCAATGTAATAGTTAAGAATTATGAACAACCCAAATTACTAAACATTAAAAAAAAAAAGTAGATAAACTTACACAAAATTGAATTTTTGTCTTTGAAAATGATGTAGGAGACATCAAATTTCACCCTATCAAAACAAAATGTGTAAATATAAACTTCAAGAATTTTTTTTTGAGAAAAACTCAATACCAAGAGTATTTTTTGATCAAGTGCTTCGAAACCTCAAGAAAACTCCCTGAAAAAAAAAAACATGACTAATAAAAAAAACAAAATTAAACAAATAACAAATAACCCTAAAAAATGATAGATACTTGGACGTCCAAAATATTTATAAAAAAAAAATCATGAATCTGGCCTTATTATTTATAGTTTTGGAACTCTAAAGATGAGAGTCATGGTCTAATAAAATTATTATCCATAATCATTCCTATATTTATTTAACAAATAAAATTAAACTTCAACCAAAAAACAAAAGTTGATAAGAAGTTGTTTCTATTTAAAACAATAGCTTTAAATTGTGAAGAGTTGATATAAGCAAAAAAAGAAGAAATTTAAATTAAAATCCAATACCATAAAAGTCAAGTTGTAACGTTAATTACAATTTTTTTTTATCTTCTATTATACCATTAAAATCATGTTGTTAATTAACGTTATTAGCTTCTTCTTCTTTTTTGTTATTCAAAAATTTGATATTTATCCAAAAAAAATTAATTTTAAAAAAATATTTGAAAAAAAAAGTAGATTACAAATTTATTATCAATAACTCCCCTTGTGTATATCCTCAATAAAAGTTGTGATGAAGTTGATAGAAGCAAAAAAAAAAAGAAGGAATTTTTAAAAATCAAATACCATAAAAATCAAGTTGTTAATGTTAATTACAATTTTTTTTCCTGTTATATCGTAAATATCATGTTGTTATTAGCTTTTTTTTAATCCAAAATTTTGATATTTATCCAATAAAATAAATTAAAATAAAATATATTTGAAAAAAAGTAGATAACGAATTTATATCCTCTTTTTATGAAAATAAGAAAGTTGCTGCTTTTTTTTTATAATACACTACACGTAAAAAAAAAATAGATGGATTAGATGAAGAATTTGGATTGTAATCAAATTAAGATTTTTATCAACTTAGAAATTATAAGAGAAGAAAAATTATATATATATATATATATATATACATATACTGGTATTATGCCTGTGTGATGCACAGCTTAATGAAAATGTTATATGTAAATAAATCATAATTAATGAACCATGCGAATAAAACCACATTAATTTATAATATGATATGATATAGATTATTAGATTACAAAACAACATAAATCTAGCAATTTTTTCTCTCTAATTAATCTAAAATTTTTGCATCTAATTCTAAAAAATAATATAATAATAATAAACCCAAAAATGAAAGACCTATTGTTACATAACTTCTACAGACTCAAAGAAATAGCTATCTTTTCATCTAATAAGAAAGCAAAAAATACACATGAAGCTAAAAGGGGGAAAAAAAAACCAGAGAATAAAACCTACATAACCATTCTAAAATCACAATTTCCTTGACATGACAACCCTTTACAAATCGAATCTCACTACATCAAAACGACCGTCGTCGTTTTCTAATATATAAATTTTTAAAAACAGGTCATATTAAAAACTTTACCGTAGAGTATTAGGATTCACAAAATCATATTATATATAATAAAAAGGCGACAAATACACAATGTTGATAAAAATCATATTATACATAATAAAAAAGCAACAAATACACAAAATCTATTCAATTTGATGAAAGAAAAAAAAATTACTTACAAGGTTGTAGGTAGGGCAGAGAGAAGAAATGAAGAATATAACAAATAATTGTAAAGTACATAGTAGAAATAATGAAACACCAAAAAATTGTGTGTATATATAGTGAGAATTTTAAGTCGTAAAAAAAGATGATATGAATAAAAAGAAGTAGTTCAGGTGAAACTCAAATACTTTTTTTTTTTTACTTTATTATTAGAAAAAAGATGACATAAGATGTAAATTTATCCATAAAAAAAAAGTAGGAAAAAAAATGCAAGTTCTATCTCTTTTTCCTTATACGTTTTTCAAAGGACCGTAGGAAAAAAAATGCAAATTCGATCTCTTTTTTCTTTAACGTTTTTTTATCTCTGTTTTTTATTTAAATTCTATCCTTAGGTAATTCTATTCTATTGATTTTAAGATTTGTTGATAACATTTTAGATAAACATAACTGTTATAGTTGTAAATCAAATATTACTTTCTTTCATTACTTGATTTGTTATATTTATCCAAAAAATATATATATCTATTCTTAAAATCTAAAAATTTATTAAATTTATTAAATTTTTTGCAATTTGGTAAAGCCACTTGGCACAACAACGGCGTTTAAGCCCAACTTTTATTATATATAATATGATATAATTTTTTTTTAAATCTAAAAATTAAAAAAAAAATTCCACAATTTGATGAAGCCACTTGACACAACCACGACATTTAAACCCAACTATTATTATATAGTATATGATATATATATATATATATATATATATTATATAATATATGCCTTAAGGTCATATGTTAGTATAACCCATTCTAGTTTGCCAAAATGATGGGCCAGTGAGTCATCTTCAAAATTGGTATGAGTGTTTGAAACATCTAATTATTGATATTTTGATAAAGAAAACAGTGAAAGGAGATTTTTAGAAAATTACCTCAAAATATGCAAATATCTTTACATATTTGTTATGTAAATTGTTCATCTTTGCCCATTATTCATTACAGAAAATTGAGCATCATAGACACCATAAACTAAGCACTTTATATTGCACTGTCAATTAGGGATATGTAAGATTTCATATTTCTAGTTGCTGAGGCTTTCACTAGATCAAGAAAGCTGGATAACTAGCGTAGGCTACTTTGAATTCTCTAGGTTAACATATAACATTTATTCAAATAATGGAATAAAGTTGTCCAAATACTCGTTGACCCATTTGATAAATATATATATATATATATATATATTTATATAAGCACTTTATATTGCACTGTCAATTAGGGATATGTAAGATTTCATATTTCTAGTTGCTGAGGCTTTCACTAGATCAAGAAAGCTGGATAACTAGCGTAGGCTACTTTGAATTCTCTAGGTTAACATATAACATTTATTCAAATAATGGAATAAAGTTGTCCAAATACTCGTTGACCCATTTGATATATATATATATATATATATATTTATATATTTTTTTTTCAGTTGGTATTAGGAATCTTTCTTCGATGTCAAGTTTCCAATCTCACATTTTTCTTTTGCTTCCAACGAAGATATGACCTTTTGATTGTAATTCCATGGGAGATTGAATCTCTCTCTTGTGTATCGCATGGGAACATTATGAATACAAATTCTCTGTACCATTTTTTGTGTTTCATTTTATGTTCCACCAATTATAACTCGTTATATATTTGTTTAACATTTTTTATAAAATAGTCAAAGTTTGAAATGAAAAAAAAAATAAATACATGACAAGTTGTAATTAATGAAACACACAAAATGGTACATAGGATTTATATTCGAACGTTATAGCTTCTAACCACAATAGATGATTATGAAAGTTCAATTTGTTAAGCTTCTTCAATAGCCATAGAGGTCTTCGATTGTCCTATCTTTTTTCTACTAATGATAAGATTTATAAATAATTAACTTCTATTCTTAAAAGAGGGGTTAAAGTCTCAAAAAAAAAAGAGTTAAAGAGGAGTTATGAGGTAGAGTCCAAAACTTGAGAGAGAGAGAGAGAGAGAGAGAGAGAGAGAGAGAGAGGCATAATAAGAGTCGGACACAAATCAGTCATGTTTGGTCAAATCATGTGGGTCCTACGATTTTCAATATATTAACAATAATGTCACCCAGCATTGTTACTTATTAAAAACTAAAAACTGATTAAGATGAACGAGTTCTCAAAATATAATGTTTAAACACCCTAAGCTGAGAACTGTGACTTAAGATTTTTACTCAAACACACTTTTTTTTTTTCAATCACAGTTTTTGGTATTTAAATACTAAACAAAGTGGGTGCAATGTTTTACATCTAGTATGATTTAAAGGTGTGGGTAAGATACCTGAATTCAGCCAAAAGCAAATTCACCTGAACATGTACACCAATTTCGCCCTATTAGCCTTTGCAATGTGATTTACAAAATTTACTCCAAAGTGTTAGCCAACTGTCTAAAAAAATTACTCCCCTCTATCATCACAGAGCACCAATCGGCTTTCACTAAGAACTGATTAATTTCTGATAATATACTTGTGGCTTTTGAGACCTTACACAATTTGCAGAATTATAAATCCAACTCACACGGTTTTATGGCAGTTAAGTTGGATATGAGTAAGACTTACAATTGGGTAGATTGGAATTTTTTAGAAAACCTCATGAAGAAGTTGGGCTTCAATGACAGATGGGTAAATCTTATTATGGGTTGTGTGAAAACAGTTACCTATTCTGTTTTAGTGAACGGAGAACCATGTGGTATGATTCATCCCACGAGGGGGATTAGACAAGGAGATCCACTCTCCCCTTTCCGATTCTTGCTTTGTACTGAAGGTTTAAATGGGATGATAAAAAAGGTGGAGAGAAATGATGAAATCCATGGCTTTTCTCTTTGCAGGAGAGGCCCCAAACTAACACATCTGTTTTTTGCAGATGATAGTCTTCTTTTTTGCAGGGCAATCTTAGAGGAATGTGGAAAGGTGTTGGAAATTTTAGAAGAGTATAATAGAGCCTCGGGACAAAGAGTGAATAGAAGCAAAACATCGTTATTTTTTAGCAAGTTCACAGCTGCTGAAACAAAGCACAGTATTAAATTGGCTTTGGGTGTCCCGGAAATTATGCAGTATGAAAGATATCTAGGCCTCCCCTCCTTTGTGAGAAAAAGAAAGAAAACAAGCTTCAATTATATTAAGGAAAGGGTGTGGCGAAAACTACAAGGATGGGAAGGAAAATTACTATCTCAAGCAGGTAGAGAGGTGTTGTTGAAATTAGTAATCCAAGCTATCCCCACTTTTTCCATGGGAAGTTTCAAAATTCCTATTGGTTTATGCAATGAAATTGAAGATCTAATAAAAAAATTTTGGTGGGAACAAAGGGGTGATCGTAGGAAAATCCATTGGGTAAAGTGGGAGGAGTTGACGAAATCAAAGACAATTGGTGGAATGGGCTTTCGAGATCTTGCTTTGTTCAATGATTCTCTATTAGCAAAACAAGCATGGCAACTTTTGACTGGAAAAACATCTCTCTTTTACAAGGTTTTCAAAGCCAGATTTTTTCCAAACTCATCTATCATGGAGGCGGCTGATTCAAGACTAGGTTCCTATGCTTGGAAGAGTATCCTCAAAGGGAGGGAAGTACTTTTACGAGGCGCTAGATGGAGGGTAGGTAGTGGGGAGAAAATTAACATATGGCAACATAATTGGTTATCAAAGAAACATCCACAACAATTCCCTATTTGTCCCATAGAAACTTTTGCAAACTCAACTGTGGATACATTAATTGATCCCAACACGAGACAATGGATCCCTGATTTGGTGGATGGTTTGTTTGTGCTTGAGGATGCTGCCATGATAAAAAAATATGCCTCTAAGCCGTACAATTGCAGAGGATGTTTTATTCTGGCCTTACTCGAATACTGGACAGTACAACTTTAAATCGGGGTATCCTCAAGGAAGAAGCTGAATTTTTGGAGTTGTCGGAAAATTCACCGATTCCACCTTTGTAGGACAAACGGGTATGGAAAGGCATCTGGTCTATGTGTGTGCAACAGAAGGTGAAAAACTTCATTTGGAGAGCTTGTCGTAACGCCATGCCAACAAAGCTTGCCTTAGTTCGAAGATCGATCATTTCCGAGCCAATGTGTGAACGATGCAAGTCTGCTGTTGAAGATCCGATACATGCTCTGTGGTCCTGTTCAGAGCTCGATTCGGTGTGGTCTGATCAATCTTTGTGGAGTTTTCGAGGTAGGATGGTGTTTGTGGATTTCAAAGAGCTGTTGTCGTGGATGATTGCAGAAGGTAAACCCCTGGAGCTATTTGCAGTCACGCCATGGATGATTTGGAA
This sequence comes from Lithocarpus polystachyus, assembly GCA_033629205.1. Taxonomy (NCBI): domain Eukaryota; kingdom Viridiplantae; phylum Streptophyta; class Magnoliopsida; order Fagales; family Fagaceae; genus Lithocarpus; species Lithocarpus polystachyus. The sequence goes on along the minus strand of CM066172.1, from coordinate 11,393,290 downwards.
TCAACGTAACCATGTCCGTATGCACCGCTTGTTGCTGCTCTTCATCAGATCGTAACTCTGGCCTGCACCAGTATGACAGAATTTCAGATAAGATAAACTGTACCCGTGATGGTTAGACAGGTTGAAAGAGGAAGAACAACTCGATGGCTACCTCCACTAGCGGACATAGCCAAAATAAACTTCGACGGCCCAGTCTTCACCAACGATAACAGCTTCGGAATTGGAGTTGTGATCAGAGATGGTAGTGGCTCGGTGTTAGCATCGTGCACAAAGAAATTAAATCATGCTTACAGTAGAGAACACATTGAGGCTTTGGCTGCTGCAACTGCTTTATCCTTTGCAAGTGAGGTTGGTATTAAGCGTGCTGTCCTGGAAGGAGACTCTTTGGCCATGATAAATGCCTTGAAAGAAGGGGTATGCCTTTTAACACCTACTGGTTTACTGGTAGAGGATGTAAAAGTTTTATCTTAACGTTTTGACCAATTGCTATACTCTCATACAAAAAGAGATGGTAATTCCGTAGCTCATAGTCTTGCTAAATATGCTATACGCATCCCAGATTTTTTGGTGTGGATGGAGGATGTTCCACCACAATTACATTCTGTTTTACAAGCCGATTTAGAAGGCTTTTCTTAATAAAGTTTCAAGTTTTTCCCTCAAAAAAAAAAAAAAAAAAGTATGAGATATGATAGGTTAATAATAGACAAAGTATATAAGTGTAGTTTGATAAATGTTTTCAACAACCAACATCTTTTAAAGTTGTCACCCTACAATGTGTGCCCCATTCAATGCTTGTGCTTACGATCTTATTGAATAAGGTGCAAATTAATGGGAAAAAAAACTTCAGTAATTGATTGTGTGTTTTTGCATCATAAAGCATCACTTATTAAGTATATTCCTTTGGGCTAGTCTTAACAGTGTGAATTTTTTTTTTGTTGAAGAGCTATTAGGAAATATGTTTTCATAGTGCAACGTGCTTATCGTTTATGTAATTGACTGAAAGATGTCAATAGGTGGAGGGGAAATGTTTTACAATGGTTTTGGGCTTTCATAGATGTAAATTTGTTTGGGCTTTCATCAGTTCATGTGGAAAATTGTGAATAACACGATTAAGGATTGTTTGTAATGACCCTGTGCGTGTGTCTCTTTACTTGTTTCCTCTCAAAAAAGAAAATCAAGTGGGTTTGTCCCACATCGCTTAGTTGTGTGTTGTCATATGGGTTTAAAGCCTTCATACCCTTTACAAGAGTTACCGGCTTTTGTAAGAGGTAAGTTGTGTGATATTAAACTTGACTCCCCACTCGCTGTGTGTGTCTCTTTACTTGTTTCCTCTAAAAAAAAGGATTGTTTGTAATGAAAGTCATTTCTTTCAACACTTGTCCAATTTGTAAAGATGATGAGGAAACTATTACTCATTTTTCTACTGTATTACTCTTTTGCTTATGCCATGTGGACTATTTCTTCTTTGTAGATCCAGACAGATTTTTGTTTTTTATTCTTTTAGACTATGTGCTGTGAAATTGGGATGAATTTGAAATTGTTAACTTTAAATTCTTGATGGGGCTGTTATGGTTATATCACAATGATATTAATCATGGATTTCGTTTATAGGTTATTGCCTATTATTAAAGGGGTTGTGCATGTGTCCGTTCCATTGGACACGGTAAGATATAGACACGTATCCGCATCTCAACGTGTCCAGTAGAACTAGCCACTAGATTCAAGCCTTAACCTTATCAAAAAGCATTGAAGTTGGCAACAAAATTTCTATTTATGCATGTTAACCGAATTCATTCCATAGATGCAAGGCGCTCTAGTTGGTAACATTAAAGGTAAATTTTGATGCAAAAGTTCTCGCTAGGTTTAACAATAGAGACTTGGGTATTCTACTCCAAAATTGTAATGTAACAGTTCTTGTAGTTAAAAGTGAGGTTTGTCTAAGTTAAATGAAGAATGGTGTAATGAAAACAATGGCATTGTTTAAAGCATATGTTTTTGCAAAAGCATTGGGCTTGAGAAATGTGATTTTTAGGGTGATTGTAACTTTATAAGGGAGCCTTTTGATGTTCAATAACACAATTTGTTCTTAGTGAGTCATATTATTGATGATATCAGTTAAACTGATGTGGAATTTGATAACATTCATTTTGAAAGGGGGTGGGGGGGGGGGGGTGGTGTGGGGGGTGGGGGTGTAAATCTTGTAATCAGACAACTTGCATTTTGGCTTTAGACACGAAATCTTTTATGTGAAGGAGGTATTATGTTATTATTGAAATTTCAATAAAAAGTTATCTAAACTTCATCTTGTTACCTTGAGATCCCAACATTTGGATAAATTTTTATTTTGTGTAACAGGGATATATAATATCTATCTCAGATGGTGGATACCACCTCTATTTGGAGGGATTTGAGGTTTGAATTTTAATGGAAGGGAATGGAACAAACATTATCTACTATTTATTCCATATCGATTTCCTCCTTTAAAATTCTAAAACAAAGGACCATGTGGAATGATTTTTAAAACCCCTTTTATCCCATTTTGTTTTCCTGGCACAAACAAGTTGTAAAATCCATAACATAAACACTAAATATTCATTCTTTTCCTTACAAATGTTTAATGAAGAAATAAATGAATGTTTTTTTTTTAATTCATATATGTTCCCTTGTGAACTTTGAAAAAGTGCTGTTAATCATGTGCAATTTATTGTGTGGGTTTGAAATAGCTTAACTCTATTATCGTCAAACAAGGGAGCTAAGAGCAAGTATCATTGAATGAACACCATAGATTCAAGTTCTTTCGCAACTATCTAAGAAAGTATATGCGTACTAAGATAATAACTAACAATCACAGTTTACTTGAATTTCTATTACTTTTTATTTTATATTAGAGAAAATGACAAAGAAGATAGGAAAGATGACCGGAATATATTACAATACTAACGAAGAAATAAATAAATGTTTTTTTAGTTCATTTTCACTAATACATGTTCCCTTATGAACTTTGAAAAAGTACGGTTAATCATGTATAATTTATTGTGAGTTTGAGATAGCTCAACTTTCTTATCGTTAAACAAGAGAACTAAAAGCAAATATCATTGAATCAACGTCATAGATTGAAATTCTTTCATAACTATCTAAGAAAGTAAATGCCTATTTTGATAATATCTCACAAACACAGTTTACCAGAATTTCTTTTACTTTTTATTAGAGAAAATGCCGAAGCGCAAAGAAGATATGAAAGATGATCGGAATATACTAAAATACCATTATACTTAGCGAAATAGCATTTACATCTCTATTTCTGTCCATTTTAAACATATTTTTGGTAAAAACAAAAAACAAAAGTGAAAAGAATCAAAAGTTTCATATCCTATCGAATCTATAAAAAGAAAACCCCTAAAAATTTACCCAGAAGGCAAGAAAGAAAAAAAAAAAAAGGAAAGAAAAGAAAAGAAAAGGAAAGAAAAAGCAGTAGTAGAAGAATAGGCAGCAGTGGCCAAAGCCAAACAGTAATACACATTATTTTAATACTAAAACTCTCATAAAAACCCATTTTCTTTGTTTCTCTCTTTCTTTTATTTGTATGATCCTTCTTGTTGGTCGGTTTGGTCGTCGTTTTCTACGTTTACACAGACACACAGACACACAGAGAGAGAGAGAGAGAGAGAGAGAGAGAGAGAGAGAGAGGGCTGTGGTGAAATCTTGGCCGTTGATTTGCATGTGGTAGCTATCCGATTCGATTAGAATCGGAATCGCACGGCCGAGCGCTTTCGATCGAGGTAAGTTTCGCGAGAATTCGCTAAATCGAAGCTCTTAAAATGATGAATCTTAGGTTTTAGGGTTTATTGTTTTTTGGGACTTTTTTTTATAAAAATTTTCGTTTTGATTTTCTCAATTTTCGTTATTTGCTGTTACTTTAGTGCTTTGGTTGACCAAAATTGTCGCATATATATATATATATATTTTTTTTTGGGCTATGATTTGTGGTTTTATTGCTATTTAATTTTGGTAATAATCTGTGAATTGGAAGCTTTGATTTTTCATATGGGTTTATTTTTGTTTGATTAGGTTACTTTTAGTTTGGGCTTTATCAGTATTTAGTGTGAAATTGTTTGATTTTATCTAATTGCTCTGTTGGGTTTTGTTTTAAATTTGAAAAAAAAAAAGAGGGTTTTTAAAGAAATCTCTGATTTTGTTGTACGGTATATTTTTTTTAATTGGTAAGTTAACCCAGAATTTCACTCTCTATAAGCTTATATATTTTACTTAATTTAGTAGCCATATAACTGTGAAATAAATGAGTCACCTTTTTTATTGGTAAGTTACACACACGCCCAATGGGTCTTGAATCCACAGCCACACCCTCCACCTGGAACTTATAAGTTGAGGTGCCAATTGAGCTAGAGCTCATTGACAAAATTAAATGAGATGCTTTGTTTGTGTTTGAAACATGCACTCTATAGATATATACTGTTTTTAATGAAAGTTTTTTTGTCTCATAAATAATTTACAAACAAAGTTCTTGAAATCAAAAGTTTTTGCAATAAATGTCGTTTCAGTAAACAGGACTGGTTTTTTTGGCCAACGACTTAAAGCTCAAATGGCATGTTCTTTTCCTAAAAGAGTGGATGGAGGTGAATGTTGTGAATTCAAAAGTCATTGGGTGCACGTGTAACTTACTAAAAAAAAAGAGTTCAGTTTATTAAATCAAGCATAAGAAAGGAAATATGGAAGTTTGAATCTTATGCTTAATGTTTTTTGTTTATCACCAAATAATGGAAAACTCAGCTGATTTGAGCCAAATGATTTAATATGCACAGTATGTTGGATCAAGATGTTTAATTCAAACTTATTTATTTTTCTTTTTCCCTATCCCAGTAATTGTTTGGTGGAGATTTAAATTTTTCCCAGAAAGGAATAATTTAGAAGACCTTTAGAGCATAAGTTATTTGCATATAAGGTTTTTATTTATTACAATCAAGACTTGGTGCTGAAATCTTGTGGAACAATTGTAGTTTTAGGGTTTTGCTAAGGGGGTTTTGAGTTTGGGATTTCGAATGTTGAAGAAATAAGAGACTTAAAGGTTCTGCTGCCTGGGCGGGAAAATGTTGGAAGCTAGTCCAAAATTCACTGGAATTATAGGCCTGAACAACCAGGACAACAACTATTATGATTTGTCACAAGGATTTTACCATAAACTTGGAGAGGGTACCAACATGTCCATTGACAGTTTTGGAAGCCTGCAAACAAGCAATGGTGGAGGTTCTGTTGCAATGTCTATGGATAACAGCAGTGTTGGTTCAAATGACTCCCACACTCGCATTTTGAACCACCAAGGGTTGCGGAGGCGTGCTACTGACAACCACTCTGTTGCACTGAGTGTCAATCGTCGAGGAAGAGTCACACATGCTCTGAGTGATGATGCACTGGCCCAAGCTTTAATGGATAGCAATTCCCCCACTTTGGGGCCTGAGAACTTTGATGAGTGGACAATTGATTTGAGGAAGCTTAATATGGGGGCAGCTTTTGCTCAAGGGGCTTTTGGGAAACTTTACAGAGGTACTTATAATGGGGAGGATGTTGCTATCAAGATCTTGGAAAGGCCAGAAAATGATCTGGAAAAGGCTCAGTTAATGGAGCAACAGTTTCAGCAGGAAGTTATGATGTTGGCCAGATTGAAGCATCCCAATATAGTTCGGTTCATTGGTGCCTGTCGGAAACCAATGGTATGGTGCATTGTAACAGAGTATGCAAAGGGGGGTTCTGTTCGGCAGTTTTTGATGAAGCGGCAGAATCGGGCTGTTCCATTGAAACTGGCAGTCAAACAGGCCTTGGATGTTGCAAGGGGTATGGCATATGTGCATGAGTTTGGATTGATTCACAGGGACTTGAAATCCGACAATCTTTTGATTAATGCGGACAAGTCCATAAAGGTAGCAGATTTTGGAGTTGCCCGCATTGAAGTGAAGACTGAGGGAATGACACCAGAGACAGGGACATATCGCTGGATGGCTCCGTAAGACTTCTGATCTTTAGCTGTCAAAATTTTCATGCTTTTTCTTTCTCTCTCTTTCGGTTCTCTGTCTGGGTATTTTTTCCCATGCTTGCATTACATATAATATTTTTAAATTTAATATAGTTAGTGGCATCCATCACTTACCAATGTTTCAGAATTACTAATTGCTACCTTCTTCTGATTTTTCCTCTTTATCCTATATTTGAATTGCTTTTAGATATCAAAGTTTTTAAACCTTTTTTGTAGATAGAAATGCATCTTGTTTTTCTGAGTCTTTGACCTCTAGTTTCCAATTCTAAGCTTGTTCATACATTTTCTACAGCTAAAAAGTTCAAGACAAATTGTTACAATCATTTAAACTATGTATCTTATGCTGCAGTGCATTAAAAGGGACATGGCATTGTTCAAAATGAAACTACTTTCTACCACAATTATGTAAAATATTCAAAAATGCACTTGAAAATCAATGCCATATATACGCTTGCAGTCAGATGATATTGGTCTGATGTTTTAATTTAGACCTGAAAAATTTCTGGTAGCTCAACTTGTATAATGACATGGCTATATGTGTGTGAGTGTGTGTGCACCAAGGGTAGGTTTAGTTGTGCTTGTTTTAAGTTTAAGATCATGCAAGTATTTTAGAAGATTCATTTGATCACCATTAGGTCAGATCTAATTGTCTTGTGAGAATCATTCTGAGAACTTAATTGCATTGTTCCTTGGTTACAAATATTAGGGTTACAGCATTGTTGGATGGGTGTCTGATTCTCAAAAAAAAAAAAAAAAAAAAGGGTTACAGCATTGTTCTAGCGACTTCGATTTTTTTTTAATTAATATTTGTTTGTTTTTGTGTTAGAGCACGTAAGCATGCATTTAGTACTTTCTTTACTTCTTGTCAAAATATAAGGCTTTTGGTTCAGGTATGCCATTACTAGTAACCTAAGGTCTAGTATCCATGTTTGCTGAATTAGATGCGGTTTAAAACTGTTCTAATAGAAGTTCTATATTGTCTATAAAAGAGAATGGGTTTTGGTTTGCAAATGTGAACATGATTTCCAAGTTGCTTATGTAGGAAATCATACACCATTTATGATATTTATTAATTTACTTTTTTACTTATATATAAAAAAAAATATTTATATAAATTGCTTTAAATAATCTTTTGAAACAAATCTATGATTATCTAATAAAAAATCATCATCTTTCGGGTGAGGTTGCAGTTGTAAATTTTATACATGAGGATATAATGTTCAAGGAAAATTTCAATTTATTTTGTTCATATTACATCTAAAGAAATCATGAATGTTTGAAACTCATTTTATTGCAGTACGAAAAGTGTCAATGTTAATACTTTATGATATTGTTCTAGGTCATGGATCCGTGGTTTACTCCCCGGGGATGGGTCCAAAGGGGCCCTGCCTTGGTGAGGTTCCATGTCATAAAAAATAAAACTTTATAACATTGTTCTAGTAAATCTAACTTTTCCTTTTATTGGTTGAAGTTGTTAAATACAGTGAAAGTTTCAACTTTTTCAAAAGTGATATTTATATTGATTCCGTTAGCTATCTGCTGATTCTGCTTTTTAAGAATGTTTTGAGTAATATTGTAATGACTAGAGAAAAGCTCTAGTCACATCTACGCTTACACTCCAAAAGGACTAGTCAAGTTACAATTGGGGCTCCTTGTAATCACTTATAAACCCAAGATCCACCTAGCCGCACAACACACACTCAAACAATCCAATCCAATCAAATTTGCACAATTTGGGGTATCACAAATATTGTATGGTAGTGAGGGTAATTTGGGCATATTGTTTAATTTATCCTTAAAACTATAAATAGTACGTGTGGATTAGGGTTAATCAGATTTTAACCCTAAACATAAATTTCAGAAATTACCCAATTACAAAGAACAAATTGAATATGCATGTGAAGAAATTGAATATGCATGTGTCTAATTCTCACAGTGCCAAATCATGTCTATGTTTCTTTTGGGGGGCTGCCGGGGGGGGGGGGGGGGGGGTGTTGGGGATGGTTGTGTGAGAGAGGGAGAGGGTGGGCAGTATATATAATATCAGAAAATGAACTCAGAATTTAAAGAAGGATAATCTGGATTTAAAATTCTCAAATCCTTCTATGTATATATATTTTGGATAAATGATAAAATTATATAAATCAGGAAAACGAGTCATACAAATATACAAGAAGTATACTGGGGGAAACAATCAATTTTCTGATATTATATATTGATTACTATGTGGTAGATACTATGATTTTAGGCTGTGGAAGGTTCTTGATTAATTGATATATGTTTTCTGAAAGAAAACAACATACACTAAGAAAGTCATCAAGGATACAAACTGAAAACTGACTTACATTGAGCAATAAACACTTAATTAGGGACAATGCATCAAATTGAAAAAAAAAAATATTAACAGATTTTCATTAATGAATGCATTAATTTATTTGACTTGCTTTACTGATAAATTGCCTGGGTTAATTGACATTGTGAAGTGGTATAATTGGTGATTTCAGGTTGGTCAGTCAGTTGTATTAAGTGACTTAAAGCAGTATCATTTACACCATACTATTAATTATTAAATACATTATGGCCAAGTGATGTAAAAACTAAACTAAAATAAAATAAAAAATCTTAAATCGAATTTTTACATTTTGTGTGATAAACAATTAAAAATAAAATCCACACTTGAGCATCCAAACAGATTTTCTATTTCTTAGTGATAGATCAAATGATCCAACTGATTTCTGCAATAGATTGGTTAGTTTTTCAGGGTGCACACACGATGTTTAATTTCTTATGTTGGGTATTTGAAATATTCTTTCTAATGAGACCTCAATGTCAGAGTCAAGTGAAGTCTATTATACTAAAGCGTGCATAAGGCATTTTTTTTAAAGCTATTTTAAATTGGATAGTTTCCCCCCTATTATAAATTATTATTATTATTATTATTTTTATTGTAGGTTAGATACATATAATCACTGTCATAAATTCCTCTCAATCAAGACGCTGTTGATACTCCCCACACCCACACCCACGGCCCCCCCCCCCCCCCCCCCCCCCCCAAAAAAAAAAAATGTTTGAATTTGCCTTGTCCAATTGATGTTGGTTGTACCTACCAATTTATGCACTAGTCTCTTAACCATTGAGCTTTCTTGGAAGTAGACAATCTGCTTTTGAATGTGATTGATATGATTTTGTTCCGGACAAGGGCTTAGAACCTGGGTGTTCTTTGGTCAATTGGTCAGTATTAGTACTTGGGTCTTGGGTTGATATTAGTTTAGTTGTATTCTGAGGTGGCACAGATTGTATTCATTCATACCATATAACTGATGCAAGGACTAACATTTATATTGCTTCTCTGTTTTACTACTCTGTGCTAAATGACTGCTCTCAGTTTGTACTCTGTAGAAGCATATCTCAGCTTTTTATGGGAATACTTTACTTGCAATCTTGGGCTTTGGTGGTGGTCATGTACCACTTTGAAATTTTTGATAAATTATTACCCATTTAGGTATGTATGGTAAACTTATTTGCATAATCCTAAGCCAATTCTGTCAGTTTTCATTAACTTATCAAAAAAAAAAAAAAAATCTGTCAGTAGTCACCCATATGATAGAGTTCAGCACAAGGCATCCGCAGCTTTCATTTCTGTGCAGGCTGTGGCTGCATTATTTGTTAGCTGGAAAATGTGAAACAGTTATATTTGTTGAACTCTTTAGCAGGAGGGTGAATTACGCAAGAGCTATGTTCATCTTCATCAAAGTCATAATAGGTCTGGCCTCACATGGGTTAATAGTTATCAAAAAATAGTAGCATAAGTTAAAATATCAATTATAAGCTGGTCTACCTAATATAATCCCCTCTCTCCTAGCTTTGTTTGAGCTGTGAAAAATAGACTTTAAGCCTGCCTTGTGCTTTATACGAGTTCAAAATGAGCACGTTTAGAGGAGGACATTTGAAAGATATGAGAATACTATGACAAGGCTCTGACAATTAGGTTAGTGCACTAATATGATGAACAATTGGACTTCGTGGGAAAGTTTACTGATGCATTTATTTTTTTTTAACACCATGGGATTGCTATCTTAAGTTGGGTTTATTTCCCAATAGATAGCTCAAATGGCACATCTTCCTCCCATAAGAATGGGATGGAGATTGAGGTCTTAGGTTTGAGATCCATTTTCCAATGGAAAGATTGCAGTGTATAGTACACCCTTTGCTATTTGTTACCTTAGAGTAGATTACGCACTGTTAGCAGTGGAAGTGAAGTCTAATGGGGTGGTGAAAGTGGCAATGAGCTGCTGTGGTGGTACGTCATGGGAGAGAATGGGGGTGGTGGCTATGACAACAGACAAGCAAGGTGGTGGGTATTGTTTTGTTTTAACAATATTGCATTGAATCTTAATGATATTTGTGTCAATGGTCATTTATTTATGTATGAAAAAGTATGGCAACTATATTAGCCCATCAATATACAGGCTAAGGCATAAAGTTTAATTTGTCTAAGGATGTGTTGCAAGGTAGACACGGAACATTTTATGCAGTTAAGGACTACAAAGGTTTTTGAACCACAGCTTTTGGAAAGTGGTCGCTGACATTTATGCTTAGTAACTTAAATGTTGCTCATCCTTTGCTTACTTAAAATTTAATATATTGAAGACAGCTTTGTTGTGGGGTCTATGTGGTAGCTTTAGTAGCTGTTAAACATCCCAACAATGATCAACCCATAGTTTTTGAATTGTTTGGTTTCCCTCTATATTTTGGATGAGTTTATTTGTCTTTTTTTTTAGGGGGGGGGGGGGGGTGGTGGAGAGAGGTTTTAAAGATCAAATTGGGGGTAAGGTTACCTATCATGACCTCTCCCAAACCCCTCAAAAAGTGGGAGCTTTGTGCATTGGGTAAGACAATTGAGCTATTAAAGATCAACTAATCATATATAGTAGAGAAGCAATTACTTAGATATTATTATTAAGTATGCATTTTTGCTTTCAGTGGAGATTTACTTTTTTTTTTTTTTTTTTTTTGCTACATGGAGATTTATTTGTCTTGTGAACATCTATTAGTGTAATTTTTTCTTGTGGTCTTGTCAGTCGACAATTTCTTATTGGGTAGAGAGCCTTAATTAGATTATTCTTGTTATTGGTAAGTTACACATGCAGCCAATGGGTATTGAACCCACAACCTACCCTCCCTTCCCCTAGAACTTATAAGGGGAGGAGGTGCCAATTGAGCTAGAGCTCATTGGCTGCATCAGTTAATTATTTATTTAATACTAGTTGATGATGACATTTTATTGATCGCAGCAAATTTTCCCCCCTCTTGTTATCTAGTAATTATCAACATGTTCTGAACATATTTGATCTTTCTTTCATCTATTGTACTTTCTAACTTTAGATTCATCAATTGCTTGATACTAAAAAAACAAAATTACTCTTTTACATCAATATTTTGTTTTATGTTTTAACTGCTATAATCTCGTAAATATGGCATCTTGAGTGAAGATCATTGAGTGCATCAGTGAGAATAAGTGTTTTGATTCAAGTTGTCGGAGTGAAGATTTGTAGAGAGAGATTAAAAATAAAACACATTAGAAAGGACTCATGGGGCTGAACCTTATTAGTTGGGATTGAGATGTAGTTGAGTTAATCTAATAATTGAGCTATCAACACTTTGTGAATATCTAGTTACCACAATCTTGTTTTGCTATGCATTAACTATGCTTTGTCATTTTTATTCTTGAATCTAAAATATCTAATGATTTATTGTGCGTTTTGTCTATTTCTTAATATTCTAATTTACAATGTTGTCTACTTGCCTGTGATTTTTGGGTCTGCAGGGAGATGATCCAGCATAGGCCTTACACACAGAAAGTAGATGTTTATAGTTTTGGAATTGTTCTTTGGGAGCTCATTACAGGATTGCTTCCGTTTCCAAACATGACGGCAGTGCAGGCAGCTTTTGCAGTAGTCAACAAAGGTGTCCGTCCGATTATTCCCAATGATTGCTTACCCACTCTCAGTGAGATCATGACCAGGTGCTGGGATGCCAACCCCGATGTCAGACCCCCCTTCACTGAAGTTGTCAGAATGCTTGAGAATGCAGAGGTTGAGATCTTGACAACGGTTCGCAAGGCGCGTTTTAGGTGTTGTATGGCCCAACCAATGACTCTGGATTGATCCCAAGAAGATATTGGACAAGAACACAGCTGTAAGAAAAACAACAGGAGAAGAAATGGGCAGGAGAAACATATTGTACCCTCTAATTATCAAGTTTAAGAACTGTTATTACAACTAGAACTGCTGGTTTTGGGGTTTCTATTTTAATGGATTCTGTTGCTGAATTAGTAATAGACGAGAATTGATGCATATGTATACATGCCCTCTTATTGCGGAGTGTTGTGTTGACCTGACTTGCCTTTTGTTTTTCCGCCTCTCAAAATATCGCAATTTGCTCGAGATCATATGGAGAAACTTAAAATCCATCATAGTAGACGTCTTTAACAAATATTTGCAGAATAAATACAAAATAAGAAAACTAGGAAGCAAAATCAACTAGATCAATTTCAAAAAGGAAGAGTAGAAGAGGAGATACAATAGTCTCAAACAGTGTTGGGGTCCAAAGCAAATGTATCCTCTATACTCTTAATTTTAGTTATTAAGCCCATAGTTTTTAAGCCCAGATCGAATGTTAACCCGCTTTAGAAGTCAGGTCAAATGAAAATAAAAAATTAAATAAATATAAAAATAAATGTGAATAAATAAGCATGCCCCAATGGTTAATTTAAAATAAAATGAAAAGAAGAAGCATCAAAATAAAAAATGTAGTCATAAGTCAAACACTAAATTATTCGAGCCATGTTTTATAATAGAATAATATTATATTTTTGAAAACTCTCTTTATATGCAATAGAATAACATTTAATAATCAAAGAAAAGAAAAAAAAGATAATAGCTTAAAAACACAAAACCAAATTGTATCAATCTAAAGTAAAATTCTAAAGAACACATAAATTCATCAATCTAAAGTAGAGATACAAAAAATGAAAAATTCACACAAAAATAAAACATGAGAGAGAGAGAGAGAGAGAGAGAGAGAGAGAGAGAGTAATAACTTTTATCATGTGAGAAAATATGTATAGAATGAGAGAGAGAATGACATATTTATAGTAATAGAATGAAGATAAAAAAAGCAAAAATAAAAGGAAGAGGAAGGGATAGAAGAAGAGTGACATTAAGGTTGAGAGTAGTGGAGAGATGAAAAGGTAAAAGGAAAATTATGGTTGGAAGTAGTAGAGAGAAATGGGAAATATATAGATGACGTGGCTGTTAATGTGACTTAACAGGAGCGTAGCAACAATAAATGTTGCGCTTCAACTTTTAGATGTATATAGATTACGTGTGTCTTTTTCTCTCTTGTTCTTTCCATGAGTCACGCTTCAGGTAAATAGATAGATTTATTTTTATATATTATGCTTTATATAAAATCGATGTGAAAATTTCTATCTTAATTTGATTTTAGTTAAATTCGACTTTGCTTGTAAAGGTTGAAACTATTAGGTGATTCATGTCCTCGAAAATTCAAATTCAAAAAAGTCCATATTTAACCTACATTACAAAATCCCAAAGTAAATTTCATCTCAAAAGTAACACATAGTACTCAGTCTAACCTCCAAAATAACCATATGACCTAAATTGCATAGGTTTGAATATAAACCAGAGTCTCAATCAACTCCTCACGGAAGTAAACTTTTTACATAAAAAAGAAAACTTAAAATTCTAACCCAAGGAAATTCTTCTAGAACAACTATGTGATCGAAATCTCAATAGCAATCCACCTTCACCAAAACGATGACTTCCTAGCAACTTCTTATGACTGAATCCAAGCAGCTCATCAGGAGAAATAAACAAAGGAACAACAAGTAATGAGCTAAAAACCCAATAAGTGGTAATTTCCACACTATCATTGAAGGGGTAACAAAAAAGTACTAGATTTGTATGTGTTGGGGATAGAACATATTGGGAAGACTTCAATTGAGTAGTTATACAATATATAAGAACAAAACTTGACCCAAAAGGTTAAGCAATTAAATAACTTTTGATCCAATTATGTTATTTATATTAACCGCTCGTTACTATCCAATGTGGGATTTCATTATTTAACTAATTACACACTACTCACACGTGAATATTACAACAGTATTAAACAAGAATGAATAAAAAATGAATAAGGGCTGCTATAAGTTAATTCAATAGATTTCAAACATAAACATTTGGTCACAATAAGGAAGACATGACAACTGTGTATTAGCCCTACAGCAATGATCACAACCATGTAACACACAATAATAATAATTGCAACCAGAATTACAAAATCTGCCTCCACATTATAATGCTCCAATCTCCATAACACCAATTACATAATCTGGATCATGGCCCACGTATTTCCTCCATGGATGGGGTCACCTTATTTTACGGGTATGGGAGTGGAATTGTCTAATTAAAATAAGCTTAGCTCTACCTCTCGGTCACCATTCTTTGTCTAATTTTTATTAGACACATCATGCTTTATGGTTTATTTATTTATTTTTTTCCATTATTGATTGAGAGTTTCAGTGTCAATGTGGTTTTTGGAGAGAGAGAGAGAGAGAGAGAGAGAGAGAGAGAGAGAGAGAGAGAGAGAGAGAGAGAGAGAAGTTTTGTCTAGTTAGTTTTATTTTTGGGTGCTGTTAACGGGTGTTGTACAGCATCCGTTAATGTAATAAAATTTAAAATAAACTATTCACATTTTTTTAGAGATATGGGAAAAACTGAATATGTATTAAATGTGTGTTAGTTTAAATGGAGTATTGAAGAAACCAAAGTATACGTTTGTCAATTTTCAATGTAAGTGATATTTGTGATAAGTCATAAATAAACCACAACTGGTTCATTAACAGGTGCTGGCCAGCATCTGTTAACAAAGTCATTTATTTTTTTTAATTAATATTGTTTGTTTGATATGCTTTTTGAGGTTGACAAGGTGCCATACTTATGGAATTTTCCTGGTTTTCAAGGCAGGAAAGTGATGAAATTTTGGGAGGGATAGATGAGCTTGCAGGTGGAAGTTTTTAGATTCAATAATAAATCCTATTCCATCCCCTTATTTTATTTCATTTAAATCAAATAGAAACTTTTCTTGACCCTCGTTCTAGAAAGTATGTAGGATTAGACTTTTGACCAATCTTAAACGCCCGTTACACCCAACTCTTAGCTTATGTATAAATACTTCTTCATACATGTTGCTAAAGAGAGACTAAGGTTGTGTTTCGCATTGGCTGAAAAAGTTAGTTTCTTTTACTATTTAGCTTATTTTTGCTATTATTCATGGGTTTTATTGCATTTTTTGATACTATTCATGTATCTCACTGCACTATTTCAACTAATTTTTAGTTTTATCTACAGTACTTTCAGCAAAAATTTTTCAATTTTAACTAAATAAGTTAAAACGGACACTAAATATTTGTAAAAAGCATCTCAAACCACATAAAATTTATGTATAATTTTTATATACAAACAAACTATAGTACCTCAAGTTCTTTACGTATAATTTATTCTCCTCAATAAAAATTTATTTATAAACAAAATAAAATTTGAGGAAAATTATTATTTAATTATTAGCTTTCCTTTACAAGTACAATTTTGATTTTGAATAAAATAAATAAGTTAACACAGCTTTCCTAAGTTCAATATTTGTATCCACTCTACTTCTATTTTAAAATGTTAAAAATCTCATTCTCAAAAATAAATAAAAAAAGTTAAAAATCTCACATGTTAAATCTTACTTATTAAAGGGGAGTTTGGGTTCACACACGTAAGGGAGAGTTAATAGTTTGATAATTAAAATCATCTTCCTAACAATTTAAACTTTTGGAGAATTGGTAATTTACCAAGCCCACCAAGACTCCACCTCCACATCCACCACAACACCAACACCACACTCTTCAATAGCCACAATAATGTCTAATGAATGGGCCTAGATTGTCAATCCCAAATGGAAAACTCTAGTGACACACCCAAACTCACACCCAGATCCACAACAAGCTTACATGTCAATTTGTGATTGGTGCACCAGATTCACTTTTTCACCAAGTACCATTGGTGGTCTCTTGTGTAAGTATTGTAATCCAATCACATGTTGACACCTATGCATGTTATAAAATTTTATGTAAACTTAGGTGTTTTTGTAGGCAGATTGCTCCCAAGTCATAAATCCAAACCCAAACACACTAGTCTGTGCCATCCAATACAAAAATTTTGAGTGCAAATTAATGAGATGGGTGGAATTGCATATTTAGCTACACTATGTTCCATATACATATTTGTCACATAGTGATGAATTTTTGTTTCATTTTGCCCAGAATGGCTGAATTTTTTTTTTAATTCTAATTAGTAAGTTGGTATGTTCTATTCCAGTACATTCTAAATTCCGGCCCATTCTGATCATATCACCCATTTTGGTCAATTCCACTCAATTTTGCCTGATACGGTGATTTCAGCCGATATATAAACGAATCATAACTTTTTCCCTAAACCTTATTTATTTATTACTTTACTTACATATGATATTTTATTATTATTTTCCATTAACAATGTGTTTTTCTTGTTTAATTTACTCACTATAACATAGTTTTTTTTTGTTCATTAAGAATATATTTTTTTCATTTACTCAGGTATGACATTTATTTTTTGTAATGACAATATTAAGAATGTACATTACTTTATTTTGAATTAGTAATTTGATATGGTATAATATTATATAATGTGGACTTAGGTATATATGTAACTTTAACAATAACCTCAAAACATTATGCTGAAATAGGCTGATACCGAAATATTTGACACCAATTGACAAACTTTAATGGTATCCAAAATAGTATTCAAAATATTGATTTGTCATATACCACCATGTGACAGTGATATAACAATGTACCTCTCATGCAGCATGCGCTCAAAAATCATGCGGGTATGTGCTGCGCTAGGGATTGAAACGTCCACACACCATACTAATAGGAAAATGTTCTTGTCATTGGTGAACAATGCACACGTCTCTTCGTGATTCAAGTTCCTTGAATTATTTTCACATGCTCTCATCCTGATCGATACAATGAATAAGTCTTGGAAAATGCACGTAGAAGTTTTGCATTAATTACAAAATGACTTTCTAAGTTCCTAGACTGCTCTATATATATAAAGCCCTCTGTTATTGTATGGTTTAAAGAGCAGAGAATTAGATAAACAAAAACAGGAGCATTTGGGACATAAAGGGTTGCATCCAAAGCACACAGAACCGTGATAAAAAACTAACATATGTAATGTCAGACTCAGAAAATAAAGCGGCTACAATAGCCAAGTGTGCTGTTGCAGTGTTTGGTGCAGCATTAGCCATATTTGGTCTCCTATCTGGCTCATCTACCACCAACCGGAAGACTATGAAAGCACCAGCTAGAAATCATCGCATATTCAGGGATGATTTTGAGAGAGACCCGGCAGCCTACTTTCGCAACCTGCGCAAGTAGTAGTAATATAACTTTTTCAGTTTTCTATATGTATAAAGTTATCAATAATGCTAAGTGTCATTGCTGTTTCCTTTGGCTTGTTAAGGCATTGCTTTGCTTTAAATAGCCCTGGGGCTTATTGAATAAATATTTTGGAACTTATCATCTTTGAATTGAGTATTAAATTCCATCGTTATCTTCTCTGGCTATTTTTGCCTCTCTCTGATACTTTTTATTTTTTTGTTGATCTTAAATTTATAGTGTTGATTGATGCCTGCTTGCTAAACTGAAATCCAAGTTTATCTTCAGGATCCATGAAAATAAAATGATTCTCCATGGTGGGAATCTGATGGCCCATACCCTAATATAGATATGTAACGTGACATTTACTGACAACTTTAAATCATTGAATTGAAAACAGAGGAAAAAATATCCAATTTGATTGGCTTTGCACGTCCATGACCATGAGTATAGTATTGTATTATTGTTTATCTTTTGCAGTGTTCTTTGGCAATGAAATTATATATGGTGACACTGATTTTGATGCTGGGTTGCCGACAAAAGGAAGTTTCGTCTTAATTAACGATGATAATACTATTTGAAGATAAATTAGTAATTAACATCAGATTTGAACTATTTAGGTCCTTACTCCTTACTGCTTAGATGAGGCTGAACAAGTACTTCAAATAAACAAGAAAATGATTTTGAAGCCCTTATCAACAGACCATTACACATTTTGTATTTTCTCTTTTTAATCAAAATTTCAAAAACCCACTTTTACAATTAAACGTACCATGCATACGGACAACTTAGCCGGTTGAGAGACCAATGGTGGTATGTATTGCTTCTTCTACAGCATTGCAAAAGTCTCATTCTCAACGATGGTATTGCTGGATCCTTAATTTACTTCATAACGACATATTTCAGTTTAATTTATCCAAAGCAAGGGTACACAAAAGATTCATATTTCTAATGGCTTCCCATAATTCTCTTCTCTTCCTAATGCCTTCACGAGCTACCCCTTTAGCTTCACGTGTTGCTTGTTAATTTCTGCAACTTTCTCTTCTCAGCCCGTTGACGATCTGGATCATAATCTTTACCCTTAGGCCTTAACAAAGCTCAAAACAACATGACAAAAAATCCTCAGTTCCAACTAAAAGTGTGTTTCAATACTGTTTATTTTGCTGAAAACTGAAAACAATAAATAAAAAAAAATTTCTGTTATTGTTCACACTAAAAAACGCTGTTTATACCTTGATAAATTGTTCATGTCTTATGAACAGTATACTAGGTGCTGGTTAAAAAAAAGAAAAAAAAAAAGAAAAAAACTGAAATGCAAAACGCTAAAACGTGGAAGTGATCCAAATGGTCACAGTAACATTATCTATCACAACAAAGTTTTAACGTGGTTAAGAACTCGGGGAAAGTAAATGAACAAAGTATCGGATTCAGCATTTTGATAGACACTGACTTTTGCTTTTGCAGCACGTGGTAAATTTCCCTGTTGTGCACGTATGTTAAAATTTTTTTTGGCTCCGCTACTGCCCAAGAAAGAAACTTATTTCAAGATTCAATCAGTATATTTCTGCCACTGCTGCAGGTTCCACTTTAGCTTGTTTTTTTTTTGTTATAGAATCACTACTTTATGGTCACATTCATTGGTTTTTGCTCAATTTTTTGTTTATTGCCGGTCTCACCCCACTTTTTTTTTGCTACAATAATTTTAACAAAAGAACAATCAACTTATTTTATTTAGATTCTTGAAAAAAAAAATAACTTATTTTATTTAACTTATAGTTTTAAGCTACAATGTTTTCAGCAAAATACTAAATATATAAGTTGTTCTTAAACGAATACTTAAAGGTCTGTTTGGAAATTATTTATTTTGATAAAATTGAAAACTTTTTACTTAAAGTATATAGAAAAAAGTTAAAAGCTGACTTTTGGAGTAACAAGACCCACTTTAGGAGCAAAATTATGCTAAAAAGTAAAATAAGCTAAATTTTTCTCAAATCCTAAACGCAACCTTAATCTATTTTTTATCAAAATCCAGATCAAGAAAGAGTCATAGTGAATTGGAATTAACCACACATAAGACAATGGTGCATATATTTCATGTAATATTTTAAGGTAGTTGAAGTCACCTGTTAGGTAGTTAGAGTCATCTGTTAGGAACCTCAATTGCATTGTATCATTTACACATGTACTGTGACTGTTGTAGCAGGTAGTTTAGTTACCACTGGATTAATTGGTTGATTAGGAGTTAGTTAGGCATGTGGTTATTTAGCTAACTAATGATTAATGTTTTGTTAGTAGTGTTGAGGCTCATTTTTTTTAAACCCAGAAAGAGGAGAGAGCCCATAATCAGAGAATAAGCCCAATTAAATCTGAGCGGCAGGAATAGGTTCGTAAAGCAAGCAAACGGGTCTTGAAGAGGTAAGCGGGCCTGAAAAGGCCCGGAAAGATAAGAACCATGGGCCGTGGATGTAGGAAAGTAAGTATGGGTCATGCCCATTGCGGCAAGCCCAAAGTAAAGCAAGAATACGGAGCCATAGTTTATGGGCTCTAAAGAAAATAAAGAATGGTTGGGTCGCGGAAGCCTAACAAGGTAATAAGGGCCCATGGAAAATGTGAGATTGTAAGGGGCCAAGAATGCCCCAAAAAAGGATGAATGGGCCGCAGGAGCCCGCAGACTTAAGAGGCAATAAAAGCCCAGTGGGCTAACTAAGCCATTGAGAAAGGAATCGGTGAGCCTAAAGGGTATAACCATTTCAATACAGCAGGAAGTAAACGGTAGGCCCATAGCCAGGACGAGCCCAAACCACAGATAGAGAATCGATGATCTGCACAGAGACGGGAAAAGTAAATACCCAAGCCATGGTGAGCGACCACTTGACGAAGGAATTTTGGACGGACATAGGCACGCGCAAGGCCCAGGCTCACCAGCCTGTACCCAGCCAATACAGGCGAAGGTGGGCCACGGGTCAGAGGTAAGGAGGGTGTGGTCTGGCGGAGGGGAGAGGGGACGATCCATTTCGGGGCTTCCACTCAGGCCACTTTCGGGTGAGTGTCCTGCTGGGATGACATAGCACCCGAAAATGGCAAAACTGAGTTGGAGCCTTCTGGTGCATGCCATGAGAGAGAAAGAGTGCTCTGCCGTGGTAGGAGAGAATGCCACGGCGAGCTAACAAACAAAATACCCTTATATTTGTCTGGAGATGTAGTGCGCCGCGGCCAGCGCAGGAACGTGGCGCTGGCCGGGTGCCTGACCAACCAGTAATGGTCGGGTGGGTACACACATCAGACAAAGATGGTTACAAGGGTAAAAGGGTAAATATAATGCATCACAAAATACTATATAAGGTGCTCCCTGTGCACAGAAAAGGGGGACGGAACGGAGGGGAAGAACAGAAAAACAGAATAAGAAAGAACAGAAAAACAAAGTAAGAAAGAACAGAAAAACAGAGTAAGAAAGAAAGAAAAACAGAGTGAAAAAGGGGGGAAAATGGGCATGCACCAAGATGGGTTGTCGGCTCCTCTCTCCCTCTCGAGAAACCACATTCTCCCTGGACTCATACTCGGAACAAAGGTCATCTAGGACCATTCCTTCAAAGTCACTAATTTCTCTTCAGAGAAATTAGTCGCATTGAGGGAGTGTTGTCTCCTTTTGATTTAGTTTCCTTCGACATATTGCCGCAGGCCAAAAGCCTGATTAACTTGCCGAAGTGTTTTACCTCTTTCTTCCTTGTGTCTATCCTCTTTAAGTCCATCTTTATCATTTTATTTCTTTATTCAGATATTTACTCACTTAAAGCACCGCAAACTAGTTCTATCATACTTATCTGCGGCAGTCGTTTATAAAGGATTCGCTCGCCACAATTTCAAAACATGATCGTGCTGGGCTAAGGCATAGCTTGCGCACAAGCCGGGCCAGGGTGAAGCACAACTGGGCCGGTCCCAACTCTCCAATCCAGAACACACTTGGGCTTAGTACGGCAGGATAGAATAATCCAGCCCAATACAAAACCGGCCCAAAACACAGCAACAAAATTGGCGACTTCACTGAGGAGTTGGGAAACAGATAGGGACCGAGATTCCTCGCAAGCAAATGCCGCCAAAGTCCAGGGTGACGCGAAATATGAGCGCCGTGCCTTCTCAAGCAGAATCCAGGCCAACAACACCCCGCTAGCATCAGTCCAACCGGGTTGAGGATGCTACGGGAATGGGGGCTGGGCCTCAGCCGCAGGCCAAGAATCCCAACGGCGACCCCAATGCCTTCGTGTAGGTACTGTAGGCGCTTCAACATTCACAGCAACAGATGATGGAGGAAATCCATCAGCTAAAGACAGACAGGACAAAAGAAAAAGGAAGCCAACATGACCCAGAGCATGCAGCAGACAAAGAAGAAACACCTGCTGGGGGTGTCCCGCCAAACGCTGAGCAACGCTACATTACGATGGCGGAAGTAGTTGCTCTCTTGGAACGTGAAAGAGCCAGAGTGCCAAAAGAAAGGTTTTACGCACGAAGACCGCCTTACCCGCTGAGAGTGCTCAGTAAGCCATATCTAGAGAGGTACGAACCTTGGACATTCGCACAATATGATGGCAGGAAAGGGAGTGCCGTTGAACATGTAAGCAAGTTCATCGACACCCTCGGGCCATATGCAGCAGATGAAGATCTATGCCTTCGGGAGTTTTTGAAGTCATTATGTGATCGAGCTTATACTTGGTACACCGGTTTAAAGCCCGGGTCGATCCCGACTTGGGATGACATGGTGGATGTATTTTGCACTAAGTATTTCCATGGAGAAGAAACGGTGACGCTCGCAACCTTGCAAGCTACCAAGCAGAAGAGCGGCGAAGATTTGCTGGAATATATCAAGAGGTTTAGGGATATAGCACTTGACTGCTATGATCACTGTGAGGAAAAGACGTTAGTGGAAATGTGCATGACGAATATGATCAGAGACTATCGGGCTGTTCTAGAAAACCTGGAGATTTCGCAGTTTGCGCAGCTACTGCAAAAGGCCAGAAGGACTGCTCAATCAGTAAGACCAGCTCTTGACAAAAGGAACGCCCCGCAGGCCATGACAGCTTTTGCAGGCGAAAGAAAGAGGAAATCAGAGGGGAAGGAGCGTGACACTCCACCACCGATACCATGCACCCCAAGGGAATTAGATGTGCTCCTGGATAAGTGGATAGTTGATAGGGTTTTTAAACCCAACCAAGTCTCCAGAGAGCCCACAGAGGAAGAGCGAAGGGATCCGCGCTTCTGCCGATTGCACAATTACGTGCAGCACCCTACCACAGAATGTTGGGCACTCCGCAGGCTGATACATCGCAGGATCAGAGAAGGAACTCTGGAGTTGACGCAATCAGAAGTTCAAAGAAACCCACTCCCGAACCATAAAGGGAAGGGTGTGGCAGCGGTAGTAATCTGCGCAGATCCTGGAGAGGATGAAGAGGAGAGCCCAAACTTGCCTACTGCAGCAATCAGCACCCTGCAGAAGAGCTCAAAGTTCGAAAACCTGTTTGATCAATTGGGCCTCACGGAAAGCGAATGAAAAGTGGCTACGGAGGCCCTAGTCAGCATTGCCTCTGGAGTGGGGATCGAATGCTTAACCGCAGGAGTTACAGATGACAAAGCTTTTTTGCAAGAATCAAGTGAAATCACCTTCAGTGATGAAGACATGGAGGTGGGAAGTCCTGACCACAGAAGACCCCTTTATTTGGCCGCATCGATAAATCAGATCCCTATCAAAAGAGCCTTGGTAGACACGGGCGCTTCGGTGAATCTAATCCCGTTAGCAACTCTGCGGGCAGCAGGGATTTCAGAAAGAAGGATCCAGGGATGTCCGATGGAAGTAACCGAGTTTGGAGGAAGTGGAGAATACACTGCAGGCCATATTCAGCTGTGGCTAAAAGCAGGACCCATAGCTTCGTTAGCTCGATTCCACATGGTAAAAACAGAAGTCTTATATCATGTGTTATTGGGACGACCATGGCTGCATAAGCACAAGCTAGTCCCGTCCACCTATCACCAGTGTGTAAAGGGGAGGCTAAATGGTAGAGTAGTACGAATAATGGCCAACCCATCACCGTTTGAGCAGGCAGAGGCCCATTTGGTAGAAACCATGTTCTACGATCAGTGGGCGCTGTCGGGGGAAAGCCTAGTGTCAAAACCGCAAGGCACTTTTGTTCCCAAATGGGAAGATATACGGGATGACCCCGAACTTGACCTGAGAAAGCTCCTGTCCCAAAAGAGGAAGAGGAGAGAAACGCTTGCTGCAGAGGCAGACGATGTACCCCAATGTGTCAGAATATGAAGCCCCGACGGCAGGATTGTGTACCGATTATGAAGGTGCGCGGGCCCACAAATGATACACGTGCGGGCCCTGGACAGGAATGGGGACACGAAAGCCCCGTATGTTGCAATGTTCAAGAAAGATTGGAGGAAAGAGATGGTGACAAAGAAATGGTGGCAGAAAAAGACCCGCAGATTACGGCAGAAGAAAAGTTGGAGGAAGTGAACTTGGGAGTCGATCCACAGAATCCAAAGCCGATTTCAATCAGTTCAAAGTTGTCAGAAAAGGAAAAGAAGGAACTAATAATGCTGTCGAAAGAATATAGAGATGTTTTTGCATGGGACTACAGTGAGATGCCCGGGTTGGACCCAGCATTAGTAGTACACACGCTAATCGTAGACCCGGGAGCTAAACAAGTAATTCAGCCTGCCAGGGTGTTCCACCCCGAGATAGAAGAGCAGATAACCAAAGAAGTGCAGAAGTTACTAGCCGCAGGATTTATCAAACCCATTCAACATCCTCGTTGGTTGTCTAATATTGTGCCAGTAAAGAAGAAGAACGGGCAGATAAGATGCTGCGTAGATTTTAGAAGTCTTAACAGAGCATGTCCAAAGGATGAGTTCCCGCTGCCAAATATGGATCTGTTGATAGATTCTGCGGCAGGAAATGCCATGTTTTCCTTCGTGGATGGTTTCAGTGGGTATAATCAGATTAGGATGGCACCAAAGGATGTAGAAAAGACTGCTTTCAGAACACCCATAGGCAACTTCTACTACACAGTAATGCCGTTTGGGTTAAAAAACGCTGGAGCGACTTATCAGCGGACAATGACAGCCATATTCCATGACATGATGCACCGGGAATTAGAAGACTATGTGGACGACATAGTGGTAAAATCAAGAGAACGGGAAGAGCATACTCAAGTACTAAGGAAGGTATTCGAAAGATGCAGGGTTTTCAAGCTAAGGATGAATCCTTTCAAGTGCGCGTTTGGAGTGTCCTCTGGGAAATTTCTGGGCTTTCTAGTCCATAGCAAAGGAATAAGTGTGGACCCAGCCAAGGCTACGACCATAGCAACTATGAGACCGCCAACCACGGCTAAAGAATTAAAGAGCTTCCTAGGAAAAGTCTCGTATATTAGAAGGTTCATCC
Organism: Lithocarpus polystachyus; assembly: GCA_033629205.1. Taxonomy (NCBI): domain Eukaryota; kingdom Viridiplantae; phylum Streptophyta; class Magnoliopsida; order Fagales; family Fagaceae; genus Lithocarpus; species Lithocarpus polystachyus. The sequence continues at coordinate 11,368,264 of CM066172.1, read as the reverse complement.
CGGGATTGGCATTTATTACCTCTACTTTCGACAGGTTGCTTAAGAAAGGGCAAAACTTCGAGTGGGGTAATGCACAGCAGGCAGCCTTCCGAAGGCTACAGGAGCTCATGATGAACCTCCCCACTGTACAAGCCCCGATCCGTAGGAAGCCACTGTTGCTATACCTGGCCACCAATCAATACGCTGTGGGCGCATTGATTGCCCAAGAAGATGTAAATGGAAACGAACAACCAGTGTACTACATTAGCCGAGCCTTGAAAGACGCAGAGACTCGTTACCCAAGGGCGGAAAGGGCATGTTTGGCCATTGTGTACGCCTCCCAAAGGCTACGACATTATTTCTTAGCCTATGAAGTATGGCTGATGACCAAGTCTCATGCTATAAAAGCCTTACTGCAGCAACCCATCCTCTTTGGCAGGATATCCCAATGGCTGTTGCAATTATCCCAATACGACTTGAAGGCAGGAACACCCAAAGCGGTAAAGAGTCAAGCCATAGCTGATTTATTGGCGCAATTCCCGGGAGAAGAAGAATTCCCGCTGGATGACGAAGTCCCAGGAGAAGTAGCCGTGGCAGAAGAAGAAAGGGAACAATGGGTGATGAGGTTTGATGGGTCATCTACTGCCCAGTCAGGAGAAGTGGGAGTGATTCTATACCATACAGAGAACGAAACAGTGGCACTGTCCTTCAAATTGGAGTTCCCATGTTCGAATAATACGGCAGAGTATGAGGCTTATTTGATTGGGCTAGCTACGGCCCTTGAAATGGGGGTTAAGCACTTGAAAGTGATAGGGGATTCGAACCTAGTGGTCTGCCAGGCCAAAGGAAGTTTCTCCTTGAGGGAACCTAGCCTGGCCCCATACAGGGCAATGGCCCAGAAGATGGAAGAAGAATTTTCGACCTTTGAAATAGAGCATGCACCGAGGAACGAAAACCGGTTCGCAGATGCATTAGCCGCGCTGGGATCACAGATAACTTTTGAAGGAAATAGCGCGCACGTGAAAGTTAGCAAAAGAAAACAGCCCATCATTAAGCTGTTAAGAGAAAGATTTCAGGAGGAATGCTGTGAAGAGGATTGGCGGAACCCGATAAAAGAAGTCCTAATGGACAGAGAAGAGAATATGGATCTAAAGTTATTAAAAGATTATGTCCTAGTGAAAGGGGAGTTGTACCGCAGAATGCCCGGGGGAGTCCTGTCCAGATGCGTGGGACAGATGGAAGCCCAGAGAAGATTAAAAGAAGTACACGACAAGACCTGCGGATCCAGCGGGGAAGTCAGCCTCTACCGCAGGCTTCAGAGGGCAGGTTTCTATTGGCCAAATATGGGAAAAGATGCAGACCAAATCCAAGTCCAATGCGAGGCATGTCAGCTGACCGCCGACAGGGAGGAAAGTTACGCAGCATTTGTTTGCGAAGACTGGAGGAAGCCGTTCATTCAGTACATAGCAGAAGGAATCCTGCCGCAAAGACACAACGAGCGGTACAAGCTCAGAAGATTGACAACGCGCTATTTTCTGCACAATGGGGTCCTCTTCAAGAAGGGATTTGATGGAGACCCGCTACGGTGTCTGAGTCCCGATGAAGCGAAGGAGATGCTAAAGGAGGTACACATGGGGGAATATGGAGAACACCAGGGAAAGAAGAAGTTATACAGGTGTCTGCTGCAAATGGGTTATTACTGGCCTACTATGAAAAAGGACGCGGCAGAATTTGTAAAAAGGTGTCACAGTTGCCAGGTACAAGCCAATTTAATCCATACCCATCTGCAGAACCTGCAAAGCATGGTCACCCCATGGCCTTTTCATACTTGGGGGCTCGATCTAGTGGGACCAATCAATCCGCCGTCACATGGTTATGTATGGATCTTAGCAGCCACAGAATATTTCACGAAGTGGGCGGAGGCAATACCACTCCGAAAAGCTACAGGAGGAGCAGTGGCGAACTTCATTAAGGAAAATATAATTGTGAGGTTCGGCGTACCCCACAAGATCATCAACGATAACAGCACACCTTTTGTTAACAAGGACGTAAGAAAAATGTTGGAGTTTTACCAAATAAAGCATCATCGCTCATCACCTTACTATCCTCAAGGGAATGGGCAAGCAGAAGCAACGAACAAAGTCCTCACAAAAATCATAAGCAAAATGAGTCAGGAGTACACGGGAGGATGGGCAACACATCTGCCGGATGCTCTTTGGGCTTACCGAAACTCCTCAAAGTCAGCTACTGGCTTTTCCCCTTTTTCTCTAGTCTATGGTACGGAGGTAATGAGCCCGGCAGAAATAAAAACTCCATCATTAAGAACCATGCAGATGCGCGAGAAGGAAAAAGAGGAAGGAGTCTTTGCCGCAGAAAGGTATGAAGACTTGGAGGGACTTGATGAAAAAAGAGAAGAAGCCCAAGAGCGTAGTCGCAGGTACAGACAGAAAATGGTGGAAGCCTATGGAAGGATGACCAAGGAAAGAGTGTTTGCAGAAGGACAGCTTGTGCTAAAAGTGGCAGACTATGTTAGAAGAGGCATGGTAGGACCTTCTAAGTTCGCGCCAAAATGGGAAGGACCCTTTGTGGTACGGGAGGCACATTCAACGGGGTATTATCGATTGGCGCAAATGAATGGCAAGGACTTGAATGATCCCATTAACGGGAAGTGGTTAAAACGTTATTACACTTGAGGGAAAAAGTATTGTAGTTGGTCCTTTTCTTTTTTTTTTTTTTTTTTTTGTTGTTTCTTCTTCATTTCTTTTGTTTGTTTCCTTAAGCGACTGAGTCACAAAGTATGGTTGTAATGCGTTTTCCATCACAATGAAAAGAAATATAAAAAGAAAAAAAAATCTTACAAAAGGAAAAGGAAAAGCATTCTATGTCATGACAAGTAGCAAATGTAGTATCTTAGTTACAAACCCAAATTGTAGCAGGAAAAGAAATAAAAAGAGGGGAAAGGGAGAAATAATGTCCAGGGAAACAAAAGATGGAGAATATAGAAATTATGTCATCAGCGAAGTCCAGTAATAAGGGATTGGTCCTCGAAGCGGCTAGACTCATCAACACCTGAAAGAAGACGCTCACGGCGAGCCTCCAAGTCTGCCACCTCTTTCTTCAGCGCCTCAATACGAGCATCAATAGCATCAATGGCAGGCTGAATCTTCCTCATAAAAAAGGCTCGGGCAATCTCTCGCAGGTGATCAAGAACGAAATCCACGGCGAATCCAACACTGATGAGCTCTTGAATTGCAGCCCTCCATTGGAGAATTCTCTCAGGAGAAACAGTATCCACAAAATTGTGCTTGATATCGTTCAAAACGCTCCCAAGCATCTTCAAAAAATGCTCTCTAACCGAGCGACCTAGGCGGAACCTCTCCATAAAGTTACCACGACTGCTATAGATGGCTTCCAAATGAGAGATGCAGTCCTCAGGAACTTTGAAACCATGAAAATCCACTTAAGGTGAACCAGAGCCCCAGAACTCCGCAGGATCAAGATCGTTGGTCTCGAGCTGATCAAAACAGATGAAAAAGGATGTAGCCTCACTTGCCGGATCAATAGCTATGGAAAAGCTGCTGCCTAATTCAAATTGGGAAGGAACGGGAAGAGGTGGATCTGGCAAAGAAGAAAGAGAGAGCAAATCAATAAGAAGAGAAAGGGAGGCACAAAAAAAAGAGGGGAGCAAGGATGAGGAGGAGCGGATTAAGACTTGTACAAATGGGGGCTGCAAAGGTAACAGACGCTGCGGGTACAGAGGGAGGAATAGTAGTGGATGCGCCTACTGTAATCTTTGGCTCAGGGGAGGTCTCTGCAGAAAGGAGATGAAACACAAAGTAAAAGGGCGTTGCACAGGAAAGAAGAAGTGAAAAATAGAAGCAAGACTCAGTAAGGAAAAGGATACGTACCCATAAACTTAACCTCATGCTCAATGTCCTCTTCCTCCTCAGAATCGGAAACTACCTTCTTCACCACGGGTTCATCGTCACGATCCTCAAGGATGTCTTCAGAGCCTTCGGAAGACAAGTCCACGTCAGGACCCCGTATGGCAGAACTTGGAATAGAAGAAGGGATAACAACTAGGGAAGAACCATCCTTTGACACTTGAGAAAGAGCAAGAAACGGGTCACCGGTGGAAATAATGAGGGGAGTAGCAGGAGAAACGGCCTCAGCCTCAGCAATACCCGAAGGATCAGTCTTCTCAACTGGCTCAGAAGGGACACCCTCGCTCATGAATGTCGGCTCAGCAGGAGGGGTGTGCGCCTCAGTAAAAGTCCTTGGTGCAGTAGCGGCAGGAGTAGGAGTCACAAAGGATGTGCTAGTCGCACTAAGGGGACCTTCTAAAAGCACCCCCTTTGAGGCAGAAATCTCCTCAGCAGTAGGACGATATATGGAAAGAGGTTCAGGTTCATCCTAAGGAACGAAAGCAAAAAAAAAAAAAAAAAAAAAGGAGGGAAAAGATGAAACATAGTCAAACGAGTGAAGTATAAGCAGGAGGCATGAATGAAATAAAACAGAGGAATAGCAATGGACATACTTCAGACTCAGGATCATCAACCGATATGGGATGCGTAGCAGACGTATCCTCCTTGAACTTAGACTGCAAAGGAAAGTAAAAGACAAAGATTAAGAGATGTATTAACAAACACAAGAGTTAGCAAAAAAAAAAGAGAGGAGTAAGGTCAAAGGGAATTTACCCGTCGCTCGGTGGGAGGAGCAGATTTCCTTTTGCTGCCTCTTGTCCTGCTAGAAAAAGGAGTCCTGGAAGAAGGCTGTGAGGCAGAGGATTTAGGCTTATGGGCTTTGGGTTGCACATCAGAAGAAGTTTCAGAAAGTTCAATCTCCTTCTTGGCGGATTTGGGCTTGGCGGATCCTCTCTTGGGGGCCGGGATGTTAGTCACTTTTACCTTCTTCTCCCAACTGGGAGGATAATCACCAGCATGCCAAAACCACCCTTTTTCTTCAGCATCCCACTCGAAGATACCAGACCGGTTCTGCTTTCGGGCATAAGCCAAAACGGATCTGGAGGGTAAGAGCAAGTGAGGATTGGCGGAGATAATAGCGCTAAGCCCCTCGGGGGGAATAAGAGAGAAACCACGGCTACCCGCCAATGCTTGCTGAAATGAAGTCATTACAGCCTGCCAATAGCCGTGCATCGCAGGAGTATAAATGCCTTCCCTCGAAGAACCTGGAATGGTGACTGCGGCAAATCGTTGACCTCAAAAGGCAAAAGCAGTATGCCTCAAAAATGGGCGAACGGATGTGGGGGACTCCATAAGAAAGGAAAGATTGTCCGGAATATCTTGGTCCAACCCAAATTGCCTCCTCACTCGGTTAGCAGGGTAGTGAACAAATCGAAGACCCTCGTCAGCAAGATAGGGTAGCCACCCAGCATTGGTGGCAGCCAAATAGGTAATGCCAGTTTCATCGAAGGCGGCCAAAGGGGTGGTAGTGCCGGCGGTGTCAGTAAACAAGCCCATAACCGAGTCATCACACGTATACCCCACACCCAAGTCCCTATAGGCTCTCCAAGAAAAACCAGTCTCTTGATCAAATGACTCAACAATAGAATAGTCGATGGGCTTCAAGCCAACCCAACGAAAGGCCAGCGGAAAATCAGATTCGAATCTACCACAGAAATCGGAAATAACCTGAGGGCAGGATTGGTACTTCTCCTTGGCAAAACGAACGGGCCTACATTTCGCCAGATACTTTGCACAACGCTCATAGAGTAGATGCTGTAAGATGGTGTTGTGAACACAGGAAGTAACTATATGGCACGAACCGGCTTGGCTCTCATCACTCCGCAGGATGTCAAGCTGAACATATAAGTTTCCCAAAAACATCGGGGCCAGTAGGAAACTTACCCCGGTTGAGATTTTAATAGCCAGCCGGAAGTACAGAGGCTTGATAGCGTAATGAGGATGGGAAGCAAACACAAACTTACATAGCCAAAAGGCGACAAAAGCCGAACGGCGGGCAGCAGCGGAAAGCTTGGCAGGAGAGCTAATCCAAAACGACAATTTCGCGTTACCGATCATCCTTTTCTTCAACTCAGCCTCAATAGCCTCTTCCTCCTGCAAAAGCTCTAAGGTACTAGGATCGGCCTCACCAAGGATGGGCAGAAGTAGTTGGTTGGCCACTTCTTCCAAAGTCACAATAATCTCACCGCAAGAGAAAAAGAAGGTATGAGTAGTAGTACACCACCGACAGACCAAGTGTCGGAGATTGAAGAGGTCTCTGAAATTTTACAAGCAACGAGAGGAAACGACGGCCTTCAACACGCCGGTTCGTTGAAGCAAGCCCATAAAACCCGTGTCTGATAACTCCCTATCAACCCACTCTTTCCAACCCAAGGCGGTGCCGGAACCATACTCGAAGTGAATGGGCACGAGAAGCGAAGCGCCTTCGCGAATGACAAGGTCATAAATCGAAGAAGCCAAGGGAGCCCACGAAGTGTTCCTGTCTCGCCGGCAAAGGGCTAACCACACACGGCTGGATGGAGGCGGCGCGTACTCACCGGGAATCTTGGGGAAGTGTGGATGGATGTCATACCATGGGTCGAGGAGGGGGGCGCACTCTCTGTCCGGAGTGCGTTGCGACTCTTCCTCCTCGGATTGGTCTGATTTGGAAAGAAGGGGCTCCTCACCAACGTCGTAAGAAACCGGAGGGTCACGAGCAACTCCTTTTCCTTTACGGCGCATAGAACTCTGACCTTTCATCGGTGTCATGTGGCGGAATCTCGATTGGAGTATGATGGAAGGAAGTGATTTGGGAATGAAGGACGAAGGAGCAGAAAGAGGAGAAGTAATGTTTGAACTAAAAGGAGAGAGAATATTGGAAGGAGGATTACGGTGGGAATGATCATCAGGTATCAGTGTAATTAATAGAGGCGTGAAGGGATGCGATGGATTGGCCATTGGAAATAGAATGAAATTAATAAAGCACCAGGATAACTGCTAAATGAGGAATGCGAAGAGACAAAGCTGTTCGTAGCAGGAGTATGCATATATCTGGGTATGTCTGAACAAGTGCATAAGTTGGGACCACTGTTTAAAAAACCCGCGAAGAAAAAGGGAACTACAAGGCAGAAAGGGCAGAAAAGTCTTTTCATTCGCATATGAATTGCAGGAGCACTTCATATGCTCAGGGGGCTAACTGTTGAGACTCATTTTTTTTAAACCCAGAAAGAGGAGAGAGCCCATTTTTTTTAAACCCAGAAAGACGCTAACTTTCTGCTGTGCAGTAAAGCCTTTTGTCGTGCAGTAAAGCATTCTATTGTGCATTAAAGCCTTCTGCAATGTGAATGACTACTCTTCATTTTTTACTATAGAAATACTTTCTTACTTCATATAAACAAATCTAAAATCTAAAGAAAATACCAATTAAGCAAATGTTAGCTTACACTTTCTTACTTCCTGCACATAAACAAATCTAAAACCTAAAGAAAATACCAATTAAGCAAATGTTAGCTTACATGGGTTAGCATATTCTCAAATATATACATACATATATTCGTAAATATATGTATACGTATTCACATATACATCTATAAAATATATTTTGCAGAACATGAGAAACAAGATATATGTATATATATACTTATGGCAGGATAATGATTAGTTTGTGTCAAAAGTAAAACACGTAATAATAAAGAAATAAGAAAGCTTTAGCAGAAAAGGTTTAGCTAGTATAATAACTAACAAGGTAAATATAATGAAAATGTGCTACCAATAGAATAACTAGTATAACAAGATACCACAGTAAGACAACTGATGCAACAAACGTGATAAAAACGTACTACAACAGAATGACTAAATACAGAAGATATAAGTTATAATGAGAGAAATCAAATATATTTGCAATCGAAATTAAGTATTGAATCTTCTCAAAGAATAAGTAAACCAAGAAGGAACCCAAACCCCAACTTGAACAACCTTGTCATAGGCTTCTGCCATCAAAGTTGTGCATTTTGGAGAATAGGCCTAAATGGCTACTAGCTATTACTTTTGGAGACTTCAAAGAGTGGGTTTGCTAAGAGGGAGGGAAAAGATGGTCTATTGATGCATGTTTTTTCTCTCTCTCTCTCTTTTTTTTTTTTTTTACCACTTTATTTCTTTCTCTTCGTTCTTTTATACTTTTAGTTTCTTACTACTCTCTTGCCGTGAGTTGTTTCCCCTTTGGTATTTCCTTCTCTTGGATCCCTCTTTCTAAGTGCCTCCCTTAGGTGCTTACTGCTCTCTTATCATGGGTTCCCCCCTTTAGGTGCTTCTCCATTTGGTCTCCCCCTTTCATCCATGACTACCTCGTCTTTTTATAGTGAGCTAATTCAATAGGATTTCTCCTTTTTACTCTTAGGGTTTCACCAACTGTTTTTGGTTTGTTGTGGGCATCTCTTTAGGACTACCCACCAACCCATTGGTTGTCCTGACCACTGTCATTGCTTAGTACATGTTTGCTGCACCACTACTCATTTCACGACAAAATTCTTTTTTGTTTGTTCTTGCTGTATACCTCTACCTTTAGGTTCAAATGGATAAGGATTGGACTACCTCACTACCTAGCTCTAAGGCATGCATCAGATGGCCCAACCATCTATTACTTCTTTTGGGTAAGATACCATCCCAGCAAGGTATATTCTCAAAAGAAGTCACGGTTGGAAACCAAATATAGACCCCCTTTTTCCCCCACCACCAAACCACACCCTCTAAGTCCCCTTGACCGTGAGCCCACCTCTCTTGTATTGGTTGGGTACAGGTTAGTGGTGCTTCGGCCCTTGTGTGCTTGCTCCACTATCTTCTGTTTTTGTTTTCTTTCATTTGCATGTCGTTTCTGCTGTAGCAGATTAGCTTTGTCTTGTTCTGCTATGTGTCTTTGTCTTATTTCTTCATGTATTTTCTGCTGTGCTTGTCATTTCCTTTGGTTTGGCTTTTCTTTCCTTCACATGATTCTTATTGCTGACACTTTCTGTTGTTCCTTGTTTCTTTTCATCGTGCTTCTTCATATTAGTTTTTCACGCTTATCCCTTTATACGAAAGGATTTGGGCTTTTGTGGGCCAGATAATGTTGACTGGATCAAAAGGGTCTTGGGCCCAATTTGTTTTAATTTGCCAAAACCATTCTGCTGAAGGACTGCATTCTGCGGCAGATCTTTATTTTGCTGTAGATTTGTAATCTGCTGCAGATCTGTAATTTGTTGCAGATCTGCGTTTTGCTGTAGATCGCTTTCTCTTACACTTTTTTCTTTGGACTTTTCTTGCTCTTCGGTCTTCTTGGTGGGTCTTTGGGCCTTGCTTTTCATTGGGCTTTCCTTTGTATGGGCTTTTGCATTTTGCAACTAATTGGGCTTTCTTCCTTATGGGCCTTTGGGTACGGATTTGTAAAAATGGGCATCAACATTCAGCCCCTTGAGCATATGGATTGCTCTTGCAATTCGTTTGCGAAAACTCATGTAGTTTTCTTTCGTGGGTTATTTCATAACTCACATGCGAATGCTTCTCTTCTTTTCTTCGTGGGCCTGCTGTTTCAACCTTTACTCTCCTTAGGCAAGTCGTTTTCTTTCTTTCAGCAAATTTATGACCCTCCAAGGGTGGCCAAAAAGTTGCTATTCATGAGGGTGGTGGTTTTGTTATTGTCACCCCAAAGCGAGATTATTGAAAACTTTGCCTCTCTTTAGCTCGATTGTTTCTGTTGATTGCCTGCGTGTTATTATTTGACTCGTGCTTGTTGTGCATCTTTTGGGCCTGCTGTATGCTTTCCTTTTTTACATTCCAGTAGCCCAGTACTATCATTGGGCTTGTACTCATGCTGTTTTGGGCTTCTTTGGGTCATTTCATTGCTTTCAGGTTCCTTTGTCCCTTTTTATTCTTTTTTGCATCCTCGGCCTGTTTCATCAATTTTGGGCTCTTTTGTCCCATTTTATTCTTTTGGGCATCATTGGCCTATTTCATTGCTTTCAAGCTCCTTTGTCCCATTTTATTCTCTTGGGCATCCTCGGCCCGTTCCAATTCTTTATTCCTATAGGCCTTTGCTAAGTCTTTTTGGGCTTTCTCAGCCCGAATTACCACATCCTTTACTTTTTGGCTCATGAACTTTCTATCAACCCCTTACTCAATTAATTCATTACTTCGGGCCTTTTTGACCCATTCTTGCCTGCTTTCTATTTCTCATAATGCCCATGGGTTTACTACTTTTTTCTCTGAGCTCCTTTAGGCCTACTAGCTTTCTTTGAGGCCCATTTGCTATTTTTTAGGCCTATGATACATTATTCCTGCCATTCGAGCTTAATAGTTTTCTTCTCAATTTACTAACTTTTTTCTTCCTATATTGTTGGGCTTCTTCCTGCTATTGGGCCTCCTTGCCAAAGTGGGCATCAACACTACCCTCATTCAAAGGGATTGTCGATGATGATGATGTGTGCATCCTTCTCTTCTTCATCATTCCTTTGCTTGTTTCTTGGTTTGCTTCTTGGAAATTCCTTGTGATCTTGAACTTCTACAATGGTACTCATTTCTTTATGTTTGCAGCCATTTGTATACTTATTTCTTTAGGTTTTCGTAGTAGCTTGTACTCATTTCTTTGCTTTTGTTAGGGTAAATACTCATTTTTCTGCTTCCGCATAATATGTAGACACTTTTTGCGCTCAATTCATGCACTTATTTCTCTGCGTTAATGCACCTCTTACTCTAGAGCAGCATCTATACCGTAGGAAGTGGAGGTTGTAGCAGATTCTATGGTAGAAGAATTAGGCTTGATTGCTTCAGCTAACTTACTTTCCCCATGTATTCCTTAGTATCATCTCTTCATTCTTCCATAAATATAGTTGCTATATAAGAATGGTCAGAAGACATAAAAGCCATGGAATCCTTCCTTGTTGGGTTCTTCTTCATTATGATGTTTTACATTTTCTCATCTCTGCAGAATGCTCAAAATTGGCTCTTTGGATTCTTTAACTCCTTTTTCTGCCAACTTCGCGAACAACACTTTTACGGAGCAAGGATCCTTTTTACGGTCTTCATTTTTCTTTTCTTTTAGCCACTTAAGGTCGCTTCACTTCGGGCTTCATTCATTCTCTAAAAATAGAGAAAGTGTTGTTTTCTACTACCTTCGCATCTAAGCCGACAACTGAAAAGAGTTTCATCAAAATAGTTCTGCCACATCACCATTTTCAAGTAGAGTTCTTTCACAAGAGTAAAGCTTCCTCTAAGTGTGTAGATCAAAGGGTGGCTTCGCTCCCTTTTCTTGTGCCTTCTTCTTCTCTTTGCATTCACATTTCTTCATTTCTTTTGCTCAAAACAAAGCGTAGAGCTAACATTGCAAGCCCTCATCATAGTAGAGTACTCTTTCATTTGCTAATAATACTTGTTGTGTTGAAGAACACATGTATTCTTTGCCAGGATGAAGTTTCTGTGGAGAAGGATGTTGGGCCTTGTAGAAAGGCAAGTTTCTTTTAGTGATGATGTATTTATTGAGGGCCTCCTTATTCAGAGCTACTATTAACATGGGCAAATGTATTGTTGCAATAGTAGAGGACCTTTTAGCCCCCAAGATCATCAATACTCTTGTACCTTTACTGTTTGCATTGTGGGCTGTTTCTAGTTCTGCCATAAATTCTGGTTTTGCTGCAAAATTGATTTTTCTGTAGAAGTGACTGAGCCTGCCATTCATTTTAAGGCTCCTACAAGTGGTGCCACTATAGATGTTCTTTTTGGAAGGGGCAATGAGGATGCTTTCATGAGAAATCTTCACTTTCTTTTCATTCTAAACATTTTCTTTGTCATTAGGCCATAGCAACTATTGATTCCTTCGTGTTTGCTTTGTTTGCTTTTTTCTTCTTTAACATATTCTACTTGTCATCCTGCCATAGCCGCTGTTGGTGAGGATATCATTGCCTCTTTGATGAAAAGGCATAGATGTTGTTGTGAACTAAATCTTTTAACTTTGTTGTAGTCTTCCGCAGATCTTATTTCTCCTAATTCTTCTTTCTCATGTTGCTAAGCTTGGCAGTGTCTTTCCAATTCTTGTGGAAGGTGGTCTTCCATTAAATGCGTTGCTCGAGAGATGATTGGACTTCATCATTGATTTCCACCTTTTGTTTTTGCTGTGAGTTCCTTTGTCACTCAGCTTTTTTGTGGAGCACTCTTGAAGTCTTAAATTCTCACAAAGAGCATTTATTTTCTGCTGTAGTGCTTGTTGGTTCACCTTTACATATGTCTCTGCCTGAGTGCTTGTAAGCCTTTTCTTCTTGCTTCCTTTCTTTGCTTCTTTGATATTTGCCACAACAAGGGTGGTAGAATTTCTTCTCATGGATTCATTGCTGCATAGACTTTATATTGTGTGAAAACTTATTCTCCAATTGCTAGGTGATGCTTCTACAGAAGATAGATGATGTTGCTGCTTTATCACAGACTAGAATGTTAGTTGACCATGGTAGGTTGCAACAAATTGCATGGGTGTTGCACTATGCCATATCATGAAGTTTGAAGTTGCTGCTGATCAAGTGGCAGATGAATGTATACTTTTTGGAATGCCACAATCAATACTTATTTTGTAGTGGGTAATGTTGCTGCTACATATTGATACTCTAAGTGCTTTGCGGGAGCCTTTCCAAATTTGCTGTAGAATGGGCCTTAACCCCTCAACATGTGAGACAACTAGATGAGTCTTTAGCATGTTGAAGAAGGCTTTTTTTTTTTTTTTTTTTTTGTAGAATGAGACAGTCCCCGGTATGTGAGAATAATCCTCAGTTTGTGAGAATAAGCCTTTAGCTTTCAGTAGAAGGCTTCTCGTATTTGCTGCATAATGAGCTTTAGCCCCCAGCATGTGAGACAACTGGATGAGCTTGATATCATCTTCTCTTGGTGTTAATGCTCCATCATGTGGTTCATGCATTCTTCAGTAAAAAAAATTAGATGCCATGTATCTACAAGTTGCCATATTGTAGAAATTCTTTGTTGCTTGAGAATTTGGGAAAGAGTTACTTCCCAAGCATGCTTTGGCTTCATTCCACTGCAAGCACAATTGCTTCCCGTGTATCTTTTGCTACATTTGATTGTGGCTATAGCTTTTCTGTAGATTCTTTCCAAAGATTTGCAATCATGGCTCCTTTGTAGGTTTGATTGAGTGTAGTCCCCATTATGGGCTTTTGCCAAGAACTCACAACCATGGTTCCTTTGCTAGCTTCTAACCAAGAATTCATAACCACAACCCTTTTGCTAGCTTTTGCTACTAAGACCCATATCTCATGAGTTTCTTATTTGCTTGCTTTGAGTATGGGTATATTTAGATGGAGCTTGCTACGTCTCTTGCTTCATAGTTGGCTAGTAATAGCCAAAAGTCAGCGGCTTCTAATATAGAATTTTCCTATGACTTACCCATATCTTTCTGGGACATCATGCTTCTTTATTCTTATGGCAGAATGCCCTTGTGACAGAACGCCTTCAATAAAAACCACGTAATAGTTTTCTGCAGCAATAAGATAAGCAACTCCATTCATGGCAGAATGTGTGTTAGCAATTGTTTCTACTATTTCCCTCTTGTACATAAGCCGAAAGAAAGAGCTTTGAGTTTGTCACTGTTGCAGAGTTCTTCTAGGATGAGACATGGGCATCTATGAGCTTCATGACTTGAAAAGTGATGGTGGAGTTGCATAGTTTGTAGTACAAGTGATCTTATACATTCTTTCTTAGAAATATCATAAAGATCATGATCATTGATGCCACTCTAGGCATAAATCCTTTGAGGTGCTTCAAAGAAAGCTTCTCAACCCTTCAAGGTTGTTGAATCTATTTGCTAGACCCGATAATGGGCAAAGAGTAGTTTGTAAGCTACTTGTAGATTTGGGCTTCTTTATGGAGAGTACGCATGAGCTGAGTGATTGGCTTTATTGCAAGGTTTGGATTTAATTTGGACATACCACCATTCTGCCATGTGCCTTCAATGTAGTCTTTGGTTGAAAGCGAATGCTTCGATATTACTGAATTGATAACTTCTTCCTCCTCCCTTCATTGATACTGATATATTTGTTGATGTAGTAGCAAGAGATTGATTCAGCAAAGGTGAACATGAAAGGCTTTGTATGCACCTCTTTTGCTTTAAGAACAAGTCTCAAATTTGTTGAATAAGATCTGGACTCATATTTCTTGCTGTAGCGGAATCGTCCACGAGCCTGTTACACATCTTCAGACTATTGGTGTTCCCATGAATTCTTAATGGGGCAATAATCAATTTTGTTGTAGAAGAAAATCACGTTGGATTTGTGATTGCACTTAGAAAGTTTAGGAATTCAATACTAAATTTTGTGGTAGGATATTCTGTGAAAAGACCTGCTGGAATTCAATACAAAATTTTGCTGTAGAATATTCTGCTGTGAACAGTCTGCTGAGATATTGGCACTTGGACTTTTGAAACTTTCTGCAAGTGAGAATTCTGCATTTCTGAAATTCAGCAAATTCTGCTCTGAACAGTCTGCCGAAGGATTTGCACTTTGTCTTCTGAAACTTTCTACTACGAAATATTCTGTCGATGAACATTCTGCATTTGTAGGATTTTGCTACAAAACATTCTGCCGATTAACATTCTGCATTCCAAGGGATTCTGTTGCAAAATATTCTGCCAATGAACATTCTGGAACTCAACAAGTTCTGCTGTAAAAAATTTGCAGAGAGATCTACATTCTGGCTTCTAAAATTTTTAGTTATAAAATATTCTGCGGACGAACATTCTGCACTTCTGAAATTCAACAGTGTCTACTGTGAACAGTCTGACAAAGGATCTGTACTTTTTGCTACGAAATTTCAACAGAGGGACATTTTGCACTTCCGGAAAAGTTTACTGAAGGATACTTCACGGAGGAAATTGTTATTCGCAATAGTATAGTAATGATGAAAATTTTCCTTTGGCTGTTATAGCTTCATTTTTTGTTTCTAGCTTTTGGTTTTTTGAGGGGAACTAGAGCTAGAATCACTAGTATGAAAAAAATTATTGAAACCTTGTGAGGGAATGAAGGGGTTTTTCTCCTCTCTAAGTGCTAGACTCGAAGGTGGAGACGGAGAGGGTTTAGAAAGCTTCTATTGTTTCCTTTAAAGAAATGAGAGCAAGAAGGTGATAAGTGGCTTAGAAAGCTTTTAGGAGAGTTGCATGTTTGAATAAGTGGCTTGCCACATGTCTCACATGCATGACAAGGAGAACAAGTGGCATTTAAAGGATAGGACCAAGTATTGTAAAAGCCTTCTATTATAAAGTTCTCATGATATTTCTGTTGTAGAGTGCTCATGATATTTCTGTTGTAGAACTCTATGGTGTTGTAGTGATATTTTGCTACTGCGTTTTGAGGCAATGCCATTGAACTCTATTAAGGTATTGTGGTATTCTATCACAACATTCTGCTGTAATATTCTACCATACCATTTTGCTTATGATACTGCTCTGTTTTAATGTTGCTGTGTTTTGCTATAAATTTCTGCTATGGTACTGTCCTGCTGTAATGTTGCTGCAATATTCTGCCATAGAATTCTTCTACAGTACTATCTTGCTGTAACATTACTGCAATACTCTGCCATAGAATTCTGCAACACCATTTTGCTGTAATGTTGCCATGATACTCCACCATAGAATTCCCCTATGGTACTATTGTGATGTTTTGGAAACTTTCCTGAGGGTACAACTTTGATGGTTGAAGAACATCCGCTTCTTGCTTTGGTATAGACTTGGAAACATGTTTGTGGAGGAGAAATATCTCATTCTCCCCATCTTGATCCCAACTCCCCAGTGGACTTGCCAAAAATGTTGGGGGTTCTTTTTACGTTTCTTGTACCTTAGACACATGTCTTGATATTATTGGGCAACACTTAGTCTAGGCTTTTTCTAAGAAGGAAGTTGGGCCTGGCGCTCCACGGAATGGTCTCCAAAGTACCATTCTGCTGCTGCTAGTTTGTACACAAACGTTGAGTCTAAGTCCAAGGGAAGACATTGCAAACTAGGCTTATCCTTTGTTTTCGCCGTAAAAGGAACTTTTCTCCAGTTTCTACCACAAGTCTGAAATTTCTGCGTAGCAAAACTTTCTGTTGTGTAGTAAAAGTTTCTGCTGTGCAATAAAGCCTTTTGCCTTGCATTAAAGCTTTCTACAATGTAAATGACTACTCTTCATTTATTATTACAGAAATACTTTCTTACTTCCTACACATAAACAAATCTAAAACCCAAAGAAAATACCAATCAAGCAAATGTTAGCTTACATAGGTTAGTATATTCTCAAATATATACATACATATATTCATAAATATACCTATACGTATTCATATATACATCTATAAAATATATTTTGCAGAGCATGAGAAACAAGATATATGTATATATATATACCTATGGCAGGATAATGATTAGTTCGTGTCAAAAGTAAAACACGTAATAACAAAGAAATAAGAAAGTTTCAGCGGAAAATGTTTAACTAGTATAATAGCTAACACGATAAATATAATGAAAAGGTGCTACAATAGAATAACTAGTACAGCAAATAAAGATACCATAGCAGGACAACTGATGCAGCAATTGTGATAAAAATGTGCTACAACAGAATGACTAATACAATAGATATAAGTTATAATGAGAGAAATCAAATATATTTGCAATCGAAATCAAGTATTGAATCTTCCCATAAAATAAGAAAACCAAGAAGGAACCCAAACCCCAACTTGAACAACCTTGTCATAGGTTTCTGCCATCAAAGTTTTGCATTTTAGAGAATAGGCCTAAATGGCTACTAGTTATTACTTTTGGAGACTTCAAAGAGTGGGTTTGCTAAGAGGGAGGGAAAAAATGGTCTATTGATGCATGCCTTTATTCCTGCCGTGTTTTCTCTCTTCTTTTTACAACTTTATTTCTTTCTTTTTGTTCTTTTTTACTTTTAGTTTCTTACTACTTTCTTGCTGTGGGTTGTTTCCCCTTTGGTCTTTCCTTTTCTTGGGTCTCTCTCTCTAAGTGCCTCCCTTAGGTGCTTACTGCTCTCTTACCATGGGTTCCCCCCTTGGGTGCTTCTCCATTTGGTCTCCCACTTTCATTCATGACTACCTCCTCTTTTTATAGTGAGCTAATTCAATGAGATTTCTTCCTTTTACTCCTAGAGCTTCGCTAACAATTTTTGGTTTGTTGTGGGCATCTCTTTAGGACTATCCACCAACTTATTGGTTGCCCCGACCACTGCCATTGCTTAGTACATGTTTGCTGCACCATTACTCATTTCACGACAAAATTCCCTTTTGTTTGTTCTTGCTGTATACCTCTACCTCTAGGTTCAAATGGATAAGGAATGGGTTACCTCACTACCCGACTCTGAGGCATGCATCAGATGGTCCTAACCATCTATTACTTCTTTTGAGTAAGATACCATCCCATCAAGATATATTTCCAAAAGAAGTCACGGCTAAAAACCAAATATAGACCCTCTTTTTCCCCCACCACCAAACCACACCGTTTGAATCCTCTTAACCGTGGGCCCACCTCCCTTTTATTAGCTGAGTACAGGTTAGTGGTGTTTTGGCCCTTGTGTGCTTGCTCCACTTTCTTCTATTTTTGTTTTCTTTCGTTCTCACGCTGTTTCTGCTGTAGCAGCTTAGATTTCTTTTGGGTAAGATACCATCCCAGCAAAGTATATTTCCAAAAGAAGTCACAGCTGGAAGCCAAATAAAGACCCCTTTTTTCCCCCACCACCAAACCACAACCTCTGAATCCCCTTAACCGTGGGTCCACCTCCCTTGTATTGGCTGGGTACAGGTTAGTGGTGCTTCGGCCCTTGTGTACTTACTCCACTATCTTCTATTTTTTTTTTCATTCCTTCCTACGCCGTTTCTGTTGTAGCAGATTAACTTTGTTTTGTTTTGTTGCGTGTCTATGTCTTATTTCTTCATGCGTTTCCTGCTGCACTTGTCATTTCCTTTGGTTTGGCTTTTCTTTCCTTCATATGACTCCTGCTGCTGACACTTTCTGCTGTTCCTTGTTTCTTTTCATCGTGCTTTTTCATATTAGTTTTTCATGCCTATCCCTTTATACAAAAGGATTTGGGCCATTGTTGGCTAGATAATGTTGACTGGATTAAAAGGGTCTTGGGCCCAATTTGTTTTAATCTGCCAAAATGATTCTGCTGAAGGACTGTATTCTGCGGCGGATTTGTAATCTGCTGCAGATCTGCATTTTGCTGCAGATCACTTTCCCTTGCACTTCTTTCTTTGGACATTTCTTACTCTTCGGCCTTCTTGGTGGGTCTTTGGGCCTTGCTTTTCATTAGGTTTTCCTTCGTATGGGCTTTTGCGTTTTGCAACTTATTAGGCTTTCTTCCTTATGGGCCTTTGGGTACGGATTTGCAAATATGGGCATCAACATTAAGCAAGGACTACCTACAGGTATAAAGGGATAGAATTGAATGTATAATTCATTGATGAATAATATTGTTAGACAATCTTCTCTCTCTCTCTCTCTCTCTCTCTCTCTCTCTCTCTCTCTCTCTCTCTCTAGAGGCCTAGGACCCCTTGAAGTGACCTACACAATTCTCTCTTCCCCAATTCCATAATCAAATTCTCAATATTTGGTATTAGAGCCAACCACCATTCCAATTAATTAGGGCGTGGCTCATTGAGTATGGGATCAAAAGAGTTGCGGCTTTGTGGTCGGATCCCAGAAGGAGCAACCTAGAGGTTAGATTAAAATTATTGATAGGTGAGTGGAGCCACCATAAGAAAAAGGACTACCATCGAGTTAGTGTCAATAGAGTGAGCATTCGTGGACGTTAGCTGCGGAGCGTGGTGGTATGTAATGATCTTAGTTTCTCACATTGATTAAGTGTAAGCTTAACTATGTGTCTATAAGCTCTTAGGCACTCTCCCTTTACATGCCGATTTTCAAGAGTGAGTTCTACCCATGGGTTCCTAACATCAACCCTAACTTCAATGTTCCTACTAATTTTATTAATTCAGTCTTCATTAGCTTTTCATTTAAGGTAATATTTGTTGCAAACAAACTGTCACACACAGTTTTACACACATCTTATTTTTGAACTTAAATCGTGATTTCATTTATTTTTCTTTTTTCTTCCAAGCTACTAAGCTAACTACCAACTGAAAGAAAAAGGCTACAAATCCAAAGATGTTCCATGCACTACGTGTGGTATGTAAAAAACTTGACCTTAACCTATACTGATAATTAAGGGATAAACACTATAAAATAAATTAGGATCAACTAAGAAATCCTTGACCTCAACAGATTTCTTTGATGATTTTATTCAAATAAACTACTGCTCCTTTTATGCAAGATAACCCCTGCATTTTAGGAACAACATATCCTAATAAAACTCAAAGACTAGCTCCACTAGCCGTTACAGCCCAAACACTTGATTAACAAATTCCCTTATCCTACTAAATGCAAATACAAATGCAATAAATCCGAATATTATGCAACAACTTATTCGGATACTAAAATTAATTAAACATCCAAATATTTTGCAGCAAGCATGACATGAAGAAAGTGCACATTTTATTGCCAATTCTAGCCAGTCTTCACAATGAGTGTAGCAGCACTTGAATTCCATGTTGTGGGCGAAGGGTAAAATTCTGAATTGGTGAGTGGACATAGGTTGGGGATAGGGTGAAGGCAAAGCGCTGTAGAATCATTGAAAGAGCAATCTTTGCTTCATTGGTGGCAAAGTTAATGCCCACACAAATCCGAGGTCCCATTCCAAATGGAAAAAAAGCAGCTATGTTGTTGTTAGTAGCCTTGGCAACACCTTCTGAGAATCTCTCTGGTTTGAAAAGATGCACGTCCTCTCCCCATATTTGAGGGTCATGATGAATTGCAAGAGGTGCAATGTACAACAATAGATTAGCAGGAAGAATGAGCTTCACCAGTCTACATTCCCTTTCAACTTTTCTCATTATTGAAAGTGCAGGAGTATATAACCTCAAACTCTCATTGATGATCATGCTCATCTGCATATGAAAGAATATCGGAAAAATTAGAATTTAAGATTTGCAGTGTTAAAAATCTTATGTCTCTCTGTCTCTCTAGAGACTGAGGCGTGTGTGCAAGTGTTTCATTGAGTGAGTGAGTGATCTATATAAACACTTAAGTGTGTTCAGGGTGTTAAAGTGATATAGAACAAGTAATTGATATGATTTTCAGAAGTTCTTACAGTCTTGAGTTTTGTGATGCCATCAGGATTTGGATTTTGTTGGCCAAAAATTTCGAGCACCTCCTTTCTAGCTTTCTCTTGCCAATCAGGGTGGATTGCTAGGAGAAATAAAGTCCACGCAAGCAAAGTAGTAGTGGTTTCTTGTCCAGCAATGTAAAATGTCTTACACTCATCCACCATATCTTGTACTGAAATCTTTCGGCTAGGATTGGCATCATGATGAGCCTTTAAAAGTATTTCAAGAAAATCATCCCCAGTATTGCTGCCAACCTCTCTAGTTGTTACCTTCATTTCTCTTTTCTTAATCATCTCTAATATAGACTGGCGTATACCTTTTTCAAGCTCCTCCGATTCAATTTCATCATCTGTTTTATAAATTTTACTGTAAAAATAGACAAAGGCTTAATGTTTAACTAAAAGGACTTTATCTGATGCTAGGAAACCCAAGTTTACAAGGACTTTACCTGATGCCGGGAAGCCTGTGTATATAACCATTGTTGGCTGTTATCGAGGCCAGTTTCATCAACATCTGAAAAATGTTCCTCCCTTCTACGTAACTACTCCCAAAAGCAGTCTTGGAAATTACTTCTGATGTAAATACTCTAAATTCTTCGAATATCTCGATCTCTTTGCCTTCTTGATGTTTCCACCGTTCTAGCATTTCCTCCACACTTGCGATCACTGTTGGAATCATATTCTGCATTCAAAAGTGAACTTCTTCTTACAATTCAAACTAAGTTATTAATAATTTAATAAGCTAGTTTGTTATTGAGTTTAGTTACATTTGAAAATAATACCTATTTATAGGAACAAGAGAATGTTCAAAACTGTACAAATTACCATGGAATTAGACTTCTGAGCCATGCTATAAAACTTTGGGAAAGAGTAATCGAACATCGGTTAAGACATGAAACAACAATAATAGAGAATCAATTTAGTTTCATGCTAAGACGATCTACCATGGAAGCTATAGACATCTAATAGAAAACTATAAAGAGGCTTGTAAAGATCTTCATATGGTTTTCATTGAGTTTATCAGCTTAACCATATGGTTATAAACTCTTCGGCATCTTCCTTTTGTAAGTTGGTTTTCAAGGTAAGCTCTACCCATGACTTCCTAACATTTGATATCAGAATTAACCACTATGTCGAGTAATCGGATGTAGCTCATTGAGTATGTAATCAAATGAGTTGTGGTTTTGTGGAAGGGTCTCAAAGGGGGCGACCTAAAGGCTAGATTAAAATGGCTTACTAGTGGAGTTGGCAAAAAAAAAAAAAAAAGTGCTATCATTGGGTCAATGTTAGTAGAGTAGGTCGTCGTGGATGTCAGCTGCGGAGCGTAGTGGTATGTTATGATCCTAATATTTCACATGAATTAAGTGTAAGCATAACCATGTGTTTATAAGCTCTAAGGCACCCCTCCTTTTAAGTTGGTTTTCAATTGTGAGTTCTACCAATGTGTTCCTAACATTTTTATAATGGGTTTTGGTGAAGTTTTAAATTTGGATAACTGCTTTTTATTTTTTGGATAATTACTTGTTAATGGGTTAAGTTAAACCTCTATGTCTCTATTTACTACGATTATTTATTTTAATTTTTAATTTTCCCTAGTTGTCTAATTTGAGAGAGAGAGAGAGAGAGAGAGAGAGAGAGAGAGAGAGAGAGAGATCACCAACAAAAAAAAAAAGATGTGAGAGAAAAAAAAAAGCTATTGTATTTTATTTTTGTCATACGTGGAGGAGGCAGAAATTGATTAGGAGAAATGGCTTATTTTATTTTTTAATTTAAAAATTTAGCTAAAAGTTAGGAGTTTAATAATAATGAGAGAGAGAGAGAGAGAGCTAAAAAGAATGGAAGGCAGAAAGGTGGACAGGAAAAACTTTTTTAAAATTTAGGAGTTTTTAAATTAGTAATTTTACATATCTAACCCTACTATTTAAACCATCTAAATAGATGAATTTGAGAGTATTTTGAGCATAAAAAATTAAGAGTCCAATAGGAGTCCAAACTGAGAAAGCTCGTTCAATAATAGTATAAAATAAAAAGAGTTCTAATTTTTTTTAAAGAAAAAAAAATAGGGATGTTTTGAAAATATGAGTTGGGGGAAGAGTCGTCTTATTTTGTAGACAATGTTATATGTGGAGTTATAAATATATTTTTATCTAGTTGTCCTTTAATTTTGTTTTTACTTAAAACTAAGGGTGTATGAGTATTTTTGAATTAACGAAATGTCTATTTCAAAAAAAAAAAAAAAAAAACTTTAAATAGTAGAATAGATGAGTAACAGAAAATATAATTTTAAATAAAATAGAATAAAAGAAAAGAATATATATTGACCCTAGCTAATCGATTTAGAATTTGTAGCAGACTCAAAATTTTGAGACTAGGGCTTTATTTATGGTTGTTTTTCAAAGCCAATAAGAGATTACTTTCAGGCTCTCGGCATGGAAGGCATGGGTGGCCAGTTTCTTCATCTTTGTCCATTTTTCACCTTCAGATACTGAAAGCCCATCTCCAAAGAGCCTCTTCATATAGCCCTTAGCCTCTTCCTTCGGATAAGCACTGCCTCTATTATTCAGTATCTCTTTGATAAGCTGTGGTTCTGTAATGACCAGTTGAGGTTGAGTGCCATACCATTGAAGATAAATCTTCCCTGCACCGAAGAGAGAGAACGAGGGGTGGGGGAATGTAAGAAAATGAAAAATGATCAAGTTTAGTAAAATATACATAGTTGGAGATTTTTTTTTTTTTTTGGTTACCATATTTGTTGACCCATGAGTGAATATGAGGCTGAACTTTGGACATCATGTCATGTGATAAGCCCATAGGCCTGTTCTTGGCTTCGCTTTTCATGTTCAAAATATCATTGTTGTTTCCATGGTGGAATCTGTAAGGAGGACCTGTGATTCCCTGTAAACGCATTTGATGTTGTATGCGAATAGGATTCCACCATAGTTTGTGAACAAACCGGATTAGAGCCAAGACAAAGTAGAGACAGAGAGAGCTTGAAAGAAAGATTGCAAAGATTTTAATAGTACCCATTTTTGCTATTTCCATGAAACTTTTTGGAACTTCACTACAGAAATCAGTATATGATTTTCCTCGATGTAAGTTTCAAAGCCGGTGTGATGGAATATATGGTGGGAGAGAAATGAGAGTATTATAGTTGCAGAAGAGATTGAAGTTGTGCTACCAAACTTACTGGCGTACGTGAATGTTAGTTGTAACGTGGCAGGCCAGGAACACCCTGACCTGAAAAAAAAAAAAGATTTATATATAATAATTTAAATTTTTTTATTTGTTTACTTTAAAAAAAACCCTTAAAATTTGAATACCAAACAAATTTTGAACTAAAATCTAAAAAAAGAAAAAAAAAATTGTGCAAGATTACAAACTATAACATACCACAATCAAAACAAAAACACAAAACCCAATAGAAAGATTTGAAACTCAAAAACAATCCTTCTCGTAAGCCTAATGAAATCTAAACAATAAAATAAAACTAATCAAACCAGAACAAAAAAAAAAAAAAAAACTTGTAGAACGCCAATGTCCGCTTCAGTAGAGTGGAAGTTCACATAGTACATAATTTCTAACTCTTTAAGCCTTGTCCCTTGCTGGAAAATGCTCTAGAGTAGGCGAAGAGAAGAAAAGAAAAAAGAAAAGTGAAGAGAGCTGAGAGCACCAGTGGAGTAGACGAAGAGAAAGAAAAGAAAAAAAGTAAAGACGTGGAGGAGAACAAAAGAAAAGTGAAGATAGAGATAAGGAAAGATGTGGAGGAGAAAAAAAAAGGAAAAAAAAAGAAAAAAAAAAAAAGAGAAAAGAAGCGTGTTGATGAAAAGACAAGGGAAAAATAAAAAATAAAAATTGAGAAATGTTACTATAATATTTTTATAATAAATCTAAAGTAGTGGATTGTTACTAACTAATACTGATGAAAAAAATATTTAAGTGATGTGTTCAAATTAAAATAAGTAATAACTTACCACGTATGATTTATTGTGAAAATATTGTAAAATATTAAGGACGTAGCACTTCTCATTAAAATTAGATGAATGAAAGAAGATTGAACAAGAAATATTAAAGAAAGAATGAAGAAATAATATTTAAATGGGATAGAGAAAATGATAGAGAGTCTGTTGGAAAGTGTATATAAAAAAGAAGGTAGAAAAAAGGTAAAATGAACTGTTCACACTCTAAACAGTACAAAAATTTAAATAGCCTGCTGGATATGTTCTAAATGGCCACCCAAGCAAATATTGACACCTTTTTTCTTTTCTGACAAATAGTGTCCTTAATGCAAATATCTAACATCAGCTGACAGTTAAAAATAGTAGTACCACTTGTTTAAAAAAAAAAAAAAACACATTGTTAAAAAAAGGCACCCAATTAATTAGTATATAAATCACATTGTTCATTTTTTTTTTTTTTTTTTCTTTTTGAGGTTTTTTGGTGTACAAAATGCAAATTTGTTTTGGTTTTAAGAATTTTTTTTTTTTTTAAGCACAAATTTCTTACGGGTCAAATCTTGAATTTCGGCCGGTATTTACCGAAACATCCTGAAACACCCGAAATAGACCGAAATGACTCAAAATTTTTTCAAAGTGAAATAGGAACACCCTGGACAAAATTCTTAGAGTTTCCACTGTAACGTGGAGGCTCAACTCCATTGTAACTCCAAAAAAATATGTAATTGAACGAGAGAGAGAAGGAAAGCATGTGAATTTTTTTTATGACGGAAGAGATAGAGGTGTCACTGTCTGATCATTTGGTAATTACTGGTAAAAAGATGGGGTACTTCTGAACTTTTAATGTGTGGGTCTCAGCTCCATTTCTCTGTGTTCCCATTTTTTGTTTTTTTGCTGTGTTGTCGGTGTTCTCAAAGTATTCAAATCATGGAAAGAGAGCATCTGTGAAGTCATAAATTTAGTAATTGAGCTCTACAAAAAACTATTTTACTGAGTATGCATTTTCCATTTTGCACATTTTATCAGGTATTTTAGGGTTGGCTTAGTAAGTAATATATATATATATATATATATATATATTCAAAAATGAGAGAAAATACTATCATATTCTAAATTTAAGTTTAATTTTGTGCGACTTGCCCCTTCTATTTTTTTTTTAAAAAATATTTATGTCAAGTGAATTATTGGATGCAAAAATTGAAGAGTAAAAAAGCAATTAGATTCTAAATTGAAGTTCAATTTTGCGTGACGTATCCTATCTAACTTTTTAATTTTGTGGAAAGTGAATTATTTGATACAAAAATTGAAGAGTTAAAATTCAATTAGATTCTAAATTATATATATATATATATATATGTATGCATGCATGCATGTATGTATGTATGTATGTATTAAAAATCTATGATTTAAAAAATGTGTAAGTTGTAACTCTTACATCAAGTATAATTTGAACTTATATATGTGTATAATTGTGACTTTTTTTTAATTGTTTTCTTGCATATACACAGGGTTATACACTAGTTTTCTTGTAAATTTAGAGAAGTTTATTTGTAATAAGAAAGTTTCAATGTATTTGTTTTCAATGTTAATTGTAATTTTTGGTGTAATCAAGGATGAAATCAAGATCCATTGAGTGAAATAAAGTAATTTAAATATTTTTAGAAAGAAAAGGGATTGAAATCTATGCAATTGCATTGTGTAATTAACCCCCTCCCTCCCACAACATGTATTTACTATTTTTACTTTTTTTTTTCATTTTTTAATTCAATAGTTAGGATTTGATTTTGTTTTGTTTTGTTTTTGTTTTTGTTTTTGTTTTTGTTTTTGTTTTTTGTTTTTTGCAATTTTAATTCTCAATCATTCATATCCATTGCATCGACTGCAATAGCAACCTGATCCCAATCTAAAGAAAAGATTGACTGAGTAAGCCCTCTCTGACTCTAACTCTATAGATCTTCTCTTCTCCCTCATTCCATTCTCAACACACAACATGAACAACAAATGACACAACCAAGGGCAGAGCTATGTAATAGGATGGGGGAGCCATGGGGCCCCCAAAATTTTGAATTTTTTTAAAAACATATAGAATTATTTTAATGTTTTCAAAATTTTGTTTACAAAAATAAGAGTCCCCCCCCTCCCCCCTAAATATTTGAATTAGTCCAATGATGTTCTTAAAAAAATAATTGGTCTAACATTTATAGAGACATAACTTTATTTTTTGCAATTCTATTTTTTGTTATAAAATGTGCTCTTATACCTGTTAAATATTTGATAAAGTTTGACACTAAACATGTTTGAATCTATCTTTTTCAACTTCTTATGTGGCGATTAATAAGTTATTGACTCATTAAAAAAAAAAAATCTTGTTACTAAAACTACACATAAAATGTCTCTTTAGTTGCTACATAATTGGTTAGAGCAAGATAGTTTCAAATATATTCAGAACTTAACTTATTTTTCCAAGTTTTGGATCATTCAATTTTTTGAAAATTTTATTAGTTCAATTGAAAGATATTTTTACTTACTTTAGTATAAAATTTGATAATTTGTATTAAAAATGAAACTTTTTAAGAACTCACTATGAAAATGGTAAAAATGAATTTTATTTTATGAAAGATCGCTATCAAACATAATTTTGATTGAAAATACTATTTTTTTTTTTGGTGTGTGTATATATATATATGTCTATATAATAAAATAGCGTGTGTGTATATAAATATATAAATATATATATATATATATATATGTTTGTGTATATGTGAAGGTTGTCTTGATAAATATATTAGTGCCGCAACTTGGCTATCCAAACAAAAATTCCTAGCTCCGCTCCTAGACACAACAAAAAGTCTTCTCCTTTTTCCTTCTCTCTCTGATCGGAGCTCGATAACTTCTCTTATCTTCTCTCTTTCTCTGTTTCAATTGGAAAATAGTAAACTCTCCATCAAGGTAAGCTTAGAGTCATCAGGTATATTTTGACGTTTCGGTATTTTCTAGGAGTTTTGACTTTTTGTAGTTGCTTCTTTGTGTAGATGGATTATTTTTGATTTTTTTTTTTTTCATGTAAATGTGGTTTTTAGAAAGTTTTTATTTTTATTTTTTAAATGCTTTGGTGGTGATGTTGTATGCGATTAGAGCCAAGACAAAGTAGAGACACAGAGAGAGCTCGAAAGAAAGTGTGTCGCTCGCAGTATTGCAGATGAGACTGAAGTAGTAGAACGTGTTACCAAACTCACTGATGTCTAAATGTTAGCTGGAACAATTAGGAGGCTCAAGGCTCAACTCCATAATTACTCGAAAAGGATATGTTGGTCGATGTTGGTTGAAACAGTGAGAGAGAAGGAAAAGATACTGGAGATGTTTCAATTTCATCACGTGATTACAGGATCGAGTAATTAACTAATTAATAGACTTCTAGAATATTGTGTGTGGATCGACTCAGCTCCTTTTGTCCTTGTTTCCCACCGAAATTATTGCTCCTAAGATTGATTTACCCCCCCCCCCCCCCCCCCCCCCAACAAAAAAGATTTTGTAGGAAATAAATACTAGATTATTGCTCCTAAAATTCAAACTTAAAAAAATGATTTAGAAAACCTCAAGAAAAATTTGAAAAACGTTTCCAAAAAATGCATTTGACACGTTTTTTTTAGCCCATAACCTCTCCAAGTACAAACAAAGAAATAACTTTAAAAATTTTCCATATGAAAAAAATCCCTTCAAAATTAGGATTCTATGCAATGCAACTGAGGACGTGAATCCCTTCAAAATTAGGCTGCTTTCCTACATCTTTTTATTTTTTTTTAATTAAAAAGCATCTAATTGTTTACAGCTTGCTTGCACTATTAACTTACCTTATGTTATTTTATATTAAATTATTCTATTTTATTTTATACCCTGATATACAAACAGTGGTTTTGCATATATATATATATATATATATTATTGGGCCCATTTCAATCAATGGCCCAAACGCAGGAAACAAATCCAACGTGGATCGGCTCATTCAAGTCATAGAAACAAAATCTCAAACAGTTAATCAGGCCCAATTCCCTTCCTGGCCAATCCCCAAGGTAATGTCCTAACTACTGAGATAAGTCATAGCCTGGTTCAAAGGTTGTGTCCGAACTACCAATGTAAGTACCAAATAAGATTAATTAAACCAAGGAAGCTGTCTGAAAGTTCCAGATAATTCTACAACAGCCCCTGCATTAAATGAAAGTCACCTGCTTTGTATCATTGCATTTAATGCAGAAGGACAAGCCTGAATAGTAAGAAAAACTCTAAAAGTCTCCATTCATAATGAAAAACCTACAAAAGAAGAGCCCGATAAGATTAGAAGTTATCTAGGTGAACGCTGGAACAGTAAGAAAGACCTTCGAAATCTCATTTTCATGATGAAAAATAAAAAGAGAAGAGTTCGATAAGGCCAGAAGTTATTTAGATGGATTAGGACAGAATACGAAGAAAAAGGAGATGACTCATATAAAAGGAAGGAAAGAAAGAAAAAGAATAGAGACTAGATAGAGAAGAGAGCAAGAGAGAAAATAACAAAGAAAACACTAGAGAGAGATTCATATAACATATCACATTGGAATTAATAAAAAAAACTCTGGTAGTTTACGAGTTCTTATCCAAATTTCTCATTGTTGATCAATATCAACTCATAACACAAATTAATTGTAATACATTTTTGCTTAGTATCTTAAACCATAGAATTAGGGGACACGTTCCTACATTATTATTATTATTATTATTATTATTATTATTATATGCTGTGGGACACAATTTTTGTTACAACTCTAAATTTATTGATTGTAAGTACATGAGAAAGTATAATTAGCTCATCTAAAAGTGACGACCCATCACTTAGGTGTGTTTGGTTGGAGGGGTGAAAAAATGGGAGAATATAAAATAAAGAAATGATAGAGAAGTGAGAGGATATGAACGTTTTTAGTTTTCTCTCATGGTGTTTGGTTTGCCTTCAATGTCCATCAATTGGGCCAGTTCATGAGTCATCCTACCACTACTCATTTTGAAGCTGCTAAAAGGGTCCTTCGTTATATCAGAGGCACTTTACATTTTGGGCTTTCTTTTACCCTAGGGCCTTTGACCCTTTCTGCGTTCTTAGATGCAGATTGGGCTAGGGATCCTATAGATCGTAGGTCTGCAACAGGGTTGCTTGTGTTTCTTAGGCCCAATCTTATTTCTTGGTCTGCTAAGAAACAGAGCACTGTGTCTTGTTCTTCAACATAGGCAGCGTATTGTGCCTTAGCTACTACAGCAGTTGAATTGGCTTGGCTTCGTACTTTGTTCAAGGAACTTCACATTTTTCTCACTTATATCCCTGTCATTTGGTGTGATAATGTCTCGGCTATAGCTCTTTCAGCTAATCTAGTCTTTCATTCTCGCACCAAACATCTTGAAGTTGATTATCACTTCACTTGTGAGAAAGTTCTTCGAAAGCAATTGCAAAATAGTTTTGTTTCAGGCTGTGACAATTTTGCAGACATCTTTCTGCTCCTTCGTTCCTTCTTCATTGATCCAAACTTCTGGTAGATTCTTCCCCCATCAATTTGAGGGGGGATGTTGAAGTAAGGAAGAAGTAGTCTGAAAAGGAGGTTGAAGATGAAGGCTAAATGATTGCATATTGCTTAAACTAAACACATCATTTCATTAAAGAGCCAAACGCACCATTTTATGTAAGTGACTAACTTCATCAAAACTTAATAAAACGGTGCGACTACCGCACACCATTGGTGCGATAGTCACTTCACAAATGTAAGTGCTTGTGGGGTGTGGGGGACAAGAGCTGAGGATCAAGTCTTCAGGAGAGAGCTTCATACACATCTATACTTATATTAAGTTAGGGTAGAATTCTATCTTGTATCAAAATAAATAAATAAAACGGTGCGCTTCGCTTTGCTTAAATATCTGTTGAGTTTGGGCGCAAAATTCTGTTAGTTAGCCTTAACAGATTTCCTAATTTCTAGGGACTTAGTTCCAGATATTTTGGGTTGTTAAATTAAGCCTCAGATTCTTGTAGTATATAGACAGCTCTACGGGGGCACGAGTGTATTAATTATGTAGAAAGATTGAAATTGAATACCAGTCTTCCATTCATTCTCTCTCTCTCTCTCTCTTACTTGCTCTTTCCTTCATTTTCTCGGGCTTTCCTTTCCCTGTAATTTGCATTTCTTTGTTGATTCAATTGGTGATAGTCTTCAGAGAAATCAGTTTACTCGAATCTGAGTTTTTCATCAGAGCCTACAATCCATTCGATCAAGTCATCACCATCGAACTTAAGGAGGTACAACATGAGATACCGAGTGGCAATGTGAGACAATTCGTGCTAAGAGTTGTCAAATGAGTTGCACAAGAGGATGACTAAGAGTCGCATGTGAGAATGGACAAGGATTTGATGATCAATCACATTTAAGAGTTCATTTCTGCAAAGTGAACTATAAATTTTCAATGAACTACGCAAGGCACCAAGCACAATCGTCTACAATTTAAATTGTAACAAATTAACTTCAAGAAAGTTATTGTAGCATGCCCCCAAAAAGTTTATTTTGCTTTGATGCTTAAATATTCAGGCATTTAGCCCACAGAGTCTTAGACCAAACAATCAATTTTACAATTTAGTGTAATTATTGAAATAGCTTTTATTGTAATTAATTCAATCATAATCTGTTATCTCAATAATTATAAAATTTGATATGAATTTTGTTGTGACTTTAGACTTTACCTCTAGGAGCCAAAAAAATCACCAAAGTCAAAGTTTCCATTCAATGCACCAGATGCCAGTGTTACTCCTTAAAGAGCTTGACCCATCATCAATACAGTTCGCACCATTCCAGAATTGTTCTTCGGTGGCTGCTGAATTGGCGGATACCCATACCCTAGGTGAGGCTGGTAAGGGTACGCATAGAGCTGGGGCATATAATAACCTGGAGGTGGTGGTGGATATGACTGGTAAATGGTAATGGTATGGTGGTATTGGATAATGCCCATGTGAACCAAAATATATATGGTGCACTAGCTCGGCTCTACCACTGGTGGACCAAGACCATATATAGTTCTAGGCACATCCTTTGGCAAATCTGGAACAGCCACAATCTTGCTAAACTTGTGGGAAAATTTCAACATACCCTCTATCTTTCCAGAGGGTTTTGTGACCTGGTACATAGCAAAGTGCATGGACTTGCTTTCTGTGTCCTGTAGAGTTGAGAAGCTCTTTGATGGGCACGTTGACTTCACTAATATTATCTTTGTTGCCATAGCTGCAGGGGTCACATGCAGATGAGTTTGAACTCGATGGTCAAGTTGTTTTTCTGGGCTTGTGACTCATAATTGATAATGAAGTTCATGGGATTTGAGGGTTGGTTGGTTCACATTGGTTATGGCCTCTAGCTTTTGCAGTGGGTCACCAGAAGGTACTACTGAGACGACCACAGATATGTCCATATTGGAGAAACGGTTCTTATCTGTGAGGTCTTGGACAGTCATATATGTTTGAGATTGAGAAGATCTGGAACTCCTCCATCTCTGAGTTTCGAGAGGAAGAGTGAGGAGCTTTGATTGGCAAAGACGTTGACATTGCTCTACAAGCAAGGTCAAGCTTTAATTATTTTAACTTCTTAACGTGTGGAATGATTGCCAACCTACTTCTAAGAAATTAAACTATTCCACTCGACTATGTGGTTTTGGCATTTTCCTGACAATTCTAAGGGACTATTCAAATTTGTGACTTCCACAAAATTAATTGACATTATTTATCATTAGGAAAGTTTCTCTAACACTGCATGGTCATCGTCATTGACTCATTCTGTTAGGAAAAAAAAAAAGAAAAGATTTTTGCAAGTGTGTAGGTGGCTATCTTTGAACCAAAATTAAAGTATTTACACCTCCTTTGAAGCGGTTTTGAGTTGGGACGCTTTCTCTTTTATAAGGAAATTAATATCATTTGATCACTTGCCCAATACTATTAATGAGTGAATGAATTAGTAATTGACTCCTATTAGATATAGGCCCATGCATTTTGTTTTAATTTTTGTTTTTTAAATATTATGAAGTAAATAATATTTTGGTTAAAATTTTTTCATTTTATGTAGTGCCTTAATTTTTTTAAAAGAAACTATATTAATCAAAATTAAATTAAATTAAATTTTGTAGCTATTTTACAATGGTCTTAATAATGCCAGTCAAATAATATGATATAAGATTTTATGAAATTTTTTTTTTCAATTTTATGAAATATATTTACATAAAATAAAATTCATTGAACACATGAGATATATGTAAGTGTAATTCATGCAAGTGCAAGTGCAAGTGCATGGAAGTTAATTCTAAATTTCACGTCAAGTTTAATTGAGTGATATACCTAAATTTTTTTCTTCTTCTGATATCATTTGTTGATCTTCATATTCAATTATATTTTTAATTGCATAGTTTTTTTAGTTTAATTATTGATATAAACTACAATCTTTTTATTTGATTTGTTTTTATGTTAATATGACATACATATGGTTTTAAAATATTAATCGACCATAAAAAAAGTGTGAGTTAAAATGGCTAAATGCCACTTTCTAAAAGAATTAATTTAGAATAAAATAAAAGGATTTTCTTTTTGTAATTTTTTTTGGGGGAAGTTTACTAAGTTATTGCTTCACAATCTCAATATTGACTATTTTCTTGCAACTCATTAGATAGTGTAAATTATGAAGTTGTAAATGAAACCTAAAATTTTACTTAAATAAATATACATAGTATTGGATATTGTAAAGGAACAAAAAAAATCCTTGCCAAAGAGCCACAGCTCGACCCAAGAAAATTACTAATAATGTGTAGTATATTTTCTTGATTAAAAGGTAAACTTATTTTATTTTTTTATTCCTTTGTAAGAATTTTACAATCTTGTAAATTTGAACAAAGACTTTTGATACCGATAGCCTGTAGTAAAACTCTATAGATAATGCTTCATGAACATTTTTTTGAATTTTCGTTTTACATGTACAATTATGCAGTAAGCCAGTAATCATTTATATCTTTCTCATATATAATTTGTTAAGCATATAAAAAGTAAAAGAGTAATAAACTACTTCAGCCAAAAAAAAAAAAAAAAAAGAGAGTAATAAACTAGGGAAACCTAGCAAAAATGAAATTATGCGGCCAAGGAAGAGGAAATTCAAGACGAATGCAAACATCATTTGGATAGCATTTAAAACAAAATTGTTCAAAAAAATTTTGTACCTGAACATTGTTGATATCTATTAATGTTTCACTTTGAATTTTCTCAAAGAATTCCGATTGGAGCCTAATTTTCTTTCATTTAAGCAACGAAAAGAGAGAAAGCTAGCACAGCAATGATAAAGAGATTAAAAACAAACAAAGGCAAAATAATTGATTCAAAGATAGGAAAATAAAAATCTATATGAAGTTTTCATCTTCACTTATTTGGGCCACTTTGCCTTCACAAACTCGGTAAGGCTGACGAACACTTTCATAGATATGCCATAATTTTAGCTCTAGAAGCATTTTAGACTGAAGAACTTTGTGCTAAATATATATTCTTTTCAACTGCGTCATAGGCTAACCAAAAAGTTCATTGAAAAGTAATGAATTACTTGAAGACAAATTTCCCAATGTATTAAATCCAACATTTCCAATTCCACACTCTTCAAATCATTGTTTTTTATTTATTTATTTATTTATTTTTATAGAAACAACCTTGGGGGGCATATTATTGAATAGCTAAATAATTAGATACAAAATTTTATGAATATTAGGAGGAATAAACTCTATCCAGACTAAGAAAGGAAAAGAAAAGTGTTGGAGTATTTTAATATTAAATAATTAAAATAAATAAATGTTATAATATAAATGTAAAATTGTGAGAGTAAATATGGAAGATAAGGAGTGAGTGATAATGTTTAATCTCACATTGAAAAGGAGAGAGATTATTTTATTCTTTTTAATTGTGGTGATTAATGGGCTAACATGAATTATCTCAGATATTGGGCTAGATACGTGCATAAGGGAGAGGTGAAGAGTGATACTCCATTTTTACCATGAAAAATAAAGAGCCATTAACCCACTTAATGGACTATCCGTTTTGGCCTTTTCATTCTTCAAAAACTCCTTATCTCACCATTAATTGTGTAACTCCAACCCATCAAAATAAATTGGGTAGTAATTTCGTAAAGCCCATTGAGCCTATAAATAGACTTATGCAGACCCAATCCATGTTACTAGTGTTGTGTAATCCCTCTCTTCAAATTAATAATATTCGGAAGTATTATTCAGTTTCTCTTTGTGTTATTTCCATTACTATTGTGTTTGCACCATCAAAAAGCTTGTTCCCTTAGCTAAAGCATGAGTTTGCTGCCTCTGCCGCTGCTGCTTATTATACTTTTCATGCTTCTCTTTTTAACAGAAATACAATTTCTACCTTTTCAATAGATAAAAAAATTAATAAAAAATCGAAACTGAATTTAACTCCAACTATTGAACCAAATTTGGTTTACCAAATAGAGAAAATCAATCATCCCACTAAACATGTGGCATAGTATTCTTAAATTTCACTTTTGATGGTAGTGAAGTTGATGACACTACTAACTATTCAGTACTTGAAGTGAAAAATAAATAAATAAAGGATCGAACCTAAAAAAAAAAAAGGAGGAATGAACCGACTAGAATCACAACGATAATGGACTGAAAGGGAGTTGAGGGTGACCTTAAAGGCAGGGTGCTCTGCTTAACGGAGGGTGGAGAGATAGAAGAGGTTGCGTTATGGTTTGGAAAGCAAAAGTAAGTGAATGAATGAGAGCAAGAGATATTGAGCCAAAAGAAGTGTATCTAAAAAAGAGTCAGGTTTTCCAAAGAGTTCATGTAATATTCATACAATAAAAATTATATAATTTTTAAAATAAAATTGAGGTGTAAAATTGTAAAGGCTACAAAACTGAGGTGGCACACTCTCACGAGATCAACAAAAAACTAGAGGCTTCGGTTATCTATTCTTTTATTATAATAAATTAATAGGTAAAGGAATCAGAAGAAAGGTAGAGAAGAAACATAAAACTCAGAGAAATGTTATGTTTATAGTATTTTCACAACATTTTCACAACAAATATTATGTAACAGATTGTTACTTGTTGTTACTAGTGAGTAAGAAAGTAATTTCAGTGATGGATTCAAATTAAAAACCTATAACAACCTGCCAACTAAGATTTGTTGTGAAAATATTATGTATATAACACTTCTTTAAAACTTAAAATGTTTAGTGTCATATTTTTATTAAAAACTATTAAATAATTGGAGTAATTTAAGAAAGCTCATTTACTCTTGAATTAAATACAAATATATAAGTAATAAACTTAATTTACGAATGTCAAATATGTATAGCAGTAATTTAATTATGAGTACTTAAGTATACTCATTATGATGTGTCAAGAACTTATGACTTGTACAAATAGTTGTTTGCTAAATGGAGCCGTTGTAGATTTACACACACATTTTGTTATAGGCTTTGCCAAATGGACACTAGCCACAATTTTGTGTATCTTTCGGTTTTAAAGATTCAACTTTTATAATCTACTAACATCTGAGCATGCGCTCACGCGCGTGCTTAGAGGCTCTTCTTTTTTCTTTTCCTTTTTTTTGTAAAGGTTAGTAGTTTTCATTCATTATAATTCAAAGTTGTTACATTTCTCAATTACAAAATACCTAAGGGTATGATGAGATTTATGCCAAAACATTATTTTCCCAACAATTCGAAGTTGCTACATTTTATAATTTTATTTATTCATAAATATGTGAAGAGAGTAAAATTATCTTATAAGAAGTTCTCAAGAAATTCCTTTCTCGTAATTTCTGTAAGCCTCCTATACCTAAATTAAAGCCACCCAAAAAAGACATATAACAAAAATATGCCAATAGATAATAATTCAACCTGTAAAATAATTACATACATACAAAGAAAATGCACAAATAAGTAAATTGCAAAAATGTGCTAAAAAAAGAATGAAAATTTTCCCTAGGAAGGAAAGCCTGAAAAGACTTTGAAGATAAATTTCTATTACATCAATATTGTAAAATAAAACAAAGCAAACCCAACAAAAAATTCGTAAGTCTTGAAGACTTGAAACTCACATAATAAAATAGTCATAAAGTTAGAGGTAATCACCCGCAAAAATTTTAGGATCCTATTGCTTTTCTTTTTTGGAGAAACTTCATGAAAGATAGGAAATTTATTGACCAAAATCAAGATAATGTAAAACAAAAACCTAATCAAATTATCATTTTGTTAAAACAAAAAGAAGAGAGAGAGAGAGAGAGAGAGAGAGAGAGAGAACGTTATAATTTTAAAATGTTCAATGGCCTAGAAATCAAATAAGTAAATAAAATGTACACAACAATATAAAAATCACATAAAATTGTTAATATGAAAAATAATCTCTGTTTGACATAATCTACCACTTGTTTTCTCATGGTGTACCTTCCTTCTCTATGTTAGAAGTTTATGGTGGTTGGCATTAAAAACTATACGTTTTTAGACTCCTTAAAACACAAGTTGTTTAACCTAGTTATTTAGCCAAGTGATTACTTAAATAAATTATTCAGATCTATGTTAATACAATCAAATCATATCATGCAAGTAATGCGAAAATATAAAGAACACATGATATGATAACCCAGGAAAACCAAACTGGTAAAAAATCTAGAGAGAATTTAATCTAACTATTCTTAAGATAAAACAGATCCACTATGAAAGAATTGAAGTTTTTACAATAAGACTTAGGCACTAACATCCTATTGCTACTTTGAGTAGAAAACTTACTACCACGACCACGTGATAGTTCCGAGTCCACAGACTACTTCTTTCTTTGATCTACTGCAACCACAAGTTCTCTTACTTATGACTTTGAAACTCCACTTAAAGGTTTCAGATCTTCTTTAAATTTTTTATGCAACAACTGAAGCGATCACCAAGTTCTTGACATGAATCTTAATAACCTTAAGTGTGTATAAAGATAAAAACCTCTAGATCTCACAAGAGATTTAACACACAGCACATCAAAAAACCTTCTAAAACGTAGTTAGGGTTTTTCTTTTTATACTAGAAGTAAAACATAAAACCCTACAAGTCATATGGGCTTAAGCTGAGTTGGAAATTCTGCAAAAAATTAATTCTGCACGATTCTTGATCGGTTGAATCTAATTTTTGATTGATTGAGCCTTACAAAATTTGACCACTAATTTATGCAATTACTCTATTCCAACCTTACAATTAAACACACTTTGAGCAGCCTAAATCTAAATTCCAAGTTTTGATCATGGTTTGCCAACACATTACAAATTGAAGTTCTAATATATTTAGTTCCTAAAGTCTTAAAACCTAACAAAAACTATCATATTTTTATAGCAAATGATTGTTAGGAAGTTTTGAGAATAACACCTTCATGATAAGTGATAATTGATGAGCAGTTTTTATTTTATTTTTTTATTTAACAATATTGAATTAGTAAATTATTAAAAAACGTGAGTGAAAAACAATACAAAAAAGATTTTTTTATTTTTAGAAACATGTAAACTTGTGTTTTTTTTTTTAATCTATATATATCCTAAAAGAAAAAAAAAATTCATTTCAATTTTTTAACCAAAAAAAAAAAACTCAGGTTCCTATATAAAAAAACCCACGGTAATTTTATTAAAAATTACGTATTCTTATTCTTATCCCATATTTCCATGTAGTTTATTTATTTATTTATTATTTTTATGAGATTATTCTATGTAGTTGAAAGAATATCTAGTTATCTATTACTCTTTTTCACTTATCTAAATAAAATTATTATGTTTTAAAATTCAAAATTTTAGGTTACTTATAAAAGCTCTCCTTTGTTTTTTTTTTTTTTTTTTTTTTTTTTGTTTCTCTCTCATCTTTTTCTTTTTTGTAGGTGCTCAACTTGAGAAGGTATTTGATATCAAATGATAACACATCAGCAGTATCAAAATCCAATAAGTGTCAGACATATCAGCAAAAAATAACTAACCCACTAACAAATGAAAGACACGTGTTAGTGGATAGTTATTTTTGTACACATGTTTCTCGTTTATTGGATTTTGATACGGATGATATGGTATCATTTGATATAAAATACTTTTTGTTCAACTCTATCAAAAATAAACCGAAGTTGATATAACCTCAAAAAAAAAAAAAGTGTAAGGAGAGGTAGTGCCTAATTTTATATGATATGGAGAAATATGATGAAAAAAAAAAAAACTTAAAGAAAAAAATTTACCTAAAATTAGGAGTTTTAATTAAAGTCCACAGTTTAAATGGCTTGGAATCCCCTTAAATATTTAAAGTTTACGGCTTAGAGTCCACAGTTTAAATGGCTCGAAAGCCCCTTAAATGATAGAATAAATATAGATAATAGATAGATAGTGTAGGGATGGACATGGGAAGGGGTGGGACCGAAGGATGGGATTTTAACTCCCATCTCGCATGGCTTTGTCATGCCTCATCCTTACCTAGCCCTATATAATA
The DNA here is from genome assembly GCA_033629205.1 of Lithocarpus polystachyus. Lineage (NCBI taxonomy): Eukaryota > Viridiplantae > Streptophyta > Magnoliopsida > Fagales > Fagaceae > Lithocarpus > Lithocarpus polystachyus. Next base: position 11,329,593 of record CM066172.1, on the reverse strand, counting down.
AGAAAAACTTCCTTACCTCATCCCCACCCCTTTGACCCTATGGGGGCCCTACCTTGTAAAATTTTACTTCATGTTAATTTGCCCCACAATTATTACAAAATTTTTTAATAAAACATGTTTCATTAATATATATATACTTGAAATTACAAATAAATTTATCCCATCAAATAACTAAATCATTTTACCCAAGGTTTAAAAAGACAATATCTCAACAAAAATAGAATTCTTAATATCCATGCATTAAAATAAGCTAGTATTGATTTATTTGTTTTAATAGTAGGGATTCAATATATGAAAAATTTACAATTATAGTCCTTATCAACTCAGGGTGGGGTGGGGTAGGGCGGGGCGAAGCTAAAATGTCTAAACCCATCCTCGCAGTGGGCAGGGTGAAGTAGGAAAGGGTGACTCAAGATAGGGTGGGGCAAAATTGCCATCCTTGAAATAGTGCTCACTCAAACATGGCTTAACGTGGTGAAATTATTGAGTCCCACGTATGAAAAGAGTTGGGCTTTGGATGGGTTTATATATTAGTTGACTATTAGTTTGAGCCTTAAGGGGCAACTCGCTTAGTGGAGGGGGAAAGACTGATTCAATGGATCTACTCAAAGGGTGCGTATGTTCGTGGGCTAGGCCTAGTCCATTGAGTATTAACTTATTATTATTTTTTTGGTAAAAATGCAAAATCCACCACTTAAATTTCCACTTAATTAATATCATTCAAATTAAGCTAAACAATGGTTGTGTTTGACATTTTTCTAATTTATTGTTTTTGCAATATCTTAATTGTTTTAAATTTGATATTGGCCTATGAGCAATCATTTTAAAGTGAATTCAATTACCTTCAACATAGACTTGAATTTATCTCGATCAAATAATCGGATATTTGGTCAAATTGTAATCAATCATGGGTTAACCTTGCTTAAACTTGATCAAACTTTGGGGAAATGTTTGGAAGTATGGATTTTGATGCAAAATAATAGAGTTTAGTGGTTAGGTGAACTTTTGAGTCCATTTGACTGTCGATTAACTAGGCCAAAGTTTGGTCAACTTAAGGTATTTTGGCCATTTTGCCTATGGATCATAAAATTGGCCAATTCAACATTCAAGTGAGACAAATTTTGACATTTGCTTGATCTCAAGGCAAAAATATAATTTTTGAAATTTAAATTGGGGCTGTTGCAAGTAAAGCAAGGGCGGCCAAAACAGAGTATTGACAATCATGAGATTTATACAATGATTTATATTTATGCGATAAATTGAATTGAATATATGAGCGAAAATTAATTTTTTAAATAAAATAATAGGTGTTGAAATTATAATTTTCATTCAATTAGTATAAAGCATTTTTAACCTATCAGATAGTAAAAAAATGTTATAAAATTTTCTTTTGAATATAAGTTTCTAATTCCCAATTCACAATAGATCCTTATAAGGCTTGCATACCATATACTTCATTAATCTCTCTCTCTCTCTCTCTCTCTCTCTCAAATAGAAAAGATATAACAGCAAAACAAGCTAGAGAAGGGTTGAAAAATCAGCCTTCCATCAAGATTACACTTGCAAAACTTGAAGGACATAAGAGGAAAAAGAACCAACATAAGCATTCTTTGGAGACCAACTCAAAAGCGCCTGTAATGTTGTATTGGTGAATAATTGTCAATAGATATGATTGATCAAATTTTTATGAGACTCTCTATCATAGTATTTCCCAGGAATATAACTGATTTTATTTTGAGATTAAGACAGAAAATATATAGTTGGAAGAGATCAAAACTCTAGGATAAAAACCTACAAACAATATACTATAAATACAAGGAAACTACCTCAAATTAAGGAGAAGTATAAATGCAAATTGAGAAACCAAAAAACCAAAGCTCTCCAATAGGCAATAATCCCCACCTCAAAGCTAACAAAGTCGCTCAGGGAAAAATCAAATCCAGAAGAGAAAGCCCACACTCAGCCATGTTGACACAAATGCTCTATTCTATTGCCATGACTGAGGAGGAACCCATCTGGTGATAGAGCTCTAGCCTTGAGATCCAAAACATTTTGGTGCAAAGAAACTAGATTTTCAACACAAATGCTCTATTCTATTAACATGAGTACTTACAATCGATCACGTTATGTGTGCATTATTTATTATCGATAATTTAAAAATAATAATATTGCCATATATACATCACTTATTAAATCTATTAATTTAGAATTATACAATACACACTAATAAATTAAAATAATAGATGAATGGTCAAGATTAATATATAGTATATAACAAAAGAAAGTCATGTATTGTAGAATGACCCTTAACTCAAATTATAAAAAAAAAATCACTGATTTAGAATTAATTGTCTAAAATACTAAATGTAATGGTACACACTAATAGATTTTGTAATAATAAATCAACAGTTAAGATTAAAAAGATACGACAAATGACATAAATAATTGTGTAACGTATTATGACCTTTAACTCTAATGTAAAATACAAACCAAAAAAATTGATTTTTCATAAATCTAAAATTAACTGCTCAAATTCTATATATAACGAACTAATGATGATCTAATTGACAAAGCAAATTGATTACATTTGTAAAACCTTCATATATTTGATAAAATAGGAAACAACGTTTTAAACTCGTCTATAGCTAGTAAAATCTAGAAGCAACTAATCTTACCCACACTTGAACCAGTTGCTTAGAAATCCAAGATTCACTAGAAATAAGAATTTTTTAAACTTGTGTCTAGCTGGTAAAACTTACTAGCAAACTAGTTGTCGGGTAATCTCGGACATTCACTAGAAAGAAGAATCTTTTAAACTCATCTCTAACTAGTAATACCTACAAGCAACCAATCACACTCACACGCTTGAACTAAATGCCGGCTATCAAGAATTCACTAGAAAGAAGAATATTTTAAACTCATATTAATTTGAACTAGGTGCCGGGTAATCCAAGACATTCACTAGAAAGAAGAATCTTTTAAACTCGTCTCTAACTAGTAAAACCTACAAGCAACCAATCCCACTCACACACTTGAACTAGTTGCCGACTATCCAGAATTCACCAGAAAAAAGAATATCTTAAGCTCATGCTAATCCGAACTAGTTGCCGCATAATCTACAGAATATTCACTAGAAAAAAGAATCTTTTATACTAATCCGAACTAGTTGCCGCGTAATCTACAAGATATTCACTAGAAAGAAGAATCTTTTAAACTAGTCTCTAATTAGTAAAACTTACTTACAAATAGGTAATTTTAGTTACTAAAACCAGTTACCAGGTAATTCAAGACCAGGACTAGGACCATGCTTACAGCCTAAATAGTACTCCTTATATCTATTTTCTATATATATAAATAAAGAAATAGAAAGGGGAAAGTATAAGAAAAGGAAGTTGAGAGAGAGAGAGAGCATAGATAGCAAATAGCAGTCATCGAAGACCAGAAGAATTAATAGAGAGGGAGAAAAGACTGACTGAGTAAGCCCTCTCTGACTCTGACTCTATAGACTCCCAGACCCTCTTCTCTTTCTCTCCTTCATTCCGTTCTCAACACACAAACCAACACAACACGCACAAAAAAAAAAAATAAAGTCTTGACCTTTTCTCTTCTCTCTCTCTCTCTCTCTCTCTCTCTCTGATCGGAGCTCGATCTCTTCTCTTTTATCTTCTCTCTTTCTCTGTTTCGATCGGAGAATCGTAAACCTCTCTCCATCGAGGTAAGCTTCTTTGCATGCACAATTCCCGTTCCTTTTCGAAGCTCTTTCTCTCAAAACCGCTGACTTTTTCGGGTCTAGGGTTTCGTTTTCCGATTCTGCTGTAAATTTGTGTTTAGGAAATGAAATCGGAGATAACTAAAAAAAGGGTTTTTTTTTTTTAGGGTTATGTGAATTTTGATGTTTCGGTCTATTCTAGGAGTTTTGACTTTTTGTAGTTGCTTCTTTGTGTAGATGGATTATTTTGATTTTTGTAATTTAGTTAATTTTTTTTTTCAATTGGGTTTTAGAAAGTTTTTATTTTTAATTTTTATAATGCTATTTTTGGGGTGATGATGCGAAATTGGTGTCTGTGTATATGTTTGTTTGTGTAATTATAAGTTTGGGTTTTGGTCTTATAATTCTGTTTGGCTACACGAGAAATTCTGAGCCTTAAGGACTGTTTGTTATGTTGGGCCTGTTTGTTTGTTTTTCATTATGCTAAAATTTCTTCTTTTGGGTTTATTGAAAATCTTGAATTTTTATGTCATGGGGCTTCAAATTAATTGTGGGTTTGCTTTAGGTTTCTAATAAAATTTGTTAATTTTGTGTTCCATAAAAATTTCGGATTTTGTTATAAAGACCCTTTTTTTTCTTCACTTAATTACTATTTATCTAGAATTTAGAGTACAAAAAAGAAGAAAAGAAAAGGTGTGAAATGGTTTAGTGTCAGGCTAATACATGGGAGAGACATGTGATAGTAAGAAAAAACAACTCTGCTCGAATGCTTGATTGAGCCAAATATTTTTATGCTTGCACGGTTGAATCTTTATATTTTTTTAAAATTATCTTCCAACATATTTCACACAACCTGTTGGAGATTTTAGGTTCTAATGAAATTATTTATATGCCTCAGAGTTTATGTTGATTACAAATTTAGGATTTTTGTTGGTTATGGGATTGTGATGTATAAGAGGCCAATGCTGAAAATGTTTGTATAAAAATTTTATGTTTCAGGGTTTAATTAAGTGGATTGAGTTTGCAATTTCTGATGCAGAAGAAATAAGGAGGCTTGCTAGATTTGCTTTTCAGTCAGAAAATGTTGGAGGGTGGTCCAAAGTTCGCAGGAATAATAGACCTTAACAAAAATGACAACAACTATTACGACTTGTCCCAAGGGTTTTACCAGAAACTTGGTGAGGGTACCAACATGTCAATTGACAGTGTCGGCAGTTTACAGACAAGTACTGGTGGAGGCTCTGTTGCAATGTCTATAGATAACAGCAGTGTTGGATCAAACGATTCTCATACTCGCATTTTGAACCACCAAGGCTTGCGGAGGCGTGCTAATGACAATTATTCTGTGCAACAGAGCGTTAATCGTCGTGGAAAAGTCACGCATGCTCTCAGTGATGATGCACTGGCCCGAGCTCTAATGGACAGTAATACCCCTACTGAGGGGCTTGAGAATTTTGATGACTGGACAATCGATTTAAGGAAGCTTAATATGGGCGATGCTTTTGCTCAAGGGGCTTTTGGGAAACTGTACAGAGGTACTTACAATGGCGAGGATGTTGCCATCAAAATTTTGGAAAGGCCTGAAAATGACCTGGGAAGGGCTCAGTTGATGGAGACACAGTTTCAGCAGGAAGTGATGATGTTGGCTACACTTAAGCATCCAAACATAGTTCGCTTTATCGGTGCATGCCGGAAACCAATGCTTTGGTGCATTGTGACTGAGTATGCAAAGGGTGGTTCAGTTCGGCAGTTCCTGACAAGGCGCTCGAACCGATCAGTTCCATTGAAATTAGCTGTCAAGCAAGCCTTGGATGTAGCAAGGGGGATGGCTTATGTTCATGGACTTGGATTGATCCATAGGGACCTAAAATCTGATAACCTGTTGATTTTCGCAGACAAATCAATTAAAATTGCTGACTTTGGGGTTGCGCGGATAGAGGTGCAGACTGAAGGAATGACACCTGAGACTGGGACATACCGCTGGATGGCTCCGTAAGACTCCTTAACCCATTAGCTACTAAGCTTATTTGCTGTATTGGTTTTATTTCATTAAAATGTTTTACAAGCTCATGTTTCGGTTGTCATCATTTTATCCCTTGATAGTGTGTATATATATATATGAGTTAGGTTAGTATGCTTTTAACATAAGTTTAAATGTTGATGATGTGCCTTATTTGCAGGTAGAAAATTAGCAATGCACATTTACTATGAATTACAGATATTTTACTTGTTTTTAAATCTGAGTTTGCTTGCTATTGCACATGTATCTTGCTCTGCTTTTGGATATGGCTTCTCTTTCTAAGTTTGAGAGTAGGATTTTGTATCATTGACCATTTTAGAAATTGTTTCTTCTTCAAGATATGAAGTCGCATAGTTTATGCCAAAAATACTAGCGTAGAATTTTGTACTTATTTAAAATATCTGATAACAAATTCTTTTATTCTGTTCACTACCTAATTGATCTTGTACACGTTTCTTTGATGCAAGGACAGCTTTTGTTTTGATTTCAAAATCAATTAGGCTTTTGATTGCTTTGACATAAATATTTTCCACAATATGTTATTCTTCATGTTCTTACACTTGGTGCAACTGACAAACCCTGTCAACAGAAAATAAGCTCAAAATGGGGGAAATGACTTATACTTTGGCCTTGACACTGTAATCTGAGACAAAAAGAAGGTTATCATAGGGCTTCCAGATTAAGATACAGTACCATCGCAATCTTCTTCTACTTCCTTCTCTCTTGCTCTCCTGGCTATAATCTTTTCTTGGATCTGGCTTTTCTCAGATCCAAGTTTTTCTCTGCCTTTGCCTCAAATCCTAACCCCTCCACACTGTGAGCCCCGTCTCCAAGATCCAAAACTTCCTCAATTTACCAACCCTTGGACCTTGACAAGCAGCTCCTCCAGCTCTAGCCCTCAACAAAGCAGATCCCTTAAACACTCCAAAAAATTAGATTGCAAGCCTTGCTCCTTTAATTGCTGATTTACCTAAATTCCTCCAAGCCCTTTGCTCAAAATTGATTTGCAAACCCCACCAAATGGGTTTTTGATAATGGTCAGGTTTGGTATCAGGTTCGAGAATGGAGATTCTGATAATGCTCCTGTTGTTTCTTTGTAAATTCATGGAAATTGTTATTTCTATGGTTATACAGAGATCCACAAATGTATTGAGAATGATTTTTCCATTGCATGCCAAACAACATGATTATTTTCTCAACATTTCCATACATCCAGCCAAACAGTGGAGAATATGTCAATTTCCTCGAAACAGTTTACACTGAAAACTTTTTTTGGGAGAAAATATTTTACATTGAGAAGTCTGCCGTGGCAGAAGACAATTCCCCAGGGTTTCCTGGGGGCTCATTCTATCTGAAACAAATTGTGGGTCTTTAACCCACTTAAATAATATTCAATTTTATTTAGTCATTAAGTATTAGGCTTCCCCTGCTGCATCAGCTTGGAACCTGTTATTTTTGCATAATTTCCTTCAAGGGTATGACACCAATTATGGCCTTCCCTTTTAGTTAATGTCTGAGGGGAACGTGTTCACTAAATGCTATGTTGTGATTCTTCTAAGATTTAAATGTGTCTGTGTTTGAGATGTTGTTAACTCAATTGTATTACCCCACAAAAAAGAATTTCTGACAATTAAGAGCAGAATATAATTGTCCTCTAAAAGCCAGTTTTAGATTTTCTAAGCATGTGATGTAGTTTGATATTCAATGACCATAAAAAGCCAATAAGCCCTAGCTCAAATGCAATCTCCTCCCCATGAACAGGTTGAAGTCAGGTTCATGATTCATTTTACAAACATATATATCAAGCAAAAAAAAAAAAAATGCCAAAACAGAGATTGACTGCTTTTTAATTGGATGATGTTGACTTTTGTATAAGATTATGATAACTTACTGTGTAGAATTTTTGCTTTCCTTGTTCGATATATTATTCTTATAAGCTCTTCTGCTTGTTTTCTGGTTGTTTCATTTCCTTGGCTTTTAACAAAACGTTCTTTTTATTCAAATTGTGCTTGGATGTAAAATTCTTGTTCTCCATTTGCTTATTTCAAACTTTGACCAGCATGTAGGAGAAAAGTTTTGATTACTACCATTTTTGTCAAAAGAGAATTGTAATGGGTCTCTTCATAGTGGAGAGGTTATCGTGATTCAGATCTCATTAGAAGTTTGATGGTGGTCATTCTAGCATCATTACAACCAAATTGGATGATCCTTTTCAAAATGTGTGAGGTGCATTGCTAATATTTTCCACTTTACAGTGTCTGTCAGAGGTGACATAAGTTTGTCCTTTTTCCCTTTTAAACTTGATTCAGAATTTTAATGTGATTGTTTTTCCAAATTTTCTTGTATCTACTCAAGGAAGATATTCTTGGGCTACTTTTCAAAAAAGAAGATATTCTTGGGCTCTTTTCTTTTAATTCTTTCTTAAAGCTAATTGGTGTTTTTAACTTGAGAGTTGGGTTGTGATTGTGATGGTCTCATGGTATACAGCCAGTACACTTGGGGTATCTTCTTCTCCTTCTCCTTCTTCTTCTTCTTCTTCTTGTTTTTATTTTTGTTTTTAAGTTCTGTTATTTATCAAAAAATGATTTTATGTATATCTCTGGGTTATGGAGCTAATGAGATTTAATTGTAATCAGATTTTGCCTGATCTGCTTAAAGTGGTCAGATATGGTCGCCATTAGTACATAGTAGAAATATTAGTAGGCTGGTGGCTTGGAGCACTGTTTGTTACTTCCGATTTTCCAAGCTTTAGAATCACACTGCTATCTATAAAATGTTATTGTGAAACCTAACTCTCTATTAATCTAATGAAAAAGTTGGATTAGGTATACTAGGGAGTGATGGATTCAATCAATTTGAGGGATATGAGTATAAAATATTGTCATTGAGATATGGTTCCATAGTGTTAACAACTTTCATTTTTGGAACGTTAATGTTTAGATGCTATTATGTAGGAAAATCCTGGGTATCTTGGTAAAAGTAGAATCTCAATCTTTCATCTAATTTTTACTCCTTCCAATTTTTTGCTATTTATTATTCTTTGCCCTTTGTCATACATCAGTAAACCGGGCCTGCTTTTGTGATTGTGCTGAGGATCAACTTGGCTTTCTGCAGTTTTATGTCTACTGTGTTTTCTAGTACTATCTAGTGAGGGGTTGGGGTCCTGGTGAATAAGGTTGACTGGCAAAATGGTTTAAACATTGCAATTTGGTTTTTCCAGAACCATCATTATATTCTGCTGAGCAATCAAGCGGCCGGCTAGTTTTATGTATTAGTAGTTATGGATTTGTGCTTATAGAGTAGTTGGTCTGGCTTTGATCCTACTTGCCTATTGTAATTGACTTTGTTTCCCATTTTCTTTAAGGTTCTGGAAGAAAGTTTGCTTCTTCTTTTTTTACCTCTAGTGAATGGGAGACTATCTTTGTGGCTTATAGATTTTGTCATGTGGTTTTCTTTTTTAATATGTATTGAATTGCTCCTGGTTGTATTAATTGGATTTTTTGTAATGGTAGTTCAGGTCATCAAAGTAAAAGCAAAACATGTTTGATCATCTTACTAATGGTATTAAGTATTGTACGATATTCCTGAACTTCATTGACTATTATTTTATTCAAAGGACTGCTAACTGAAAAGTTGTTAGATTCCTAATAGCGAAAAAAGAAAAGTTTTTAGATTATCTTTTTGTCATTTTGATCACCAGCTTTGCTTCTTATATTAACATATTAGTTAGGAACTAAATATCTGCTTGTTTAGTATGTTTCCGTTCTCTTTTGATCTAGGGAATCTTAACAATTTTGCTATTCATTGATGGTTGGTATGACATTTCTTGTTTGATGAATCTGACAAATTTACTGATTCTTTTTTGGTATTCTCTCTCTTGAAACTTCACTGAGGATTACTTGAGTGCATTATTGTCTTTTATCTGGCTATGCAGGGAGATGATCCAGCACAGGCCTTACACACAGAAAGTGGATGTGTATAGTTTCGGGATTGTTCTCTGGGAACTCATAACAGGAATGCTACCATTCCAGAACATGACAGCCGTGCAGGCAGCATTTGCAGTTGTTAACAAGGGAGTTCGTCCAATAATACCCAGTGACTGCTTACCTGTTCTCAGTGATATCATGACCCGGTGCTGGGATGCCAATTCTGATGTCAGGCCACCTTTCATGGAAGTTGTCAGAATGCTGGAAAACGCAGAGACAGAGATAATGACTACTGTCCGCAAGGCTCGTTTCAGGTGTTGCATGAGCCAACCTAGGACAATGGAGTGATCCTATCAGAGAAACATTAAATGAGAAAACAATCAGCAGAACATTAAAAGTAAAAAAGAAACTGGAAAAAAGAGAAAAAGAGGAAGGAGGTGATTACATTTGTAGCCTTGTGTATTTATGAGTTGGAATTTCTTTCTGAAGATAGAAAAAGGAAAAGGTATGATAAAACTATTGGTTTGGGTGTTTCGACATGAATGGATTCCATTTGCTGAATTAGTGATAGAAAAGGAGATTGATGTGTATGTATAATTCTCACTCTGCTATGTATTAACCTATACCTTGTTTAGCTGTTGTGCTTTCTTGAGAAATACAGCTCTCTCTCTCTCATTTGTCTTTAATCCACCCCACCCCAAAACCGAAAAAAAAAAAAACCCTCGAAAATACGTTATGTTTTTCTTAAATGGGTTATGCTTTTTGGTTGTAATCAGATTTGGCTATATAATGAAAGTGAACTCGAAAGAAGTCAAAGCTGTGAGGTGAATATAGGCAACTGGGTTCCAAATGTAATTGAGCTGTGTGAGTTGAAGATTATGGGAGGTTGCTGTTGGCTAGAAGTTCGAAGAAATTCCTAGACGAGTCCAACATGAAATGAAACGGTCTGGGCTCTGGGTTATTGAGTTCGAGTCCAAATATTACATCTTTTCTTGCAGGAGCCGTGTGGAAAGGTGGAGTTATGACTTGTCCCAAATATCGGAGATGGAGAGGATTATGTTCCCTGGTTATCAGTCGTGCGAAATGCCTGCTTGCTAAGCGTTAAGCATAGCTTTGATTAAAGTTGCTTAATAATCAAGAAAAGCAAAGCTAAAAACTTTAAAGCACTTCATTGAGTTGAAATTTTATTCAGGAAAGAGAGAGAGATTTTAGGTCCAGAAAAGAGCTTTTAGTTAGCGAAAGTTCTAATTTTAAGGCCTTTATTTTACGCTAAAGCTGTTTAAGCTTTTGTAACAAAAATAGTTGATACAGTCGTTGCCCTCCTTCCATATTGGTTCTACTTTCTCGTTTCTTTCACAAAAACCCAATATCTAAACTCGTACTGGTGAGTTATATCTCTAGTTTTATCTAAAGCCCAACCCCAAATCTATCTCACAAAACCCCCCTAAGTCACACCACAAAACTCTCAAAATCAAAGATCAAAACGTAAAACTTTAAATCTACCCCATAAATCTATAAATAAATAAATAAATAAATATAAAAAAACCCCAAAAATCTCAACATAATTTCACTAAAACCTCAACACCCCACCCCCCAAGAGTCCAAACCAAAAAAATGTGCTATAAAGTCTTCTAAATGCTAAATGATTGTGCTAATATATACATAAATTAATATGCTTATTATGAAAATTTATTTAGAAAAAAATATATAATCAAATAAACACAACAAACTCCAAACCTGAATTAGTTTGTAAAATTCTTGGCTAACACAAGTCGAGCCCACTAATGAAAAAAATTTCCCATACAACTTTCTTCCTAATTTGGTACTATTTCTAATTTTGTCCTCCCCCCCCCCACACACACACACTCTCTCCCTTGCTTTTCCTTCATAACCCCACACAAAAGTTCTCGTAAAAGTTAGCCTCATGAACAAAGTTTGTAAAATATCCATGCAACATCAGTTATCAACAGAAAGAAAGGAGCATGAGTACTATTCCTTTGAGATAAATATATACACACATAATATCCAAGTTTTAATACCAATACATTACACACACTATTAAAGAGGACTTGTCATCTTTTCGAATTTAGTGATTATATAAATGATGCACAGTTTGATATAAGATATGTACCCAAAAAAAAAAAAAAAAACTCAGTGTCTTAAAAAAGTATAAAATAGATCTCGATAATGATATTTCATGCAATAAAATTCATCAGTTACCATATTTACTCTTTTTTGGTAGAGCATTGTTTGAGAACCTTTTTTTGGTGTGTGTGTGTGTGTGTGTGTGTGTGTGGGGGGGGGGGGGGGGGGTGTTATTATTGTTCCGCCCTGCGTACAATCATTCCTCATAAAGATATTAATGATTTTGAACCCCAAAAAAAAAAAAAAAAAGAAAAGATTTTCTAGTTTATTTTTAGGAACCAACCAATTTCCAAACACAGGAAATAAGTAGATTTTTCATATAAAAAAATAAGAAATAATTATTAAAAAAATTTCCTCCAAAAACAAATGAAGTATATGCAACTCTGTGGGTATTTTTTTTTTCTTCACATGTCATTAATTAATTGTTTTTAAATTTTTTAAGTAAAAATTTCAATTTTGTCCAACTAAAATTCATTGTTAAAAAAGTTTTTAAAAGTCTGAAATACTACAAAATTTACTATATTAAATATTTTTTCTATAATATTAATAATTTGTAATTAATATAAATTGATATTTATTTGTCCCTTCATATCAAAAGTGATATACATAATATTATATTTTTTTATTATTATTACAAAACAATGACAATTTTTTCATTTTAGGGACAGCAAAATAAAATTTTCACCTCTCTCTCTCTCTCTCTCTCTCTCTCTCTCTCTCTCTCTCTCTCTCTCTCTCTCTCTCTCTCTCTCTCTCTCTCTCTCTCTCTCTATATATATATATATATATATATATATATAAGGGGAGGAAATCCTTTCCTTCCTTTATGTCTGGGATAGTTAACAATTCTCCCCCTTAAATTTTGAAACAGAGTAACTTTTTCCCTTTTGTTATCGTTTTGGAAATGAGTGATATACTCCTTTTTTGTCAAATTCTCTGATAAATCCCTACAAAATCTTTTTATTCTTGAAATATTTTATTGTTTAATGTCTAAATCACTCCAAACTAATTGCCAAGTACTTTATCCCTGTAATACATAATTGCCCAAACCTTTTGTGATGGGCCTTTCCGTACTTTTGGGCTGGCCTGCTTCCTGCCACGTTGTGGACCAATAGTTCTGGGGTAGAAGAGTCGAGACTAGCCTAATTGAAACTCACCTCAAGCTAGCTTGTGCGCAAGCTATGACCACTTTGCTAAGATCTTGGTCATGGGGTCATGTGCCCACGACAGAAGATGCTGTCATGAAAATGTTATAGCAGGAAGGCATAATATAATAAAACAAGACGAATATATTTGCTGCCAACCAGAGACAATAATTAAATTACTTTCTTAGTAAGGAAAATACAGTGATATGAGTACGAAAGAAATAGGTTAGGGACAATAATAATAGAAAAAGGAATAATGTCAATGCTTGATTAATCAATAAAAAGAAAAAGGGAATTAGTCTGTTGTGCTTAGTTCCTTAACAGATTTAAGTCTAGAAAGGGAACCACTTTCCAATGTGGGCAATTTCACAGGAAAATCATGCCATGGAAATTGCCTACTTTGAAAGAATAAGCCTAAATGACTTATCCTCAAATCCTTTTGAAAGTTCTAATAGTGTGTAAAACAACCAATGAATGTTTATATCCCCAAAAATAAAATTTCCAACACAAGCTTATAATCAAACAATATATGTGCAAAATATGAAATATAAGCTATACCTAAATTGGTGACACATTCTAAACCATAATTAATCACAACCACAACAGTAATTAAAAGGTAAAGAGTAAGGGAAGAGAGATGTAAACATAAATATAACACGGCGATGTGTTATCGAAGAGGAAACCGAAGTACTCGGCGAAAAACCTCTCCGCCGCCCTCCAAGCGATCAATAATCCACTAGAGAATAAAGTTGAGATACATGAATAGCAGAAAACCCTCCAAGTGTAATTTACCCAGTGCACCTAAGCCCTGCAAGCTTCTTACTCTAATAGGGTTACGTTGAACCTTGTCTTCTTTAGCTTACCAGATCCCACAATCACCCATTGCATCAACCATAATGAATTGGTCCCTTCTAAACTGGTTCCCAAGTACCAAAATACCTACTCATTGATATGGGTATGGTGAGATAAGGATTTGGCTAATGTGCCTTTCAAGGATATGTCAATGGAGAGGGTGAGAGTCGACGAATTTGGAAAATCAAAGGATGAAGATTGTGGATGAGTCAATCTTATTTTTCTCTAGGGTTTCTCTCTCAAAATTCTCTCTCGAAACTGTTTACATTTCGTAGGTATAAGGATATTTATAGTGGTATGTATAAGGAATGCGAAAAGTCTGGCCAGACTGGAAGTTTTGTCTTGTAGTGCTCCAGCTGTTGTGACCCTTCAGCTTCCCTACATGCTTCACACGTGTGCCACCTTTGGCGACTTGCCAGTCGCGAGCTAGTCGCGAGGCTCTTCTTGAGTGCACACAACTTGAGTTTTCCTCACACTCTCTCACACATTACCCTTACATAAATCCCACCTAAATATAGGGTATCTAATTGCTAAATTACAAACAAATTGGCATGTAATAAAGCCAACACATGATTGAATAAATTCAACCTTACAACTTGCTTGAGAGTAGGCTGTGGAGAGGGAGAGAAGGGAGTAGCCTATTGGTGTATGCCTTATCACACTCTTGCTTTCTCACTTCCCTTTTTATCCACTCTGTTTTCCTTTACTCTCCATTTCCTTTCTTATTCTTATATTCCCTCTATTTTTCTTTCTTGCTATTTTCCTCACTTGTTTTTCCTTATTCTCTGCTTGCCTCTCGTTATTCTTGTTGTTGTTCCTCTTTACTGTGCACAGTTAAGGCCTTTTTATGCTGCCTGCCGTGATCACTAACATTGGGGTGTGGGAACAAACCTTTCAAATAAATAATTCTTACAACAATTTCATAACTTGCAACTCATCAATATTTTATCATCAAATATTTCATATAAAAGAAAATATCTTTATACTGTTAGCCATCATAATATATATATATATATATATATATATAGCAATACCATCATATACACAATTTCTTAGGCTTTTCTCGTGATCAATGTTTACGCCCCGTTGACAGGGTTGTGCTGTCCCCTTTTTGGGACTGGAACCTCCTTTTCATTCCCTTTCTTAAGGATGGCTCTTTTGGAACCTAAAAGTGCACTCCCTTGCTAAGGAGCTTCCTTTTTGGATCCTCAGTAGTATACTCCCTTGTTAAGGAGCTTTCAAATGTGCACTGTCCCCTTCTCTAGGACAGTCCCTTGCTAAGGACTAGCTACAGTATAATGGTCCCTCGCTAAGGACTAAATACAATACTGAGCTTTTAATCACGACTTGCCACAGGTTTTCAAAACATATTCAATATGCTCACAAAAATAATTCATTCATAATTCTAAAAAAATATGAGGATATATTCTCACATACATGTTTAAATAAATTTAGGTTATCCCACAAGTTTTTCATAAAACGAATAGTCAATGTGCACATCAAGCATTTATAAAATATCAATTTATACATAGAATATCAACATATTTCTTTGATGTAAAATAGTTTAATAATCAACATTGTTTTGGAAAAACACTCAAAATTAGTAAACACCACTTACCTCTTAGTTGCAAATATAAGGGAAATCAACCTCCCTTGAATCACAACAATTCAATAGAATTAGAACCAAACAACACCAAAAAATAGGTTCATCAATACACAATTTCTCACTTAAAAATCTATATTCACGCTTAAACGGTTTTATCGTAGACAATATTGATATATCCAAAATTCTCCATTTATTCACTTAACTATCCAATTCACTTTCAGCTTTGATCAGATTTTTGGACTTAAAAAATATTGTTGCCTAATCAGATTTTTCCATTAACGTAATCATAGGTATTCATGAAACTTCAATAGGGCCGAATGATAAATATCTGACCAACCTGAATGTAACAACCATATTATTTATTCATATCCATTCACTCTAACATTACATCTATCCAATTTAATATTGAAAGCCACGTATAGCCTTAATTTATCCATCTAGTTGCTTAGCATTCCCACTTGATGCCGCTGGATATCTATTGACTCTAATATTATATATATATATATATATATATATATATATATTTATATATATTCAATCTAACATAGGAAGCCACGTGATAATATTCTTAATTTATCAATCTGGTTGCCTACATTTTTCCTTTGAAGCCACATGATATATAAACCTATCTGATCAACCTAATATATATATATATATATATATATATATATCTATTAATCAAAAGTAGAAGCCACATATTATAGTTCTATCAAATCCATCTTAAAGCCTATGGAGGACCATATGGCTATACATTATGTAATCAATTTCAAAGCCTATGGAGGACCATACGGCTATATATATAAACAGTTCCTATTATAATATTGTGATCATCATGGTCAGCTTTCCCACCAATATAGTGATAGGTTAGATACGTGAACCCCATGCCAAATGTTTTACTTGGTACCAAAATAACATATGCACAGACCCATGTCTTCCTATAAGCGTGGGGACAATTGTTAGCCATGGAATAATTCCAACTCTCTAAATCTTTCAATATTCTAAAATTACAACAATACAAACCATACCTAAAATACTTGTGCATAGCCATAGAAAAGAAAAGAAACAGCTCACTCGTGTGTTGCGGCTGAACACAAAAAGGAACTTTTTATGTACATACACGTGTAACTTAAAAGGTAAAAGGCTATGGTTTTCAAGACCTATATATTTACTTATGCCACCTCACTTGGGCTTCATATTATTTTTAATATCTTAGGCCAAATCAATTAAACATTTAATTGTGGGTCTCCCTTTTTAATTTACATTTAAGAATTAAATAAGTAATAAAATTATGAGGTGTTACATGTGGACTATTATTTCTGCCATTCGGGCTTAATGGTTTTTTTTTTTTTTTCTTATTTTACTAATTCTTCTTCCTTCTCTTCCTTCTTTATTGTTGGGATTCTTCTTGTTATTGGGCATTTTTTTGCCAAGGTAGGCATCAACACCTTTAAAATTGAGCAATTTTTCCTTTTATGGTTTGAAATGAGCAAAGCTAGCTAGTACCCCTCTACTATCAAATTCTAGGTTAAACCCTAACAAAATCTTTTGATTCCTAGAATATTTCATTTTATAACAACTAAAATACCACCCCAGAATAACTACTATGTCCTGAAAATACTCCCATGCCAAACCCAATCAACTTAATCTAGTTAAACTTAATTAAACCCAAGTAATCCACACAACCTAACTAAACCCAAACCTCACTTGGTAACTAAACCAGTTGTGAACATGCGTGAGACTCAAGGTTTTCTGTTTAGGTTTGCATTTGAGATTGTTTAGGCATCACAACACATCATTAAGACTTCTGAAGCAGGTAGCAACATGCTATTTGTTGGTGCTGTAGTTGTTGGTAATTATGAACTCATTATTTTTGGTTCTATTTATGATTATGTACTTGATTCTATGTTTCACCATGTTGGTCTATGTCTTTAATTTGTATCGTAGGGTTCATCACAACCCGTAGGTGCCACTGAGGCTATGACAACTGATGAAACACGAATCGTTTGCTTGGTATACTTGTCTAGATGGAGCCAAACCTATATCCTGCAAACGAAGGACAAAGGATGACACAAAGGAGGTCACCGGTGTGGTGCCTGCCACACTGTCTCCGATGCTAAAGTTAGTATACGAAGAAAAGAAGAAATATATCGCTTGGTATAAGAATATTAATGCAAGAATATGTTCTCTTATGAGTTTTTGTTCTCTCGTACCTCCTTTGTCTCTGCCCCCATATATATATATATATATAAATGGTTTTATAATTGCTAGCCGTTGGGCCCTTAATTGGGGATTTAATGCATTTTTGATAACGCCTTTAGGCTCGTGATTATGGGTCTTGATGAGGCTCCAACTGTCTGCTCACTAATTGATAACTAAATGAGGGCATTGAATGCTCCCCTTAATGGTTACTCTGTACTTGTCTAGAGTGGATGAGTATTTTTGATGAGGTCATCCGAGTAGGATGGGTTCGTCAGTCCCATCAGCTGCCCTCTAGGTTCTGTGGTCGTCGAGGTGTGTCATGACGACCGTCAGAAGATGAAAGATTTCCCTCATCAGACATGACTCTTGGGATTCCACCCCACATTTAATGCGTAATGGCGGCGCTTCATAAATAGTGGCCACATGGCGCGTTCTGACTAATGGAATTAATGCTCCAATTATGTGATTCTTTGGGTTTCTCACTGAATTTCAGTTTTTGTACCTTATTTTTTAAACTTCCCTTCTTTCTTTTTCACTTTCTCCAACTTCTAATCATTGTTCAAAACTTCTCCTTCTCCAACTCTTTTCTGCGAATTTCTCCGAGCCGGTGCACTTTATGGTTGATTTTACCGTGCTTCATTTTTGAGGTATGCTTTTGTTCTTCCCTTTCTCTTTCTATTTCTTTTTGGTGTTGACATGGACTATGCTTAGTTTTTTAGTTTTCTTTCTTTTTTTGTTTGGGTTTTTAGGATTCATCTTCTTTCTTCTGTTTTCTAATTTTTATGGTCAATAGTTCTATGGTTAGGGTAGTTTGCCCCTCAATTTCTTTTTTTCTTTTTTCTTTTTTTGCGTGTTTAGGGGCGTCTTAAGGTGCTTCTCGTACCTTGTTCCCTTTGGTTGAAAACTTTATTTCTAAAGTTTAGGCGTTGTGTTGGGAGATTTGTTCCCTTTGCTTTGTCAATCGATTGACTGGTGAGGTTAGATCTAGTGAGTGAACGAAGGGGGATGTTTGAGGTTAGATCTAGTAAGCTTGAGACCAGATTGTCGTCCAGTGACAATCCCGTAAAGGTAGAGGCAAACACCGCGGTCTCCGTCCCTCGAGAGGTTAGGGCTTTTCACGCCCTTGGGGAGACGTGTAGTCTAGATCACGAGACATTGTCCAGGTTTAGGGACATATTTCAATTTCTTGAGAGGGTTAGGGTTCGTCTTCTTCAGGGGGAGGAACGAGCTTGCCATTTCTCGCCAGGGGAGGTTTGCTTCTACGAAGCTGCTTTCTTGTGCTGACTTAGGTTCCCCGTCCACCCATTTATCATGGAGCTTCTAGCCCATTTCGATATTGCTTGTGGACAACTCATGCCTAATTCGTGGAGAATAGTGGTCAGCTATATGGAGATATGGCTAGTCACTACTGAGGGGGATATGATTAAGGTGGACGAATTGGTTTATTTGTATTGTCAGAAGGAGTCTAAAGAGCATGGGTACTACGAACTGGTGCCTTGGGAGAGGAGGACTAGGATCATCAGGGGCCTGGCCTCGTCGTTCAGGTATTAGAAGTCCAGCTTCTTTTTTGTGTCCGGGGACGAGTTGGAGACTTCCTCTGGTGAGTTGTAGGGTGATCTCCCTAGATTGCAAATGTAAAGACTTCTTTAATGCTAGGGCGTATCTGGGCTTCCATTTCTAAGCCCATGCTTGTTGATCCATCTTCTGACGATGCTAGCTTTGCGATTTCATCTACTATCACGTTTTGGCTCCTAGGTATCTGTATGAACTCTACCTTATCAAATTCCTGTGTCAAATGCTTCATCAGTCTAATGTATTTTTGCATTTTTTCCTCCTTTGCTTCATACTCTTCTCTTATTTTTCCTCTTTAATGGTGTTCCTTAGCTCGTCCATCTCTTTCCTCATCTCTCGAAGAAGATCTAAGTTTTGTTCATCTGGAGTAACTAGCCCTTGACGGTCGCTCCTTCTATGGCTATCTCCTTCGTCCTTTTGATTGGCTTTAGACCGATTTTCCTCCTGCTAAAGCCTTAGCCTCGTTTCTAGATTCTGTCTGGTGAGCTCTTCAACGGTAGCTGCAAGAGCCTGGACTTGTAGAGCTAATGTTGTAGTATCTTGATTAGACTCCATCCGAATGTAGCAATTAACTAGAAACTATGCTTTTGAACCTAGGTATGAAAATGTTGTTCCCCATAGACGGTGCCAAACTGATGAAACACGAATCGTTTGCTTCGTAAACTCGTCCAGATGGAGCCAAACCTATATCCTACAAACGAAGGACAAAGGATAACACGAAGGGGGTCACTGGTGTGGTGCCTGCCACACCGTCTTCGATGCTAAAATTAGTATACGAAGAAAAGAAGAAAGGAATCGCTTGGTATAAGAATATTAATGCAAGAATATGTTCTCTTAATAGTTTTTGTTCTCTCGTACCTCCTTTGTCTCTGCCCTCCATATATATATATATATAGATGGTTTTATACTTGCTAGCCGTTGGGCCCTTAATTAGGGATTTAATGCATTTTTGATAATGCCTCTGGGCTCTTGATTTTGGGTCTTAATGAGGCTCCAACGGTCTGCTCACTGATTGGTAGCTGAAAGAGGGCATTGAATGCTCCCATTAATGGTTATTCTGTACTCGTCCAGAGTGTATGAGTATTTTTGATGAGGTCGTCTGAGTAGGATGGGTTCGTCAGTCCTATCAACAACTAATGCACAAATAGCCAACACACAGGTTAGCTAGCTCACTAAATATATCTAAAAGCTGAAGCATAACATTTATTGTTGCTATGCTCCTGTTGAGCCACCTCATCGCCGCGTCATTGGCCACATAATTAGTCTTTTTCATATTTATTTTTTACATTTAATTTTTTTTACAATATTAAATATATTGGCTTTCCAAATTCATCTTAGGTGGTTATAACTTTAAATATTCATCTACTTTAATTTTGATGTTATAATCTATATAATAAATCAATGGAAAATCAAACAAAAATATTGTCAATATATATTCATCTTGGGCGGTTTTAACTTTTCATATTATTTTGCCCCTTCATCTTCATTTATTTTGGCTCTTCTTAGTCCCATCATCTTACTATAAATTTGTCACTCTCTCCAATTCTATGTATATTTTTTCCATACAAAAAAGGTTCTCTCTCTCTCTCTCTCTCTCTCAAGTTTTTTTTCATTTTTTGTTGGATTATTTTCCCTGTATCTCTACCTTAGATTGATGAATATTTGTTTTTTAGAATTCTACTTTTTTAAAATTTTCTATAAAAAAATAGTCATTGCCTATAGGAGGATCTCTGACTAGAGGTTCATTCCCTTATTGTCCTATTATTAACTAATTTATATGTGTTCCTTGATGCAAGTATTTTTTTTTAATCATTTTATTTACAACACTAAATACTTTTTATGAATGGTGTTTGATGTTGATCTGAATCGGGGAAAAATCATATTATAATATATCATATTTTGTGTTATCAAATTTTAGTTTATTTGGAAAACAACAGGATAATCTAGACAAACTAATGAAGAACAGTTAGTGTAGCTTAAGACAATGGTTTTTGTGCAGTTTCTTTTCACTGTTTGTAAACATTATGTTGAATGTGTAAAATCAATAATCTACTTATATATTTTTTGTAAGAAAAATAGGAATAAAAAATAAATAAGAAAGATAATAATTATGTGGCCAATAACGTGGCAATGAGGTGACGGAGCTTAGCAGTAATAAATGCAGCTTCAGCTTTTAGATATAAAAATATTATAGAGATAGATTACAATGGCAATCCAAGAAAACAACAAAGCAATCCCAAAAAACAACAAAGCAATCCTCAAGTTTTTGTTTTCTTCATGAAGCATAACTAACTCATCTTGATCAACTTTATCCTCATCAATCTTCTCCAGGCGTTCTTGTAGTTCACATATTACGCTTCGTTCATGGGAGCACATTTTTGGATCTTCCCATTCAAAGAACCCGCAATTTACATTTTGCTTGATTTTGCCACAGCTCCAAAACCTTCTTCCAAAATTCTCATGAGTAGTGAATATTGTTTTCAGTAGAGCTCGGGCTGGACAGTGACAATTTTTTTGATGGCTTACACTAATGTTGCTTGGGTATAAAATTTGTATACCTACAAAACAAAACATTATTTGGACGTATTTCACAAACACCTACCATGCTTATCAAAACAAAGCATTATATATAGAATAAGACAACAGAATAGTTCAACTTCCAAAAATTTAACTAACTTCTTGTCTACAGAATGCCAACTAGCCCTCACTGAGTCTAATAGCTTAACAGCTCTCAATTTGAATTAGGCACAAGTTGTACATGGCCCGTGACCATTTTCAGTCAGGGCAAGAATGCATCAATTAGTTGCACTTAATGAGCTGCCAGCCTGAGGAGAATATGAAAATTTAACTTAATACTCGCCCACTTACAAATAGGATGCCAAACTAGGACTCGACCATGCATTTACCTTAGCGAGCAATGTAACAAGTGAAGCTTAAGAACGTGTTTCTTATGCAGATAATATTCTCAACTTGGCTAATAAGGCTTTACTAGTTATTAAGCTTCTTGTAAGTGATGGTGATGTAGAGGCCTAGACAATTTGCAATGCGGGAGAATCTAAAGTAAATTTTTAGTAACACAGAAAATATAGGATGATTGGATAATTGCTTGCGCGTGGTCAGCAGAAAGAAGAAAAAGATAAATGAATCGACTGACTTGCTAGCTACTAAGCTGAACAACTAGAAAGAATATAAAATAAAATAGGATTTGGCATGTAAGCAGGTAACATGAGGATATTTAATAAGATCATTACCATTGACTGAAGAACTGCAACTTTCAATTTCCTCAGAAGAGCTGCAAATTGCACTAGGTTCATTATCGTCATAGTCATCACAGTTTCTCCATAAATTGTCAAATTTATCATGGGAACCATCACAACCCTCAAAAGTGATGCAATTACTGCTGCATATTGTTTGAGTGAACATTTCCACATCTTGCTTATATACCAACCTGAGCCCACATTTCCGCACATGCAAGCCTGGCCTAGTGCTCTCAAATACAACCTCAATCTGATTGAATTCACCACTCCGAGCAGTAGCAAACCAATCATCACGAGACAGATGCAATAGCCAAATGTGCCTCGCAACAAGTTTTGTGCTGAAGGAAATTTCAGTGGCATAATAACTGTGAGGCATATCACCAAGGGCTATCACACGAGCTTTAAGACCAAATGTTTTGCCAATAAGGTCAAACTCTTCAACAGAAATATGTGAATATGATGCATCCAAAGAAGCGCAGAGTGCGAATCCCATCCACCTACTATTACACCAATTTGGAGGCAGCTCTATGCTTATTGAGTTCCCTAACCTTTGATGAGTTATCCACCACGGAATTTCATATCCAGGAATAATCTGAAATGCAATTCCAAATCCGTCCTCTTTCCTTCTCATAGAAGTTTCATATCCAGTTTTTGGACAAAGGAGCCCCTGTGCACCACACAAAAATTAAAAAAAAAAAAAAAAAAAAAACTTGATACTTCATTTATCAACTTAAGAGAGAGAGAGAGAAGGATTACCTGTAGATAATGATTCAATTTTGTAAATGTCACTTCAACGCTGCTCTCGTTATATCTAGGCCACTGCGACCAGGGTTGTGACCAATTGCTCTGCCCACGCAGTGCTGGCCAGAACTCACTCAAATCTTTTTTTAATTTCGACACTATCAACGTCTTCAATATATTTTTCAATGATTTAACCTGCCGGAGTATAAAGAAAAAAAAAAAAAAAATCAAATAAGCATTCATATAATATTATAAATTTATATATATATATATATATGCTCAAAATTATTATTTTTTAATATATTAAGATGTAATTATTTATCAATAAAGACAAAAATAAAAACAAAATAATGTTTTCTTTTAATACTAGGCTGGCTGGCTAGATTTTTTTTTGAAATTAGAGCATTTACAGTGGTAGTACTAAAAATTTTAGTTTTTAGCATTTCAAAAATCTATTTTCTCTATTTTAACATCTTACTTTACAATACACCTAATATCAAATGTTTTATTTTTTATATCACTTCATTTAAAATAATATAAACAACTCATTAAAATAATAAAGAAAGCGAAAAAATTTGAGTTTTTTAATTGAATGAAGATATATAATCTTAATAAAATATTGTATTTTATTTCTAACAACTTGTTATTGTCAACTGGTATTTATACCAATTTATTATAGTTGCAAAAAATTTATATTAGCTTCTCTAATAACGCATAATTTTTACGTTCTTTGTTGGTAAAATTAATAGTTTTTTTTTTTGTTAAAATGCAATCATCATTGTGACTATTTTTATTGTTTTTGTTAATTTTTTGAGTTGGATAGATGCTGTTTGAACAAAGCTAGTTAGAATTATTGAAAAGAAAATGAGTTAAGATTTTAAAAGTAGAGTCAACTACAAATATAAAATATATTATAACTATATAAAAAAACATGGACCCAGGCGGCACGGGACCCTTTGGCCCCCACCTGAATCCGTACCTGCAGTGGGAATGGTTATAGGGAATAAAAATCTTCAGCACTTACATATCTCAAATGGTTTGACCCTGATTGAAGCAGTGTTTCAAATTCGCCGTCTAATGGCAGTCCCAATGCTGGTGGTGATTGAGTTTCAAGAATATTTAATGAAAGCCTTGGAAGTGACTTAAGTCTTGATGATTTAATTACAGGTAAGAGCTTCAATTATAAGTGATTAAAGAGCTAGTGATGCTTCTAGGGAAGTACAATTTTCAGCAGTTATATATGTAATATGAAATGGAAACTTTGGACTTACAATAATCACTCCCATTCTCGAGCCACGCAGCGGCAATTGTGTCGTGAATTGTGGAATCCATTGCCCTCTAGGAAACCTACTCTGTGTTGGGGAAAGTGACCGACACCTCACAGAAACATTTCTGTCTAAAGGCTGTCTAAATGCAGTTCGACTCAAATCATGTTCCAAACACTCTATATTCCAAAGGTGCTCTGGCAGGTAGGTAAGTTTTGTGCATCCGACAACAACAAGTTTTCCAAGTGACCTCAAACTATCCATGTTACGTGGAAGACATGTGAGATATTGACAATCCCTTAGACTCAATAAAGTAAGGGCAGTCAAACGCTCGATTGATGAGGGTAGTTTTTCAATAGTAGTCTTATCCAAATGAAGTTCTGATAGGCTTCTCATTGTCCCCTTAAATTCCGGAATCTTCCTGATTTTTGAGCAACCGCAGAGTTTAAGAATTGTAAGCGACTCCATTTCACTAGACATGCTGGGAAGATGAACAAGAGAGACACAGTATTCTAGATCTAAAACAATAAGCCTACTGAGTTGCCCAATAGATGGGTGGATGTCAACCAAATTATTGCACCAACTAAGATGTAATCTCTCAAGTCTTGGAACTCCTCTGAAGTTAGGTGTCTCAATAAGGTCCTCGGAATATCTAAGATCCATGCATTTCAAATTGTCCAAATACTGTTCAACCCAAAAAAAAAAAAAAAAATCCTTCCATTAAATAGAGAATTTATATTTTAATAAGATAAACATTTTTTTTTTAATTAAGGAAATTTTATTAATGGATGAAGGAAACTCAAATACACAGAGTGTCGCCTCTCCTAAGAAAAGAAAAATACTAAATAATAGAAAGACAGTTAAAAGAATAAAACAAAATTACCTTTACTCCTTTCCAAAGATATTTAATTTTGCTACCAATTAAATTGAGTTCCACAAGCTCTTTTGGTTGGAAACTGGATGGCAAACATTCTGAAGTGTACCCAATCCATTGAAGAAATCTCAGGTTGTTAGAAACATGATTCAGACCATTGGGGATGTGCACATTGTGAATTATAAGCAATCTAAGATCACACATCTTTGAAAAAGCTTCAGAAAAGGTTTCGAAGTTCCAGTCTTGTCTTCCCCATTCATAACGATTTAGGACTACGGCTTGAAGTGCTTCCGCTGCCTAAGAATCAATAGCAAGGGATAGGTAGATTAATTATACAATAAAAGATAAGAATAATTCAATACTTAAGTTTTAAATTGTGTCAAAGGAGATGAAAATATCAACTCATTTTTCCATACAAATTTTAAAAGCTTATATAAGAACAAATTATCCTTGGATAAAATCCAGAGTATCCTCAGACCAAACTTTGTCTGTTCTAAGTACCTAGATAATTACTTTTCTCTTATCAAAAAAAAAAAGAAGTTTACTTTTCTATTGGATAATTTTTTTTAAAGAACAATTAAGAACAAAATTATGTTATTATCATACCTACATAATCTTGGTAGCTGAAATTGAATTCTAGCTTTGTCATTGTTCTTACCGTATCTTTCTTCAATACATGAAGCAAATCTTCAAAAGACCACAATCTGCTACGCTTTCCAGGCTTTTTATGTGATTCTAGGACAATTTGTCTGCCCATTTTTTGTAATAGATCATGCATCCACAATCTCTTATTTTCTATGGTTATGAGAGATCTTTCCATTAGAACCATTACACCGAATCTCGCATCAAAACCACAATACTTTAATAACTCTATTACTCGGCCTTCAGTCTTTCCTCTAAAGAAACATGCAATATCCAAAAATATCTCCTTGGACACTTCATCTAGTCCATCATAACTTACTTTAAGAATATGAAAAATTTCTTTGTGAGGATTTTTTTTTTAAATTGAACAATGCACTTTGCCATTGTTCCATTGTTCTTCCAAACAAGGAGGAACCCAAAGTAACAAGAGCTAATGGAAGGCCACCAGCATAGTGTACAATATCCTGGGAGAGTTGCTTATAATCTTCTTTGGGGTTTTCATTTTTGAAGGCTTTCAAACAAAAAAGTTTTAAAGCATCCTCTCTATTCAATACATTAGGCTCATATATGTTATGCACACCATGTTGGACCAACAAACGTTTATTTCTAGTTGTTATAATGATCCAACTACCCAATCCAAACCAGCCATCCTCCCCTGCCAACTTTTCTAATTGGTCTAATTGATTAACATCATCAAGAACAAGTAGAACTTTTTTACGACATAGCCTATTTTTGATCATGTCAACTGCACGATCAACATTCCATATCTTGCTATTTCTTTCCTCCAAAATTTCTTCAAGAAGTTGTCGTTGTAGTGAAATCAAATTTCCTTTTTCTGAAACTTCCCTAATGTTAGCAATAAAGCTAAAACGTTCAAAATATTTAGAGAACTTATCATAAACAGCTCTAGCAAGGGTTGTCTTTCCTAGCCCCCCCATGCCACAAATGCCTATCATACAAACCTTGTTCGCAAGACCAAAATACGAAGTGAATAATTTCTCCACTGAAGAATTTATTCCTACCAAGTCTTTGGTAAAGCTTGAGGATTTTGGATTTAACTTATGCGAAATCACTTCCACGAGGTGCTCGATAAATTCTACCTCATGCCTGTGGAGAAGATAGAACAACAATTACATGATGGTACAAATCTATCATAACCCCATGGGGGAGGAAGAAGAATATTAGGTAGTGATACTCTTTCGCAAGCAAATATGAGTTTATTAGCTCAAAGCAACGAGGATAAAACTACCCAGAGAAGAAATGTATAAGTCAAATGAACAGATTGGGAGCTATAGTTTTTTGTTGTATTTATTTATAACAGATCCATACAGTTTTGTTAATTAATTACTAATAAAGCATACAATTATCGATCTTGCACAAGACATGTGGGTCTTCCCAATCATAGAACCAAAAAAAAAAAAAAAAATTTGAAAATTAGCAAAAGAGGGAGAGAAAGTAAGTGCTCAACCACTACCATTTCTTAGCTTAGCAATGATATTAGCCCGCTATATCCAAAATCAATTTGGGTTAAAGATATATTGATTAACCAAAAAAAAAAAAAAAATAGGTGTCTTACTTCCTGCTTGATCGCTGAGAGTAACTTCATTGGAATGTTTAAAGTTAAACTTGCTAAATATAAAAGTCCATGACCTTTTAAGATTGCTTGAGAACAAAAGAATAAAAATCTTTCGTCCTAAATTGCCAATTGTACCAGGTTCAAACTTAGGATGATCTGCTCTAACATCCAATTAAGTGTTCCACTTTATACTACAACTATATCTTGTTGCATGTCTATTTTTTCCTTTCTAAAGTAACCAAAGCTTAAAAAGGACAAGTGGGTGCAAGAACAAATAAGTATAATATAATTAGTGCATAAAGTAGAACACTGATGATTTTTGTTCCAATGGAAATTATGCAATAATCCTAGAATATAATAATATTATACTCCCTCCTTTCAAATAAATGTTGGATCTCACTATTTAAATTCAGAATAGAATCCACTATTTAAATTCACCATACTCTGAGAATGTTAAATAATTTTCTTCCAAAATATTAATATCAATAGCTTATACAAATTAAGCAGAGTAGACAGGCAAAAAACTGAAAACACATCCTAATTGCAGGTAAAATGAGTGAAGAGAATGTAATGATCTCTAAAAAAAAAAAAAAAAAGGAATATTTAAGCCTTTGTGCCAACACAAACCCAATCTTCCTCCTTCTGAGTCGAGCCCAAATTAAGGTATGCGATTTTCATTGAATTAGGTTTGTTTTTACTTCTTTTAAGTGAAGGAATTCTTTGAATTTATATATCGGTGGATTAATATCAATTATAAACTACTACCCGTTCTACTTCTTCAAAATTATGTAAACATTTTTCTACTATATAAAATTATGTAAACAATTGGTTTATGAATAAAATGGTTAAATGAGCTCCAAGGATTTTATTTAACCCAAAACAATGATTGAGCCAAAACTACATCTTTCTGAAAACAACCTACTTGTCCACTTTGAACTTAATACAGTCTGTAACTTGGCATGCAGAAGACAAATTTGGCTCATTAAAGCATCACTTTTGAGTTATAAAAGTGTTAAAATGTCTCCAAAATTTGAGTTCGATCGACTAAAAGTCTTAGGGGCTAGGCTAATGGAATTGTTAAATGAAGTGTCTCTAGTTATCGGACTAGCAGGCACAGGTTGTTGGAATATCGTCTTCAGCCACCAGACCGTCAGCACAGGTCATCGGCACGACAATTCCGAGCATTGAGAGTGGAATTACTGTGTTTTAGTTAAATGTTATACTAAGTTTTTAAAGGTAAAACGTTTTACAACTTTTTATAAAAGATTTACAATCAATGAAAAATATTTTACAAATTTGACCACATTTTACATGCCAACAAATATTTAAAAATTGGAAAACATTTAAAAAAAATATTTTTCTTCGAAACAAATTGTTTATATATATATATATATATATATGGTAATTTATGGTTGTGCCTCTTAAAGTTTGGACTAGAATGAAACCATTAAAATCCTGCCCAATTTAGAGTTTTTTCACACTTGTGATATGAGCAATTTTATGGTACTAGCTTGACAAAAACACCCTTCACAGATCTAACAACATTCCATTCTTCCAATTTTTTCCCCTTAGAAATTATCAATCAATTTTCCATATTTTCTAAAAGAGCTTTTGTAGTTGCAATTAGGTTTTTTTTTTTTTTTTTTTTTTTTTTTTTTTTTAAAGCGGTTACAATTAGTTAGTTTGTTAGCAAATTACTTTAGTGATATTTTCTTGATTTTCCTCGTGTATATAAGAGAAGTTAGTCATGTAATAACACTCTCTTCAATTTTTGACAACATCAGAGGGAGTTGAATGGCGCTCAACTCTGACACCAAGATTCTGTCATTCTCGTTGGCATCAAAGCAGTCGAAGAAGACCTTGTACACCTCCTCAATGTTCTGGAGGTAGACCAATGCCGAGTTGGTTTAGTCTTGAGGTTCGACTTTGGGTTTGTTGTGAGAGAGACAGAGTGTGTGCGTGTAAGATTTTTTTTTTATAGCATGTGTGTGTGAGAATTTAGATTATGAGTTAATGGTTATGGGATCAATTTTTTATTATTTTTTGTGATTTTGGATTGATTCTGTTTGGTTTGGGACTCACCAATTGAGTGTGAAATTGGCTCAACCAATTAGGTGTGAATCATGTGATGCAATTTCTTATATTGGTTTACTATGATTCTTAAGAATTTGGTTCAAATTGTTCGTAATTCTCAAGAATTTTGATGGGTTATACATAAGCAAATTTTAATTTTAATTTTTTTACTTTGAAAATTTGCGATTTTCTTTGGACTGTACTTTTAATTCCCAATTCAACATGGAGAACATTGTTGGCTATACAAAGTAGATTTATTGACCAATTCAACATCATTAGAAACTTCTCCAATTGATTTTAAGGCATATTCATTTTATTTTTATTTATTGTTTGAAATACAATCAGTACATATTGGAGGAGTAAGAAGAAGAGAGAGTAAATTGAGGTATAAATTTGTTTCATAAGAGAAATTTTTTTAATATAATTGAAAATTTATAGACAAAATTATGTAATGGGCAGCAAGCAAAATGTAAATTGTAATTCTTCTAAAAATTACATACATTGAAGATGTTAAATAATATTATTAGATTTATGTGGGATAATTACCCTCTTTTTTAAAAACACACACACACAAGAGTTTAACACAACATCAATAAATTTATTATAAATAGAAAGTTAATGTTCTTTAATCAACTAGGTCCGTCTTAATCATTTCAAAGGTGCTCTTCTTAGAAAAAGAAGAAGAAAAAAAAAAAAAAAGGGCCTATAGACTATTTGTAATAGTATCAAGTATCATTGTATCAACACCTCCCAAAATACAAAAGAATTTTAACTAGTATATGTAATATTTCAATCCATTCATATCATGATGCATTATAATAGCTATTTATATAGTATATGAAAGAACTACTATGGCTTATATATCAATAGAAATAAATTTGTCAAGGAAATTACCTATCTTGTAAATGCCAACCAGAGAGATTGGCCACTTCCTCCAAAGCATCTCTCCACATTTTTACCTTTTCTATGTTCTCTTTATCTTCATGTGTATTAAAAGCTTGTCCAAATTTTCGTATATCAGATGGATCCACATCATAAAAAATGGGAAAAATTGTCAATCCTGTCTCTTTCATGCATTTAACGATCGCTGCAAGTTCATCTAAGCACCAACTTGAAGATGCATAGTTTCTAGAGAAAATGATAATAGCAAACCTAGATTCTTCTATTGTTTTCAAGAGCCCTGACGAAATAGGTTTTCCTCTCTCAAGTCTATTGTCGATAAAGGTCAAAATGCCCTTACGATCCAACGCAGCAAATAGATGGCCCGCAAACTTTTTACGGGTGTCTACACCCCTAAAACTAAGAAACACATCATATTTCCACTGAGATGTCATAGAAGAAGATGGCGATGACATTGAGGCTCCTTGTCTGCTCTTGGAAACCTTTAAAAATATAATAGAAAATCTAAACTATTATAAAAATTAGAAAAAGGTACATTCAAGTAAAACTGAAGAGAAAAAACTTACTGTTAAAGAGGCATAGTATTTTGAGAGAATGATGATAGTAAAGTTTGATTCTTCTTTTCTCAAGAGCTCTAACAAAATTGATTTTCCTTAGCCAAACGCAAATCCTTATCCAAGCAGCATATACAAGGCCTGCAAAACTTTTTCTAAAACTCTGCCAAGGTGATGAAGAAGAAGAAGATGATGATGACAATGAGGTTCTTGAGTGCTCGTGTAAACTGATTAAATATACTTGTAAATCTTAAACTATAATATAAATTTAAAAAGTACATTAAATTAAACCTAGAGAAAAATATATATAAAGGAAAGTAAATTAGTAAGAACTAAACAATTTGATGTGGAATTTAAATTTCAAGGACGAAGTGAAAGGAAATAAACAAATTAAACTGATGAATATGTAGGAGAAATGATGACTTACAGATGTGAAATTGAAATCTTAGTAGTGATTGTAATGCTCGAAACCCTCTTGAAATAAAGCTGGATTCAATTCCAATTAGATAATGGCCTGTTAAATATAGGACTGGACTGTTCTTTCCGCGTGTTTGTGTCCGCGACTTCATCGTTCTCTGTTTTGAGTCAAGTTAACAATTCTTTCTGATTAGTGTTTAGTGTTGCGTGAGTTATTTTAAGACTACAACTTTTTATATACAATTTTGCCTTAATTATAATGTGAAAGGGTAATTTTGGCGTATCATTTTTAAATATATTTATTATTATTTTTTATTTATAATTTATCACGTCAAAATTATAATGAAACTATAACATAAAAAGTCGTGAGCCTAAATTTCAAAGTTGGCGCCTCTATGATTATTGCTCTCTTTAGTCTTTCAGCGTGTAAAAAGGGACAAACTTACCGACACATGCAAATCATTACTCTCCCACTTTCTTGATACTAGCTTTTATCCTTTTTTTTCATAAAAATAAAAAATAAAAAAAGCTGCTAAGAGTTGTGTGCTGTACGTCAATTATTGCTATCCTATCGGTGCACATAACTTATAACTGTTCTGTGGGAGGATGAAATTGTATTTTCAACCCATGATTTGACAATTTTAACTAAATTGTATTTTTATTTTCACTTTTAGTGCTGCATGATAATCCTTAGTAGATGCTTTATTAATTATTGGCTCATGTTATGGTTCTCATGATTTTATTCTTGATAGTCTTTCCTAATTAATGTTAATATCTGATGATAAAAAATTATTATTAAAAATAAATGCTATTAATTAAAATTCTCAAAAAAAAAAAAAAGTTTGCTTGGTATGCTTTTCACAAACGTTTAAATGTTGTTGATGTTTCTTATTTGCAGGTATAAATGTGCATTAACTTCAAATTACTGACTTTTATTTTTACTTGTATTAAAATTTGAGTATGCTTGCTATTGTAAAAGCATGACGCATCCCATGTTCAATACTTGGACCTTGACAAACAGCTCAAGGCCTTCAACAAAACAGATCTCTCAAACACTCCAAAAGATTGCAAGCCTTGCTCCTTCAATTGTTGATCCACCTAAATTCCTCCAAGACCCTTTGCTCAAAATTGATTTGCAAACTCCACCAAATGGGTTTGATAATGGTTAGGTTTGGTATCAGATTGGAGAATGCAAATTCTGATAATGCTCCTGTTGTTTCTTTGTTTGTAAATTCATGGAAATTGTTATTTCTATGGTTATATAGAGTTCCACAAATATATTGAGAATATGAGTTTTCCATTGCATGCTAAACAACATGGCTATTTCTCAACAATTCCATAATTCCAGCCAAACAGTGGAGAATATGTCAATTTCCTCGAAACAATTTATGTTGAAAACTTTTTCTAAGAGAAAATATTTTACATTGAGAAGTCTGCTGTTGGCAGTAGCAAAAGTTTTAATTTGAAGCTTTTACTTTAAAATTCTAAGTTATTGTCTATATCTCTGGCTTTATCAAAACGTAACCTCCAATCTCTCACAAAACTCCTAAACTCAGTCTCAAACTACAAAACTCTCAAAATCAAGACCAAAACTTTAAATCTACCTCATAAATAAAATAAAAAAACCAAAAAAAAAAAAAATCCGAACATAATTTCACCTAACCCCAAAAAAAGTACCATAAAGTCTTCTAAATGCTAAATGATTTTGCTAATATAAATGGTAACTAATACATAAATTAATATGCTTATTGTACAAATTCATTTAAAAAATATATAAAAATATATATAATTAAATAAACATACATACTCCAAGTGCAAGCAAGTTTTCTTTAGAAAATGGTGCTCATAATAGTGGAAGTTTATGCCAGGGACAATTGGTTGTTTCACATTAGTCGCTAGTTCCAAGTCCTGTGTGAAAGGTTTTATTGAACTTCGGAAAATGAGTTTTTTTTTTTTGAGGAAGAACGTAACTTAATATTATTAGGAAAAACCGGCTGTATCAGCCAATAAGACAGGAAATAAAGGTGGTGGAACATCTTCCATCCAAACTACAACATCCGAAACACGAATAGCATGACGAGCTAACATGTGAGCAACCATATTACCCTTTCTCTTTACATGAGAGTAGTGTAATTCATCAAAAAAATTAACCTTTTGTCTAATCTCATCCAACACTAAACCCACTGTAGAAAAGAACTCTGTTTCATCGCTCAAAGCCTTCACCAGCACAAGCGAGTCAGTTTCAAGGATGGCCCGTTGAAAACCCAAGTCAGAAGCGAAGTCTAAAGCAGTTGCAGCAGCCATCACCTCGATTTCCAGAGGGCTGTATGCCTGGAGAACCAGCTTAGATAGTGAGCCAAAAACCAGCCCTTTGCTGTTACGTATGACCACCCCGATCCCTGTTCTATTTTCCTTGGCGAACCTGGCACCATCACAGTTAATCTTCACCAACCCGTGAACAGGTGGCTTCCATTTCTGCACTGGGGGAGGGACAAACCGCGTTGAGGAAGGGTGGGGGTTAACTGCTTGGGATTCTTGCAGACGATCCTTTGCGAGTTGGGAGATTAGGTGCGGACTACAGCTGGGTTTGTTAAGTCGGACTTGGTTACGTTGAGTCCAGATGGACCAAGCCGTGACCAAGAAGAGGTCCAGATGGTGCTGGTGTTTGATTAGCCATGACAGCAACTCTTTGAAGGTGATGAAGCTAAGTGAGTTACGGCAGCTCCACAAAGTTAAGTCCTCCCATACTACATCCAATTCACCACACGACCACAAAGCATGGAGGGCCGATTCATTAGCACAAGAGCAGCGATCACAGAGAGGATTTTCAATGACTGTTCGACGCACCAAATTTTCCTTGGTGGGCAGAGAGTTCCGGCAGGCCCTCCATATGAAATTTTTAACTTTGTTTGGTACCTGCAGTGACCAAATGCCTCGCCATAACTCCCTATCTTCCACAGACCGGGCTGCTCTATCAGTAGACTCCTCCTCCGACTTCAAGAATCGGTATCCCGACTTGCTTGTGTATGTCCCTGTTTGAGTGAAGGGCCAAAAGAGTCTGTCCTCCACCCCTTGTTGTGGCAGCGGCAACGACTTGATCAATTCCGCCTCTTCAGGAGTAAAAACACCATCAATGACAGAATGGTTCCAGCGGTGTGTCGCTTCGTCTATTAAAATCTCTACCCTTGCGTTTGCCATGGAATCAATGATTGGAGAAATAACCTTCGTAGGGTGTTTCCGTGGCAGCCATGTACTCTGCCAAATGTGCACAGACCTCCCATTTCCCACCCTCCACCTGCAACCTCTAAGTAGCACATCTCTCCCATGTAAAATACTCCTCCATGCATAGGACCCTGTGGATGACTCTTTAGCCTCCATTATGGAACAATTTGGGAAGAAATGAGCTTTGAAAAATTTATAGAAGAGCGAGTCTGAATTTTGCAAAAGCCTCCAAGCATGTTTTGCCAACAAACAGTCGTTGAACATTGCTAGGTCCTTAAAACCCAAACCCCCCTCCATCTTTGATTTTGTCATTTCCTCCCATTTCAACCAATGAATTTTCCTTTTATCTCCTCTTTGGCCCCACCAAAATTTTCTGACCATTGATTCAATCTCGTGACAAAGGCCCAACGGAATTTTAAAGCACCCCATAGCATATGTTGGGATTGCCTGAATGACCGCTTTTATCAAGATTTCCCGGCCCGCTTGGGATAGTAGCTTCCCTTCCCAACCTTGTAATTTTCTCCAAATTTTTTCCTTGATGAAATTGAAGCTCTCCTTCTTTTTCCTTCCCACTAGAGATGGCAGCTCAAGGTACTTATCATAATGTGCAATCTCTTGTAAGCCCCAAGCCTCCTTGATCTCCACCTTGGTGTCTTCCGAAGTAGATTTACTAAAGAAAATGGTTGTTTTGTTTTTGTTCACTTTTTGGCCTGATCCCTCCTCATAGATGTCCAGAATCTCCATTATTTTCCTGCACTCCTCAATGGTTGCCCTGCAAAAAAGAAGACTATCGTCTGCAAACAATAAGTGTGTTAGTTGAGGGCCATGCCGGCTAATGGATAGCCCTTTTAGCTCCCCCATTCTCACAGATTGTTGTATAAGTTCATGGAAGCCCTCTGTGCACAACAGGAAGGGAAAGGGAGAAAGTGGATCCCCTTGTCTAATCCCTCTAGTAGGTTGGATGAGGCCTTGTGGTTCACCATTGACTAGGATAGAGTACGTCACTGTTTTTATGCACACCATAATTAAACCAATCCACTTTTCACTGAACCCCATTTTTCTCATGACATTTTCCAAATACACCCACTCCACACGGTCATAAGCTTTGCTCATATCTATCTTCACAGCCATATAGCCTGTTTTCCCTGTTCTCATATTATTCATAAAGTGAAGAGACTCATAAGCAACAAGGATATTATCCGTTATCAACCTATTTTTTGTAAAGGCTGATTGGTGTGCCGAAATAATCCTTGGTAAAATTTTCTTTAATCTGTTGGCCAACACTTTAGAGAAAATTTTATACAAGACGTTACATAAACTGATAGGGCGATAATCACTGACTCTTTCAGGGTTTTTGATTTTTGGGACAAGGGTGATAAAAGTGTGGTTTAACGGATGTGGAATGGTACCTGAATTGAGCTAGGATAACACAGAAGTTGTAACATCCGCATCTACCACTCCCCAAAAATGCTGGAAGAACAAAGGTGGCATGCCATCAGGACCCGGGGCTTTAAGAGGTGCCATTTGTATCAAGGCTTCATTCACTTCGACAGCTGTAAAGGTATCAGTTAGAGCTGAGTTCATGTCTTCGGTGATCATCGACGGAATGTACTCTAATTGAGGCCATTGGTGATTCGGCCTTGAGGTAGAAAAGAGGTCCCCATAAAAGTTTACCAACACCAAATTTATCTCCTCTGAATCTACTCGCCATGTGTTGTTCTCATCCATAATTCCTTGAATTTTATTTTTCCTGTGTCTCTTAGTAGCCCGACAATGGAAGAATCTAGTATTGTTATCCCCATTTTTTAACCAAAGAGTGCGTGATCTTTGGCTCCACATTCTTGCTTCTCTATCCAGTAAAATATTGATCTCCCCCTTTAATTCTCTAACCCGACCATTTTGCCCACTTACAATAGCAGCAGATTCGGCCTCCACCAAGAGAGCTTTTTTGTTTATTAATTCCTTTCTTACATTGCCGAAAATGTTGTGGTTCCACCAAGCTAGGTCCCTACCACAAATCTCCACCCTTTTTAGTATATCACTATCACGGTGCCCAACTGAATAGGATGACCAGGATGCTTCTACCATTTCTGCACATCGTTCATCTGAAAGCCACATTTCCTCGAACCTGAAAATTCTTTTTTTGGGGGGAGGATCCATACCCATCAGATTGATCAAAAGCGGACAATGATCAGAGGAGGTACATTGTAGGTGTTGAACAATCGACCCCGGGAATTTCAAAAACCAAGCGTCATTTGCCAAACCTCGGTCAAGTCGTTCCCAAATTGAGTGTCCATCCTCAAAATGTTTGCTCCATGTGAACCGGTTACCCACAAATCCAAGATCTAAGAACCCGCATTCATCAATGACATCTCTAAAGAGTTGCATCTGTCTATGTTGTCTGATAGCCCCACCTAGTTTCTCCTCCTGCCGAATGAGTTCATTAAAGTCACCTACACATAGCCATGGGATTTGTGGATGGTGGTTTAAAGTTCGCAAACTATCCCAAGCTTCAACTCTTCTTGATGTATCTGGTTCCCCATAAAAACCGGTGAACCTCCACTCATGTTCCGAACCCCTATCAATCCAAGTGTCAATGTAATATTGTGATGAATCAATCACCTCCAAATTCACCGTTGACTTCCAAAACAGAACAAGACCACCCCCACGGCCTTCCTTTGGTACTACCCATTTGTGTTCATAGTCATTGCTTCGTTGAACTGTGTCTAGCCTTGCTTCGTCTGCCAATGTTTCGGCTAAAAACACGACAAAGGGGTCTTTTGCCCGGATCAAATCTCCAAGCTCCTTCCCTGTACGTAGGTTCCCAAGCCCACGACAATTCCACACTAGGAAATTCATTGTGATTGGCGGGGCTGAGGATCAGCCTCCACCAATATCGTTTTTGTTTCAATTGCTTCCTTTGAAACCCGTTGACTTTTGTTTGGTAACGCAGGAGAGCATTCAACTGTTAAGGATGGTTTTTTACCTAAGGTCAGGTGTGTATGGGCGGGGTTTGCTGGGGTTGGGTGGTTTGGTCTCTCAATCCTAGTCCATTTCGGTTTAGGTGGCTGTGGTGAGACCTTAGGATTTTTAGGTTTGGCTCGTGGAGTAAAGGGGTCATATGGTGGGGATAAATTTGAGGTAGGGTCCGGATTGTAAGGTTGTGGGGTATTTCAATTTTGGTTAAGGATATTTGAGTGAGGGGCACGGTTTGGTTGGCTGTCATTTATGGGAGTGAGTAAAGGTTGTGGGATATTTCCATATTGGTTAAGGTTATTAGAGTGAAGGGCACGTGTTTCATGATTTTCATTTATGGGAGTGAGTAAAGAGCTTGAAATCGAGGTTGGAGGTGGGGAGAAATCTCCTTTTTGGTTTGGGTGAGCTGGATTGATATTAATAGTTGGGGTGGAAAGCATGGTTGAAAAAGGAAGGAGAGTAGAATTAGGAGGCTGTTGGACGTTACTTGCATGGCTAGGAAAATTCTGGTGATTATTCTCCATAAAAGCATTGACTGCATTGGTTTCATTCCATTCAAAGCTTCTTGTGGCTGGATGAGAGGTACAGCTGGTCGGGGATTGGCAATGATCCGTTGGACTGTTTTGAATAGTGCTATGAATGCTAGAAATTAATACCGCAGGGGGTATTGATTCCTCCCTTCCCTCTCCGTCTTTACTGCTCCTACTCTGTGCTGGAGTAGTTGGACCGCCCATTTCTTGCACATGCACCTCAACCATGGATGGTTGTGCTGACTTTGGGGTTGAGTGTTGCCTAGATTTGTAAAAGCCTGGGACCGAGACAACCTGCTTTCTAGATGGGAAAAACGGAGCTGCTCTAAGGCTTGGACCGAACTGCCTTTGTTCCGGTGTAAGGGTGCCTTCGCTATTTAACCACACCTCGCAATCCTTATCGTCATGATTGAAGCAGCCGCACCAGTAGCAGATGTTCGGTAGCCTTTCGTATTTGAAACTAACCCATACTTCCTTATCTCTTCCTATAGAGACCAACTGCCCTCTGCACAAAGGAATAGTGATGTCCAAAGACACCCTGAGACGAACAAAATTTCCCCCTTCAGTTTCCTGCTGATTTGTAGAAGGTAACACCGTTCCTAGGACTTCACAGATTTTTGCTGCAGCCCTTGCATTCATAAACTTTATTGGTAGGCCATGAACTTGCACCCAAAAAGTGGTCCTGTTGAAATGCAGCTCCTCCACTAAATTATTCTTATCGTATCTCTCTAGAACCATTAAGTGTTTGTCAAAACTCCATGGCTCGCTCTGAAACACTTTCTCAACCTCTTCTTTATTATCAAACACAAACAGTACCATATGGTTTCCCAAATTACGGACTTGAAAACCATTCCTTGAGCGCCAAAGTGGTGTAAAAGTTTTTGCTATGGCATCCACATTGACCGCCCTCTTAGTTAAAAACTTTGTAGCCAAGAAGAACTCTTGGGAGCTCAGTTCCTCATCTAGACAGCAGCCTGGTCCCTCCCTATCCGAGAGGGACAGACGATTCCAATTGGAAGTTAACTCATCCATATTAACTGGCAAATAAGGACAATAGAGATTGAGACAAAAAAACACACAAAAACTGTTTCCCAATAATCCCACAGAAAGAGGAACCCCACAAGCTTTGAACTAGCGTTGCTAATTCAAAGAAAGACTAATCACCTCCCAAGGAGATGACCCCCTGTTCTACTGTCTGAGAGAGAGCTAAGGACAGCTTTCTACAAAGACAGAGAAACTTCTGTTTTTTTTTTTTTTTTTTTTTTTTTTAGTATAGTCTTAAGACTATTCTTTAGTATAGTCTTAAAATCTTGTTTATTTACTAGAATACTACAATTTTTTTTTTCTATTATATATATGTTTATAATATTTTTACAAAAAATCATAAATAGTAAATTACTGTTAGTTCTAATTTGAATTTATAGCTTATCTTACTTTTTTTTCCACTCATAACAACAAATAACAACTTATTACATAAGATTTGTTGTGAAAATATTATAGATATAACATATTTCTTTGATATAACTTTTTTTTAGGAAATTCTTTAGTATAACTGATAATTCTTCAATTCTTTTATTTATTAATTTTTTATTCAGCACTTCACTCTAGGATATTAATTTAATTTGAATAAATTACTTTGAAACTCTACAATAACGATACCAATAATAATAACGCAGCATTTATATATATATATATAGTGAGTGTTTGGATTTACGTTTTTTCCTCATGTTTGCGTTTTTTGCGTTTTTTTTTTCCAGCGCGTATAAATAGTAACCGGACTGTTCATGCACATGGATTCACTGTGTAGGAGACAAAGTGCACTGTTTACGCACTATTCACATGTCCCACGACACTATTCACACATTTAAAATTTATTTTGCTACAATGTTTTCAGTTGCTAGCAAAATAAACTATATCCAAACGGACCCATATATATTCGGAGCTTAATCCTGAAATAGTGTAGCGAAATACACTAATACTGAAGGATTCAGATCAGGTGCAATACCTAGGGTATTGCACTTGATGCTTTTGTAATCCATGGCTAAGATTGAAAGTTAAAAAAAAACTTTCAATTTCAACCATTAAATAAAATATATTAAAGGAAAGTTAAAAAGTAAAAAAAGTAAAAAATTTGTGAGAGAAAGTGGGTGAATTGCATCAAGTGCAATACTTACCTGATCTCAATCCAATACTGAAATATTTCTTTCCGCAGCCAATTTGTATGCCTCCGAAACGGAATTCAAAACCTTGGTTCCATCATTTGATAATAAACCTCCAACAGGATGGTGCTCACTACTAGAGCCTTAAAGGTACACTAATTTCATTGCTAAAAAACCTCAAAGAGAGAAAGGATCAAGAGAGAGATTAGTCCTTCACTGCTATACTTTTATATATATATATATATATATATATATATACAAGATAGAAATTCTACTAGTAGAATGTATATGTATGTGAAGCTCTCTCCTAGAAACTTAAATCCTAGCCCTTGAGCCCACATACCCCACAAGCATTTATACTTGTGGAGTGACCATCACGCCAATTAAGGATGCATGGTAATTTTCACTGCTATACTCACTTGTTCAAGGGAGTCAGTCAAAATAAATGGTTTGCAATTTTCTTTGTAATGGCCATGAATGTTTTAATGAGCCAACTTGGCTAACAACAAGTCATGCCCCACTGATGGGTGAACTGTTTTGCCAAACAAGGCCAAACTTCTAACATTCTTGAATCCGTTCAATTCAATTAGGAGGCGTTTGTTTCGATGTGAAGCGCCCTTAATGAGATGCACGTTACAATGATGTAACATTAAGGTTTTTGGTTTATTTATTTTTTTCTAACATTACGCTAATCTAAAATTATAAAATATATCACATCATCTTAATTTTATCACCTTCCTAAAAAAATATAATGTTATATTCTTATATTGAGATTACATTAATATAATATTACAATATAATGTAATATCACGACAAACCACACATGTCCAAGGTTTATTAGGGTTGGGTTTCCTTTTTGTCATCCTCCTCTCTTTTTATGAGTTAGCATAACTAATACATACATTATATTTATATAACGTGTATAATAATAATAATAATAATAATAATAAAAAACATGTATTAAACATTTTCTTTATACTTATATAAAACATTTTTGATCGATTAACAGTTTTCTATAATATTTTACCCAAAAAAAAAAAAAAACAATTTTCTATAATATTGACGACATAAGATCTTAATCTCTCTTTCTCACACACAAAAATAGATTTATAAATAAACAAAAACCAAATTAATTTAAATTACAATAACATGAGAAAGTAAATACGTTTGCTTGTTATTTTGTTTGAAACATAGTCAAAATTTGAAATTAAATTACTAAATATATAAAACTACTTGAATAATGCCTTAAATTAGTTTTTTTTTTGAGAAGAAGAATCCCTTAAATTAGTTGGTTTTTCGTTGTTGTATATCTTGGAAATGTTTTCATTTATTAAAAAAAAAAAAACGGAAATAATATGACTAAATTTTTGACATTATAGAAAACGGATACATTTTGCTTAAAATTAGCTAAACTTATGGCAACATCTTTTTGTGCTCCACTCTAGCCCCATTGCACCAAATCAGAACGGTCACAATAATTGCAAAGGCAATCCAAGAAAACAACAAAGCAATCCTCAAGTTTTTGTTTTCTTTACGATGCACAACTAATAACTTCTCCAACTTGTCCAGGCGTCCTTGTAGTTGATGTATTACTCTTCGTCCATAGGGATCTTCCCATTCAAAGAACCCGCAATTTACATTTTTCTTGTATTTGCCACAACTCCAAAACCTTCTCCCAAAATTCTCGTCAGTGAATGTTGTATTCAGTGGAGCTTGGGCCAGACAGTAGCATATTTTTTGGCGGCTTACATTAATCATACAAAAGTAGACTTTATTTGGACGTATTTCACAAACACCTACCTTGCTTATCAAAAGAAAGCATTATAAATAGAAATAGATAACAGAGTAGTTCAACTTTCAAAAATGTATCTAATTTCTTGTCTACAGAATGCCAATTGGCCCTAAATGATGCTAATAGTATAACATCTCTCAATTCTAATTAGGCACATGTTGCACATGGCCTGTGACCTTTTTTAGACGGGGCAGCAATGCATCAATCAGTTGCACTGAATCAGCTACCTGCCCATAGACTGACACTAAAACATTCTAGCTATTGCAAACCTTAAAGTCTCCTAATGCCACCCAGAAGCTAGTACAATGCATCTGACTTAAACCAACTTCATTATCTCAAAAAAAAAAAAAAAAAAAAAAAAAAGACGTAATTCAACTGAACTAAGCTTCATGACAGCTTTAGACAAACTTGTTCAGCAGTCCTTAATGATGATGTGTTTTTCCCCAAAAATAAAAACAATTAATAATTCACTCATTAATAATAGTCTAATTGTAGTTCCTTCTTGGCAGTCCTAGAGAAGGAAGTACTCTGCAGTCTGTAGTTTTCTTGTGTCAAATTTTTCTTGCTTTCGCCAGCACAAGGTGAATATGAAAATTAAAATAATACTCAGGCACTTACAAATAGGATGCCAACCTAGGACTGGACCATGCATTTACCTTAGCAAAATCCTTAAAGAAATGCAGCAGTGTATTGAGTGAAGCTTGAGAATGTATTTCTTATGCAGATAATATTCTCAACTTGACTAATAAGGTTTTACTAGTTATTAAGCTTCTTGTAAGTGATGATGATGTAGAGGCTTAGACAATTTGCAATGACCTCAAGTGGGGGAATCTAAAGGTAATTTTTAGGAACACAGAAAATATAGGATGATTGGATAATTGCTTGCGTGTGATCAGCAGAAAGAAGAAAAAGATAAATGAATCGACTGACTTGCTAGCGACTAACCCAGCTAAACAACTAGAAAGAACATAAAATAAAATAGGATTTGGCATGTAAGTATGTAACATAAGGATATTTAATAAGATCAATTCCATTGACTGAGGAGACGTAACTTTCAATTCCTCAAAAGAGCTGCAAATTGCACTAGGTTCATTATCGTTATAGTCATCACAGTTTCTCTATAAATTGTCAAATTCATCATGGGAACCATCACAACCCTCAAAAGTTATGAGAGTACTGCTGCATATTGTTTGGGTGAACATTTCCACATATTGCTTATATAACAAACTGAGCCCACATTTCCGCACATACAAGCCTGGCCTAGTGCTCTCAAATCCAACCTCAATCTGATTGAATTCATCACTCCAAGCAGTAGCAAACCAATCATCACAAGGCAAATACAATAGCCAAATGTGCCTCGCAACAAGTTTTGTGCTACAGGAAATTTTACATTGAGAAGTCTGCTGTGGCAGAAGACAATTCCCCAGGGTTTCCTGGGGGCTCATTTTATCAGAAAGAAGATGTGGGTCTTTAACCCACTTAAATAATATTCAATTTTATTCATTCATTAAGTACTAGGTTTCCCCTGCTGCATCAGCTTGGAACCTGTTATTTTTGCATAATTTCCTTTAAGAGTATGACACCTATTATG
Source organism: Lithocarpus polystachyus (assembly GCA_033629205.1). NCBI lineage: Eukaryota > Viridiplantae > Streptophyta > Magnoliopsida > Fagales > Fagaceae > Lithocarpus > Lithocarpus polystachyus. Next base: position 11,285,850 of record CM066172.1, on the reverse strand, counting down.
GCCTTCCCCTTTTAGTTAATGTCTGAGGGGAACGTGTTCACTAAATACTATGTTGCCATTCTTCTGAGATTTAAATGTGTCTGTGTTTGAGATGTTGTTTAAAAAAAAAAAAAAAAAAATCTGACAATTAAGAGCTAGATATAATTGTCCTCTAAAAGCCAGTTTTAGATTTTCAAAGCATGTGATGTAGTTTGATATTCAATGACCATAAAAAGCCAATAAGCCCTAGCTCAAATGCAATCTCCTCCCCAAGAACAGGTTGAAGTCAGGTTCATGATTCATTTTACTAATATATTTATCAAGCCAAAAAAAAACAAAAAATTGCCAAAATAGAGATTGGCTGCATTTTAATTGGATGATGTTGACTTTTTTACGAGATTATGATAACTTACTGTGTAGAATTTTTGCTTTCCTTGTTCGATATATTATTCTTATAAGCTCTTCTGCTTGTTTTCTGGTTGTTTCATTTCCTTGGCTTTTAACAATACGTTCTTTTTATTCAAATTGTGCTTGGATGTAAAATTCTTGTTCTCTATTTGCTTATTTCAAACTTTGACCAGCATGTAGGAGAAAAGTTCTGATTACTACCATTATTGTCAAAAGAGAACTGTAATGGGTCTCTTCATAGTGGAGAGGTTATCGTAATTCAGATCTCATTAGAAGTTTAATGGTGATCATTCTAGTATCATTACAACCAAATTGGATGGTCCTTTTTAAAATGTGTGAGGTGCATTGCTAATATATCCCACTTTGCAGTGTCTGTCAGAGGCGACATAAGTTTGTCCTTTTTCCCTTTTAAACTTGATTCAGAATTTTAATATGATTGTTTCTCTGAATTTTCTTGTGTCTACTTAAGGAAGATATTCTTGGGCTACTTTTAAAAAAAGAAGATATTCTTGGGCTCTTTTTTTTTTTTTTTTTTTTTTTTTTTTTTTTTTTTTTTTTTAAATTCTTTCTTAAAGCTAATTGATGTTTTTAACTTGAGAGTTGGGTTGTGATTGTGATGGTCTCATAGTATACAGCCTGTACACTCGGGGTATCTTCTACTTCTTCCTCTTTTTGTTTTTAAGTCCTGTTATATATCAAAAAATAATAATATGTATATCTCTGGGTTATGGAGCTAATGGGATTTAATTGTAATCAGATTTTGCCTGATCTGCTTAAGTTGGTCAGATATGGTTGCCATTAGTACACAGTAGAAATATTAGTAGGCTGGTGGCTTGGTGCACTGTCTGTTACTTCTGATTTTACAAGCTTTAGAATCACATTGCTATCTATAAAATGTTATTGTGAACCTAACTCTCTATTAATCTAATGAAAAAGTTGGATTAGGTATACTAGGGAGTGATGGATTCAATCAATTTGAGTGATATGGGTATAAAATATTGTCATTGAGATATGCTTCCATATTGTGAACGACTTTCATTTTTGGAACGTAAAAGCAGAATCTCAATCTTTCGTCTAATTTTTACTCTTTCCAATTTTTTGCTATTCTTTATTCTTTTCCCTTTGTCATATATTAGTAAACCAGGCCTGCTTTTGTGATTGTGCTGAGGATCAACTTGGCTTTCTGCAGTTTTATGCCAACTGCATTTTCTGGTACTATTATCTAGTGAGGGGTTGGGGTCCTGGTGAATAAGGTTGACTGGCAAAATGGTTTAAACATTGCAGTTTGGTTTTTCCAGAACCATCGTTATATTCTGCTGAGCAATCAAGCGGCCGGCTAGTTTTATGTGTTAGTAATTATGGATTTGTGCTTATAGAGTAGTTGGTCTGGCTTTGATCCTACTTGCCTATTGTAATTGACTTTGTTTCCCATTATCTCTGAGGTTCTGGAAGAAAGTTTGCTTTTTTTTTTTTTTTAACCTCTAGTGAATGGGAGACTATCTTTGCGGCTTATAGATTTTGTCATTTGGTTTTCTTTTTTCATATATATTGAATTGCTCCTGGTTGTATTAATTGGATTTGTTGTAATGGTAGTTCAGGTCAAAGTAAAAGCAAAACAGGTTTGATCATCTTACTAATGGTATTTAGTATTGTACGATATTCCTGAACTTCATTGATCATTATTTTATTCAAAGGACTGCTAACTGAAAAGTTGTTAGATTCTTAATAGCAAAAAAAGAGAAGTTTTTAGATCCTCTTTTTGTCATTTTCATCATCAGCTTTTCTTCTTACATTATAATATTAGAATCTTAACAATTTGCTATTCATTGATGGTTGGTATGACATTTCTTGTTTGATGAATCTGACAAATTTACTGATTCTTTTTTGGTATTCTCTCTCTTGAAACTTCACTGAGGATTACTTGAGTGCATTATTGTTTTTCATCTGGCCATGCGGGGAGGGAGATGATCCAGCACAGGCCTTACACACAGAAAGTGGATGTGTATAGTTTCGGGATTGTTCTCTGGGAACTCATAACAGGAATGCTACCATTCCAGAACATGACAGCCGTGCAGGCAGCATTTGCAGTTGTTAACAAGGGAGTTCGTCCAATAATACCCAGTGACTGCTTACCTGTTCTCAGTGATATCATGACCCGGTGCTGGGATGCCAATTCTGATGTCAGGCCACCTTTCATGGAAGTTGTCAGAATGCTGGAAAACGCAGAGACAGAGATAATGACTACTGTCCGCAAGGCTCGTTTCAGGTGTTGCATGAGCCAACCTAGGACAATGGAGTGATCCTATCAGAGAAACATTAAATGAGAAACAATCAGCAGAACATTAAAAGTAAAAAAGAAACTGGAAAAAAGAGAAAAAGAGGAAGGAGGTGATTACATTTGTAGCCTTGTGTATTTATGAGTTGGAATTTCTTTCTGAAGATAGAAAAAGGAAAAGGTATGATAAAACTATTGGTTTGGGCGTTTCGACATGAATGGATTCCATTTGCTGAATTAGTGATAGAAAAGGAGATTGATGTGTATGTATAATTCTCACTCTGCAATGTATTAACCTATACCTTGTTTAGCTGTTGTGCTTTCTTGAGAAATACAGCTCTCTCTCTCTCTCTCTCTCTCTCTCTCTCTCTCTCTCATTTGTCTTTAATCACCCCCCACCAACCCACAAAAAAAAAAAAAAAAAAAAAAAACCCTGAAGAAGACATTTATGTTTTTTTTTTTTTTTTTTTTTTTTTTTTTTTTTTTTCAAATGGATTATACTTGTTTGGTTGTAATCAGATTTGTCTATATAATGAAAGTGAACTTGAAAGAAGTCAAAGCTGTGAGGTGAATATAGGCAACTGGGTACCAAATGTGATTGAGCTGTGTGAGTTGAAGATTATGGGAGGTTGCTGTTGGCTAGAAGTTGGAAGAAATTGCTAGAAGTCCCTCTTCTACTAGAATACCAAACAGCCCTGGTCTTCCATGAAATGGTCTGGCCATTGGGTTATTGAGTTCAATTTAAAATATTACATCTCTTCTTGCAGGAGCTGTGTGGAAAGGTGGAGTTGTGACTTGTCCCAAATATCAGAGATGGAGAGGATTATGTTCCCCGATTATCAGCCGTGCGAAATGCCTGCTTGCCAAGCGTTAAGCATAGCTTTGATTAAAGTTCTTAATAATCAAGAAAAGCAAAGCTAAAAAATTTAAAGCACTTCATTGAGTTGAAATTATATTTTCAGGAGAGAGAGAGAGAGAGAGAGAGAGAGAGAGAGAGAGAGAGAGAGAGAGATTTTAGGTCCAGAAAAGAGCTGGTGCGTTTGTTTTGCCTGAAATCATTTTCAGGAAATCATTTTACACCAGCCTTAACGTTTGGTAGCAACAAAAAATTGGGTCAAACGGAAATTAAATTCCCCGTTGACTGTAAAATATGCTCATCACCCTATAAAACCATTTCATCTTCTATTTTACCTTCAAATGAATTCCGGACTTGGAAAATAAAAGAGAGAGCGAGAGAAAGAGCACCCCAAGCCGACCCATCCCTCGTCCCAGATCACACTCCACCGGACTCAACCTAGAGAAAGAAGACCCATCCTTCATCCTCACTGACCCGTCCCTTGTCCTCGTCCTTTGCCGATCTGTCCTCTGCCGATCCATCCCTCGTTCTCAGAGTAGCCATCGGAAAATAGATCGGACCAGTGAACGACTCACCCCTAAGCCAATCGGACCGCCATGAGAAACTCATGAACCGATCGAGCCACCGCCACCTTTAGATCGACCCCCCGTCGCCACCACCGATCACCCACGAACCGATCTCTCTCTCTGTCCCTCTCTCACGATTGGTTTCTTGATTTTGATTTTTTTGATTTAATTTTTGGTTCGTTCATTGTTATAAGTGTATATTTTGAATTTTTCTGTTATAAAATTTGTTTGGGACCTGAGAAAATAGTTGAGAAAATGTAAAAAATTTGTAGGAAAACAGTATTTCTAAATTGTTACCAAACACCGAAAATCGTTTTTTAGATTATTTTTCATTGCACAATCAAACTTCCAGATTTTATTTTCCTTACGGAAAATCACTTTCCCCTGTATTCATTTGACATTCAGAATTCAATTTACATTGAACCAAACGCACCCTACCAAAAGTTGTTTAACCTGTTTGTACGCTAAAGCTGTTTAAGCTTTTGTAACAAAAATAGCGGATACAGTCGTTGCCCCTCCTTCCATATTGGATCTACTTTCTTGTTTCTTTCACAAAAACCCCCCAAATATCTAAACCCGCACTGGTGAGTTATAGCTCTAGTTTTATCTAAAGCCCAACCCCAAATCTATCTCACAAAACCCCCCTAAGTCGCACCACAAAACTCTCAAAATCAAAGATCAAAACATAAAACCTTAAATCTACCTCATAAATCTGTAAATAAATATATATATATATATAAAAAAAAAAAACCAAAAACCACAAAAATCTCAACATAATTTCACTTAAACCTCAACCCCCCGCCCCTCCAAACCAAAAAAACGTGCTATAAAGTCTTCTAAATGCTAAATGATTATGCTAATATATACATAAATTAATATGCTTATTATGCAACTTTATTTAGAAAAAATATATAATTAAATAAACATAAAAAACTCCAAACCTGAATTAGTTTGTAAAATTCTTGGCTAACACAAGTCGAGCCCACTAATGAAAAAAATTTCCCATACAACTTTCTGCCTAATTTGGTACTATTTCTAATTTTGTCTCCCCTTTCTCTCCCTTGCTTTTCCTTCATAACCCCACACAAAAGTTCTCGTAAAAATTAGCCTCATGAACAAAGTTTGTAAAATATCCATACAACATCAGTTATCAACAGAAAGAAAGGAGCATAAGTACTACACCTTCGAGAAAAATATATACACACATAATATCCAAGTTTTAATGCCAATACATCACACACACTATTAAAGAGGACTTATCATCTTTTCGAATTTAGTGATTATAGAAATGTTGCCTAGTTTGAAATAAGATATGTACCAAAAAAAAAAAAGTATAAAATAAATCTCAATAACGATATTTCATGCAATAAAAATCATCTGTTACTGTATTTATAATAAATTATTAAAATTTTCATTTGAAGACTTCCAAATGAAGTCTTCAAATTATGAACCAAAACTTTAAGTGCATTGTTGAGAAACAAATGAAATTAAAAAGAAAATGAAACTGAGAAAAAAAAAAAAAACATTAATTCTATATAACTAGGACTATTACTTTGTAGTCAACTCTTTTTTGGTAGAGCATTGTTTGAGAACATTTTTTTTTTTTTTTTGGGAGGTGGGGAGAAATTATTAGGTCCACTAGAGGGTTACTGATGCGGTCATCGTTGACCTTTTAATCAATAAAATACTATTACTTATGCAAATGTGACATTATCTGGTAATTTTTATTTTTTATTCTTTGAGCTAATTAGGAAGTTTACACATATATTTGCATAGATAACATCATCTCATTGATCAAGGAGAACCACATCAGCAATCCTCCTAGTGTAAATAATAATTTTTCGAGGGAGGGGGGTTATTATAGTTCCACCCTAAGTACAATCATTCCTCGTAAAGATATTAATGATTTTGAACCCCCAAAAAAAAATCTAGTTTATTTTTAGGAAGCAACCAATTTCCAAACACAGGAAATACGTAGATTTTTCATAAATAAATAAGAAATAATTATTAAAAATTTCCTCCAAAAACAAATAAAGTATATGCAACTCTGTGGGTATTTTTTTTTCCTTCATATATTATTAATTAATTGTTTTTAAGTAAAAAATTCAATTTTGTCCAACTAAAATTCATTGTTAATTTTTTTTTAAAGTCTAAAATACTTCTAAATTTACTCCATTAATTTTTTTTTCTATAATAATAATAATTTGTAATTAATATAAATTGATATTTATTTGTCCCTTCATATCAAAAGTGATATACATAATATTATATTTGCTTTTTTATTATTACAAAACAATGAAAATTTTTTCATTTTAGGGACAAAAAAATAAAATAAAATAAAATAAAATAAAATAAAATAAAATAAAATAAAATAAAATAAAATTCTCTCTCTCTCTCTCTCTCTCTCTCTCTCTCTCTCTCTCTCTCTCTCTCTCTCTCTCTCTCTATATATATATATATATATATATATAAGGGGAGGAAAGTCCTTTCCTTCCTTTATGTTTGGGGTAGTTAACAATTCCCCCCCTTAAATTTTGAAATAGAGTAATTTCTTCCCTTTTGTTATGTTTGGAAATAAGCGATATACCCTTTATTGTCAAATTCTCTAATAAATCCCAAAAAAATATTTTGATTCTTGAAATATTTTATTGTTTAAAGACTAAATCACTCCTAACTAATTGCAAAGTACTTTTATAAGAAAAACAGAGAGCTAGGAAAGAGAGAAGATAAGCTAGACAGAAAAGATTGAAGAATCAATTTCTGTAATTGCATTGATACACCAAAGACTAACCATGCAATGTGTATATATACTAGAACTCAAACAAGGAAGCAAAATAACTAACTCTAATTAACTCCACATTATTCGGATCCACTCTAATCAACCAATCCAACCAATCCCAGTATTACACGTGTCCATATATACGTCTTCTAATTAACTTAAAGCTAAACTACAAGTCGTATACTAGAACTTAGGTATCTCAGTCGTTTAGCAAACTTCATGTACATTCTTCCAATACTCTGCTCCATTGCTCTGCCTCTCTGCCTGAGCTAATACTTCAAACATTCTTCACTTCAATGCTTGCATTTGTCTTCTTCTTCGTTCTTATCTGTGCATTTATCCAAACTTTGACATTCCTCCTTAAGATGAGAAGCTGAACTATGTATGTTCACCACCCTCATCTTATGTAATAAGTATCTTAATTGTTGACTGTTGAGAGCTTTTGTAAGCAAATCAGCCAACTATGAATGTGTAGGGGTAAAGAGCAGCCAAACAACATTATCTTGCACCTTATCTCTTGCTACATGACAGTCCACTTCTATATGCTTGGTCCTTTCGTGAAACATTGGATTTTCTCCAATGTAAATAGCAGCTTGGTTATCACAAAACAATAGAGCAGGATAAGGATGATAAATCTCTAAATCCTTCAACAATGCTAATAACCAAGTCATTTCACAAACAGTAATAGCCATTGCCTTATATTCTGCTTCAGTAGAAGATCTAGACACTATGGACTGTTTCTTGGACTTCCATGATATGAGAGAGTCACCCAAAAAAATGCAATAACTTGTGGTTGACCTCTTGGTATCAATGCAAGAAGCCCAATCAGCATTTGTGTAAGCCTTCAAATGGAAATCTGATGTGGCCGGTAGAAAAGCACCTTGACTAGGACAACTTTTGATGTATTGTAGCACTTTATATGCAGCATCTAGATGAGGTTTCCTTGGTTTTGACATAAGCTGACTTAGTTTGTGAACAAGATATGCAATATCTGGCCTAGTGATAGTCAGATAAAGCAATCTGCCCACCAACCTTCTGTAAACTCCAGGATCAGCTAGCAATTTTCCTTGAAACTTGCTTAACTTCAAATTCTGCTCCATTGGCACCTTGCTAGGCTTACAAGCTGACATTTCAACATCCTTCAAGACCTCCAAAGCATACTTTCGTTGACACAAAGTGATACCCTTGTCTGATCTAGCTATCTCAAGTCCAAGAAAATACTTTAAACCTCCAAGATCTTTAAGTTTGAAGTGCTGATCTAAAGAAGTCTTAAGCTCCTCACCTGCTTGAACATTGTTGCTAGCTATGAGAATATCATCAACATAAACCACCAAAGCTATGAAGGAATCATTGAACTTCTTTGTAGATAAAGAGTAGTTTGCTTTGGACTGTTTATAACCATGATGCTGAATGACAGAACAAAACTTTGCATTCCACTGCCTTGAAGCCTGTTTAAGTCCATATAAAGACTTGTTCAATTTGCAAACAACATTCCCCCCTTTGCTATGAAAGCCTTGAGGGAGTTGCATGTACACCTCCTCATGATGATCACCATTCAAAGAAGCATTATTGACATCTAATTGAACCAAGTGCCAACCTTTCACAGCAGATATGGCAAGAAGTGTTTTGACAGTAGTCAACTTAGCAACTGGTGAGAAGGTATCAGTAAAATCTAGCCCTTCTTGTTGAGTGAATCCCTTAGCAACTAGCCTTGCTTTATATCTCTCCACAGAGCCATCATCCTTGTATTTTACCCTATAAACCCATTTACAACTAATTGCCTTTTTATTTGAAGGCTAGGGGGTAAGGGTCTAGGTATTATTAGAAACCAATGCATCAATTTCAGCATTCATGGCTTCTTGCCATTTAGGATCCTTAACAGCCTCATGATAGAATCTTGGTTTAGGAATAGAGGTAATGACAGTACAAAAATTGGCATATGAAGGAGAGAGATGTGAAGTGTCAATAAAATCAGAAAGGGGATATTTGGTAGTGACTAAGGAAGTACTTGACTTGCTGAGTGGATTGGATAGGGAAAGTTCAATAGACATGATGCTGTTGCATTTGTAGTCTTGCAAGTAGGAAGGAGGTTTGGTAGACCTAGATGACCTTCTTAGGGAAGGAAGAGTAGCAGTTTGAACTAAATCTGGTCCTTAAGGAAGGGGTAAAGAACTAGGTGCTATAGAACCTAGTGAGACAAGATCAGAAGAACCAGAAGCTGGTATGATGGGTTATGGTATGATAGAACCTGATATAACAGGAACAGAAGAATCTAAAAATGGATCAGACATCTGATGAGGACTAGAACCAGAAGATGGAACATTGAAAGAAGGTGTAAGAGGTTCTGAAAACATGGGATCATGTGGAATAGCCACATTAGGATAGATATGAGGAAGTGAAATAGAAGTGTGTGGTGAATAGGCTAAAGAAATGAAAGGAAAAACAGTGTCATGAAAAGAGACATCTCTTGAAATGAAAATTTGTTTTGTAAGCAAGTTTAACAACTTGTAACCCTTAACACCAAAAGGGTAACCAAGAAAAACACAAAGAATTGACCTAGGTGAGAACTTAGACCTATTGTGAGCCAATGTGGAAGCAAAGCAAAGGCAATCAAAAACTCTTAGGACACGTTTGGTACACTATAATGATTATTACATGAGAATAGGAATAAGTATTACAAGAAATACATTAAATTGAAATGTAATAAGTATTACTATTCATTAGTTTGGTGACCATTTAGGAATAGAATCTTAAAAATATACATCCATAATTTAGTAGAGTATAAAAAGAAGGTGTAATTAAATCATTTTTATGTCAAATTTCCTAAAATACACTTATTTAAGGGTGTTCAAAATAGAGCTAATAATTAACAAGAAGGAAAATTTATTTTATTTCCTTTTAAAGATGTGGCAACTAATGGCTTTTTAGAAAATTTTTTTAAAAAGTTATTACATAAGGTGAAGGAATAGATATTCAGTATTTTTGATAAGGAATAATTATTTCTTATTTTGAAGAATAGTTATTCATAAGGAATAACTATTCATTGTAATAAAAGCATAACCAAACAACTGAATAGTTATGCCATAGGAATATCTATTACATTACAGTGGTATGTTAGACTGAAATTTCAATGCTCTTGCAATGTTTAGGATATGTTGATGCTTTCTTTCCACTATTGAATTTTATTGTGGAGTAGCAACACATGAATGTTGATGAACAATTCCACGTTGAGCATAAAAATCTTTAAGGAAAAACTCTTGAGCATTATCAGTTATAAACACTTTAATATTAGTTTGAAATTGAGTATGTATCATTTTGTAAAATGAAATCAGCAAAGGCCTTGTTTCTGATTTAGATTTCATAAGGTAAACCCATGTGAACCTTGTAGCATCATCTATAATGGTAAGAAAATATTTAAAACCATCATGAGTTGCTTCGGCAAAGGGTCCCCATACATCACAATGAATCAAATCAAAGGCATGATCTGATAAGTGTTTAGAGTTAGGAAAAGGTAAACGTTTATGCTTTGCAATTGGACAAACAAAACAATCTTTACTTGAATGAAAGGAAAATATATCAGATACACAATGTTGAAGTTTGTCATCAGAAGCATGTCCTAGTCTAGGATGCCACAAGTAAGGCTTAGTTGCAATGGGAACATGAGAGACAGAATTAACAAAAGACTTCAAAACTGACTCTAGGATAGTAGAAGCTTCCGAAAAGGACTTGCAATTGTCTGAAGCTTGCAGCAGGTACAGATTATTATGAAGCTTACCCAATCCAATCATTTTCCAGCAAGTAAGGTCCTGTAGGAAATAATAATTGGAAAGGAAAACCAAGCAACATGACAAGGACTTATTTAATTTGCTTACTAAAATCAGATTGAAGGAAAAAGCTGGAACACAAATGACATTCTCAAGAATTAAGGATGCAGTGACTTGGACTATGCCTATGTGTGTGGCAAGGACTTTTTCACCATTGGGTAAATGCACAAAGGAAGAGATTGAACTAGTGATCTTAGTTAACAATGAAATTGAATGAATAATGTGATCAGTAGCCTCTGTATCAAGTACCCAAGTTTCTTCCTTGTAAGCTGTTTTGTTTGAAGGATTTTCATTAAAGATTGAATTCTTCAAACTTAGGCAAGTAGGATCCTGGAAAGAAGCACAAGAAATATCTGATAATGTTAAATTTGCTGAGTGAATAGCATTAGGAGTGGCAGAAGATGATGCATGAGAGCTCAACAAAGATAACAACTGCTGGCATTGTTCAAATGTGAAAGGAAAAGACCCTGACTGTGATGTAGCCTCACACTGACCAGAATCACCATCAAGACTCACTTGATTAGCCATAGACACCTTGCCCTTTTGCTTATACCATGGTGGAAAACCAATTAACTTGTAGCATTTCTCCATGAAATGACCAACTTTGCCACAATGACTGCATATAGGCCTACCCTTTCCTTTTGTGTTCTTCCCAACTTGATTGAATCCTTGAGTCTTGACTGCAAGAGCAATTGAATCAACTGAATGCCCTCCATTGAAACCTAAAGCCCTCTGTCGCTCCTCTTATATTACCAAAGAGAAAGCCTTGTCAATTGGGGGACTTGGTTCCATCATCAAAATCTAAGTTTGAACTTATGAATAGACTTCATTCAAGCCATTAAGGAATTGCATCAAAGAATCTTGATGATGAAACAGTGTACTCTTGTCATTCACACCACAAACACACTTACCACAAGAACAGCATGGTAAGGGCCTGAGATTAAGCAATTGATCCCAAGAACCTTGAAGATCAATGAAGAAAGTAGTCACTGTTGCATCTCCTTGCATGATTGTTGAAATCTGCTTTTGAAGTTGTGAAATCCGTGGACCATTTGCTTGCAAGAAATGGTTCTTTAGTGAATTCCAAACCTCCATTGCAGTGTTTTTGTTAAATCACACTTCCAGAGATGTGAGGAGAGACAGAATTCAATATCCATGAAGAAATCATGGAATTGTTCTTTGACCAAGCAATCTTTTCCAGAGGAGTAATGGCCATGGAAGCTGTTATAGAGCCATCCACAAAGCCTAGCTTACTCTTCGCATCCAATGCCATACGCATAGCTCTAGCCCAATTAGGGTAATTGTCTTCAGTCAATGGCTGAGTGACAAGAATTGCACTTGGTGACTCTCCATGGTGCAGAAAAAATGGACTCCTCAGGTCCTCCATTGGAGAAAGCTCATGATGAGCAGTTGATGGAGGAGATGAAATTTGAGAATTTTGATCTTGGTCAACCATTGACAGAAACATAAAGCTCTGATACCATATAAGAAAAACAGAGAGCTAGGAAAGAGAGAAGATACGCTAGAGAGAAAAGATTGAAGAATCAATTTCTGCAATTGTATTGATACACCAAAGACTAATTGTGCAATGTGTATATATACTAGAACTCACACAAGGAAGCAAAATAACTAACTCCACATTATTCGGATCCACTCTAATCAACCAATCTAACCAATCCCAGTATTACACGTGTCCATATATACATCTTCTAATTAACTTAAAGCTAAACTACATGTCGGATACTAGAACTCAGGTATCTCAGTCATTTAGCAAACTTCATGTACAGTCTTCCAATACTCTGTTCTCTCTGCATGAGCTAATACTTCAAACATTCTTCACTTCAATGCTTGCATCTGTCTTCTTCTTCTTGTTCTTATCTGTGCATTTATCCAAACTTTGACATATCCCTGTAATTCATAATCGTCCAAACCTTTGAAACTGAGCAATTTTTCTTTTTATGTTTTGAAATGAACAAAGCTAGCACCTCTCTATTATCGAATTCTCGGTTAAACCCTAACTAAATCTTTTGATTACTAGAATATTTCATTGTGTAATGACTAAAATAGCACCTCCAAATAATTACTAACTCTTGAAAATACCCCCATGCCAAACCCAATCAACTAAATCCAGTTAAACTTAGTTAAACCCAAGTAATCCACACAACCTATCTAAACCCAACCCCACTTAGTAACTAAACCAGTTGTGACAGTGCGTGTGACTGAGGATTTTCTGTTTAGGTTTGCATTGATTCTGTTTAGGCATCACAACGCATCAATAAGACTTCTGAGGCAAGCAGCAACATGCCATCTGTTGGTGTTGTAGTTGTTGCTAGAGTTAGCATGGTAATTATGAACTCATTATTTTTAGTTCCATGTATGATTATGTTCTTGATTCTATGTGAAATAATAATAATCTTTCTAAATATGCATGACTTTGGTTGTTCTTAGCAAACTACACCTGATTTGGTGTCTTCTTAGATTGAGATAGGAACTAGAATATCATCTTTTGCTTTAAATAGTATCAAACGAACGAAATTAAACAAATAAAAGGAAGCGCATTGCAAATCATGACAATAACATAAAATATACAATCTATTATATAAATGACAAAATACATTGCAAATTATAACAATAACATAAAAAAAAATGATACATCGCTCAAAATTAGCTAAACTTATGGCAACATCTTTTTGTGCTCTACTCTAGCCCCATTGCACCAAATCAGAACAGTCACAATAATTACAAAGGCAATCCAAGAAAACAACAACGCAATCTTCAAGTTTTTGTTTTCTTTATGATGTATGACTAATAACTTCTTCAACTTATCCTGTTCAATACATAGCATCCTCTCTTTCTCACGAAGCATAGCTAACTCATCTTGATCAACTTTATCCTTATCAATCTTCTCCAGGCATTCTTGTAGTTGATGTATAACACTTCGTCCATACGGACACATTTCTGGATCTTCCCATTCAAAGAACCCACAATCTACGTTTTGCTTGTATTTGCCACAACTCCAAAACCTTCTCCCAAAATTCTCATCAGTGAATATTGTTTTCAGTGAAGCTTGGGCCAAACAGTGACATATTTTTTGGTGGCTTACATTAATGTTGCTTGGGTATGAAATTTGCACACCTACAAAACAAGACATTATTTGGACGTATTTGACAAACACCTACCTTTCTTATCAAAACAAGGCATTATGTATAGAATAAGAGTAATTAATAAGATAACAGAAAAGTTTAACTTCCAAAAATGTAACTAACTTCTTGTCTACAGAATGCCAATTGGCCCTCAATGATTCTAACAGTGTAACTTCTCTCAATTCTAATTAGGCACATGTTGCACATGGCCTGTGACCATTTTCAGACAGGGCAGCAATGCATCAATCAGTTGAACTAAATCAGCTACCAACCCATACACTGACAGTAAAACATTCTAGCTATTGCAAACCTTAAAGTCTCCTGATGCCACCCTAGAAGCCAATACAATGCATCTGACTTAAACCAATTTCATTATCCAAAAAAGAAGGCGTAATTCAACTTAGTTAAGCTTCATGATAGCTTTAGACGAACTACTTGTGTTCCAGCTGTCCTTAATGATGACTTGTTTGTAGAGGCCTAGACAATTTGCAATGAACTCATGCAGAAAATCTAAAGTTAATTTTTAGTAACACAGAAAATATAGGATGATTGGATAATTGCTTATGCGTGGTCAACAGAAAGAAGAAAAAGATAAATGAATTGACTGACTTGCTAGCTACTAAGCCGAACAACTAGAAAGAATAAAAAAAGGATTTGGCATGTAATTATGTAACATAAGGATGTTTAATAAGATCATTACCATTGATTGAAGAGGTGTAACTTTCAATTTCCTCAGAAGAGCTGCAAATTGCACTAGGTTCATTATCGTTATAGTTATCACAGTTTCTCCATAAATTGTCAAATTCATTATGGGAACCATCCCAACCCTCAAAAGTATGCGATTAGTGCTGCACATTGTTTGGATGAACATTTCCACATCTTGATTATATACCAAACTGAGCCCACATTTCCGCACATACAAGCCTGGCCTACTGCTCTTAAATACAACCTCAATCTGATTGAATTCACCACTCCGAGCAGTAGCAAACCAATCATCACGAGACAGATGCAATAGCCAAATGTGCCTCGCAACAAGTTTTGTGCTGAAGGAAATTTCAGTGGCATAATAACAGTGAGGCATATCACCAAGGGCTATCACACGAGCTTTAAGACCAAATGTTTTGCCAATAAGGTCAAACTCTTCAACAGAAATATGTGAATATGATGCATCCAAAGAAGCGCAGAGTGCGAATCCCATCCACTTACTATTACACCAATTTGGAGGTAGCCTTATGCTTATTGAGTTCCCTGACCTTTGATGAGTTATCCACCATGGAATTTCATATCCAGGAATAATTATCTGAAATGCAATTCCAAATCCATCCTCTTTCCTTTCGATAAAAGTTTCACATCCATTTATTGGAAAACGGAGTCCCTGTACCGAAGAAAAAAACTTGATACTTCATTTATCAATTAGAGAGAGAGAAAGGAGAAGAGATTACCTGTGGGTAACGATTCAATATTGTAAAATGTCACTCCAACGCTGCGCTCACTATATTGAGGCCACTGCGACCAGGGTTGTGACAAACTGCTCTGCCCGTGTACTGCTTGTGATGGTTCTAGGGAAAAACAATCTTCAGCATTCATGTATATTTTATGCACACCATGTTTGACCAGCAAATGTTCATTTGTAGTTGTCACGATGCTTTGAATATCCATTTCTAACCGGTAATAATTCTCTCTAGCCAACTTTTCTAAACTCTCAAGTCTGGGAATTCGTTTGAAGCTAAATATCTGAATATTATCGCAAGCTCTTAGATCCAAAAGCTGTTCGACCCATAAAAAAAAAAAAAAAAAAAATCTTTCCATTAAATAGAGAATTTATATTTTAATAAGATAAAGGAGGAAACTCAAATATGCAGAGTGTAGCCCCTCCAAAGAAAAGAGGAAAATTAGTATGTACTCTCGGAATACCATAAATGTATGCTCTCTCATCTCAAATGAATAGTGGGTCCCACTAATTAAATTTATGATGGGACCCATTATTCATGTGAGATGAGGGACTACGCATTTATGGTACACATTTATTGTGTACTCCTGAAGTATTATAAATGTATACTCCTTCCTCTCATATGAATGGTGAGTCCCACTAATTAAATTGAAGATGAAACTCACTATTCATATGAGATGAGAGACTACGCATTTAGGTATTTCCGGAGTACCATAAATGCGTAGTCTCTCATCTCATATGAATGGTGGGTCTCATCTTCAATTTAATTAGTGGGACCCACTATTCATATGAGAGGAGGGAGTATACATTTATGATACTCCGAAAGTACACAATAATTTTCCTTAGATAAGACTGCTATTGAAAAACTACCCTCATCGATCAAGCGTTTGACTGCCCTTACTTTATTGAGTCTAAGGGATTGTCAATATCTCACATGTCTTCCATGTAACAAGGATAGTTTGAGGTCACTTGAAATACTTGTTGTTATCGGATGCTCAAAACTTACCTACCTACCAGGGCACCTTTGGAATAATAAAGTGTTTGGAACATGATTTGGGCCTAACTGCATTTAGACAGCCATTAGATAGAAATGTTTCTGTGAGGTGTCGGTCACTTTCCCCAACATTCAAACGGATTGGGTATCCTTCACAATGTTTGCCACCTAGTTTCCAATCGAAAGGGTTTAAATGTTTTTTGAGACTAAAGGGTTTAAAGGTAATTTTATTTTCTTTCTTTTAACTATCTTTTTATTATTTAGCATCCTTCTTTTCTTGGGAGTGGCTACACTAGTACTGCGTATTTGAGTTTCCTCCTTTATCTTATTAAAATATAAATTCTCTATTTAATGCAAGGATTCTTTTTTTTATTTTTTTGGGTTGAACAGCTTTTGACTCTAAGAAGTCTCGATAAGCTTATTATTCGAGAGGTAATTTTGTATTTTTTTTTTCTTTTAACTGTCTTTCTATTATTTAGCGTCCTTCTTTTCTTAGGAGTCGCTACACTGCATATTTGAGTTTCCTTCTTTATCTTATTAAAATATAAATTCTCTATTTAATGCAAGGATTTTTTTTTTGGGGGTTGAACAGCCTTTGGATCTAAGAGCTTTCGATAAGCTTATTAATCTAGAGGTAATTTTGTATTTTTTTTTCTTCTACTGTCTTTCTATTATTTAGCATCCTTCTTTTCTTGGAAAATTATTAAGTATTTTTGGAATACCATAAATGCGTAGTCCCTCATCTCACATAAATAGTGGGTCCCATCATGAATTTAATTAGTGGGACCCACGATTCATATGAGAGAAGGAAGTACGCATTTATGGTATTCCGGGAGTACACAATAATTTCCCTCTTTTCTTAGGAGTGGTTACACTCTGCGTATTTGAGTTTCCTCCTTTATCTTATTAAAATATAAATTCTCTATTTAATGCAAGAGTTTTTTTTTTTTTTTTTGGGTTGAACGGCTTTTGGATCTAAGTGCTTTCGATAACCTTTTTAATCTAGAGGTAATTTTGTATTTTTTTTCTTCTACTGTCTTTCTATTATTTAGCATCCTTCTTTTCTTGGAAAATTATCAGGTATTTCCGGAATACCATAACTGCGTAGTCCCTCATCTTACATAAATGGTAGGTCCCATCATGAATTTAATTAGTGGGACCTACGATTCATATGAAAGGAGGGAGTACGCATTTATGGTACTCCGAGAGTACGCAATAATTTTCCCTTATCCAAATGAAGTTCTGATAGGCTTCTCATTATCCCCTTAAATTCTGGAATCTTCTTGATTTCTGAGCAACCGCAGAGTTTAAGAATTTTAAGTGACTCCATTTTTCTAGACATGCAGGGAAGATCAATAAGAGAGACACAACATTCTAGATCTAAAACAATAAGCCTACTGAGTTTCCCAGTAGATGGGTGGATCTCAACCAAGTTTTTGCACCAACTAAGATGTAATCTCTCAAGTCTTGGGACTCCTCTGAAGTCAGGTGTCTCAATAAGGTCCTTGGAATATCTAAGATCCATGCATTTCAAATTGTCCAAATACTGTTCAAAAAAAAAAAAAAAAAAAAAAACTCCTCCCATTAGATAGAGAATTTTTATTTTAGTGAGATAAATGATTTTTTAAAATTAAGGAAATTTTTTTAATGAAAGGAGGAAACTCAAATATGCAGAGTGTAGCCACTCCTAAGAAAGAAAAATATTAAATAATAGAAAGACAGTAAAAAGAATAAAAACAAAATTTCCTTTATTCCTCTAAAGAAACATGCAATATCCAAAAATATCTCCTTGGACACTTTATCTAGTCCATCATAACTTACTTTAAGAATATGAAAAATTTCTTTGTGAGGATTTTTTTTTTAAAATTGAACAATGCACTTTGCCATTGTTCCATTGTTCTTCCAAACAAGGAGGAACCCAAAGTAACAAGAGCTAATGGAAGGCCACCAGCATAGTGTATAGTATCCTGGGAGAATTGCTTATAATCTTCTTTGGGGTTTTCATTTTTGAAGGCTTTCAAACAAAAAAGTTTTAAAGCATCCTCTCTATTCAATACATTAGGCTCATATATGTTATGCACACCATGTTGGACCAACAAACGTTTATTTCTAGTTGTTATAATGATCCAACTACCCAATCCAAACCAGCCATCCTCCCCTGCCAACTTTTCTAATTGGTTTAATTGATTAACATCATCAAGAACAATTAGAACTTTTTTACGACATAGCCTATTCTTGATCATGTCAACTCCACGATCAACATTCCATATGTTGCTATTTCTTTCCTCCAAAATTTCTTCAGGAAGTTGTCGTTGTAGTGAAATCAAATCACCTTTTTCTGAAACTTCCCTAATGTTAGCAATAAAGCTAAAACCTTCAAAATGTTTAGAGAACCTATCATAAACAGCTCTAGAAAGAGTTGTCTTTCCTAGCCCCCCCATGCCACAAATGCCTATCATACAAACCGCGTTCGCAAGACCAAAATATGAGGTGAACAATTTCTCCACTGAAGAATTTATTCCTACCAAGTCTTTGGTAAAGCTTGAGGATTTTGGATTTAACTTATGCAAAATCACTTCCACGAGGTGCTCAATAAATTCTGCCTCATGCTTGTGGAGAAGATAGAACAACAATTACGTGATGGTACAAATCTATCATAAACCCATGGGGGAGGAAGAAGAATATTAGGTAGTGATACTCTTTCGCAAGCAAATATGAGTTTATTAGCTCAAAGCAATGAGGATAAAACTACCCAGAGAAGAAATGTATAAGTCAAATGAACAGATTGGGAGCTATAATTTTTTGTTGTATTTATTTATAACAGATCCATACAGTTTTGTTAATTAATTACTTATAAAGCATACAATTATTGATCTTGCACAAGACATGTGGGTCTTCCCAATCATAGAACCAAAGAAAAAAAAAATGAAAATTAGCAAAAGAGGGAGAGAAAGTAAGTGCTCAACCACTACCATTTCTTAGCTTAGCAATGATATTAGCCCGCTAAATCCAAAATCAATTTGAGTTAAAGATATATTGATTGACCCAAAAAAAAAAAAAAAATTAGGTGTCTTACTTCATGCCTGATCGCTGAGAGTAACTTCATTGGAATGTTTAAAGTTAAACATGCTAAATATAAAACTCCATGACCTTTTAAGATTGCTTGAGAACAAAAGAATAAAAATCTTTCGTCCTAAATTGCCAACTATACCAGGTTCAAACTTAGGATGATCTGCTCTAACATCCAATTAAGTGTTCCACTTTATACTACAACTATATCTTGTTTCATGTCTATTTTTTCCTTTCTAAAGTAACCAAAGCTTAAAAAGGATAGGTGGGCACAAGAACACAAAGTAAAATATAATTACTGCATAAAGTAGAACACTGATGATTTTTGTTCCAAGGGAAATTATGCAATACTCCTAGAATATAAATCCTCCTTTTAAATAAATGTTGGATTTCACTATTTAAATTCAGGATAGAATCCACTATTTAAATTCACCATACTCTAAGAATGTTGAATAATTTTCTTCCAAAATATTAATATCAATGGCTTATACAAATTTAGTAGAGTAGACAGGAAAAAAGCTGAAAACGCATCCTAATTGCAGGTAAAATGAGTGAAGAGAATGTAATTGATGATGCCAAAAATCAACTCAGTAAGCCGCAAGGTCTTCGCGCGTTTCAAGTAAACCTGCACGAGTGAGAAGAACCTCAACGGGGAAGTACCGGTGTGGTACCGGCCAACGACCCTCTGATGGTTAAGTTAGTATTGCTCACAACTCCAGAGTGCCAGAGTTGGGGTAGAAGCATGCGTACCTTTGTTCATGAGGGTCGAGGATATTTATAATGGTGTAGAGTTGGGGCCTTTGGCGTGTCCGAGGAGATAACCTCTGATCGGAACCATACCCTGATGCGTGTTCTTTACGGAATCCTTTCCTCACCGGAGCCATCCCCTGTTGCGTGGGGTGCAAGTTATCTAAGTAGTAGCGTGTGCGACGAGATTCTTTTCTCGACAAAGCGTACGTCACAAGTCACGTCGATTCCTTCAGCTTCGTCCCATCACCCATTCATCCCATCGATGTGTGTAGGCTACGCCGTCAGGTCATGCTGGGGAGTTGGTCGGGGGTGACGGAAGGAGGGGGGACGTCAGCCTTGACCGCGCCGTCGCCCAGGTGGAGGGTGACGGCACCTTCCAAACGGCATCTCCCCCATCAGTTGCCCCCTACTCCTTAATCTCGTCGGTCTCATCGGACAGGTTGGGGAGTACAGTGTGTAGCGGACAAGGCATTAATGGCTAGTCACCTCGAGCAGCCCTAGTGTCAGAACACGTGTCCATGGCCGACTGGCAGGTAGCTGGACAGGAAGGTCGCTTCGTCTTCTGCACCCCAAGCCACCTATATATATATGCTCCGTTTTCCCTCACTTCTCTTCTTTTATCCTAATTCTGCTGGTCAGAGAGAAACCGTCACCTCAAGGAGATTATAAATTGCCTTCTGGTTCTCGTTTGCTGGTTGATACCGTCAGCTTCGTCTGCACTTCCATCATAACTTGGTGAGTTACCCCCCCCCTTTTTTTTATAATTTCTTTAATTTAGTTGCATACTGAGCTTTAGGAAGAAGTTTCTGGGAAGGCCGTCACTCAGGTTCTTAGATCAACCCCGTCGCTTGTAGGTAGTAAGATGTCTAGGGAGACGTCGAGTGAGCAGTCGTCAGTCCGCGATGGGGCAGGCTACGACGAGGTCTTCCAGCTGGGCCACGAGCCAGGGGATGGCTCTTCTTGGTCGTCAGAGGACGAATCGCCAGTACAGTTTTCTGACGGGGAAGTTTGGGACCAAGGCGGAGTAGTAAGGGAAGGTGGAGATGACGACCAAGCGAGGGAGAGTGGAAGCGACGGGGGTTCGTCAGGGGATGAAGACTTGGAGAGTACATCGGGAGGCTCGGGAGACGACCGTCCGTTCATCCTTCCTAAAGAGTGGACGGTTAACCACTTTTTACCTTCGATGACAGATAAGGTTTTCAACTCGCTGCGGGCCCATTACCAAATCCCAGACGATATTCCGATCCGTCTTCCCTTGGAGAAGGAGAGGTGTTACTCCGGGAAGACTGCAGACATTGGTATGTATGATGCCATGTTCGCGGCAGGATTGAGGTTGCCTCTAACGGCGCTCCACCGTCAGTTGGCAAACTATCTTGGGCTGTCCGTCAGCCAGATTGCCCCCAACGCCTGGAGGGTGTTCATCGGTTCTGAAATATTGTGGGGGAGCCTAAGTGGAGGGCACCGTCAACTGACCCTTGACGAGTTCTTTTGGTGTTACCGTCCATACCACATTACTTCGTCCAAGGGGATTTACCACTTCTCCGCGAGGAAGAAGGAGCTGAGGCTGGTGTCGAACATGCCTGACTCCAACAGGAATTGGAAGGGTAGGTATTTTTTCGTGAAGGGGACGAGGGAAGCTGATTCTTGCGTCAGCCAGTCTGTGCAGGAGCTGGGGGACTCAGGCCTCTTCGATCTCGCCAGGGTATGTATATTCTTTACTACTCGTTCCATCTGCTTTTTGTGGTACTGTGCTGACGGAAGTTTTGTTCCACAGGCAATGGTTCTCATGAGGGCCATGCAAGTCAAGGGGGCGAAGAACGAGGAGCTGCTGGCCCGTCAGAAGAAGCGCATCACGAATCTTTCTGACAGGTTGGACCAGTACAAGGAAGCTTGCCGGACTCTGAATGGGGAAATAAAAGAGTTGAAAGAAAAACTTGAAGAAGCAACCCGTCAGCTAGAGAAGGAGACGGAGGCTAAGTTGACGGCGGAGAAGGAGCTGTCGTCTCTGTTGGGTCAGGTGGAGACGGCGAAGGCTGACGCCGTTACTGAATTCAAGACGACCCAAACATTCATAAATGCCTGCGCCGAGTACTATGGTGACGGGTTTGAGGACTGCCTTAAGCAGGTGAAGTCCCTCTTCCCCCACCTTGACTTGTCAAGGGTGTCTATGGATGACCCGGTGCCGTCGACTCCTGTGGGCGACACCGTCATGGTGGACGACGACAGTCTCAGCGAGTCTGGGACGCAGTTGAAGGATGACGGTGTCGTCCTCGCCCAGCCTACTCCCGATCCGTCCGGTGCTCAAATGGTCCCTTCATCTGATCCTTCTGGCTTCGAAGGCTTTTCTGTGGTCCAAGATCCCCCCAAAGGCGTCGAGATCGTGTCAGATGCTCCTGCCGTTTGATTCTTGTAAAATTTATCTTTTTCTCTTCTTTTTTTTTTTGTAAGCGGTGCCCCGTCGTTTCGAGGGCTTTTGTAAGAACAAAATTTTTGTAATACGATAATTTTTCATTATTCGCAATGTGTTATCTTCCTTCCAAGCCTTGTGTATGTTTTTTTTTGTGTTGCTTCACGGCAGTCCAATTTTGGACTTTTGATGTTGTACTAAGTTAGGACCTTCCAATGGGGTCGTCAGCCTTCTATATGAATCATGGTAGAACTATCATCTTTTCGAGCCGTCACCTTACGAACCGTCAGCTTATAGGCCTGACCGGTTTTCGCACTTGGATTATAGGCTTAACTTTTTAGGATAGTGCCGTCGTTTTAAGGCCGTTTGTTCTTGCGCTTGACAGGCGTTTACGCCTTGTGGATCTTAAGTTGGCCTTTAAGCCGCCGGCTTTAGTGCTTGACGCTTTTACGCTTTGTAGTTTTTTAGATTGGCTCTTGAGCCGTCAGCTTTGGTGCCTGACGAATTTATGCCTTTTAGTTTTTTAGATTGGCTTCTGAGCCGTCAGCTTTGGTGCTTGACGCTCTTATGCCTTGTAGAGTTTGGGACGTTGGCTCCCATGCCGTCAGCTTTGGTGCCTGACGGTTTTATGCCTTGTAGATTTTAGGTTGGCTTCTAAACCTTGACGCTTTTATGCCTTGTAGATTTTAGGTTGGCTTTTAAGCCGTCAGCTTTGGTGCTTGACGCTTTTATGCCTTGTAGATTTTAGGTTGGCTTCTAAGCCGTCAGCTCTGGTGCTTGACGCTTTTATGCCTTGTAGAGTTTAGGCCGTCAGTTATGGTACCGTCGACTTTGGTACTTCGTGTTTTAAGATCAAACACTTAACATAGTATGGGAGAGACTGAATAAACTTCTGAGCCTTGCATAAATTTTAAGAAGGAAAAAAAAATTACCCTTTGGGTTCCCAAAATACATTAAAGCATACAAGTAGGAGCTGCCACTTTTTATTGATAATACTTTCGTAGGAGCTCGGCGTTCCATGGATGGGGTAGTGTCTGTCCTTCAATCGTTTCCAAATGGTAGGTGCCTCTTTGGTGCCATGAGGTGACTCGGTAGGGTCCTTCCCAGTTGGGGCCGAGCTTTCCTTGGGCAGGATCTTTGGTGGCGCCCATGACTTTTCTTAGAACAAGGTCTCCGACCTAGAAGTCCCTGTACCTGACTCGGGAATTGTAGTGCTTGGTCATGCGATCTTGGTATCGTGCAAGCCTTTGTTCGGCCGCTGCTCTGACTTCGTCGATTAGGTCCAGCCGTAGGCGTAATGCCTCATCATTCCTGTTTTCATCGTGGGCGTTCACCCTGTAGGTTGTGAGTCCTACTTCGGCCGGGATGACTACCTCACTTCCGTAGGTTAGCCGGAATGGCGTTTCTCCTGTTGGGGTCCTTGCCGTCGTCCTGTATGCCCAAAGTACGCTGGGTAATTCCTCAGGCCATATCCCCTTTGCCCCCTCGAGCCGAGTCTTGATAATCTTCAGCAAGGATCGGTTCGTCACTTCGACTTGGCCGTTGGCTTGGGGGTGGGCGGGGGAGGAGTAGTGATTTTTTATCCCCAGCTGCGAGCAGAAATCTCGGAAGGGGCCGTTGTCGAATTGTTTGCCATTGTCCGAGACTAGGACCCTAGGGATCCCGAATCTGCATATGATGGATTTCCAGACAAAGCTCCACACGTTCTTCTCCGTGATGGTGGCCAGAGCCTCAGCTTCTACCCACTTTGTGAAGTAATCTATGCCTACTACCACGAACTTCAGCTGCCACATAGCCGTTGGAAATGGACCCATAATGTCTAGTCCTCATTGAGCAAAAGGCCATGGGGCTGTCATGGGAGTTAGCTCTGCGGGCGGCTGTCGGACAATGTTGCTGAACCTTTGGCATTTGTCGCAGGCTTTGACGTAGGCTTGGGCGTCTTTCTGCATGGTAGGCCAATAATACCCCGCCTGAATCAACTTGTGCGCCAGTGATCGAGATCCTGAGTGGTTTCCACAGACTCCCTCGTGGACTTCCCTCATGACATAGTCGGCTTCTTTGGGGCTCAAACACCTCAGGTATGGGTGAGAGAAGCCCCTTTTGTATAGGACGTCCTTCATTAATACGAACCTTGCGGCTCGGACCTTCAGCTTTCTGGCGGCTTCTCTTTCGTCTGGAAATTCTCCATCCTTTAGGTAGGAGACTAGCGGCGTGGTCCAATTACCTTCGGAGCCTATTTCCTGCACACTGATAAGCTCTATTAGTGGCGTCATTTGCACAAAGGAAAGCACATTGTCGGGGGGGAGGGGGGGCATGTGTTCGGAAGAGGCGGCTTTGGCAAGACGGTCGGCTTGCTCATTTTCTTCTCTAGGTATTTGGATCACTTCTGCGCTTAGCTCCTTCACTCTTTTCTTCGCTTGATCGAGATACATTCTCATTCTGTCGCCTCTACACTCATAGTCTCCGGTTACTTGGTTAACGACGACCTGGGAGTCGTAGTAGGCTACTACTTTTGTGGCCCCTGCTGCTTTGGCGAGGTCGATCCCAGCTATCAGTGTTTCGTATTCCGCCTCATTATTAGTGGTGGGGAAATCTAGGCGAATCATGCATTCGATCTAATCTCCCTCAGGAGAGTGAAGTACGACACCTATCCCTCCGGCCCGCCTGGTTGACGATCCGTCCAAATGCAAGGTCCATGAAGGGTGTTCGTCTGCCCCCTGGTCTTCGCCGCTGGTGAATTCGGCAATAAAATCAGCAACAGCCTGCCCCTTGACGGCTATGCGGGGGCTATACCTGATGTCGAACTCAGTCAATTTGATCGCCCATAGGGCCAGGCGATCGGCTGCTTTGGGGTTGTGCATCGCCCGTCGCAGGGGTTTGTCGGTTAAGACAACTATCATATGAGCTTGAAAGTACGGTTTAAGCTTGCAGGCCACAGTGATCAAGGCAAAGGCGAGCTTCTCCATGGGTGGGTACCTTTCTTCTGCCCCGCGGAACCCCCGGCTGGCGTAATACATAGGCCTTTGGACCTTGTCTTCCTCTCTGACCAAGGCCGCGCTGACTGCCGCCGGGGAGACGGCCAGGTAAAGGAAGAGCTCTTCCCCCGGTTGCGAGGGACTCAGCAGCGGTGGTGAAGAGAGGTAGGCCTTCAGCTCTTCAAACGCCTTTTGGCACTTGCCCGTCCACTCGAAAGACTTCTTCAACGTGCGGAAGAAGGGCAGACACTTATCCGTCGCCCTTGATACAAACCTGTTCAGGGCGGCCACTCTCCCGTTCAAGCTTTGTACCTCCTTCATGTTCTTCGGGGGGGCCATCTCCATTATGGCTCGAATCTTGTCTGGGTTGGCCTCGATGCCCCTTTGGGACACCATAAAACTTAGGAATTTTCCCGCCGCCACTCCAAACGCGCACTTTGCCGGGTTGAGCTTCATGTTGTAGAAACGGAGTGTGTCAAATGTTTCCTCAAGGTCCTTCAGGTGGTCTTCCTTCCTTCTACTTTTTACCAACATGTCATCGACATATACTTGAACATTCCTCTCTATTTGGTTGGCGAACATTTTTTTCATGAGTCTCTGATATGTGGCGCCTGCATTTTTCAGTCCGAATAGCATCACCTTGTAACAGAAGAGACCCTGGCTGGTGATAAATGAGTTCTTCTCTTGGTCAGCCACGTCCATCCGGATCTGATTGTACCCTGAGAAGGCATCCATGAAGCTCAGTAGCTGGTGTCGGGCTGTAGAGTCCACCAGTGTGTCGACTCGCGGGAGGGGGTAGCTATCTTTGGAGCATGCCTTGTTTAGGTCTGTGAAGTCAACACACATGCGCCACTTCCCGCTAGCCTTCTTGACCATCACCACGTTGGCCAACCAATCGGGATAGTATACTTCTCGGATGAAATCCGCTTCTCGTAGCTTGTCGACTTCTTCTGCCACCGCCCGGTCTCGTTTTGGGGCAAACACCCGCTTCTTCTGACGGACGGGCCGGAAAGAGGGCGACACATTCAGCTTGTGCACCATGACTGAAGGGTCAATTTCCGGCATGTCGTCGTGACTCCAGGCGAACACATCCTGGTTTTTTCGGAGGAAAGCCACGAGTGCCTGGCGAGCTGAAGGGCTGGTGAGAGCGCCGATCCTGGTGGTCCTGTCTGGCCTGGACTCGTCGAGTGCTATCTCGTCGAGCTCCTCTGCGGGTTCTGCCCCCACTCGCTGCTCTATGTTCATTGCTTGCAAATGGCCGCCCGCTTCCACCATTGCTACATAGCATTCTCGTGCGGCCACCTGGTCTCCCTATAACTCCCCTACACCATCCTCGGTGGGGAACTTCAGCATCAGGTGGTAGGTCGACGTTACGGCCTTCCAGGCGTTGAGGGTTGGCCGTCCTATGATAGCGTTGTAGGCGGACGGGCAGTCGACGACGAGGAAGGTGACATCCTGGGTGATCTGCCGGGGATACTCCCCAATTGTGACCGGCAAGATGAGAGCGCCGAGGGGGTGCACTCTCGTCCCTCCGAACCCAATGAGTGGAACGTTGGTAGGTACCAGGCGTTCCTTGCCAATCCGCATCTGTTGAAATGCCGGGTAATAGAGGATGTCTGCGGAGCTACCATTGTCAATCAAGACCCTGTACGTGTTATAGTCTCCCAGCCGGATGTTGACAACAAGGGCGTCATCGTGTGGATGATGAAGACGTTGGGCATCTTCTTCTGTGAACTCAATAGTGGGGCTGCTGACATGCGGCCTCTTCTGGGTCACGCCCGCAGCTTGGACGTTCTGCACTGCTCTGAGATAGGCTTTCCGAGCTTTCTTCGTTGATCCGACGGCTGCCGCACTCCCGATAATCATCCTTATGTCCCCTATGGGCGGCCTAGGACGCTCATTGTCCCGGCGGGGGGCTTGTTCTTGTTAAGGCATTTCGTTCCTTTCTCGGCTGACGAACCTTTGCAGCTTTCCCTGCTTGATCAGGGCCTCGATTTGTTGCTTCAAGTCGTAACAGTCGACGGTGTCGTGGCCGTGATCTCGGTGGAAGCGGTAGTACTTGTCTTTAAGTCGTCTATCAGGATTTCCCTTCAGCTTTCCCGGAAATGTCAGGGACCCTTCGTCTTTGATCTGCATCAAGACTTGGTCGATTGGGGCCGTCAGCGGGGTGAAGCTTGTGAACTTGCCGGCAGGGGGCTTCGGGCGCCTGTTGTCTCGGCCTTCCCCTGTCCGCGGTGTCTTCCGCCCCTTGTCCTATCGTATGTCCTCCTGTCTTTCGCGCCTCTTGGGAGGCCTTTCTTCCCGGGCCCGTAATGCATCTTCCGCATTCATGTATTTCGTTGCCCTGTAAAATACATCCGACATCGTCTTCAGGTCATTCTTGTATAGAGAGAACAAGAATTTACCCTCCTTCAGCCCGTTTGTGAACGCGGCAACCTGTATTTTATCGTCCGCTTCATCGATCGAAAGTGCCTCTTTGTTGAAGCGGGCTATGTAGGACCTGAGCATCTCATCCTCCCGCAGCCTAATGTTCATCAAGCACGCGGTGGATTTTTTATATCTGTGCCCCCCGATGAAATGTGTAGCGAACTGAGCACTCAACTCCCTGAAGGAACCGATAGAGCCTGGCGTCAGCCTGCCAAACCAGGTCCTTGCGGAGCCTTTTAGCGTCGCCGGGAAGGCCCGGCACATAATTTCGTCCGGTACGCCGTGCAAGTGCATCAATGTCTTGAAGGATTGCAAGTGTCTAGCGGATCCTTGGAACCGTCGTAGCTTTCTATCTGGGGCATGCGGAACTTTGGCGGAGTGGGGAACAAGATGACGGGTGCGGTGAAGGGAGAGTCTATGCGGTGGACGAGGTCGTCGAGGTCGCTGGACACTCGTCCTTTGAGGGCGTTCATCATAAAGTCCATACGCTCCTTCATCAACCGCATCTCATCGGCAACGCTAGACAGAACGTTGTCAGCGGCCGACGGACGGCTCGTCCCCTACCCTTCAGGTCGGCTCAATGCGTTGCTTCCTTCTGGGCCTCCATGATCCCTCTCCTGGGTGCTGTTTTCCTCATTTTCTCCCTGGTTATCAACCGTCGCGTTCCTCCGCAACAGCTGTTCTTCCAAATCGTTGTTACGTTTTGTGAGGCGCTCCACCGTGGCCGCCAGAGTCTG
This sequence comes from Lithocarpus polystachyus, assembly GCA_033629205.1. Lineage (NCBI taxonomy): Eukaryota > Viridiplantae > Streptophyta > Magnoliopsida > Fagales > Fagaceae > Lithocarpus > Lithocarpus polystachyus. Next base: position 11,257,211 of record CM066172.1, on the reverse strand, counting down.
GACTTGTCTCTCGAGGGCCGTGGTGCGTTGTTCGTTGCCTTGATCGTTCATGGTGGTAACCCTTGAACGCGTGGGTACCATGCAACTCTTTGTCCGGAAAGCATAGAACACAGCCTACGTACGTGCACTTTCCCACTGACGGCGCCAACTGATGATGCCAAAAATCAACTCAGTAAGCCGCAAGGTCTTCGCGCGTTTCGAGTAAACCTGCACGAGTGAGAAGAACCTCAAAGGGGAAGTACCGGTGTGGTACCGGCCAACGACCCTCCGATGGTTAAGTTAGTATTGCTCACAACTCTAGAGTGCCAGAGTCGGGGTAGAAGCATGCGTACCTTTGTTCATGAGGGTCGAGGATATTTATAGTGGTGTAGAGTTGGGGCCTTTGGCGTGTCCGAGGAGATAACCTCTGATCGGAACCATACCCTGATGCGTGTTCTTTACGGAATCCTTTCCTCACCGGAGCCATCCCCTGTTGCGTGGGGTGCAAGTTATCTAAGTAGTAGCGTATGCGACGAGATTCTTTTCTCGACAAAGCGTACGTCACAAGACATGTCGATTCCTTCAGCTTCGTCCCGTCACCCATTCATCCCGTCGATGTGTGTAGGCTACGCCGTCGGGTCATGCTGGGGAGTTGGTCGGGGGTGACGGAAGGAGGGGGGACGTCAGCCTTGACCGTGCCGTCGCCCAGGTAGAGGGTGACGGCACCTTCCAAACAGCATCTTCCCCATCAGTAATGATCTCTAAAAAAAAAAAAAGAATATTTAAGCCTTTGTGCCAACACAAACCCAATCTTACTCCTCCTGAGTCAAGCCCAAATTAAGGTATGCGATTTTCATTGTTGAAGAGAAAAAAAAAATAGAATACCTGAATTAGGTTTGTTTTTACTTCTTTTAAGTGAAGGAATTCTTTGAATTTATATATCGGTGGATTAATATCAATTATAAACTACTACCTGTTCTACTTCTTCAAAATTATGTAAACATTTTTCTACTACATAAAATTATGTAAACAATTGGTTTATGAATAAAACGGTTAAACGAGCTCCACGGATTTTATTTAACCCAAAACAATGATTGAGCCAAAACTACATCTTTTTGAAAACAACCTACTTGTCCACTTTGAACTTAATACAATCTGTAACTTGGCATGCAGAAGACAAATTTGGCTCATTAAAGCATCACTTTTGAGTTATAAAAGTGTTAAAATGTCTCCAAAATTTGAGTTCGATCGACTAAAAGTCTTAGGGGCTAGGTTAATGGAATTGTTAAATGAAGTGTCTCTAGTTATCAGACTAGCAGGCGCAGGTTGTTGGAATATCGTCTTTGGCCACCAGACCGCCAGCATAGGTCATCGGCACAACAATTCCGAGCATTGAGAGGGGGAGTAACTGTGTTTTTTTAAAATGTTATACTAAGTTTTAAAGGTAAAACGTTTTACAACTTTTTACAAAAGATTTACAATCAATGAAAAATATTTTACAAATTTGACCACATTTTACATGCGAACAAACAATTAAAAATAGGAAAACATTTTTAAGAAAATATTATTCTTCAAAAAAAACTGTTTATATATATATGTGGTAATTTATGGTTGTGCCTCTTAAAGTTTGGACTAGAATGAAACCATTAAAATCCTGTCCAATTTAGAGTTTTTTCACACTTGTGATATGAGCAATTTTATGGTACTAGCTTGACAAAAACACCCTTCACAGATCTAACAACATTCCATTCTTCCAATTTTTTCCCCTTAAGAAATTTTCAATCAATTTTCCATATTTTCTAAAAGTGCTTTTGTAGTTGCAATTAGGTTTTTATTTTATTTTATTTTTATTTTTTAAAGCGGTTACAGTTAGTTAGTTAGTTTGTTAGCTAATTACTTTAGTGATATTTTCTTGATTTTCCTCATGTATATAAGAGAAGTTAGTCATGTAATAACACTCCCTTCAATTTTTTACAACATCAGAGGGAGTTGAATGGCGCTCAACTCTGACACCAAGATTCTGTCATTCTCATTGGCATCAAAGCAGTCAAAGAAGACCTTGCACACCTCGTCAATGTTCTAGAGGTAGACCAATGCCGAGTTGGTTTAGTCTTGAGGTTCGACTTTGGGTTTGTTGTGAGAGAGACAGAGTGTGTGTGTGTGTGTGTGTAGCATTTTTTTTTTATAACAAGTGTGTGTGAGAATTTAGATTATGAGTTAATGGTTATGGGTTCAATTTTTTATTATTTGTTGTGATTTTGGATTGATTCTGTTTGGTTTGGGACTCACCAATTAATTGAGTGTGAAATTGGCTCAACCAATTAGGTGTGAATCGTGTGACGCAATTTCTTATATTGGTTTACTATGATTCTTAAGAATTTGGTTCAAATTGTTCTTAATTCTCAAGAATTTTGATGGGTTGTACATAAGCAAATTTTAATTTTAATTTTTTTACTTCGAAAATTTGCGATTTTCTTTGGACTGTACTTTAATTCCCAATTCAACATGGAGAACATTGTTGGCTATACAAAGCAGATTTATTGACCAATTTAACATCATTAGAAACTTCTCCAATTCATTTTAAGGCATATTCATTTTATTTTTATTTATTGTTTGAAATACAATTAGTATATATTGGACGAGTAAGAAGAAGAGAGAGTAAATTGAGGTATAAATTTGTTTCATAAGAGAAATTTTTTTAATATAATTGAAAATTTATAGACTAAATTATGTAATGGGCAGCAAGCAAAATGTAAATTGTAATTCTTCTAAAAATTACATATATTGAAGATGTTAAATAATATTATTAGATTTATGTGGGATAATTACCCTCTTTTTTAAAAACACACACACATAAGAGTTTAACACAACATCAATAAATTTATTATAAATAGAAATTTAATGTTCTTTAATCAACTAGGTCCATCTTAATCATTTCAAAGGCGCTCTTCTTAAAAAAAGATGAAGAAGAAAAAAAAAAAAGTGGGCTTACAGACTATTTGTTGTAATAGTATCAAGTATCAACATCTCCCAAAATACAACAGAATTTTAACTAGTATATGTAATATTTCAATCCATTCATATCATGATGCATTATAATAGCTATTTATATAGTATATGAAAGAATTATGTTAGGTTCTAAGGAATTAGGAACTAATGTATTAGAACATCATTTTGTAATGTTGGCAAACTATGATCAAAACGTTTTTAGTCTTGTTTAGACTTGCTTAAAGTATGAGGTTTTTATGTAAAGTTGGAATCGAGTTATTGCAAATATTACTGAGCAATTCTACGTAGCTCGATCGATCGAGAATTAGACTCGATCGATCGAAAGTCGTGCAAATTATTTTTTCTGGAGAATTTTCAACTCAGCCCAAGCCCGTTTGATGTGTAGGGTTTTATGTTTTGCCCTAAGTATAAAAGGGAAAACCCTAACTACATTTTTAGAGTTCTGAATATTGTGTGTGTGTGAATCTTATTTGTGAGATCTAGAGGTATTTACCTTCACATACACTTAGGGTTTCCAAACTCAAAATTGATGTCAAGAGCTTGGTGATCATTCAGTTGCAGAATCAAGAACTTCAAGATATACAAGCAGGTGTGCTTGTGCTTTGCTGAGAATTCAAGGAAAGAAGTAGTCCGTGGACTCAGAGCTGTCACGTGGTCGTGGTAGTAAGTTTCCTACTCTAGGTAGCAATAGGATGTTAGTGGTCTAAGTCGCTATTGTGTAAACTTCAATTCTTTCATAGTGAATTCGGTTTTACCTTGAGGATAGCTAGGTTAAATCCTCCCCAGGTTTTTTACTGGTTTGGTTTTCCTGGGTTATCATATCGTATGTTATTATTTTCTGCACTTTTGCATGATATGATATATTTGTGTTAACCTAGAATTGCTTAATTTACCTAAGTTAATCATTTGGCTAAATATCTAGGTTAATCTGTTTGGGTTTAAGGGGTCTAAACTTCTTACAAGTGGTATTAGAGCGGGTAGCTTTTTGTGTAGTTCTTTTGATCTTAAAGCTGTTCCTTGACTCCGGTTGTCATGGAACACGGACATTCTCTTGTTATTCCACCTCATTTTGATGGGAATAATTATGCTTATTGGAAAGTAAGGATGAAAGCATTCCTGAAATCTATTGATGAGAGAGTTTGGAACTCTTTTGAATATGGTTGGGAGAAGCCCACTACTCCTGTGAGTGAGTGGCAAACTTCTCAAAAAGAGGCAGCTGCTTTTAATAGCAAAGTTATGAATGCTATTTTTAATGCTGTCTCTATGGAGGAATTTAAGAGAATCTCTAATGTTGAGGTTGTTCATACTACTTGGAATATCCTCCAGACTATGCATGAAGGCACAAAGGCAGTTAAAATTAATAAGTTGCAGTAATTGACTATTAGATTTGAAACATTAGAATGACTGATGATGAATTTTTTGATGAATTTTATGCTAAACTTAATGTATTGTTAATTCTGCATATAATCTGGGTGAAATCTATGATCAACCTAAAATTGTTAGGAAGATTCTTAGATCTTTGATTGAGGATTTTAGACCCAAAGTGACTGCCATCACTGAAAGCAAGGATGTGGACTCCATCCTTGTTGATGAACTTGTAAAATCTCTTCAGTCCTATGAGTTGGACCTACCCAAGACTAACAAATCCAAATCAATGGCTCTTAAGTCTGTTGATGATGTTGAGGCTGATGGATTTGATGATGAACTCTCTGTTACAGAGATTGCCTATCTTGCTAAGAACTTTAGAAACTTTCTTAGGAACAATAACAGAAGGGCAAGAGGCAAGAACACTGCTGAACCTAGAAATTTTAGGAGGAATGATCCCACTAAGGTTAATAACACTGAAAAACCTAAAGAGAAAGTAGGTCAACCCTCTAATAATTCTATGGGACAACAATGTTTTGGATGTCAAGGGTATGGTCATGTGAAATCTGAATGTCCAACATACTTGAAGTCTAAGGGTAAGGCCATGGCTGTAACCCTTAGTGATGATGAAGTTTCTGACAATGAATCAGTCAATGATGAGGATAGAAACTTCATTGCTTTCACAGCTACTACTGTAGTCAATGAAAGCGTGTCTGTTGAAGAGAACCCTTCTGATAGGGAACTCTCTGAAGATGCAGATTTACAAGAAGCCTACAATAAACTTTGCAAAATTGCTGCAAAGGATGCTATGAATGTTGATCTTGGCTTAAAGAAAATTGCATCTCTTGAACTTAAGAAGAAAAATTTGCTTGTGAAACTGTTTGATGCAGATGAGCTTTTAAATAATGTGAAGACTGAGAACATGCTTTTACTTGATAAAGTTAAAAATTTGGAACTTGAATTATCTGTTACTAGAGAAAAAACTAATAGGTCTGTAAGCTCCAAACTTGATCACATGTTAAGTATTCAAAAGTCTCCCTCTAACAAAACTGGCTTAGGTTTTGTAGAAAGCATCTCTGTGCCTGAATCTCATTCTACAAACTTTGTTCCTTCTACTGAACCTCCTAAGAGTAAGATTGTCAAACCTTCTGTGAGTGAAGTTGCTAAATCTGTAGAAGTTACACCTCCTAGAAAGGTTAGGATTGATCTTCAAGAGTCTAATTCTAGAGCTTCTAATTCTTCTAAGGGCAAGTTGCATGATAAGCCTGCATGGGTTTGTTACTTTTGTGGTAAGTCTGGGCACATTCATCCAAATTGCTTCAAGTTGCAAGCTGCTAAGCGAGCAAATAAACCTAAAGTACATGTGCCTCAAGCATAAGATCCTATGGTACTCATTGGTGAATTGGTAAAGGCGTTAAACCTTTATTTCAATCCTAAAGTTGCTCAGAATTCTAATGTGAATCATAGCTCCAATGCTAGAGTTGTATCTAAAAAGTTTTGGATGTGAAAGGCTTGATCTAATTGAGTTTGTCTATGTGTTTTTGCAAATTTTTCCTTGAATTTGAAATCAAGGTTGGTCAATCTATTTTTACATAACATGTTTATGTACCTTGTTTAGCTTAGATGAGCTTTTTTTTATTGCACTTTATTAGTTTGAGCTTTGTAGTGCATGTTGTGTGGGAAGATGTTTATGGTTTTTGATCACATGATCTTGATCTTGATCTTGAAGTCATATGTCTTTGATTGACGGACTTGAACTTTTTGAGAAAGGCGTAAATAACCATCTCACCAGTGTTTATTAGCCAATCATGATCACTTTAGTGCATATCGTAAGATTTTATGCTCGAGAAAGTGTAGCACATGCACAAAAAGAACATAAGGTGTAGCCTCAGTTAAAATGTTAAAATTGGTGTGTACATTATTGGGCTATAATAATTTCACAATTCAAATAAAATTGGTGTGTACATTATCTCGGCTATTTTAATAAGTTTCTGATCAATTGAAATTGGTGAATATATTATGAGGCAAATCAAGAAACTTACATGATTGCAAGCTTTTATTCTAGGAGATGTGAGAGTTATATGATATAACTCTTTAAGTGATTAACTCTTTCAAATTCATGTGATGAATTTTGTAGAAATTATGATTGATCACTATTTGCATATCACCTCACATGTTTTCTCAAGCTTTTACTAGTTGCACACACTACACAAGTTATTCTTTGCTAAACCTTGTACATGTTACTGTGTGAGTATCTAGCCTAACCAACCAAGTTTGATAATTTCTTGAAATTGATGCAAAACATGTTTTCTGTTTGAGAATTTGGGGAGAATTGAGTATAGATCTTAATTTTGGAAAACTGTGATCTAAACAAGTGGTTTTGAAAAGCATTTCATCTCATACTCATGCATTTTAGTCATAAAATTAAATGCTTTGAGGAGTTTCTGCACTGAAATTGCTTTGTTTTTCAAAAATCTGATTTTTCCAGAATTTCAATCGATCGAAGCTGTTTCTTGACCAATCGAAATTGCGATTAAATCCTTTGGTCAGCTTCTATCTGTTTCGATCGGTGCTCGATTAGTTCTGGATCAATTGAAGCATTTTCGACCGATCGAACCTATTTTTCGATCGATTGAAAATCGGGCTGAGAGTTTTTAAAAAGAACTTTTCTTCACTTTTCAAACTCCTTTTTCTCTCTCACCAACTGGTCAAGCCTCTATTTGGATTTTTTGTTGTTTTCCTTCGGATTTTTTGCAAGGTTTCTCTCTCCCAAAGCCGGTATGTCCATTTTACCTTTCCTTTTCTTTTTATTTCCATTTGTCATGCATTAAAATCATGCATTTTTGGGTATTTTCGAACTTCTTTCTTTTTGTAATTTTTGTTAATTTGGTTGTTTTCTTTCACAATAAATTGTTGGGTTTTTGTGGGGACACCATATACAAATGATACAAGTGGTTTAATTTGATTAATTTGATGTTTTATGGAGAATTGAAAATTCTAGGGTTTGAAAATTACCGAATTTGGGGCTTTTGTTCAAATTGATATAAATTAATGAAATTGGCTTATTAAATTGACTTATTTGATCATTATTTTGTGTTTTCTGACTGTTTTGATGATCAATTTATCAATTTGTTGAGTTTTGTGAAATTAAGTTTTTCAAATTTGGGGATTTTTGTTAGAAAATTTTTGCTCAAGCCAATTTTGTGAATTTGGATCATATTTGAACTGTTTCATTGCATTAGGTTATGCATCATTTGGATATTTTGTTCATGCATCATTTAGTTTTTTATTGTTGTTTTTGATGCTAATCTTGCAGTCTGCCCTTGGTTTTTTCCAATGTTATGAATACCGTTTCAGAACACGTTTCGATTTGTCCAATGGAACAAAATATTTCGGTACCGGCCTATTTCGGCGTACTGTTTCAGGGTGTTTCAGAGTTCTTTAATATATATATATATATATTATTATACAACATAAAATTATGAGTTCAAAAAAGTATTACTAAATATAAAATATTACAATACATTTTTTACTAAGCCTTAACATCAATATCACATCTAAGGTCTATAACAAGTCATTACTTACACAATAGTAATTAATAAAATAATCCCATAAAAAATTAAATAAAATAATACCTTTACTAATTGCTATTAATATAGTGATTTAAAAAGAAAATCTTAATAAAGGGGATTAGATTGTTTATTTTTAAAAAATTCATATTTGAGTTATTATGTAAATAAATGAATTTTTTTAAAGAAAAATTTTGTAAATAAAAGAATATTTTAGGAATTTGGGATAATTATAATATTGATTCATGAAGCTTCTAGGAAGCTCCACTCCCACCTACTCCCACGTGCATTGAGCAATTTTCCCTGAATAGTTAATATCACTTTTCAAAGCTCCCTTTGTCATTTACAAATCTCATAAATGAAACTCTCTCACTTTGGAAGTTCTAGAGAGTAGAGACAACTTAGACAAGTCTTGAAGAAGAGATTTCAAATGGTAAGCAAATTAACTTCCACTTCGTCCACCATACTGCCAAAGCTTGGATTTCTGCTTTCTTATTCTTCTTTTTCGCTCATTTTTTTTCCCCTAGCAAATGATTTGGTACTGATATGAGATTCTACTGTCTACTTCTCTGGTTTTTTTTTTTTTTTTTTCTTCTCCCTAATCATTTGGTAATGTCAAGTTTATGTTTGAAATAAGATGAAAAAATTCAGAAAAAAAGAAAAGAAAAAACCTCAAAGTGCATGCTGGCCAAATGAGTTGATTTTTTTTTTTTTTAAAAGCCAAAATCTAGTACCGGCCGAAATTTGTATTTTGGCCGAAATTTGCCGAAATTGGCCGAAATGGCCGAAACACCACGAAATAGGCCGAAATTTGATCTGAGGTGGAATGAGAGGTACTATGGTACCGGTTTGCATGCCGGTACGAAATATTCCGGCCGTTCCGGCCAGAACGGAACGGAATCAATAACAATGGTTTTTTCATTTGTCTCTTTTCTTTCTGTGTCTCTCAATTCTGTCTGTAGAATCATGCCTAGGAAAACTAGAGCCCATAGGACTTCTTCCTCTTCACCATCTTTTGATAGTGATAGGTTCTTAAGTGAGAAGCATCAGAAGACTTTAGATACCCTTAACCTTAGACGAACCATTTGGGGTGAGCGTAGGGTTCTTTTAGATGAGGTTGATGATGAGGTAAGGCGTAACTTTGAGTGTAGGGGCTGGCTACCCTTGTTAGATATAGATCATCCGCCTTCGGCTACCCTAATTAGAGAGTTATACTCGAACCTCTCTATCCACATCTATAATTCCAACACCTTGGTAAAGAGTTGGATACGAGGTGTAGAGTATTGCATTACCCCTTCGGTAGTGTCTGATGCTCTTGGGGTGCCTGTGGTTTCTTATCCTGTCTATCCTTATGATGAGTCTCCTCCTCTTGATGACGTGATATCATACATCACTAGGTCTTCTATCCAGTGGGGTTCTAATCCTCGGATCACGTCTGCTGAGCTTTCTGAGCTTCATTATCTTTTCTTTAGGATTGCTTGTCATTCCTTGTGGCCTATTTCTCATCTCCACACTATCCCTCTTGAGCGATGTGTGTTCCTATACGCTCTTGCCACTAATGCTCCTATCAGTTTTTCTCATCTTTTTTTTCATTCCTTGAACGAAGTACATCAAAGCAGTTCTACTGCCCATGCTTTGTTCTTTTCTGTTTTTATACATAGGATTCTTCTTCACTTAAGTTTAGGTGATTTCCCTGCTTCTGAGCCTGTTCATATAATTGCTCCTATAGGTGCCACCTTTCTTAGGCAAATGACTGCTCAGCTTCGAGCTAACTCTAAGCGTCTTAGGGTAGAGCCTTTCGGTGTCACTCCTCCTCCTTCTTCTGCAGGTGCACCTTCGGCAGAGATGTCTGTTGTTCCGACTGCTGCTGCTGCTGCTACTACTGTTCCTCCACCTTCGTCTACGGATGATTCGAACATTCGTCGACTGTTGGACACTGTTATGACCGTTCAGGTGACTCATGGTCAGCTTTTGGAGGATGTACTTGACGAAATTCGAGCATTGAGAGCAGATTTGGTGAGTCTTCGACATTCTCCTCCGCTGCCTCCTTTTGATGATGAGTGAGTACCCTTTGGCAATTCTTCACAAGGGGGAGTACATTGCGGAGTACATTGTAGAGGATTTTTTTTGTCTTAGGGGGAGATTTTTGTTTCTTTTTGTGATTCTGTGGAGCTGTGGAGCTTTTAGATTGTATTTAGGTGCTTCATTGTGTATTTATCTTTTTGGCTCATGATAGGGGGAGCTATATTTGAGATACATCTTTTGTATATGTTTCTTATTTTCACTATGCTACATTGCTTATTGATTTTATATTTATGATGTTATTCATGATATATATCTTTATTTCGTATTATGTGAAATCAAGAAATTCTTTTCTATGTTACTTGTATTTTCCATACATGCGTTTATGTGTTTGTTAAGTGTTACACAAATATACAAGTTGATTCAATCGTGTTGCTGTCTACTTTTGCAACTGATAGATAGTAGTTAGGTTGAATTTGTTTTAGTTGGGCTATTGTTTTGTAATGGGCTGTTTATTTTGTAAACTTTGAGCATTTTGTTAAGTGTGTGTTTTGTTACGAATTGCCAAAGGGGGAGTTTGTTAGGTTCTAAGGAATTAGGAACTAATGTATTAGAACATCATTTTGTAATGTTGGCAAACCATGATCAAAACGTTTTTAGTCTTGTTTAGACTTGCTCAAAGTATGAGGTTTTATATAAAGTTGGAATCGAGTTATTGCAGATATTATTGAGCAATTCTGCCTAGCTTGATCGATGGAGAATTAGACTTGATCGATTGAAAGTCGTGCAGATTGTTTTTTCTGCAGAATTTCTAACTCATCCTAAGCCCGTTTAATGTGTAGGGTTTCATGTTTTGCCCTAAGTATAAAAGGGAAAACCCTAGCCACGTTTTTAGAGTTCTGAATATTGTGTGTGTGAATCTTATTTGTGAGATCTAGATGTGTTTACCTTTACATACACTTAGAGTTTCCAAACTCAAGATTTATGTTAAGAGCTTGGTGATCATTCAGTTGCAATATCAAGAACTTCAAGATATACAAGCAGGTGTGCTTGTGCTTTGCTGAGAATTCAAGGAAAGAAGTAGTCCGTGGACTCGGAGCTGTCACGTGATCGTGGTAGTAAGTTTCCTACTCGAGGTAGCAATAGGATGTTAGTGGTCTAAGTTGCTATTGTGTAAACTTCAATTCTTTCATAGTGAATTCGGTTTTACCTTGAGGATAGCTTGGTTAAATCCTCCCCAAGTTTTTTACCGGTTTGGTTTTCCTGGGTTATCATATTGTGTGTTATTTATTTTTTGCACTTTTGCATGATATGATATATTTATTTTAACCTAGAATTGCTTAATTTACCTAAGTTAATCACTTAGCTAAATATCTAAGTTAATCTGTTTGGGTTTAAGGAGTCTAAACTTCTTACAAATTATTATGGCTTATATATCGATAGAAATAAATTTGTCATGAAAATTACCTATCCTGTAAATGCCAACCAGAGAGATTGGCCACTTCCTTCAAAGCATCTCTCCACGTTTCTACGTTTTTTATGTTCTCTTTATCTTTATGTTTATTAAAAGCTTGTCCAAAAGTTCAAGTCTGTTTTCGTACATCAAATGGATCCACATCATAAAAAATTGGCAAAATTGTCAATCCTTTCTCTTCCTTGCATCTAACGATCTTTGCAAATTCATCTAAGCACCACCTAGAAAATGCATAATTTTAAGAGAAAACAATAATAGCAAACCTTGACTCCTCTATTGCTTTCAAAAGCTCTGATAAAATAGATTTTCCTCTGTCAAGTCCTTCATCATCCTTAAAGGTCAAAATGCCCTTCCGTTTCAAAGCAGCCAATAGATGATCTGTAAAACTTCGACGGGTGTCTACACCACTAAAACTAAGAAACACATCGTATTTCCACTGAGATGTCATGGAAGAAGATGGTGAAAATGTTGAGGCTCCTTGCCTGCTCGTGGAAACCTTTAAAAATATACTAGAAAATCTCAAACTATAATAAAAATTAGATAAAGGCACATTCAATTAAAACTGAAGAGAAAAAAACTTCTCGTTGAAGATGCATAGTTTTTTGAGAGGATGATGATAACAAACCTTGATTCTTCTTTTACTCTTTCAAGAGCTCTAACAAAATTGATTTTCCTCCCTCAAGTTCTTTCTTTTTTTTCCAGAGAGGGCCAAATGCAAATCCTTAGCCAAGCCACAAATACAAGACCTTGCAAAACTTTTTCTAAAACTCTGCCTAGGTGATGAAGAAGAAGATAGGTGATGAAGAAGATGATGACAATGAGGTTCCTTGAGCTGATGTAAATGTACTTGTAAATCTTAAACTATAATATAGATTTAAAAAGCACTTCAATTAAAACTAATGAAAAATAAATATAAAGGAAAGTAAATTAGTAAGAACAAAACAATTTGATGTGGATTTTTAATTTGAAGGACTAGGTGAAAGAAAATAAACAAAACTGATGAATATGTTGGAGAAATGATGACTTACAGATTGTAATGCTCGAAATCCTCTTGAAGTAAAGCCGGATTCAATTCCAATTTCCAAATAGACAATGGCCTGTTAAATAAAAAATGGATTGTGTTCTTAAAGTGGACCGTTTGTTTGTATCCACATCATTCTCTGTTTTGAGTCAAGTCAACAATTCTTTCTATTAGTGTTTAGTGGAAGCTCGCGCAAGTTTTTAGAAGTGGGAGATTATGATTTTTTTTTTTTTTTTTTTTTTTTTTTTTTTGGTGAAAGGAGATTATGATGTGGGAGATTGTAATTTCCGTCTATCATTTTTCATTTGTAATCTGTCGCATCAAAATATGATATAGTTGTGGCATAAAAAGTTGAGCCTAGATTTTAAAATTGGTGTGTCTCTATTATTGCTCTCCTTAGTCTTAGCGTGGCAAATGCGACAAACTCCCCCGCTTTCTTGATACTAGCTTTTATCCTTTCAACCAAAAAAAAAAAAAAAGCTTTGATCCTTTTTCCCAGAAAGAAAAAACAAAAAAGAAAAGGTGTAAATACACTTTTGGTCCCTATATTTTGAGTCATTTCTCGATTTAGTTCCTAAACTGATTTTGCTCCTAGGTCAGTTCCTGACTTTTTAAAATTGTTTTTAAAATGGTCTTTACCGTCAACCCAGTTACGAAAAAAGCTGAGGTGGTAAACGGCGTGTCCTACTTGCTGACATGGTGCTGACATCGATATTAAAATATTATTAAATAAACTTATTTAGAATTTTTGAAATGCCACATCAGATTTAAATTAATAAAAAAAATAAAACAAAAATCCAAGTCAGAAATTTTAAAATAAATAAATAAATAAACATTAATTTAATTAAATTAAGAAAAAAAAAGCTTTTTTAGTTTAAAAAATTGAGTTCTCCCTCTCTCTCAGATTGGCAGTGTTGTTGATTCGGTCGTTTGCTCTCTTTCTCCCTCTCTATCAGATCGATGGCTTGGTTTTGTTCCGTGGAGATCGGCGGTGCTATGGTGGTGGGTTTCGTATGGGTTTTTTGCGTGGTAGGTTTATGGTGGTCTGTGGTGGTGCTGGTTTATTAGGTCTATGATTTTTTTTTTTTTTTTTGGCGGTGGGTTTACTAGTGGTGGTGGTGTGTAGTGCAGTGGTGGTGGAGTGGGGTTGCTGGGGTTTTCTTTTTTTGTTGGTGGTTGTTGGGGTTTCCTTTTTTGCTTTGATTTTTTGTTGTGGGTATTATGGCTGATTTGTGGGTTGCCGATGGTGGTTGCTTTTGATTTGTGGCTGATTTTTTGATGTGGGATGTGTGGGTTTAATGGTGGTGGGGGGGATGGGTTCGTTGTGGTAGAGGTGGCTATGGTTTTGGTCAAATTTGGGGTCTATGGGTCGGATTTGGGTGGTTTGGATTTGATTTGGTGGCATTTAGGTGGTTGAGTGTGGCTCCAAACCGATTTACCACCTAAACCCTCTCCGGCATCTACTCGTTGGTTCTCTCTCTCGATCGGTATCTCCCTTTCTCTCACGTTCTCAATTTGTATCTCCCTCTCTATCGATCTGGGTGGTCTTGGTTTGGAGCAGATGAAAAAAAAATTAATTTTTATTTTTTTTATTTATTTTAAAATTTCTTACCTGGATTTTTGTTTTAATTTTTTATTAATTTAAATATGACGTGGCATTTCAAAAATTCTAAATATTTTTTTAATAATATTTTAATATCCACGTCAGCGCCATGTTAGCAAGTAGGACACGCCGTTTGCCACCTCAGCTTTTTCTATAACTGTGTTGATAGTAAGGACCATTTTAAAAATGATTTTAAAAAGTCAGGGACTGACCTAGGAGCAAAATCAGTTTAGGGACCAAATCGAGAAATGACCCAAAATGTATGGACCAAAAGTGTATTTACGCCAAAAGAAAAAAAAAAAAAAAAAAAAAAGCTGGTAAGAGTTATGTGCTGCACGCCAATTATTTCTACACTAGCGTATACAGTGAGGAATGAGATTAGGTGCGGTTATTATGAGTGATTGAGGTGTTTGGTATATGTACTTAAAAATTAAAAATATGTGTAGAAATATGTGTGAGTGAAAAAGTGTGTAAAAATCTGTGTAATGTTGTTTAAAAACTAAAAATATGTGCTTGAGTGGATGTACCAAACGAGGCCAAGATTTAAAGTTGTTTTATAACTGAGAGTGATTGAAATCGGTTGCAATTTATAATTTTAAATCTCAATCATTGAATAAAAAAATTTTAAAAATTAAAAGTAAAAATATAAGATTAGTAAAAAAAATATTGTGAGAGGAAACGAGTTAATTGCATGGTACAATTGCATCGGATCTCAATCCTAATTGTGATATGATGAAATCGTATTTTCAGCACATTATTCAACAATTTTAACTGAAATTGTATTTTAATTTTCACTTTTAAAGCCTATGTACAAGTACACACTACATACTGTGGGATAATCATCCCTCTATACTGTATTAATTATATGGCTCATGTTATTGCTTTCATGATTTTATCCCTTGATAGTCTTTCCTATGGTGTGTGTGTGTGTATGTATGTATGTATGTATGTATGTATGTATGTATGTATGTATTCTATGTTTGCTTGGTATGCTTTTCACATACGTTTTTAAATGTTGTTGATGTTTCTTATTTGCAGGTATAAATGTGCATTAACTTCGAATTACTGACTTTTTTACTTGTACTACAATCTGAGTATGCTTGCTATTGCAAAAGCATGATGCATCCCATGTTCAATACTTGGACCTTGACAAACAGCTTCTCCACCTTTGGCCTTTAACGAAGCAGATCTCTTAAACACTCCAAAAAATTAAGATTGCAAGCCTTGCTCCTTTATGGTCCGTTTGAATTGAGGGAGAGTAGAATAAAGTTGGCTAAAAATAGAATTATTTTTAGCCAACTTTACTCTACTCCCTTCTCCTCCCTCTCCTTCCCCCTCCATCCAAATGGTAATTGTTGATCCACCTAAATTCCTCAAAGCCCTTTGCTAAAAATTGATTTGCAAACCCCACCAAATGGGTTTGATAATGTCAGGTTTGGTATTAGACTGGAGAATGTAGATTCTGATAATGCTCCTATTGTTTCTTTGTTTGTAAATTCATGGAAACTGTTATTTCTATGGTTATATAGAGTTCCACAAATATATAGAGAATTTGAGTTTTCCATTGAATGCTAAACAACATAGTTATTTCTCAACAGTGGAGAATATGCCAATTTCCTCGAAACAGTTTACATTGAAAACTTATTCTGAGAGAATATTCTACATTGAGAAGTCTGCTGTTGGCTGTAGCAAAAGTTTAAATTTGGAGCTTTTGCGCTAAAGCTTATTATCTATAACTCTGGCTTTATCAAAACCTAACCCCCAATCTCTCACAAAACTCCTAAACTCAATCTCAAGCTACAAAACTCTCAAAATCAATATCAAAACTTTAAATCTACCACATGAATAAAACATAAAAATAAAACAAACAAAAAAAATCCGAACATAATTTCACCTAACCCAAAAAAAAAAAAATTACAACAAAGTCTTCTACATGCTAAATGATTATGCTAATATAAATGGTAACTAAAACATAAATTAATGGATCATGCTAACAGGTGCCTTTAGGATAATGGTTAACAATCCATTTTAGGAATGTTTTTATATTACTTTTATGAGAAATGAGAAAAACTGTAAAAATATTTGTCAGTTCGTTTAGACTCCTGTAAACTAGATTGTTTAACCTAATTAATTAACCAAGTGAATACTTAGATTTATTATTCAGATCTAGGTTAAAACAATAACAATCGTATCAAGTAAAGCAGCGGAAAAATAAAGAACACAAAGATATGATGACCCAGGAAACCACACCGGTAAAAACCTGGGGAGGATTTAACCTAGCTATCCTCAAGGTAAAATAGCAAATCCATTAGAAAGAATTGAAATTTACACAATAGCGACTTAGACCACTAACATCCTATTGCTACTCAAGTGTAGGAAACTTACTACCACGACCCCATGATAGCTCCAAGATCTACGGACTCCTTCTTTCTTTATTCTTTGCAAAACACAAACACCACCGTTTGTGACTTTGAGACTCCACTCAAAGGTTTAGCAACACAAACTCTCCTGTTTGTGACTCCAAGACCACCCTTGAAGGTTTAGATCATCAGCTCCTTTGATGACTAGAGAAGGCAGCAATTTCAGCAATACCGGATCTTGAGATTCTTCAAGGAACAACACCGGTAGAAGTAATAAGAGAGGTTTTAGGAACAAAACCCTAAATACAAAAGAGGCACACTCTTCTCTTTCTAAAAAGCCTTGTAAAAAAACATGCTTAGGGTTTCCTTTATATAGTGGGAGAAGTATATCTGAAACCCTAATCCTTAATGGGCTAGAACTGCTGTTTGGGCCAACTTGAAATTCTGCAGATACGACTTTCGATCGGTCGAGCCTGTTTTTCGATCGATTGAACCAAGCAGATTCTGAAATCTTCTTTCTGCAGCTTGTATGTTCTTGTGTGCTCACGATTTGTCAATTGTTCTAAACTTTTAGAACCTAACAATATTAATTGTTTTTTTTTTCTTTTTCCCATAAAAATCATTGCCCTAAGCGCATCCGATAGCATTTTTCTAAGTTAATAAGCTTATTGTTCCAAATTTATTTAAAAATATATATAATTAAATAAACATAGATACTCCCAGTGCAAGCAATTTACTATTCTTTAAAAAATGGTGCTCATAATAGTGGAAGTTTGTGCTAAGGACAAGTGGTTGTTTTACATTAGTTGCTAGTTTCGAGTTCTGACTTCAGACTCGAGAGACAGGGAGAGAAAAAAGGGATCATAAAACATTAAACTTTAAAAGAGAAAAAATAATAATTCCTGTGTGAAAGGTTTTTTTGAACTTTGGAAAATGAGTTGATAGGAAATTAGAAAACTTTCAGGAAGTTCCTGGTTATAAAATATAGTTTTAAAATCTTGTTTATTTAGGGGAATACCACAATTGTTTTATTTCTTTTATATGTCCATAATATTTTTACAACAAATTATTGATAGTAAATTGTTATTAGTTCTAATTTGAATTCACAACTTAAATTACATTTTTTTCCCACTCGTAACAAAAAATAACAACCTACCACATAGAATTTATTGTGAAAATATTATAGATATAAAATTTTTTTTTAATATAACTTTTTTTTAGGAATTTTTTTTAAATATAAGATAGAAATTCTACTCTAGCCTAATCTAAGTATATATGTTTGTAAAACTCACTCCTGAAGACTTGAATCCTGGCACTTACCCCCAACACCCAACACCCTACAAGTACTTATACTCGTAGAATGACCATCACACCAAGGGTGTGTGGTGGTGGAAATTCTTTAGTATAGTTGATAATTCTTCAATTTTTTTGTTTTTTTTTTTATTCAGCACTTCACTTTAGGATATTAATTTAATTTGAATAAATTACTTTGAAACTTTTAATATGGGAAAATTACTTTGAAATTTTTTTTAAGGACTTTGAAACTCTCTTCACATGTATTTCTCTCACAATAATGATACCAATAATAATAACGCAACATATATATATATATATATATATATATATATATATATCCAGGGCATAATCTTGAAACGGTGTAGCGGAATACACTAGTACTGAAATATTTTTGTTTTCATAGCTAATTCGAAGGCCTCCGAAACAAAATTCAAAACCTCGGTTCCATCATTTGATAGTAAACCTCCAACAAGATGGTGCTCGGTACTTGAGCCTTAAAGGTACGCTAATTTCATAGCTAAAAAACCTCAAAGAGAGAAAGGATCAAGAGAGTGATTTGTCCTTCACTGCTATATATATATATATATATTTTTTTTTTTTTTTTTTAATGTAAGATTGAAATTCTATTATAACTTAATCTAAGTGTATATATATGTGAAGCTCCTTCCTGGAGACTTGAACTCCAACTCTTGATCTCACATAACCCATAAACAGTTATACTTATAGAGTGACCATTGCACCAAAATAGCGCAGTAGTTTTCACTGCTATACTCACTTGTTCAAGGGAGTCAATCAAAATAAATGGTTTACAATTTTCTTTGTAATGGCCATGAATGCTTTAACGAGCCAACTTGGCTAACAACAAGTCATGTCCCACTAATGGGTGAATTGTTTTGCCAAACAAGGCCAAACTTCTAACATTCTTGAATCCATTCAATTCAATTAGGGGGCGTTTAGTTCAATGTAATGTGCTCTTAATGTGATGCACACTACGATGATGTGACATTAAGTTTTTTTTTTTTTTTTTTTTTTCTAACATTACCCTAATCTAAAATTATAAAATATATCACATTATTTTAATCCCATCACCTTCCTAATAAATGTAATATTGTATTCTTGTCTTGAGGTTACATTAATATAAGATTACAATGTAATATTACAGTGTAATATAACATCACGGTGAACCGCATGCCCTCAAGGTTTACTAGGTTCGGGTTTTCTTTTTGTCATTCACAACAGTAGCATATCCACTTCATTCTTAAAAATTATGTTTGTAATATAAATAAAAACATCAATATACTAAAATTATCACGTATATAAGATTGAACAACTCACGAATATATATTTTACTTAAATCATGCTTATATATAATATCTCCAATTAAAAGGTTTTAATGCATAATAGTTTCCTAAACAATTTTTATACTTATCAAACGCACATGTCACAAATCCCTTACCTGAAAACAGAAGACGCGAGAGGTTTGTACAAGAGGAGCTCAAGTGTCCATGTTCTCGTTCTCGTCACCTAAATGAAATACCAAAACTTATTACTAACAAACTCTTCCTAAGTATTTAAACTTATACATCAATCACAACCGAACTCTCAAACTCAAGGAAATCTTAATTCTCATCACATAAAGTTTCCCAAAGACAAGGTACATTCATCAAACACATTACATACCAAAACATAGAGAAACCAAGGCATAAAAATTCATCTATGATCTAGAAATACCAAAAGATATGCATATTAAATTATAGCTCAAAACATTCACCCTAACTTCAAAATTAAATCCACAAAGTCAGAGTTATCCTTCACTGTTTACTGCTCATTCCAGCAGCACATGCCTCATTTGTAAACTACGAATGGGCTGTCCATACACATCCAAAATGTCATGTAAATTTACATAACTACTCCATTGGATGTCTAGTATATACCATAAAAATTTCGGAGTCAAAGCATGAAACCATGATTTATTAAAAATCATACAAGGAAACGTACTCAAATCTGTCCTGACAGAATTTTGTGAAACTTAGAAATTAAACCATTATTTTTATATCAATCCAAATGCTGTGAGACCACTTCCATTACAACCATATGTGTCTTAATATTCATAAAAACTACTCTTAGCATCCTAATTCACAGAAAATGATTTAATACATATTTTTCTTGTTGTAAACATCAAATCTGTCACAGTGGCAGCTTCAGCACATGTTCTTACAAAATTATCAACTAATAGCAATAGGCCTTCATTTCATTTGGGTATTTTTATACCTATACTAAACATATTAAAATACCTTAATAAGCATCCAAATGACCAATTTCATCAATCTTTCATATTACTAAAATAGAATCACAAGTTCAGCTTCTAAAATTAGAATAGAGAGTAAAGAAGTGAAACTAAAGCAAACCCTTACTCCATTAAAATACCCATAACAGAAAATAAACATGTATACTTACCCACAACTGAAACTAAACTTTAGTAGGAGTTTAATTTCTTCTTAGAGAGAGATATCTATGATTTCCGGTGAGAGAGTGAGAGCTGTTGTTGAGATGGTGCTGCCGTGTAAGACTTTGTAGAGCACGTGTAATGCTAGGGGAAAAGGCCAAAAGGTTTGATGAGTCACCTCTTTAAACTTTAAAATTTACTTTCTACCCCTTATAAGCTTATATTTCTAGAAAGGCCCAAAGAACGTTATAACTTTGTATATATATCCTTATCTTTATAAATTTCTTTCCATAACATTAAAAAGAGTATATATGTTTTATAATATCACAATATCAAAGTTTTATGCACTTAAAGTAATTAAGATAACAACAAGCATATAAACTCATAAAATTAATTATGCAATTAGGTTGAGGTGTTACAAAATCTTAGATCTTTTATACAACCATCAGAAACTTTATCAATTGAGCTAAATGGAACCTACAATATCTTTTTATGAGTTAGCATAACTAATACTTACATTATATTTATATACCGTGTAACACGTGTATTATAACAAGAAACAAATAATAATAATTATATAAAACATGTATTAAACATTTTCTTTATACTTATATAAAACTTTTTTGATCGATTAACAGTGTTCTATAATATTTTATAAAAAAAAAAACAATTTTCTATAATATTGATGATATAAGATCTTAATCTCTATTTCTCACACACAAAAATAGATTTATAAATTAACAAAAACCAAATTAATTTAAATTATAATAATATCTCAAAAAAAATTATAATAACATGAGAAAGCAAATACTTTTGTTTGTTTATTTTTTTTTTGAAACAGAGTTAGAATTTGAAATTAAATTACTAAATATATAAAACTGCTTGAATAATGCCTTAAATTAGTTTTTTTTTTTTTTCTTTGAGAAGAAGAATCCCTTAAATTAGTTGGTTTTTCGTTTTTGTATATCTTGGAAATGTTTTCATTTATTAAAGAAAAAAAATGATTTGACTAAATTTTTGACATTATAGATCGTAAAAATCACCATATCTGGCTCTTTCGTCATAAAGCACTACTTTATTCGATCCAAAAAATAAAGCAGAAAAAAAAAAGAGAGCCAAATACTGGTAAAAGAGAGAAAGTAAGGCAGAGAGCGAGCAAGAGAGATAAACAGAGACGGACCCATGTTAGGGCCATGCCCCCCCCCCCCCCCCCCCAAATTGAAAAAAAAAATATAACACTATATTCAAAAATTTTCCCTAAAAAATATATTTTTGGCCCCCTTCCTTCAAAATCTTTACATTTTAACCCATGAAAACTAAAAAGAAGACTACAACATCCTTTTGGCTATTGCGTATTGATCCAAAAATATGAAGCCAGTGGGAACTATGATCAAATGTGTGCAGTGGATAGTAATGCTTGTTTGTAGGTTTATTTTTATGAATTATTAACTATTTTTAGAAAATATTTTATTAACATTAATGTTGTTGTAGCTTGTGGGGTATGTTTGTTTGGTTTATTTTTTGGACTAAATTTTGAAACAATAGAGCTATATAACATGGAAATAACGAAACTTTTACTTGAATTGTTGATGATGGGAAAATTATCTATAATATTTGATTTTTTTAAAGAGAAAAAATTACAAATAATTTGAAGCTGATAATGCAGCATTGCCTCTAGTGTTGACGTCCCAATTCATGAAAATTTTCAAATAAAATTCCAAAAAATTACCACTGATTAAATTAGTATTCAATCCAAATTGTGAAAATATGAGATTATAATGTTAATGAGCGTGATGAAATTCAACAATACTTGAATAGATGTCAGTTTTGATTTTTATAAACTTTTTTGGGTTTATACTTTGGCCCCCCGAACTTCGAATTCTGGTTTCGTCCTTGGAGATAAAGCACTACTTTATTCGATCCAAAAATAAAGCAGAAAAAAAAAAGAAAAAAAAGAAAAAAAAGCCAAATACTGGCAAAAGGGAGAAAGTAAGGCAGAGAGCGAGCAAGAGAGAAGAGTCAGCTGCCAGCCACCTCCACCGCCACAATCAGACTGCCAGAACCACCACAATTGGCAATTTTTTATTTTACATTTTTAAAATTTGAGCATTAAATATGATTTGATATTGATTGATGAAAGAAACCAATACGTCAAAATCAAACGCATAGTCTAATTCCGTTGCATGCATATATATATACTACTATTTAAGGGGCTGCCCCTATTTGGACCGGATTTTTTTTTGTTCCAAAATACCCCTACAGCTGGACAAAATTGGAGGACAATCAAGTAAAATTATATTTCTAACTTTTAAACAACCCACAACAAAATAACTTCACATTCACTAAACCACTACTAAAATTCAAATTTGCTACAAACACTCCTATTAAAATACTGCAACCAACTATTCTCTTCTTCTTCTTCTTCTTCTTCTTTTTTTTTTTTTTTTTTTTTAAATCTCTTTTGCAAGATCTCCTCTTTTTTCCCCACTCCTACACGGTTAAGTTGTTTTTTTAATAAAACCTTACTTCTTTTTATGGGGGAAAAAACCCTTAATCTTATCCCTTTTTTTTTTATAATTATTATCCTTATCCCATCATTTAAAAAAAAAAAAAAAAAAAAACTTATTTGCATGATCTTTTTTTTTTTTTTCCCTCTCTTCACGTTAAATTGGTTTTTTTTTTTTTTTTTAAATCTTACTCTCTTTTTTTCTCTTATCCTTATCTCCCCCACCCCCCCCCCCAAAAAAAATCCCTTAAGAAAACTCTCCACACGTGCAAAACCAAAACCACCCTCCCTATTTACACAATCAATTGCAATTTCCTTGCAATAACTTCCTACTTAACAGCCCAGTAACAGTGGTTACAAACCACAACAAACTTCTCCTAAACTCAAGCACCGAATTTTGCTATCGAAATTTTAATAAAAAAATATATTCAAGCGTAGTATTTTTTTTTTTTCAAATGAATTCCAACTTTTTTATTTTTAATTCCAACTTACAAGTTTTCAACTAACAGGATAAATATGTAAATTAAAACTCCTATACTTTAAGACTCACAAACTCACGTATACTTTGCCAGTTTCTCCCATCTTTCTTTAGATTAAAGACATTCAGTTTAGTTCTAAACCCTCTACTTTCTTCTTCTTCTTCTACTTTCAAATTTAGTTTCTAAATAATTTAAATAGACTTTGTCTAAGGCTTCAACAGCTTTTCAGGTTCTATATTTTGCAAGTTTTTGTTTCTTTTCTTTTGTTTTGTTTATCACTGACTTTTTTTTTTTAATTCTTACCTGCTATGGCTACAAAGTATTCAAGGGTGTTTAGCGGTTGCTTATTATCCGTTTGTGCTTGAACTGGCTACTTTGCTTGAGAAAATATATTGGTAAGGGCTCTTTCTATTTATTTTGGCGTAGAATCAAACACAAACTTTTTTTTTATATAGAAATTTTCTTTAATATATATAATTTTTAAGGGGATTACGCTACTTGGTAGTATATTGGTATTGGTGAAAATATGGTGCTTGATTCTCATATTTGTGGGCACTTTTGTTCATGGTGTTTCAACTTACTTTGTAAAATGGAACGAGTGGTTCTTCGTAAGTTTTTGTTTCTTTTCTTTTGTTTTGTTTATCACTGACTTTTTTTTTTTACTTCTTACCTGCTATGGCTGCAAAGGATTCAAGGGTGTTTAATGGTTGCTTATTATCCGTTTGTGCTTGAACTGGCTACTTTGCTTGAGAAAGTATATTGGTAAGGGCTCTTTCTATTTATTTTGGCGTAGAATCAAACACAAACTTTTTTATATATAGAAATTTTCTTTAATATATATAATTTTTAAGGGGATTACGCTACTTGGTAGTATATTGGTATTGGTGAAAATATGGTACTTGATTCTCATATTTGTGGGCACTTTTTTTCATGGTGTTTCAACTTACTTCGTAAAATGGAACGAGTGGTTCTTGGTTTTGGGGACACAGTTTGCTGGGGATGTGTTTTTAATTAAACTTTTTTTTCTTTAAAAGTGATTTTTTTTTTTTAAATTTAACTTTGTTTGGCCTGTAAGTTGTAGAATTGGAACATGTTTTGAGTTTGTAATCCCTCAGAACACAAATTTTTTTTTTTAATAGGAATTTTCTTTTATATTTTTTTTCAAAGATTTTTTTTTATAGGAATCGAATATAAGGCTTTTTCTTTGTTTTCCTTCATTTAACAAAAAATCACAAAAACGTTTTATTTACCCGAAGCCATTCAAAGTCAAAGTGTAATTCAAAGTCATTGATTAAAGTTTACTCTTTTTTAAAAAAAAATTTAATATACTTAGTTTATTCAAAATAATGATTACCTTATATTTAAATCTAACTCTCTTATATCTTTTAAGTTGACGTATGCACAAATTTATTAGATTGCATTATTGAAGAAGAATATTAGATAAGTTCGGATGAGATTCAAACTTCACATGAAGTGGTTGTTATCTAAGAAATTGTTGTAATTTTTTTTTTATTGTAATAGAAACTATATTTATCATTTGTATAATTCTATGTGAAATTAAATTTACATTTATTTCTAATTATTAATTTACTACTCCATAAAAAAAATTACATACATTTTCTCAAATTTAACGGTACTTGAAAATTTTTAAATTTAAGCTCTTTTTAACTTTTGTTATGTATGTATAGTAAGTGGCTAACTTTTAGAACTAAAAAACTAAATTTTTTTGATTAAACAAAAATTGATAACTGTGAGCATTTCCTTTAACACAAAAGAATAAATAAATAAATAAATACTAGTAGTGCGTGCTCAGAGGCTCTTCTATTTTTTGTGTCAGGTTAATTTAGAGCATTTATTATAATTTGGGATTATTACATTTTCCAATCACAAAAAAAAAAAAGACCCTAGGGGTGTGATGAAAAATTATTTCACTGCACATAATACTCATCACACCCTTAGGTGTTTGTTTTTTTTTTTTTTTTTTTGTGATTGAAAAATGTAGTAATCTCAGATTATAATAAAAGCTCTAAATTAACCCTTACCTAAAAAATAGAAGAGCCTCTGAGCACGCACTCACTAGTGTGTGTGTATATATATATATATATATATATATATATATATATAAAACATAAAATTGGTATAAATAAATAAATTATGATCCAAATAGAAATGTTGGTGCTAATTAATTGCATTTACGTGTTGAGGTTTAGCGGAATGGGATACATAGGGGCACATGGTGTTGCAGCGCTTCACAGGTACAAGTACAGCGGTGTGGATCACTCCTACATTGCCAAATATTTTGTTCATTTTTTTTTTTTTTTTGAGTAATCATTATCACGCGCTCCTTATAACACACTCTTTATTACACACAATAAATTGTAATTTACCCTAAATTTTGTAGGAAAATATGTGCTAGAAATTCCAGTTCGTGGTGTGTCACTGTATCACTTAACTATCAAGCTAGCTCACCTTTCTTGCACTCCTTTCCTTTTACCTTTTTTTTCTCCCTTGAACTGGTAAAATATATTCTGGAGGAATAATTTCGAAGGGAAGGGATCTGCTTTGCTGAAACAGTAGGGAAAATATTACTGAATAGGGGAAACCCAATTTGAAAAGTGGAACTTAACCCATAGAATGTATAGTCCTGTAAAGTATTATTCATGTCAGAGTCCTTTTTGCCTATAGCTCATGCCAAATTATTTGTCTTAGAATCTTTCACAAGGTTATAAGAATCTTAAACCCAAGCTGGAATGCTATGTGGAATATGGACAAGACATGATGTGGGTACAATCAAGTGTTGGTGTGCTTTGTGCCCTAAATGCACGGGTTTTGTATCATGTTATGTAATAACTGAATCTCTATGTCACTTGGTATAAATTTTTTGTTGAAATACTGATGTGGGAGGCTCAAAGAGTTACCTATTTAAATTTATTTTTATTTAACTTTGGAGCTAATTGTATTTAATTAGTAGTTAATTAGGTTTGTAATTCAATAATTGGGATTTCCCAAGTCAGTTAGGATTAGGTTTTCGTATGTTAGTTAGAATTAGCTGTGAACGTGAATGATACTCAGGATTTTCTGTTTAGGTTTGCATTGAGACTGTTTATGCATCATATATAACACATCAATAAGACTTCCGAAGCAGGCAGCAACATGCTATCTGTTGGTGCTGCAGTTGTTGGTAATTATTAAATCATTATTTTTGGTTCCATGTATGATTATGTACTTGATTCTATGTTTGACTATGTTGGTCTATGTCTTTAATTTGTACCATAGGGTTCATCACAACCCGTAGGTGCTACTGAGGCTATGACAACTAATGCACAAAACAGTCTAACACAGGTTAGTTAGCTCACTAATTATCTTTATTGTTGGCATTGGGAAATAATAATAATCTTTCTAAATATGCATGACTTGTTAATTTTTCTTGTTCTTAGCAAACTATACCTGATTTGGTGTCTCCTTAGATTGGGGGGATAGGAAACAGAATATCATCTTTTGCTTTAAATAATATCAAGCGAACGAAAATAAACAAATAAAAAGGAAGCGCATTGCAAATCATAACAATAACATAAAATATGCAATCTATTAGATAGATGACAAATTACATTCCAAATCATAACAATAGCAGAGAAAAGACGATACATTTTGCTCAAAATTAGCTATACTTATGGCAACATCTTTTTGTGCTCAACTCTAGCCCCATTGCACCAAATCAGAACAGTCACAATAATTGCATAGGCAATCCAAGAAAAAAGCAAAGCAATCCTCAAGTTTTTGTTTTCTTTATGATGTACAACTAATAACTTCTCCAACTTGTCCAGGCGTCCTTGTAGCTGATGTATTACTCTTCGTCCATAGGGACACATTTCTGGATCTTCCCATTCAAAGAACCCGCAATTTACATTTTGCTTGTATTTGCCACAACTCCAAAACATTCTCCCAAAATTCTCATCAGTGAATGTTGTATTCAGTGGAGCTTGGGCAGGACAGTAATATATTTTTTGGTGGCTTACATTAATGTGGCTTGGGTATGAAATTTGCACACCTACAAAAGTAGACCTTATTTGGACGTATTTCACAAACACCTACCTTGCTTATCAAAAGAAAGCATTATAAATAGAAATAGATAACAGAATAGTTCAACTTTCAAAAATGTATCTAATTTCTTGTCTACAGAATGCCAATTGGCCCTAAATCTAAATGATTCTAATGGTTTAACATCTCTCAAATCTCAATTCTAATTAGGTACATGTTGCACATGGCCATTTTCAGACAGGGCAGCAATGCATCAATCAGTTGAACTGAATCAGCTGCCATCCCATACACTGACACTAAAACATTCTAGCTATTGCAAACCTTAAAGTCTCCTAATGCCACCCAGAAGCTAGTACAATGCATCTGACTTAAACCAATTTCATTATCCAAAAAAGAAGAAGAAGGCGTAATTCAACTTAATTAAGCTTCATGACAGCTTTAGACAAACTGCTTGTTCCAGCAGTCCTTAATGATGACTTGTTTTT
Organism: Lithocarpus polystachyus; assembly: GCA_033629205.1. Taxonomy (NCBI): domain Eukaryota; kingdom Viridiplantae; phylum Streptophyta; class Magnoliopsida; order Fagales; family Fagaceae; genus Lithocarpus; species Lithocarpus polystachyus. The sequence goes on along the minus strand of CM066172.1, from coordinate 11,229,559 downwards.
CCCCAAAAACAAAAGCAATTAATAATTCACTCATTAATAATCTATCTAATTGGAGTTCCTTCTTGGCAGTCCTAGAGAATGAAGTACTCTACAGTCTGTAGTTTTCATGTGTTAAAATAAAAACAAAAATAAAATAATGTTTTCTTTTAATACTAGGCTGGCTAGATTTTTTTTTTTTTTTTTTTTTTTGTGAAGTTGTGGCATTCACAGTAGTAGTGCTAAAAATTTTAGCTTTTAGCACTTCAAAAATCTACTTTATTTATTTTACCACCTCACTTTACAATATACCTAATATCAAATATTCTATTTTTTTATCACTTTATTTAAAATAATATAAACAACTCATTAAAATAATAAAGGAAGCGAAAAAATTTGAGTTTTTTAATTGAATAAAGAGATATAATCTTAAAAAAATATTGTATTTTATTTTTAACAACTTGCTATTGTCAATTGGTATTTATACCAATTTACTATAGTTGCAAAAAAATTAGTTTTAGTTTCTCCAATAAAACATGATTTTTTAGTTCTTTGTTGGTAAAATTAAAATTTTTTTTTTTCTAAAATACAATCATCATTGTGACTGTTTTTATTGTTGTAGTTAATTTATTGGTTTGGATAGTTACTAGCTATTTGAATGAGGCTAGTTAGACTTATTGAAGAAAAAATGAAATAAGATTTTGGAAGGGGAGCCCAACTATAAAATAAAATATATTATATCTATATAAAATAAATAAATAAATAAATAAAAAATTGCACATGGCCATTTTCAGACAGGGCAGCAATGCATCAATCAGTTGAACTGAATCAGCTGCCATCCCATACACTGACACTAAAACATTCTAGCTATTGCAAACCTTAAAGTCTCCTAATGCCACCCAGAAGCTAGTACAATGCATCTGACTTAAACCAATTTCATTATCCAAAAAAGAAGAAGAAGGCGTAATTCAACTTAATTAAGCTTCATGACAGCTTTAGACCAACTACTTGTTCCAGCAGTCCTTAATGATGACTTGTTTTTCCCCAAAAAAAAAAAAAAAACAATTAATATCTCATTCATTAATAATCAATCTAAGTGGAGTTCCTTCTTGCCAGTCCTAGAGAAGGAAGTACTCTACAATCTGTAGTTTTCATGTGTCAAAATTTTCTTGCTTTCGCCAGCACAAGGTGAATATGAAAATTAAATTAATACTCGGACACTTACAAATAGGATGCCAACCTAGGACTGGACCATGCATTTACCTTAGCAAAATCCTTAAAGCAATGTATTATCGTAATGAGTGAAGCTTGAGAATGTATTTCTTATGCAGATAATATTCTCAACCTGGCTAATAAGGTTTTACTAGTTATTAAGCTTCTTGTAAGTGATGGTGATGTAGAGGCCTGGACAATTTGCAATGAATTCATGCGGGAGAATCTAAAGCTAATTTTTAGTAACACAGAAAATATAGGATGATTGGATAATTGCTTGCGCGTGGTCAGCAGGAAGAAGAAAAAGATAAATGAAACGACTGACTTGCTAGCTACTAAGCTGAACAACTAGAAAGAATATAAAATAAAATAGGATTTGGCATGTAAGTATGTAACATTAGGATATTTAATAAGATCATTACCATTGACTGAAGAGATGCAACTTTCTATTTCCTCAGAAGAGCTGCAAATTGCACTAGGTTCATTATCGCTACAGTCATCACAGTTTCTCCATAAATTGTCAAATTCATTATGAGAACCATCCCAACCCTGAAAAGTAATGCGATTACTGCTGCACATTGTTTGGGTGAACATTTCCACATCTTGCTTATATACCAAACTGAGCCCACATTTCATCACAATTGGGAGCCATAGTTTTTGTTATATTTATTTATAACAGATCCATACAATTTTGTTAAAATTACTTATAAAGAGTACAGTTACCTTTCTTGCACAAGACATGTGGGTCTTCCTAATCATAGAACCAAAAAAATATGAAAATTAGCAAAAGAGGGAGAGAAGCAGGGGGATACTAGTAGCTGCAAAAATAGCACGGGGTGAAAGTAAGTGCTCAACCATTACCATTTCTTAGCTTAGCAATGATATTAGTCCGCTAAAGCCAAAATCAATTTGGGTTAGAGATACATTGATTGACAAAAAAAAAAAAATTAGTTGTCATATTTCATGCTTGATCGCTGAGAGTAACTTCATTCGAATAATTTAAGTTGAACATGCTACATATCAAAGTCCATGGCCTTTCAAGATTGCTTGAGAATATAAGAATAAAAATCATTCGTCCCAAATTACCAATTGTACAAGGTTCAAACTTTGGACAATTTGCTCTAATACCCTAAGTGTTCCACTTTATACTACACCAATTATATCTTGTTGTATGTCTATTTTTTCCTTTCTAAAGAAACCAAAGCTTAAAAAGAATTTAGTCAAAAAAAAAAAAAAAAAGCTTAAAAAGGATGGGTGGACAAGAACACATACTATAACATAATTGGTGCATAAAGTTGAACACTCACAAACGATGCTAGAATTCATGATTGAATCCACTATTTAAATTCATGATCATTTTCATGATAGAATCCACTATTCTATGATAGAATCTACTATACTTGTGAGAGAAGGGTGTATCACTAATTAAATTCATGATAGAATCCACTATTCTTGTGAGAAAAAAAGGTGTACCATATCACCGTACTTTGAAAGTATTAAATAATTTTATTCCAAAATATTATAATATCAATATAGCTTACTCAAGTTTAGCAAAGTAGACAGCCAAAAAGCTGAAAATGCTTTCTAATTGCAGGTCAGATGAGTAAAGTGTTAGAATATAAGCCCAATAAACTTAGGCTCATAGTGTAGGTCACTTGTACATCACATATTGTCTACCTATATAAGGCAGACCCTTGATTGTACTCAATTACTTATGGTTTAATACATAGTCTTTCAGACTTAACAAAAATGTAATGATCTCTAGAAAATAAAAATAACAGAATTAGAATATTTAAGCCTTTGTGCCAACAAAAACCCAATCTTCTTCCTCCTGTGTCGAGCCCAAATTAAGGTATGCAATTTTCATTGTTGAAGAGAAAAAGATAGAATACTTCAATTAGGATTTTTTTTTTTTGCTTCTTTTAAGTGAAGGTATTCTTTGAATTTATATTTGGATGGATTAATATCAATTATATACTACTACTTCTTCAAAATTATCTAACATTTTTCTACTAAATAAAATTATGTAAACAATTAGTTTATGAATAAAACGGTTAAATGCGCTTGAAGGATTTTATTTAACCCAAACAATGATTGAGCCAAAATTACATCTTTCTGAACTTAATGCAATCTATACTCGGCAGAAGACAAATTTGGCTCATTAAAGCATCACTTTGAGTTATAAAAGTGTTTAAATGCCTCCCAAATTTGAGTTGGATTGACTAAGATTCTTAAGGGATAGGTTAATGGAATTGTTGAATGAAGTGTCACGTGAACTTTGTAGCTCAACTAAAACCTCTTGATAGTTTTAGTAAACATCATAACTGTAGAATTATAAAACAAATAAATAAATAAAAAGAATAATTGTCCATGAAAATAAAGCATCTCGTGACTTAATCATTGATTGCTTCCTCATCATATAATTAATTCAATAAAGCTAGGACCACATCAAAACCCACAATGTGTGCCACAATATGTCTATGTGGCAAGGTATGAGTGGTGGGTCCACAACTCCTCCGTTCACAACTCACTAGGAGGACAAGTTGTGGCAAAGTTATGATTCTTGTTGTGGTCAAAGCATTTTTGTAAGGACAAAGTTTAGCTATAAAGCTAGTTGTAGCTTAAGATTACAACTTTATTTACTAAAATAAACATTAACATATTTTAAAAATCTAACCATTAAATTTCATGTTCTTTATGCTCTTTATACAAATGTCAAATTTTGTGTCAATTGGATATTATTTACTATATGATTTATAAAATTATATTTTATGCATAATTTTAAACTACAAAAACTTGCAATTTAAACAATCTATTGATGACATAGCTATTGAATTTTAAATTTTTAGAAATTTTGCAAACATGGAGGATATAAAAAGAAGATGTAATCCAATGGTAGATTCGCCAAAATTCACATTCAATAAAAAAATATTGAGTAAGGTTGTAATCTAAGGCTACAACTAATTTTATAACTAAATTATATCCTTTTTATAATTCATTTTCTTAGTATTGTTTGTCAACCAAGTTTGCAGGTTGACTTTGACCAAAGAAGTTTGTTTGTAAACTTATCTTATTAAAGCAAGTTACGTTCTGTTTGTTTTGACCTAAAATATTTTTAAGTATTTGGTATGACATGTAAAAATTTTCAAGCATACAATAAAAATCGATAGGTTAGCCACTGGAGTCATTGATGCCGAAGGTCCGATGATCAAACTGATCGATGGTGACTACCGCCAGAACTACTTCTCTAGTTATCAAACTACCGACATAGATTGCTATAACATCGTCATCACCCACAGGACCACCAGCACAGGTTGTTGACATGGCGGCTTTGGCTACCAGACCGGTGACCTAGCTATCAAATGAGGGAGGGGGAGTCACTGTGAGTTTATGTAAAATGTTTTACCAAGTTTTTAAAGGTAAAACATTTTACAACTTTTTATAAAATATTTACAATCAACGAAAAATATTTTACAAGTTTGACAACATTTTACGTGCAAACAAATACTTGAAAATAGGAAAAAAATATCAAAAAATATTTTTCTTCAAAAAAAAAACGGTTTTATATATATATATATATATATATATAGCAATTTATGGTTGTGCCTCTTAAAGTTTGGACAAGAATGAAACCATTAGAATTCTATCCAATTTAGAGCTCTTTCACACTTGTGATATGAGCAATTTTATGGTACTAGCTTGACAAAAACACCCTTCACAAATCCAACAACATTCCATTCTTCCAATTTTTTTCCCTTAAAAATTGTCAATCAATTTTCCATATTTTCTAAAAGTGCTTTTGTAGTTGCAATTAGTTTTTTTTTTTTTTTTTTTTTTTGAAGCGGTTACAATTAGTTAGTTTGTTAGTTTCAATTAGTTAACTTTAGTGATATTTTCTTGATTTTCCTCTTCTATATAATAGAAGTTATTCACGCAATAACACTCTTCAATTTTTGACAAGATTTGAGGGAGTTGAATGGCGCTCAAATCCGACACGAAGATTCTGTCATTCTCATTGGCATCAAAGAAGTTCAAGAAGACCTTGTACACCTCGTCAATGTTCTGGAGGTCGACCAATGCCGAGTTGGATTAGTCTTGAGGTTCGACTTTGGATTTGTTGAGAGAGAGAGAGAGAGAGAGAGAGAGAGAGAGAGAGAGTGTGTGTGTGTGTGAGATTTTTTATTTTTTTTTGATAACATGTGTGTGTGAGATTTTAGGGTCCGTTTGGTTAGAAGAGTGGAAAAGTGGAAGGATAGAAAATAATAGGAGGATGGAAAAGTTGGAGGATAGAAAAGATTTTATTTTCTCTTCTATTTATTTGGTTGAGAGTGGAAAAGTGGAGAGATGGAAAAAATGAGTTTGAATAAATTTACTCATATACCTTTATTAAAGAATGATATCCAATTAAAACAAAAAAGTGACAAATAATCACAAAAAAAAAAAAAAAGCAATCACCTAAATTTATTAAAAAAATAAAAATTATGTCCCAAAAAAAATCACATCTAGTTAAAAAAAAAAAAAAAAAGTATCACGCCAGACCCCATAAAATCAAAAGAAAAAAAAAAGAATAGAAAAAAGAAAAAGAAGGGCAACGTTACTGCCCCGAAGAGGAAAAAAAAAAAGCCCAGGCCTAGAAAATCAAAAGAAGAAGGAAAAAAAAAATGTAACATTGCTGATTCCCCCCCCCCCCCCCCCTCCTCCCAAAAAAAAAAAAAAAAAACAAACAAACAAACGCAACAAGGCAACGTTAGAGAAGAAAAAATAATAATAATAAAGGCATTTTGAAGAAGCCCATGTGCCTCAGTTTTCTTTCCATTTTGGGAATAAAACTTTTTGGTGGATCCGAGGAGAAAATATTTGAGTTCTTCCATTTATTTTCCTTCCTTCCCACCCAACCAAACACATTCTTGAAAGTTTTCCTTCCTATTTTCTCTCCAAAGTTTTCCATCCACTATGTTTCACCTCCAAACAAACACACCCTTAGATTATGAGTTAATGTTTATGGGCTCAATTTTTTTTATTATTTGTTGTGATTTTGGATTGATTTTGTTTGGTTTGGGCCTCACCAATTAAGTGTGAAATTGGCTCGACCAATTAGTTGTGAATCATGTGATGCAATTTCTTATATTGGTTTACTATGATTCTTAAGAATTTGGTTCAAATTGTTCTTAATTCTCAAGAATTTTGATGGGTTGTACATAAGCAAATTTTATTTTATTTTTACTTTGAAAATTTGTGATTTTCTTTGGACTGTGCTTTTAATTCCCAATTCAACATGGAGAACATTGTTGGCTATACAAAGCAGATTTATTGACCAATTCAATATCATTAGAAACTTCTCCAATTGATTTTAAGGCATATTCATTTTATTTTTCTTTATTGTTTGGAATACAATCAGTACATATTGGAGGAGTAAGAAGAAGAGAGAGTAAATTGGGGTTTAAATTTGTTTTGTAAGGGAAATTTTTTTTAATATAATTGAAAATTTATAGACTAAATTATGTAATGGGCAGCAAGCAAAATGTAAATTGTAATTCTTTTAAAAATTACATAGATTGAAGATGATAAATAATATTATTAGATTTATGTGGGATAATTACCCTCTATTTTAAAAATGCACACACACACACATAAGAGTTTAACACAACATCAATAAATTTATTATTCATAGAAAGTTATGTTCTTTAATCAACTGGGCTCGACTTAATTATTTCATAGGTGCTTTTCTTTACAAAAAAAAAGAAAAAAAAAAGTGGGCTCACAGACTATTTGTAATAGTATCAAGTATCAACACCTCCCGAAACACAACAGAATTCTAACTAGTATATGTAATATTTCAATCCATTCATATCATGATACATTATTGAAAGTTCAAATAGCGTGTAAAACACTATGAACGTTTAGACCTTCAATTTACAAATTACCAATTCAAGCTTTAACACAAACGATAAACGTGCGGAAAATGAATTAAAGCCTAGAACATAATTGATAAATCATCTAAGTTAAATAAAATCACATCCATAACAGAAATTAAATGACAAAAATAAAGGGAAGAGAGATGCAAACACAAGGACAACACAAGACGTGTTATCGAAGAGGAAACCGAAGCCCTCGGCGTAAAACCTCCCCGCCGCCCTCCAAGCGGTCAAAATGATCTACTAAAGAATGTAGTTGGGATACAAGGACAGTAATAGACCCTCCAAGCCTAATCTACCCAGGTACCTAAGCCCTCCAAGCTTCTTGCTCCAACGAGGTTACGCCGAACCTATTTCTTCTTTAGCTTCCTGGATCCCGCTACTAGTCCATAGCATCTACCAATATAAATTGGCTCCTTTCTAACTGCTTCCCAAAGTAGCAAAGAGCCTTCTCACAGGTATGGGTGAGGTGAGAAAAGGTTTTGGCTGATACCTCTCTAGGATCTACAATGGAGAGGAAGAGAGTAAAGGAATTTGAAGAGTCACAAGGCAAAGATTGTGGATGAGTCAGTCTTGTTTTTCTCTAGGGTTTCTCTCTCAAAATTCTCTCTGGAAGCTCTCTACATTTCGTGGGTATAAGGGGTATATATACTGGTGAGTGTTTGGAATGCGAAGAGACAGATTTTTCACAACAGAGTAGGCTGGCGGCTTGGCCTCGCGGCTTGACTGAGTCGCGAGTTCAAGTCGCGAACAAATTGAAAGGCCAGACTGGAAATTTTGTCCTGTAGTGCGACAGCTGGCACAACGGTTCATATTCTGGCAGCTTCCAGTCGCGAGCCACCCGCGAGATCCAGTCGCGAGTTCTCCTCCGCACGCTTCTCTCGTGTGCAACATCTAGCGGCTTGCCAATCGCGAGACACCAGCGAGGTCCAATCGCGAGTCTCTGTTTTGCAGCACAGTCATGAGCAAATCTTCACACTCTCTCACACGCTACCCTTACATGATTCCCACCTAAATACAGGGTTTCTAAATGCTGAAAATACAAGCAAATTAGCACGAAATAAAGCTAACACAATGGTTGATAAAATTCAACCTTACAATTATAATAGCTATTTATATGGTATATGAAAGAACGACTCTAGCTTATATATCAATAGAAATAATTTTTTCATGGAAATTACCTATTATGTAAATGCCAACCAGAGAGATTGGCCACTTCCTTCAAAGCATCTTTCCACGTTTCTACCTTTTTTTGTTCTCTTTATCTTCATGTTTATTAAAAGCTTGTCCAAAAGTTCCTGTCTGTTTTCGTACATCAGATGGATTCACATCATAAAAAATTGGCAAAATTGTCAATCCTTTCTCTTTCCTGCATCTAACGATCTTTGCAAGCTCATTTAAGCACCACCTAGAAGATGCATAATTTTTATAGAAAATGATAATAGCAAACCTTGATTCTTCTATTGCTTTCAAAAACTCTGATAAAATAGATTCTCCTCTGTTAAGTCCTTCGTCGTCCTTAAAGGTTAAAATGCCCTTTTGTTTCAAAGCAACCAATAAATGATCTGTAAAACTATGATGGGTGTCTACACCACTAAAACTAAGAAACGCATCGTAATTCCACCGAGATGTCATAGAAGAAGATGGCAACAACGTTGGGGCTCCTTGTCTGCTCATGGAAACCTTTAAAAACATACTAGAAAATCTTAAACTATAATAAAAATTAGATTTCATAGAAAAAAAAATTTCTTGTCGAAGATGTATAGTGTTTTGAGAGAATGATGATAGCAAACCTTGATTCTTCTTTTGCTCTTTCTAGAGCTCTAGCAAAATTGATTTTCTTCCCTCAAGTTCTTTCTTTCTTGTCCAGAAAGGGCCAAACGTAAATCCTTAGCCAAGCAGCAAATACAAAGACTGCAACACTTTTTCTAAAACTCTGCCAAGGTGATGAAGAAGAAGAAGATGATGATACTTGAGTTGATGTAAATATACTTGTAAATCTTAAACTATAATATAGATTTAAAAAGAACTTCAATTAAAACTAATGAAAAATAAATATAAAGGAAAGTAAATTAGTAAGAACAAAACAATTTGATGTGGATTTTTAATTTCAAGGACTAGGTGAAAGAAAATAAACAAAACTGATGAATATGTTGGAGAAAAGATGACTTACAGATTTGAAATTGAAATCTAAGTAGTAGTGATTGTAATGCTCGAAACCCCCTTGACATAAAGCCGGATTTAATTCCAATTAGAAAATGGCCTGTTTAAATAAAGAAATCATGACTGTGTCTTTTTCCGTGTGTTTGTATTCACTACTTCATCATTCTATATTTTGTCAAGCCAACGATTCTTTTTAACTAATTTGTAACCCTATGCATATGCATGAATACTGTAAGGATACAGTTTGAATTTCTAGCCCACGTGAGGGATAGAATTAGGCCCAAAAAGCTCAAACACAATGAATTTGTAGAGAGTGGGTTAGACAACTGGATTTTAATGAATCAGACAACAATCAAGGCATATCCATACCACAAGAAGGTGCAGATGTACAAGTATAATTTAAAGAAAATCGTCCTCGGCTAAATCCGGACCACTACTATAGTCTTTTTCTCTTCATTTCTTGATCCCCTTCTCTCATTGCTTCCTTCTTCTTTTATACCCTTTTTCCCTTTCATCTTTACCCTCCATGTGTAGGTCAGATGGTTGGTGTTGATACTTGTCCCATCAGCACCTTCCTGAAGTCTTTAGATAGTAGCTGTAAAGCTAAAAACTACTATTTAGACATCATTTCTTCATTAATGCAGCCAGAGAGTTAGCTGCAGAGCATTTAATGCGGTGATAACAGCTTTCTTTTAGATATTTTTCACCTATCACCTGTCATGTACGCCCGTAGGGTATACCCTTACCAGTAGAACCTTTTGGTGCACCATCTTAGATAGAAAAATACATACCCTGACCTTTGTCTTGCTTAGCTGAGGATCTATTCCTCCTCAAACCACCTTCCTTAGTTCACATAGTTGTAATCTAGTTGTGAAGCCTACCACCCTGCACTTTCTATACTATTGACCCATCCTCGGACAATTGAATCTCTTCGGACGGCCCAAGGTCCAATACACGTATTTGGGCCTCTGATCCCTACAAATACTGTAAGGACACAAGGTTAAGGATTGGGCCTACGAACAGGACAGCTTGAGGCCCAGACCGTGCACAGTATTCTTGAAATGAATTTGTGAAGAGAGTGGGCTGGAGAATACTTGATTGAAGACGTGTGGGTTGATGGCCCAAGTACAATTATGATCAGATTTGCTTGACGAAATACAAGATAGCTACAAGATTCTTCTCGGCACAGTCCGAGGAGTATGTTAGGACTAATACAATGAACTCTTCTCTCTTTTCTCTTTCTCTCTCTCTGTTGCTCTTTTTCTTCTTCAGATGGTTGTCCCATTTTCTCTTCCTTTTTGCTCTATATATATGTCCCTCTCCTGCCCTATGCCAATTAGATGGGCTTTTCCTGATACTTATCCCACCAGCCTTTATCTGGAGTCTTCATCTGGCAACTGTAAATGATGAAGGTCACTGTTCAGGTGTCTTTTCCCATTAATGCGGCCATGATGTTAGCTGTAGGATCATAAATGCGGTGGCAGCAACCTTTTACCTAATATCTGATCTTCGCCACCTGTCCTTTTTGTCTATATGAATCAAGGGATTCTCCGGGAGAGTTAGGATTGAGGTTGGAGCACTCATTTGGGACACCCTTTTGACAATCCGAGCAGGAAGTCTCCTCGGACCAGGCTTTCTTCCACGTGACTTATACTTCAGCATCGAATTAGGGCAAACTCCTCAAGATGTGTTGTCCTCGGATGTATAGGTCTCCTCGGACAGGCTCACAGCCCAAGGTCTAGCATTGGGCCTTTTACCTCTACAATAGCCCCTCAAAATTCCGGTTTTCTTCTCTTATCCGAGGAGAAAGGCGGGATTTTGACTTCTCCAAGGGTAAACCCTTTCAAACCTCTTGACTCGTCCACGTGGAGATACTATTTTGCGAGTCTCTCAATTTCTGGTGATGCTTCGGAAATTGCAACGCGTCATTTATTGCTCTGGGGGGCGCTCTGTCTCCTTTATTAATGGTGAGATGCAGATCATGCGGTCAGGGCTTCTTCGTGAAATTTTGAGCGGGATAACTCCCACTCGTTTTTCTCCACTATATAAGGGGCTCTGAGGGAGTGGTTTGGCTCACTTGGTACATCAGAGTTCTCGAGCATCCTAGCCCTCTTATATCATCTTTTTCTAGTAGCTCCGAGCACACTTTCACAAGGGATCCTAGATTTCTCAGAAGTCACCGAACCAAAAATACCTACTGTTCTTGTAAGTACTTGGTTTCCAAGTCTTCTTTTCTTCTCGGCTGAGCACCTCGGCCTTCGTCTTTTTATGTTTTCTTGCCTTAGGAGAGTCTCGTAGCACCCTTATAGATATCCATATGGATAGGTTTAAGAATTTAGTCGATACCCCTGTGGCCGTAAAGCTTTTTAAGGCGAAATATAACATTCCTGAGGGGGTTAGCCTCTGTTACTGTTCGCCGGAGAATATCTTAACCTCTAGGAGGACCGGCGAGGTGGTTATCCCTGTAATCGCTTTTTTAGAGGGGGGAATGACCATTCTCATGGGTAACGTTACTAGGGAGTACCTTAGGAACCATAGACTATGCCCGCACCAATGTGCCGCTAATATGTTTAGGGTTCTGGGTTGTGTAGACGCTCTTAATGAGATGATAAGTCTACAGCTAGCCTGGCACGATGTCGTACACATGTACGAATGTCACTCCTTGAAGGAGGGGGGGTACTACTTGAAGTCCCGATCTCCAGTGGTAAAGATGATATCGTGTCTCCCGAAGTCCAACAAGGGCATGAAGGACGATTACGTCGTCGTCTCTGGGGCGTGGCACGACGATTTACATTGTCCGACCACGGAGGGGGAGCCAGGTGGGGTATTCTAGGACTAGACTAAGATAATTATAGAGTTTGCAGCTTAGATTTCACTTTATTTTGCTTTGTATGCGTTTGGTTTTAGAGATGTGATGACTAATCTTGTGTGCTTTTTTTTTGTGACTGCAGATAGACAGTTTGTCGCCCCAAAGCTCAGTCTTGTGAACGTGCTCGGCCTGAATCATCTGCTGCAATCCGAGGTGTTTGCTCACTCGGACGACCAGCTACATGCCGTTCACTTGATATTGGACTTCACTCCAATATCAGACAGTTTCCAAGAAGTCGGGGATTCCATCTGAGCGGGGGACAAGAGGATTCGACGGATAGACGTTTCTCAGCCGGGTTTTTTGGTGAAGAAGGATCTTCCCCCAGTTCCTTGGTCGCTCCAGCAAGTTGTCCCTCAACAAGTTACACAAAGGGAAGAGTCTATTACCACTCCGCCATCTTTGGACACGGAGATAGACCAATTCCGCTTCGAAGAGGAGGAAGAAGCGCAGACCAAACCCCTTAGCCCTCAAAGTTTCGAGACTTCAGAAGATGAAGAGGAAATGCCTTTGTAGAGAAAGGGACTGAAAGCCCTCGTGGCAGAGCGGAATGCGGGTTCTTCGTCCAAGGAGGCCCCTAAAGAGAAAGATGTTGGCAAATTGCCTCCCCCTCCTCCTCCTCCTACTGCTGCATTTGGCCTTCTTCCCATACCGGATCTGAAGAGGAAGAAGAAGGTCGTAGACTTGGACGCCGAGGAGGGTAAAGTGTCCCCTCGGCAGCAAAAAGGGGCAAAACAACAGAAGAGAGATGATAGAAGGGTTTCTCCACCCAGGCATAGGGGTGACCCTCACCCTAGGGAGGTTCAGCAACCACCAGTCTGGGCTCCACGGCTGGACTTGGATGGGGCCCCTATCCCTGCGACTGCCTCCATTCGGGAGTTCCAAAATGGGCACTCGGGCTATATTGCCGAGGCCTTGGAGCGCCCGTTGCTCCTCCCCCGAGACATGGAGATGGTGAGGGCTTGGAGACAGGCCGACCTGTTTATGTCCATGAAGAGGGACTTAGCCATTGTAAGTTCTTGGTCACTTTTGTACACATAGGATTTATTTATGTTTGAACTGTGCAATTTTGTTATCTCAGTAGTGACGTAATTTTATTTTTTCTTACTGTGCAGCTCACACAGCAGGTCTACGTGGCAGAGGATTGGGTTAGGGACGCCCGTAATTTGGCCAGGGCCGAGACCCAATCTCGCAAGGAGGTAGAGAAGAGCCTGGGGAAGCTAAAGCATCAGAAGCTGGAGTTAGCCAAGAAGCTAACTATTGAAGAAAAAGAGAGGAAGAGTGCAGAAGCTCGGCTGCGGAGCGCCCAAGACCAGGCTGAAGATCAGCAGAAAAAGCTGCACATGACCGAAATAGAGCTGGCAACTGAGAGGCAGCTGGTCTTGGAGCTTCGCGCCCAAGTGGAGAGGGCCGAGAAGGCTGAGAAAGAGGCTAAGGTGGCGCTGAGGGCCGCGGAGGCCGAGAAGGAAGCCGAATATATTCGCGGCGTCGAGGAAACAGAGAAGAGGCTCGCGGAGGAGGACACAGAAGTGTGCAGGGACTACAGCCAGTCCACTTGGGAGGAGGCTCTGAACATGGCCGGAGTCCCTACCGATTCGGATCTTAGGCAGCCGGGGAAAACATACTTCCATCCGGATCTCGCCTTGCTCCCGGCTGACCCCTTCTCCTCGTGCCCCGGAGCAACTGAGCCAAGCAGTTATTCCTCCTAAGGCTACTGAGGAGATTCAGAAGGAACAAATAGCTCCGGGTGCCACGTCTGTGACCGCGGACCCCGATCAGGCCAAGGATGCAGTTCTCTCAGTGACCGAGCCGAGCGGCCATGATAGCATCCCACCTCAGGCCGAACAGGCTTGAGGCTAGGCTTTCTCTTTCTTTTCTTTTTTTTTTTTTTTTTTTTTTTGTAGTTGTAATTGATAGCTGTTTTTTCTTTTTATTGATGTAATAGTCACTTTGGATGACGGGCCAATGTACTTTACCTTCCTATTTAATGAAAATGTTTTTTTTACCTTCCTCTGTTTCCAATTTCACTGGTTGGCTTATTTTGCCTTGAAATTCTTAAGGCTGTAAAAAGTTTAAGTCCAGAGAATAAAATAGTAACAGAAATAAATCTCTATTCTCCTGCAATGATGAGGACATCATGAATATGATAATATCACTCCGAGATTAAGTCAGTCATTCAGTTAATTTAGTTTCGTCTTAGCAAGTGAGGACGGACTTAAGTTAACGCAGTACCTGACTTATCAGCCAGAGACATTAATATTGACTAAGAATACTAACTCGAAGTATGCAGTGTGAGTAAGTATGAAAGACCAAGTTTCCTCAGAGTGCTCAATGATGTGTATGGGACAGTGATAAGGCCCGGAAAGTGTGACCCGAGGGGTTTCATAGGTAGAGAAGAGTAGATTTACCCTAAATAGGTGGTTCGAAGGACCAGGCCTGATCAAGGTTCTATTTGATATTTAGAGGTGTTAATTTACCCAAGGTAGGTGGTCCGAGGGACCAGACCTAACCAAGGTTCTGTTTAACACTTAGTAGTAATAAGTTACCCAAGGTGTGTGGTCCGAGGGACCAGGCACAACCAAGGTTCTGTTTAATACTTAGTGGTGTTAATTTACCCAAGATAGGTGGTCCGAGGGGCCAGGCCTGACTAAGGTTCTGTTTAACACTTAGTAGTAATAATTTACCCAAGGTGTGTGGTCCGAGGGACCAGGCACGACCAAGGTTCTGTTTAATACTTAATGGTGTTAATTTACCCAAGGTAGGTGGTCCGAGGGCCAGGCCTGACCAAAGTTCTGTTTAACACTTAGTAATATTAATTTACCCAAGGTGTGTGGTCCGAGGGACCAGGCACGATCAAGGTTCTGTTTAATACTTAGTGGTGTTAATTTACCCAAGGTAGGTGGTCCGAAAGGCCAGGCCTGACCAAGATTCTGTTTAACACTTAGTAGTATTAATTTACCCAAGGTGTGTGGTCCGAGGGACCAGGCACGACCAAGGTTCTGTTTAATACTTAGTGGTGTTAATTTACCCAAGGTAGGTGGTCCGAGGGGCCAGACCTGACCAAGGTTCTGTTTAACACTTAGTGGTGTTAATTTACCCAAGGTAGGTGGTCCGAGGGGTCAGGCCTGACCAAGGTTCTGTTTAACACTTAGTAGTATTAATTTACCCAAGGTGTGTGGTCCGAGAGACCAGGCACGACCAAGGTTCTGTTTAATACTTAGGAAATAAGTAGTATAGTAGACTTCAATGCAAAAATGGAAATTTTCATTAGTAATAGTACCTTTTTAGGTTATTTACATTCTAGGAGTGTGGTATAGCCCTTTCATCTAAATCTTCTAAATAAAAGGCTCCTGTCCCAGCTACTGATAGGATACGATAGGGGCCTTCCCAGTTAGGTCCTAGTTTCCCCCAGGCCGTGTTCTTTGCAGTGCCCACGACTTTTCGCAATACCAAATCTCCAGGTGCAAGTGGTCTCAGTTTGACATTGGCATCATAACTCTGCTTGAGCTTATGCTGATAATAGGCTAGTTAGACCGCAGCCTTTTCTCTACGCTCGGCGATTAGTCCAGATTGTCCTTTAGCAGTTTGTCATTGTTTGCCGAGGTAAATGAACTGGTTCTAAGTGTGGGGAACCCAGTTTCTATGGGGATAACAGCCTCAGCGCCATACGTCATGGCAAAGGGGGTCTCTCCGGTAGACCTTCGAGGAGTAGTCATGTAGGTCTAGAGTACATGTGGTAGTTCTTCCACCTATTTTCCTTTGGCATCATCTAACCTCTTCTTAAGACCACTTACTATGACTTTATTAACTGCTTTAGCTTGGCCGTTTCCTTGAGGGTATGCAGGGGTGGAGTACCTATTCGTAATGCCTAGCCCGCTGCAAAATCTTCTGAATGCTTTACTGTCAAACTGAAGGCCATTGTCCGAGATGAGAGTATGTGGTACACCGAATCGTATTACAATATTTTTCCATACAAACTTTTGGACATCCACATCCCTGATGTTTGCCAATGGCTCGACCTCAACCCACTTGGTGAAGTAATCTGTTGCGACGACCAAGTATTTCTTACTCCAGGCTGCTTTAAGAAAAGGACCTACAATATCCAGGCCCCACTGAGCGAAAGGCCATGGACTTGACAAAGGATTCAGGACTCTTCCTGGTTGATGTATATTCGGCGCAAACCTCTGGCATTGGTCACACTTTTTTACATATGCCTGTGATTCCCTTTGCATGTTTGGCCACCAATATCCCTGAGTTAAGGCTCTGTATGCTAGGGACCTTCCTCCTGTGTGGCTGCCACAAATCCCCTCATGCATCTCTTCGAGAAGTAGTTCTGTGGCTTCAAGATGCACACACAATAAGTATGGACCAGTGAAAGCACGTTTGTATAGCTTACCGTCTCCTGATAGCCAGAATCGAGGGGCTTTTCTCCGCACCTTGTCGGCTTCGGCCTTGTCTGTTGGTAAGACATCGTCCTTAAGGTAGTTCACCATAGGATCCATCCAACTTGGCCCTACTCGAACTTGATAGATGTTGAGCGCTTCCTTTTCCTCGGTATGCCTTTGTACGTCTTCCACCAGGATAAGTCGAGGTAGACCCTTAGCCGAGGTGGTTGCGAGAGTGGCCAAAGAGTCCACGTGCGTGTTCCCACTCCGAGGAACATGTTGTAAATTAAATGACTTAAACTGTGATTGCTGTCGCTTGACCTGCCTGAGATATTTCTACATTCTCTCATCACGAGCTTCTAATTCTCCCCTGACCTGGCCGACAACCAGCGCTGATTCCGAGAACACTTCTGCTGTGCTCCCGCCCATCCTTTTGACCATGGCCATTCCGACCAGCAACGCTTCGTATTCGGCCTCATTATTAGTAGCCGAGAAGTTTAGTCTGAGGGACTTTTCGATGACAACATTCTCAGGGGATATTAAAACTAGCCCCATTCCTGAGCCTCTCTGATTGGCTGCACCATCCACGTATAGTTTCCAAGGTGTGGGTTCTTGCATAGACACGAGACCAACTGAATTCTCATCCATGTGTATTGTCTTCGCAATCTCTTCTAACACAGGCTCGGCAAACTCTGCCACAAGATCGGCCAGTACCTGCCCCTTGATCGAGGTACGAGGCATGTACTTTATGTCAAAGGCTCCTAGAATGGTACCCCACTTGGCAATCCTTCCCGTATATTCTGCACTCCGAAGCAATAATCTAAGCGGGAGTTGGATAAGGACCACAACCGTGTGTGATTGGAAATAGTGAGGGAGTTTACGAGTAGCATGAACTACTGCAAAGATGGCCTTCTCAAGTGGCATATAACGGACCTCGGCCTCATGGAGGGATTTACTCACATAGTACACAGGCTTCTGGAACTGTCGACTCGTATAAGTACCAGACTCACAGCATGGGTGGCAACAGCAATATAGGTGAACAAGCCCTCGTCCGTTGTGGGGTTAGACATGATGGGTGGCCGAGTTAGGTATTCTTTTAGCTATTGGAAAGCTAGAACACACTCTTCATTCCACTCAAATCCCTTCCATTTGTTCAGCAACTGGAAGAAAGGCTGACATCTCTCCGCGGACTTGGAGATGAATCGGTTGAGAGCGGCAGTCATCCCGGTTAACTTTTGGACTTCTTTTGGGTTCCGAGGAGGCTGGAGGTTGTTGATTGCCTTAATCTGGTCGAGGTTGATTTCAATTCCGCGATGTGTGACCATATAGCCCAGAAAATTTCCTGATCCAACGCCAAAAGAGCACTTCGAGGCATTGAGTCGTAACTTGTGCTTCCTCAAAATTTCAAAGATGTTTCCGAGGTCACCAATGTGGTCGGTCTCCAGCTTGCTTTTGACCACCATGTCATCAATATAAATCTCAATGCATTTCCCTAGCTGTGATTCGAACATTTTGGTCATCATTCTTTGGTAGGTGGAGCCTGCATTCTTCAGATCGAATGGCATCACATTATAATGATAGTTCCCAATGGGAGTTACGAAGGCCGTTTTCTCTTAATCGACCAGGGCTAAGGGAATCTGATGGTACCCTTGGAAGGCGTCCAAGAAACTCATTCGTGGGTGCCCTACGGTTGCATCTACCAGTTGATCAATCCGTGGCATGGGAAAGGGGTCTTTTGGGTAGGCTCTGTTTAGATCCATGAAGTCCACGCATACACGCCATTTCCCATTCTTCTTCTTCACCACCACTGTGTTAGCCAGCCACTCTGGATAGAAGACCTCCCTGATAGCCCCTGCCTGCTTGAGCTTGTTCACCTCATCCCTGACAACGTCAGAATGTTCCCTAGATGAGCGCCGAGGTGGCTGCTTTTTGGGGAAGGCAGCCGGATTCACATTAAGGTGATGGCATATGAACTCGGGGTCCACTCCTGGGGCCTCGTAAGAATTCCAGGCAAACACGTCAATATTTCTCCTAAGGAAGATCAGCAGCTCTTCCTTTTCATCAGGGGGTAACTGAGCCCCAATCTAGAAAAACTTGTCTGGGTCCTCCCCAATGACAACTTTCTCTAGTCTTTCACATTGCTCCTCGGCCGGCTCTACGGCTTTGGGTGGAACTTGGAACTTTGACTGCTACGAGTATCCGACCATGGTGGTCGTTGGTTCGGCATCAGACCGATGTGTAATGGCAGCTATGAGGCATTGTTTCGCCATAGGTTGGCTGCCAATGATCTCTTCCACTCGTCCTCCCGACGGAAATTTAACATTTAGGTGTAAGGTCGAAGAAACAGCCCCCAGAGCGTGGAGCCAAGGCCTGGCCACAATGGCTGTGTGGGGAGAGTATGAATCCACCACGATGAAGTCCACCTCGACTACTTCAGACTCTGCCTGTACAGGTAGCCTTATCTGACCCTAAGGATGACGGTCTTCCCATCAAAACTGACTAAGGGTGAATCATATGCTGTCAGGTCTTCAAGCCGTAAGCCCAGTCCTTTGTATAGGTCTGGATACATGATCTCATTCCCACTCCCTTGATCAACCATCACCCTCTTCACATCGTACCCTCCGATTCTAAGGGTGATGACCAAAGCGTCGTCATAAGGTTGTATTGTTCCCAGTTTATCTTCATCTGAGAAGCTTAAGGCTGGTCGGGCCTCCATCCTTGCCCGCTTAGTCTCTTGGCTGGCGTCCTCGGCAGATGCCCTAGAAATGGACATTACTTTGGAAGGGCAAGATCCAGTTCTCCCAGGGGCCACGAAGATAACGTTAATTGTGCCCAAAGGGGGCCTTGATGAGGCGGTCCCCGAAGCCCCTGGCCTGATATGGTCTCCCTGGTTGTTTGGTTGATTGATGAACTGCTGTAGCTTTCCTTTCCTGGCAAGTTGTTCCAAATGGCTCTTCAAAGTCCTGAAATCCTCAGTGGTACGCCCTCGCTCCTGATGATATTGGCAATGAAGGCTCTGATTTCGCCTCATGGGGTCTCCCCCCATCTTGTTTGGCCACTTGAAGTATGGCTCGTTCTGAATTTTCTCCAGAATCTGGTGAATTGGTTCTCGGAATACGGCATGAACTGCTAGTGATGCAATAGACCCGAACTGCACACTGTAGTCTCTCCGCGGCCCGCTGTTACTGTAACGGTCCGACCTGAACTCCCTCCTCTCTTGGGGGATAACCTTAGCCTTTCCCTTTCCGATCAGCTGGTCTTCCTCGACGCGTTTATACTCGTCGATGCGGTCCATCAGTCGGCGCACACTCCTCACTGGCTTCTTGGTCAACGATTTTCGCAGGTCGTGCTCGGCTGGTAGGCCAACCTTGAAAGTTCTTACTACCACGTCATCGAAACTCCCTTCAATTTCGTTAAACATCTCCTAGTACCTGTCCGAGTATGTTTTCAATGTCTCCCCCTCTCGCATGGACATGGACAGCAAGGAGTCCAGTGGCCAAGGGACCCTCGTGTTCGTCACGAACCGAGAGCAGAAAGCCCTGGTGAGCACCCTAAAGGATCCAATAGAGTCTGCCGCGAGGCCATCAAACCACCTTATGGCTACAGGCCCCAAACTGGAGGGGAACACTTTGCACATGAGAGTCTCGTTCCGAGAATGGACAGCCATTTTCTGATTGAAATGACTCACATGCTCCACGGGGTCAGTCCGTCCATTGTATGCAGTGAAGGTAGGTTGAGTAAAACGCCGAGGAAGGCTTCCTCCATCAATCCTGCGTGTAAAGGGTGACTTGGAAATTTGGTAAGTGCCCTATTCATTGCGTCACTCCCAGTACCCCTTGAGGACATGTCTATGCCCCTGCAGTTATGGTGGGGCTCTTCCACGTGGGAGAAAGACTCACTTGAGGGTGTCCTGGAGCGGCGTCTGTAACTAGCATCGTCATCATCGTCAAAAGAGTTATCCGTAATGGACGAACTGCTAGACGGACTGCGCCTTCTTCGCGCACGGCGTAACTTCTTCTTGGGAAGATCAATCTTGCGTTGCATGTCCTCATGAGACTCGTCACTGTCATTTCGACGTCGACTTCTCGCAGTATGATTTGTGTGCACGCTTCCTTCGCGGTCTCTTTCACGCTCGAGGTGCACGAAATGGTCAAGATGCTGAGAGCCACCTGACTCCGCTCTGTGAGAACCTGATCTAACCATGGTTCAAGCCTCGACACACAGACGGAATAGTATTCTCCCCACAGACAGTGCCAATTATAAGGACACAAGATTAAGGATTGGGCCTACGAACAGGATAGCTTGAGGCCCAGACCGTGCACAGTATCCTTGAAATGAATTTGTGAAGAGAGTGGGCTGGAGAATATTTGATTGAAGACGTGTGGGTTGATGGCCCAAGTACAATTATGATCAGATTTGCTTGACGAAATACAAGATAGCTACAAGATTCTTCTCGGCACAGTCCGAGGAGTATGTTAGGACTAATACAATGAACTCTTCTCTCTTTTTTCTTTCTCTCTCTCTGTTGCTCTTTTTCTTCTTCAGATGGTTGTCCCCTTTTCTCTTCCTTTTTTGCTCTATATATATATATCCCTCTCCTGCCCTGTGCCAATTAGATGGGTTTTTCCTGATACTTGTCCCATCAGCCTTTATCTGGAGTCTTCATCTGGCAACTGTAAATGATAAAGGTCACTGTTCAGGTGTCTTTTCCCATTAAGGCGGCCATGATATTAGCTATAGGATCATAAATGCGGTAGCAGTAGCCTTTTGCCTAATATCTGATTTTCGCCACCTGTCCTTTTTGTCTATATGAATCAGGGGATTCTCCGGGAGAGCTAGGATTGAGGTTGGAGCACTCATCTGGGACACCCTTTTGACAATCCGAGCAGGAAGTCTCCTCGGACCAGACTTTCTTCCACGTGACTTATACTTCAGCATCGAATTAGGGCAAACTCCTCAAGATGTGTTATCCTCGGATGTATAGGTCTCCTCGAACAGGCCCACGGCCTAAAGTCTGGCATTCGGCTTTTTACCCCTACAAATACAGTTAAAGATATATAATAAGATGCATATAATAATTCCTATATATAATTTAAATACTATTGATAGTTATTTTTATACTTTATTAACTCTTTAAAAAAATTTTGAAAGGATATTATTAAGTATAAAAATGTAAATTGTCCATTTTTTTTATTATTGTGAAGCACTTTTTTTTTTTTACAATTCATTTATTCTAAACTCTTTAGTTTTTATATTTAATAACTCACTTGGATGAACGTTTATAATGTGATCTCACATTTGATTCTAAAATTAAGAAATAAAACTTTTTAAGAATAAATAATTTAAGATACATAGTGCAAAATTGGAACTCTAATTTGAAATTCTAATTTAAATTTCTCTCAATTTTACCTATTATATATATATATATATATATATTAGTGTTTAGTGGAAGCTCGCGCAAGTTCTTTCCGTATATCATTTTCACATATGTGAAAAGCAGATGTGTCTTATTTGCAGGTATAAATGTGCATTAACTTTGAATTGAATTACTGACTTTTTTTTACTTGTGTTAAATTCTGAGTATGCTTGCTATTGTATATGCATGATGCATCCCATGTTCAACACTTGGACCTTGACAAACAGCTCCTCATGAATAAGAACTAAAAATAAAACAAACAAAAAAAAAATCCAAACATAATTTCACCTAACCCCAAAAAAAAAAAAAAAAAATGCATGATGCATCCCATGTTGAACACTTGGACTTTGACAAACAGCTCCTCATGAATAAAAAATAGAAGTAAAAAAAAAAATCAGAACATAATTTCACCTAACCCAAAAAAAAAAAAGTACTACAAGTCTTCTAAATGCTAAATGATTATGCTAATATAGATGGAAACTTTTTTTTTTTTTTTTGAGAAGCGCAAACCAACATAGATGGTAACTAATACATAAATTAATATGCTTATCAAGCAAATTCATATAAAAATATATATATAATTAAATAAACATGCAAACTCCAAGTGCAAGTAAGCTATTGTTTATCTATCACTTTTGTCAAAAAAAAAGAAAAAAGAAGAAAAAAAGCTATTGTTTAGAAAATGGTGCTGATAATAGTGGAAGTTTGAGCCAAGGACAAGTGGCTGTTTAACATCAGTTTGCTAGTTCCATCATCTGATAGTAATCCTCCAACAGGCTGAGTCATCATTACCGGCGATGGTGCTTGCTACAAGAGAGCAAGGCACACTATTAAGAGCATCCACAGCAGTGGATCCATAATTTTAGCTATTTGCCTCATCTAAAAGTCACTTTATCTATAATTTTAGCTTTTAGCTCATTACACTCCACAGCAATGGATCTATAATTTTAGCTATTTGATTAAAATAATAATAAAAACTTCAACAACAATCACAACATCCTCTGCTACAACCACCACCGCTACCACAGCAACAATCACAACAATCACACCCACAACCACCACCACTACCACTAGTCCACAGCAGGGGAATAAAAAAAAAAACTCAACCAGTTGAAAAAAAAAAAACAGTTGGATCGGCGCCACCACAACCACTAGTCCACCAGCACAATAGTTGAAAAAAATAAAAAAAAATAAAAAAAACCCAGGAGCTTGGATCGGCGCCAAACTCAACCACGAACCCAGCAGCGGCTTGGATCGGCGCTGGCAGGAGCTTGGATCGGCGCTGGGCAGGGGCTTGGATCGGCAGGGGCTTGCATCGGCGCTGGCTTGGATCGGCACTAGGCAGGGCGGCGGCTTGGATCGGCGCTGGCAGGAGCTTGGATCGGCAGGGGCTTGGATCGGCGCTGGTAGGAGCTTGGATCGGCAGGGGCTTGCATTGGATCGGCGCTAGGCAGGGCAAGGGCTTGGTCGGAATGAAGATTACAACGGGAAGAAAATGAAGAACGGCTGAGCGAGAGAGAAGCAACGGATAGAAATGAGAAGCAACGGATAGAAATGAGGGAGAGAGAAGCAACAGATAGAAATGAGAAGCAACAGATAGAAATGAGATAGAAATGAGGGAGAGAGAAGCAACGGATAGGTGTGAACGCAAATAAAATAACAATTTTTTTTTTAGATGAGAGCTACAGTGCACATCTATTTTTAGATGTGCACTGTAGCTGTGGAGCTATATTTTTTAAGTATAGCTCCACTGCTGCAGCCCTTATTTTTGTTTTGAGTGGTGCTAAATAGCTATATTTTTAGCAATATAGCTATTTAGCACCACTGCTGTGAATGCTCTAATATAGCTAAAAAAACCCTTCTCGAAGAGGGATTGAGAGGGTATTTCACCTGCTACAAATAATTGAGATTTAAAAGAGGGATGGAGAGGATGTTGTGCAATTCTATAAATGACTGAGATTTAAAATTTTTATTACAATTTTAAATCTCAACCATTGAATATAAATTTTTTTTTCTTTAAAAAGTAAAAACCTGAAAGTAGTAAAAACTTGTTATGAAATGAGGGGTTAATTGCATGGTGCATTGCAGTTGTATTGAATTTCAATCCCCTCAAAGTTATCATAGAGAGAAAGATCAAGAGAGATTATTCCTTTCACTTCTATACTCACTTTATTCAATGGAGTCGAACAAAATAAAAGGTTGCAATTTTCTTTGTAAAAGCTGTACGAGCCCAAAAATGGCCTAGTCCACTTAGAATAGTGGAGTTAGGTTTAGAAGGCCCACTGCAATTAATTTGTTAGAATATGGGCTTCCAGGATCAATTTTAATACACTTTTATGATCCAATTGCTAGGTTAATAGAAAAAAAAGCTGAATAAATCGTAAAATGGGAAATACCGCTGGATGGCTCTGTATAAGACTCTGAACCCATTAGCTGCTAAAATTAATTCGCTGTATTGGTTTTATGTCATTAAAATGTTTTGCAAGCTCATGTTTCTGCTGTCATGATTTTATCCCTTGATAGTCTTTCCTGGGGAGAATATATATGTATGTATGTATGTATGTATGTATGTATATTAATTATATGTATATGACTATTTTATGTTAGGTTAGTATGCTTTTAACAAAAGTTTAAATGTTGATGATGTACCTTATTTGCAGGTAGAAAATTAGCAATGCACATTTACTATGAATTACAGATATTTTACTTGTTTTAAAATCTGAGTTTGCTTGCTATCGCACATGTATCTTGCTCTGCTTTTGGATTTGGCTACTCTTTGTAAGTTTGAGAGTAGGATTTTGTGTCATTGACCATTTTAGAAATTGTTTCTTCTTCAAGATGTGAAGTTGCATAGTTTATGCCAAAAATACTAGCGTAGAATTTTGTACTTATTTAAAATATCTGATAACAAATTCTTTTATTCTGTTCACTACCTAATTGATATTGTATAAGTTTTTTTGATGCAAGGACAGCTTTTGTTTTGATTTCAAAATCAATTAGGCTTTGATTGCTTTGACATAAATATTTTCCACAATATGTTATTCTTCATGTTCTCACACTTGGTGCAACTGACAAACCCTGCCAACAGAAAATAAGCTCAAAATGAGGGAAATGACTTATGCTTTGGCCTTGACATTGCAATCTGAGACAAAAAGAAGGTTATCATAGGGCTTCCAGATTAAGATACAGTACCATTGCAATCTTCTTTTACTTCCTTCTCTCTCGCTCTACTGGTTATAATCTTTTCTTGGATCTGGCTCTTCCCCTCCACACTGTGAGCCCCATGTCTGAGATCCAAAACTTCCTCAATTTACCAACCCTTGGACATTGACAAGCAGCTCCTCCACCTCTAGCCCTCAACAAAGCAGATCCCTTAAACACTCCCAAAAAATTAGATTGCAAGCCTTGCTCCTTTAATTGCTGATCCACCTAAATTCCTCTAAGCCCTTGGCTCAAAATTGATTTGCAAACCCCACCAAATGGGTTTTTGATAATGGTCAGGTTTGGTATCAGATTGGAGAATGGATATTCTGATAATGCTCCTGTTGTTTCTTTGTAAATTCATGGAAATTGTTATTTCTATGGTTATATAGAGATTTGCAAATATATTGAGAGTTTGAGTTTTCAATTGCATGCTAAACAACATGATTATTTTCTCAACATTTCCATACATCCAGCCAAGCAGTGGAGAATATGTCAATTTCCTCAAAACAGTTTACTTTAAAAACTTTTTTTGGGAGAAAATATTTTACATTGAGAAGTCTGCTGTGGCAGAAGACAATTCCCCAGGGTTTCCTGGGGGCTCATTCTATCTGAAACAAGTTGTTGGTCTTTAACCCACTTAAATAATATTCAAATTGTGCTTTGACGTAAAATTCTTGTTCTCCATTTGCTTATTTCAAACTTTGACCAGCATGCAGGAGAAAAGTTTTGATTACCACCATTTTTGTCAAAAGAGAATTGTAATGGGTCTCTTGTCAGAAGAGAATTGTAATGGGTCTCTCCATAGTGGAGAGGTTATCGTAATTCAGATCTCATTAGAAGTTTGATGGTGGTCATTCTAGCATCATTACAACCAAATTGGATGATCCTTTTCAAAATGTGTGAGGTGCGTTGCTAATATTTCCCACTTAGCAGTGTCTGTCACAGGTGACATAAGTTTGTCCTTTTTCCCTTTTAAACTTGATTCAGAATTTTAATATGATTGTTTCTCCAAATTTTCTTGTGTCTACTTAAGGAAGATATTCTTGGGCTACTTTTCAAAAAAGAAGATATTCTTGGGCTCTTTTCTTTTAATTCTTTCCTAAAGCTAATTGATGTTTTTAACTTGAGAGTTGGGTTGTGATTGTGATAGTCTCATAGTATACAGCCTGTACATTTGGAATATCTTCTTTTTCTTCTTCTTCTTCTTCTTCTTCTTCTTCTTGTTTTTATTTTTGTTTTTAAGTTCTGTTATTTATCAAAAAATATTAATATGTATATCTCTGGGTTATGGAGCTAATGGGATTTAATTGTAATCAGATTTTGCCTGATCTGCTTAAGTCGGTCAGATATGGTTGCCATTAGTGCATAGTAGAAATATTAGTAGGCTGGTGGCTTGGTGCACTGTCTGTTACTTCTGATTTTCCAAGCTTTAGAATCACATTGCTATCTGTAAAATGTTATTGTGAAACCTAACTCTCTATTAATCTAATGAAAAAGTTGGATTAGGTATACTAGGGAGTAATGGATTCAATCAATTTGAGTGATATGGATATAAAATATTGTCATTGAGATATGGTTCGATATTGTGAACGACTTTCATTTTTGGAACGTTAATGTTTAGATGCTATTATGTAGGAAAATCCTGGGTATCATGGTAAAAGTAGAATCTTAATCTTTCATCTAATTTTTACTCTTTCCAATTTTTTGCTATTTCTTATTCTTTGCCCTTTGTCATACATTAGTAAACCGGGCCTGCTTTTGTGATTGTGCTGAGGATCAACTTGGCTTTCTGCAGTTTTATGTCTACTGCATTTTCTAGTACTATTATCTAGTGAGGGGTAGGGGTCCTGTTGAATAAGGTTGACTGGCAAAATGGTTTAAACAATGCAGTTTGGTTTTTCCAGAACCATCATTATATTCTGCTGAGCAATCAAGCGGCCAGCTAGTTTTATGTGTTAGTAGTTATGGATTTGTGCTTATAGAGTAGTTGGTCTGGCTTTGATCCTACTTCCCTATTGTAATTGACTTTGTTTCCCATTCTCTCTGAGGTTTTGGAAGAAAGTTCGCTTTTTTATTTTTACCTCTAGTGAATGGGAGACTATCTTTGTGGCTTATAGATTTTGTCATGTGGTTTTCTTTTTTGATATGTATTGAATTGCTCCTGGTTGTATTAATTGGATTTGTTGTAATGGTAGTTCAGGTCGAAGTAAAAGCAAAACATGTTTGATCATCTTACTAATGGTATTTAGTATTGTACAATATTCCTGAACTTCATTGATCATTATTTTATTCAAAGGACTGCTAACTGAAAAGTTGTTAGATTCTTAATAGCAAAAAAAGAAAAGTTTTTAGACAATCTTTTTGTCATTTTCATCACCAGCTTTGCTTCTTATATTAACATATTAGTTAGTAACTAAATATCTGCTTGTTTAGTATGTTTCTGTTCTCTTTTGATCTAGAGAATCTTAACAATTTGCTATTCGTTGATGGTTGGTATGACATTTCTTGTTCGATGAATCTGGCAAATTTACTGATTCTTTTTTGGTATTCTCTCTCTTGAAACTTCACTGAGGATTACTTGAGTGCATTATTATTTTTTATCTGGCTATGCAGGGAGATGATATAGCACAGGCCTTACACACAGAAAGTGGATGTGTATAGTTTCGGGATTGTTCTCTAGGAACTCATAACAGGAATGCTACCATTCCAGAACATGACAGCCGTGCAGGCAGCATTTGCAGTTGTTAACAAGGGAGTTCGTCCAATAATACCCAGTGACTGCTTACCTGTTCTCAGTGATATCATGACCCGGTGCTGGGATGCCAAACCTGATGTCAGGCCACCTTTCATGGAAGTTGTGAGAATGCTGGAGAACGCAGAGACAGAGATAATGACTACTGTCCGCAAGGCTCGTTTCAGGTGTTGCATGAGCCAACCTAGGACGATGGAGTGATCCTATTAGAGAAACATTAAATGAGAAAACAATCGGCAGAACATAAAAAGTAAAAAAGAAACTGGAAAAAAGAGAAGAAGAGGCAGAAGGAGGTGGTTACATTTGTAGCCTTGTGTATTTATGAGTTGGAATTTCTTTCTGAAGATAGAAAAAGGAAAAGGTATGATAAAACTATTGGTTTTGGTGTTTTGACATGAATGGATTCCATTTGCTGAATTAGTGATAGAAAAGGAGATTGATGTGTATGTATAATTCTCACTCTGCTATGTATTAACCTATACCTTGTTTAGCTGTTGTGCTTTCTTGAGAAATACTGCTCTCTCTCTCTCATTTGTCTCTAATCTCCCCCCCCCCCCCCCCCCCCCCACCCCCCCCAAAACCAAAAAAAAAAAAAAACCCCTCAAAATGTTTTTCTTAAATGGTTCATGCTTGTTTGGTTGTAATCAGATTTGGCTATATAATGAAAGTGAACTTGAAAGAAGTCAAAGGTCTGAGGTGAATATAGGCAACTGGGTACCAAATGTGATTGAGCTGTGTGAGTTGAAGATTATGGGAGGTTGCTGTTGGCTAGAAGTTGGAAGAAATTGCTAAAGTCCCTCTTCCTACTAGAATACCAAGCAGCCCTGGTCTTACATGAAATGAAAATGGTCTGGCCTTTGGGTTATTGAGTTCGAGTTCAAATATTACATCTCTTCTTGCAGGAGCCGTGTGGAAAGGTGGAGTTGTGACTTGTGAGTTCAAAATTCACAGGAGGTGGAGTTGTGACTTGTCCCAAATATCGGAGATGGAGAGGATTATGTTCCCTGATTATCATAGCTTTGCCTGCTTACTAAGCGTTAAGCATAGCCTAGAAAGCACGGACGCGGCTCAGAGGGTGCCGCACCGGAGTCCGACGCGGGGTGCGGCGTCCGACGCAGCTGCCCGCGCGTCGGTGCTGCTTCTGAATTTTTTTTTTTTTTCACGGACTCGTGCCGACTCGGCTCGATACGCACCGAATCGGCTTAGATTCGCGCCGAACGGGGCCAATTTCGGCCAGAAAAGGGTCGTATCGGCCGTACCAGTCGGTATCGGCCGGCAACCGAAACGGCCGAAACAGGCCGAAATTTTCACCTAAAATCGCCGAAACAGCCGAAATCTACTTTTAATGAGGCTCAAACATCCTAAATCTGTCCTTCCTCAATTTTTTTAGAATATTTTAGTAGTAAAAATATATAGAAAATATAAATAAAAATATTTTTAATAATTTTTTAATCGCCGAGTCCCGCACCCGCTCCCGCACCCGCACCCGCACCCGAGTCTCAAAACGCACTCGTGCTTCATAGAGCATAGCTTTGATTAAAGTTGCTTAATAATCAAGAAAAGCAAAGCTAAAAACTTTAAAGCACTTCATTGAGTTGAAATTTTATTCAGGAAAAAGAGAGAGAAAGAGATTTTAGGTCCAGAAAAGAGCTTTTAGTTAGAAAGTTCTAATTTTAAGGCCTTTTTTTTACGCTAAAGCTGTTTAAGCTTTTGTAACAAAAATAGTTGATACAGTCGTTGCCCACTTGCCCTCCTTCCATATTGGTTCTACTTTCTCGTTTCTTTCACAAAAACCCAATTTCTAAACCCGTACTGGTGTCTGGTGAGTTGTATCTCTAGTTTTATCTAAAGCCCAACCCCAAATCTATCTCACAAAACCCCCCTAAGTCACACCACAAAACTCTCAAAATCAAAGATCAAAACATAAAACTTTAAATCTGCCTCATAAATCTATAAATAAATATATATAAAAAAACCCCCAAAAATCTCAACATAATTTCACTAAAACCTCAACCCCCCCCCCCCCCCCCTCCAGAGTCCAAACCAAAAAAACGTGCTATAAAGTCTTCTAAATGCTAAATGATTCTGCTAATATATACATAAATTAATATGCTTATTATGCAAATTTATTTAGAAAAAATATATAATTAAATAAACATAACAAACTCCAAACCTGAATTAGTTTGTAAAATTCTTGGCTAACACAAGTCGAGTCCACTAATGAAAAAAATATCCCGTACAACTTTCTGCCTAATTTGGTACTATTTCTAATTTTGTCTCCCATTTCTCTCCCTTGCTTTTCCTTCATAACCCCACACAAAAGTTCTCGTACAAATTAGCCTCATGAACAAAGTTTGTAAAATATCCATACAACATCAGTTATCAACAGAAAGAAAGGAGCATAAGTAATACACCTTCAAGAAAAATATATACACACATAATATCCAAGTTTTAATACCAATACATCACACACACTATTAAAGAGGACTTATCATATTTTCGAATTAGTGATTATATAAATGTTGCCTAGTTTGAAATAAGATATGTACCAAAAAAAAAGTATAAAATAAATCTCAATAACGATATTTCATGCGATAAAAATCATCTGTTACCGTATTTATAGTAAATTATTAAAATTTTCATTTGAAGACTTCCAAATGAAGTCTTCAAATTATGAACCAAAACTTTAAGTGCATTGTTGAGAAACAAATGAAATTAAAAAGAAAATGAAACTGAGAAAAAAAATACATTAATTCTATATAACTAGGACTATTAATTTGTAGTCAACTCTTTTTTGGCAGAGCATTGTTTGAGAACATTTTTTTTGGGGGGGGGGGGGGGGGGGTGGGGGGAGAAATTATTAGGTCCACTAGAGCGTTGCTGACGTGGTTCTCATTAACCTTTTAATCAATAAAATACTGTTATTTATGCAAATGTGATATTATCTGATAATTTTTATTTTTTATTCTTTGTGCTGATTAGGAAGTTTACACATATATTTGCATAGATGACATCATCTTATTAGTCAAGGAAAACCACATCAGCAATCCTCCTAGTGTAAATAATAATTTTTCGAGGGAGGGGGGTTATTATAGTTCGACCTTGAGTACAATCATTCCTCATAAAGATATTAATGATGTTGAACCCCCCAAAAAAACAAATCTAGTTTATTTTTAGGAAGCAACCAATTTCCAAACACAAGAAATACGTAGATTTTTCATAAATAAATAAGAAATAATTATTAAAAAATTTCCTCCGAAAACAAATAAAGTATATGCAACTCTGTGGGTATTTTTTTTCCTTCATATATTATTAATTAATTGTTTTTAAAGTTTTTAAGTAAAAAATTCAATTTTGTCCAACTAAAATTCATTGTTAATTTTTTTTTAAAGTCTGAAATACTACTAAATTTACTCCATTAATTTTTTTTTCTATAATAATAATAATTTGTAATTAATATAAATTGATATTTATTTGTCCCTTCATATCAAAAGTGATATACATAATATTATATTTACTTTTTTATTATTACAAAACAATGAAAAATTTTTCATTTTAGGGACAAAAAAATAAAATAAAATTCTCTCTCTCTCTCTCTCTCTCTCTCTCTCTCTCTCTCTCTCTCTCTCTCTCTCTCTCTCTCTCTCTCTCTCTCTCTCTATATATATATATATATATATATATATATAAGGGGAGGAAAGTCCTTTCCTTCCTTTATGTTTGGCGTAGTTAACAATTCCCCCCCTTAAATTTTGAAACAGAGAAATCTCTTCCCTTTTGTTGTGTTTGGAAATGAGTGATATACCCCTTTATTGTCAAATTCTCTAATAAATCCCAACAAAATATTTTGATTCTTGAAATATTTTATTGTTTAAAGACTAAATCACTCCCAACTAATTGCAAAGTACTTTTATAAGAAAAACAGAGAGCTAGGAAAGAGAGAAGATAAGCTAGACAGAAAAGATTGAAGAATCAATTTCTGTAATTGCATTGATACACCAAAGACTAACTATGCAATGTTTATATATACTAGAACTCACACAAGGAAGCAAAATAACTAACTCCAACTAACTCCACATTATTCGGATCCACTCTAATCAACCAATCCAACCAATCCTAGTATTACATGTGTCCATATATACATCTTCTAATTAACTTAAAGCTAAACTACAAGTCGTATACTAGAACTCAAGTATCTCAGTCGTTTAGCAAACTTCATGTACATTCTTCCAATACTCTGCTCCATTGCTCTGCCTCTCTGCCTGAGCTAATACTTCAAACATTCTTCACTTCAATGCTTGCATTTGTCTTCTTCTTCTTGTTCTTATCTGTGCATTTATCCAAACTTTGACATTCCTCCTTAAGATGAGAAGCTAAACTATGTATGTTCACCACCCTCATCTTACGTAATAAGTATCTTAATTGTTGACTGTTGAGAGCTTTTGTAAGCAAATCAGCCAGCTATGAATGTGTAGGGGTAAAGAGCAACCAAACAACATTATCTTGCACCCTATCTCTTACTACATGATAGTCCACTTCTATATGCTTGGTCCTTTCGTGAAACATTGGATTTTCTCCAATGTAAATAGCAGCTTGGTTATCACAAAACAATAGAGCAGGATAAAGATGATAAATCTCTAAATCCTTCAACAATGCTAATAACCAAGTCATTTCACAAACAGTAATAGCCATTGCCTTATATTCTGCTTCAGTAGAAGATCTAGACACTATGGACTGTTTCTTGGACTTCCATGATATGAGAGAGTCACCCAAAAAAATGCAATAACTTGTGGTTGACCTCTTGGTATCAATGCAAGAAGCCCAATCAGCATCTGTGTAGGCCTTCAAATGGAAATCTGATGTAGCCGATAGAAAAGCACCTTGACTAGGACAACTTTTGATGTATTGTAGCACTTTATATGCAACATCTAAATGAGGTTTCCTTGGTTTTGACATAAGCTGACTTAGTTTGTGAATAGGATATGCAATATCTGGCCTAGTGATAGTCAGATAAAGCAATCTGCCCACCAACCTTCTGTAAACTCTAGGATCAGCTAGCAATTTTCCTTGAAACTTGCTTAACTTCAAATTCTGCTGCATACCTTGCTAGGCTTACAAGCTGACATTCCAGCATCCTTCAAGACCTCCAAAGTATACTTTCGTTGACACAAAGTGATACCCTTGTCTGATCTAGCTATCTCAAGTCCAAGAAAATACTTTAAACCTCCAAGATCTTTAAGTTTGAAGTGCTGATCTGTAACGCCCCAAAACCATAAGCAATAAAAGTCGATTCAATCTAAATAATCCATAAAAATATTAAATAAAAAAGAACCAGCAACCTTAATTCTCATCACAAAAGTCAAAGCTCTAATCCACCAAAGACAAAATATCCTTAAAATTATTCTCCAATACAAAGTTTAACGCCATAAATAATAATAATAATAAAGATCCTCAGTTCTACAAAATAGTTCATAACTGCTGTCTCCCAAGAACCTCTACTCCAATAATTCCTCTAAAGTATCTGTAAGGGGAAATAAAAGAGGGGTGAGATAACTCAATAAGTGGAATTCACTAACATTGGGGTATGGGAACAACCTTTCAAATAAATAAATTCTTACAACAGTTTCATAACTTGCAATTCGTCAATATTTTATCAGCAAATATTTCATATAAAATAAAATATCTTTATATTGTGAGCCATCATAATATATATATATATATATATATATATATATATATATCAATACTATCATAAACACAATTTCCTAAGCTTTTCTCGTGGTCAACGTTTACGCCCCATTGACAGGGTTGTGCTGTCTCCCTTTTTAGGACTGGAGCCTCCTTTTCATCCCCTTTCTTAAGGATGACTTCTTTGAAACCTAAAGGTGCACTCCTTTGCTAAGGAGCTTCCTTTTTGGATCCTCACTAGTATACTCCCTTGCTAATAAGCTATCAATGTGCATTGTCCCCTTTTCTAGGACCGTCCCTTGCTAAGGACTAGCTGCAATATGATGGTCCCTTGCTAAGGACTAAATACAATACTGAGCTTCAAATCACGACTTGCCATAGGTTTTCAACACATATTCAATATGCTCACAAAAATAATTCATTCACGAATCTCAAAAATATACGGATATATTCACACATACATGTTTAAATAAATTTAGGTTGTCCCACAAGTTTTTCATAAAACAAATAGTCAATGTGCACATCAAACATTTATAAAATATCAATTTATTTAAAGAATATTAATATATTTCTTTAATATAGAATAGTTTAAATAATCAAAACTGTTTTGGGAAAACCCCCAAAATTAGTAAACATCCACTTACCTCTTAATTACGAAAATAAAAGAAATCAACCTCCCTTGAATCACAACAATTCAGTAGAATTAGAACTTAGCAACTCCAAAAATAGGTTCATCAATACACGATTTCCCACTTAAAAATCTATTTTTACACTTAAACGGTATAATCCTAGACAATATTGATATATCCAAAATCCTCCATTTATTTACTCAACTATCCAAATTCACTTTCAGCTTTAATTTAATTGTTTTGTTCCACGTATTTTTCACTATCCATTAATAGGCATAATTGTACTGCAACTTTGTAAAACTCTAATATTTCACTATAGGTCTAACCATCATATATCCTACTATTCCTTAGAAGCCACATGATATAAATAAACCTATCTATCAACCTAATATTTATATCTATAAATCAAAAGTAGAGCACTCATTATAGTTTGGCCAATACAAAAGTAGAAGCTACATAATATATAGTTGCTTGGTAAGCTTGCTGCCATAGGACATCTTTTGACTCTTAAAATTATATATATATATATATATATATATATATAAACATATATTCATCCCAACATGGAAGCCACGTTCAAGGCTCACCAACAATTTAGTGCTTATTGTTCCTTTAAGCCATTGGACTAGTCTTAGACAAGAATAAAAGGTGATAGTTGAATTGGTCAACAATGGAGGCTATATGTGTGAAAGCATATTAAGTCCAACCCTATTTACTCTATTAGTCAAAGTAGAAGCCACATATATTGTATTCTTAATTTATCAATCTGGTTGCCTATATTCTCCATTGATGCCGGACTAGTACATGGACAATAACAAGAGTGTGATGGTTTGAAAGTCAACAATTGAGGCTATATAAAATTATATACAACCATGGAGCACCTTTTTCCCATTAAATTAATCATAAAATTGAGATTCAAGATGGCTATACCTGTAGACTCCAACTCACAGCCACAGTGAAGAGCAAAGTTCAGTAGTCGGCTAAAGCAAAAGGAAGTTCCATCAGTGAATATACGTGTATCTTAAGAGGATAAAAGGCTAGGGTTTTCAAGGCCCATATATTTTTACTTATGCCACCTCACTTGGGCTCAAATTATTATTAATATTTTAAGCCCAAATCAATTAAATCCATTTAATTGTGGGCCTCCTTTTTAATTTACATTTAAAAATTAAATAAGTAATAAAATTATGAGGTGTTACATCCTTCCCCCCCTTAAAAATTTCGTCCTCAAAATTGTACATACCTTTGTTAACAAACAACTCTGGATAATTTTATTTCATCTCATCTTCTCGCTCCCAAGATGCCTCCTCCACTATGTGATTCTTCTAAAGGACCTTAACCAATGATATAGTCTTGGTGCGTAGCACTTGATCCTTACAGTCAAGAATTTGAATTGGAACTTCCTCATAAGTCAAGTTGTCTTTGATCTTGAGTGGCTCATAGTTCAAGACATGTGAAGGGTCAGGGATGTATTTCCTTAGCATGGAAACATGGAACACATTATGCACTCCTGTAAGTGTAGGTGGTAAGGCTAATTCGTAGGCAACTTTACCGATGCGTTTTAGGATCTCAAATGGGCCAACAAATCTGGGACTCAGCTTCCCCTTCTTCCCAAATATCATCACACCCTTCATTGGAGCAACTTTCAAAAATACCATATCCCCAACTTCAAATTCAACTTTCCTTCTCGAGTTGTCATAATAACTCTTCTGTCGACTTTGTGCTGTTTGTAATCTTTTACGGATCAGATTAATCTTCTCAGATGTCATTTGAATGATTTCTGGTCCCAACAATTTCCTCTCACCAACCTCGTCCCAACACAATGGGGACCTACATTTTCTACCATACAAAGCCTCATAGGGAGCCATCTCAATACTAGAGTGGTAGCTATTATTATAGGAAATTCCACGAGAGACAGGTATTTTTCCCAACTTCCTTTGAAATCCAATACACAAGCCCTTAACATATCCTCCAAAGTATGAATAGTCTTTTCTGATAGTCCATCTGTTTGCGGGTGGAAGGCTGTGCTAAAGCTAAGATTAGTACCCAAGACTTTATGTAGGCTTTCCCAAAACTTCGAGGTGAATCTAGCCCTTCTTGTTGAGTGAATCCCTTAGCAACTAGCCTTGCTTTATATCTCTCCACAGAGCCATCATCCTTGTATTTTATCCTATAAACCCATTTACAACCAATTGCCTTTTTATTTGAAGGCTAGGGGGTAAGGGTCCAGGTATTATTCGAAACCAAAGCATCAATTTCAGCATTCATGGCTTCTTGCCATTTAGGATCCTTAATAGCCTCATGATAGAATCTTGGTTTAGGAATAGAGGTAATGATAGTACAAAAATTAGCATATGAAGGAGAGAGATGTGAAGTGTTAATAAAATCAGAAAGAGGATATTTGGTAGTGACTAAGGAAGTACTTGACTTGTTGAGTGGATTGGATAGGGAAAGTTTAGTAGACATGATGCTGCTGCATTTGTAATCTTGCAAGTAGGAAGGAGGTTTGGTAGACCTAGATGACCTTCTTAGGGAAGGAAGAGTAGCATTTTGAACTAAATCTGGTCCTTGAGGAAGGGGTAAAGAACTAGGTGCCATAGAACCTAGTGAGACAGGATCAGAAGAACCAGAAGCTGGTATGATGGGTTCTGGTATGACAGAATCTGATATAACAGGAATATAAGAATCTAAAAATGGATCAGACACCTGATGAGGACTAGAATCAGAAGATGGAACATTGAAAGAAGGTGTAAGAGGTTCTGAAAACATGGGATCATGTGGAATAGCCACATTAGGATAGATATGAGGAAGTGAAATAGAAGTGTGTGGTGAATAGGCTAAAGAAATGGAAGGAAAAACAGTTTCATGAAAAGAGACATCTCTTGAAATGAAAATTTGTTTTGTAAGCAACTTTAACAACTTGTAACCCTTAACACCAAAAGGGTAACCAAGAAAACACAAATAATTGACCTAGGTGAGAACTTAGACTTATCGTGAGCCAATGTGGAAGCAAAGCAAAGGCAGCCAAAAACTCTTAGGGCACGTTTGATACACTATAATGATTATTACATGGGAATAGGAATAAGTATTACAAGGAATACATTAAATTGGAATGTAATAAGTATTATTATTCATTAGTTTGGTGACCATTTATGAATAGAATCTTGAATATACATCCACAATTTAGTAGAGTATAAAAAGGTGTAATTAAATCATTTTTAAGTCAAATTTCCTAAAATACACTTATTTTAGGGTGTTCAAAATAGAGCTAATAATTAACAAGAAGGAAAATTTATTTTCTTTCCTTTTAAAGATGTGGCAACTAATGGCTTTTTAGAAAATTTTTAAAAAAAGTTATTACATAAGATGAAGAAATAGATATTCAGTACTTGTGATAAGGACTAGTTATTCCTCATTTTGAAGTTATTCATAAAGAATAACTATTCATTGTAATAAAAACATAACCAAACAACCGAATAGTTATGCCATAGGAATATCTATTACATTACAGTATCTATTACAGTCTACCAAACGTGCCCTTAAGTGATGATAAGAAGGAACTTTGTCATAAAGCTTCTCAAAAGGGGTTTATGATTCAAAACAACACTAGGTAGCCTATTTATGATGTAAACTGCTGTTAAAACACAATTTCCCCAATAACAAAGTGGTATGTTAGACTGAAATTTCAATGCTCTTGCAACATTTAGGATATGTTGATGCTTTCTTTCCACTATTGAATTTTGTTGTGGAGTAGCAACACAGGAATGTTAACGAACAATCCCATGTTGAGCATAAAAATCTTTGAGGAAAAACTCTTGAGCATTATCAATTCTAAACACTTTGATATTAGTTTGAAATTAAGTATGTATCATTTTGTAAAATGAAATCAGCAAAGGCCTTGTTTCTAATTTAGATTTCATAAGGTAAACCTATGTGAACCTTGTAGCATCATCTACAATGATAAGAAAATATTTAAAACCATCATGAGTTGCTTTGGCAAAGGGTCCCCATACATCACAATGAATCAAATCAAAGGCATGATCTGATAAGTGTTTAGAGTTAGGAAAAGGTAAACGTTTATGCTTTGCAATTGGACAAACAAAACAATCTTTACTTGAATGAAAGGAAGATATATCAGATACACAATGTTGAAGTTTGTCATCAGAAGCATGTCCTAGTCTAGGATGCCACAAGTAAGGCTTAGTTGCAATGGGAACATGAAAGACAGAATTAACAAAAGACTACAAAACTGACTCTAGGATGGTAGAAGCTTTCGAAATGGACTTGCAATTATCTGAAGCTTGCAGCAGGTACAGATTATTATGAAGCTTACCCAATCCAATCATTTTCCAGCAAGTAAGGTCCTGTATGAAATAATAATTGGAAAGGAAAACCAAGCAACATGACAAGGACTTGGTTAATTTGCTTACTAAAATCAAATTGAAGGAAAAAGCTGGAACATAAATGACATTCTCAAGAATTAAGGATGCAGTGACTTGGACAATGCCTATGTGTGTGGCAAGGACGTTTTCACCATTAGGTAAATGCACAAAGGAAGAAATTGAACTAGTGATCTTAGTTAACAATGAAATTGAATGAATAATGTGATCAGTAGCCCTTGTATCTAGTACCCAAGTTTCTTCATTGTAAGCTGTTTTGTTTGAAGGATTTTCATTAAAGATTGAATTCTTCAAACTTAGGCAAGTAGGATCCTGGAAAGAAGCACAAGAAATATCTGATAATGCTAAATTTGCTGAGTGAATAGCATCAGGAGTGGCAGAAGATGATGCATGAGAGCTCAACAAAGATAACAGCTGCTGGCATTGTTCAAATGTGAAAGGAAAAGACCCTGACTGTGATGTAGCCTCACACTGACTAGAATCACCATCAAGACTCACTTGATTAGCCATGGACACCTTGCCCTTTTTCTTATACCCTGGTGGAAAACCAATTAACTTGTAGCATTTCTCCATGAAATGACCAACTTTGCCACAATGACTACATATAGGCCTACCCTTTCCTTTTGTGTTCTTCCTAACTTGATTGAATCCTTGAGTCTTGACTGCAAGAGTAGTTGAATCAACTGAATGCCCTCCATTGAAACCTAAAGCCCTCTGTCTCTCCTTTTATATTACCAAAGAGAAAGCCTTGTCAATTGGGGGACTTGGTTCCATCATCAAAATCTGAGTTCGAACTTATGAATAGACTTCATTCAAGCCATTAAGGAATTGCATCAAAGAATCTTGATGATGAAACAGTGTAATCTTGTCATTCACACCACAAACACACTTACCACAAGAACAGCATGGTAAGGGCCTGAGATTAAGCAATTGATCCCAAGAAGCTTGAAGATCAGTGAAGAAAGTAGTTACTGTTGCATCTCCTTGCATGATTGTTGAAATCTGCTTTTGAAGTTGTGAAATCCGTGGACCATTTGCTTGCAAGAAACGATTCTTTAGTGAATTCCAAACCTCCATTGCAGTGTTTTTGTAAATTACACTTCCAGAGATGTGAGGAGAGACTGAATTCAATATCCATGAAGAAATCATGGAATTGTTCTTTGACCAAGCAATCTTTTCCAAAGGAGTAATGGCCATGGAAGCTGTTATAGAGCCATCCACAAAGCCTAGCTTACTCTTCACATCCAATGCCATACACATAGCTCTAGCCCAATTAGGGTAATTGTCTTCTGTCAAGGGCTGAGTGACAAGAATTGCACCTGGTGACTCTCCATGGTGCAGAAAAAATGGACTCCTCGGGTCCTCCATTGGAGAAAGCTCACGATGAGCAGTTGATGGAAAAGATGAAATTTGAGAAGTTTGATCTTGGTCAGCCATTGACAGAAACACAAAGCTCTGATACCATATGAGAAAAACAGAGAGCTCGGAAAGAGAGAAGATACGCTAGAGAGAAAAGATTGAAGAATCAATTTCTGTAATTGCATTGATACACCAAAGACTAACTGTGCAATGCGTATATATACTAGAACTCACACAAGGAAGCAAAATAACTAACTCCACATTATTCGGATCCACTCTAATCAACCAATCTAACCAATCCCAGTATTACACGTGTCCATATATACATCTTCTAATTAACTTAAAGCTAAACTACAAGTCGGATACTAGAACTTAGGTATCTCAGTCATTTAGCAAACTTCATGTACAGTCTTCCAATACGCTGTTTTCTCTGCATGAGCTAATACTTCAAACATTCTTCACTTCAATGCTTGCATCTGTCTTCTTCTTCTTGTTCTTATCTATGCATTTATCCAAACTTTGACATATCCCTGTAATTCATAATCGTCCAAACCTTTGAAACCGAGCAATTTTTCTTTTTATGTTTTGAAATGAACAAAGCTAGCACCCCTCTATTATCGAATTCTCGGTTAAACCCTAACTAAATCTTTTGATTACTAGAATATTTCATTGTGTAATGACTAAAATAGCACCTCCAAATAATTTCTAACTCCTGAAAATACCCCCATGCCAAACCCAACCAACTAAATCCAGTTAAACTTAGTTAAACCCAAGTAATCCACACAACCTATCTAAACCCAACCCCACTTGGTAACTAAACCGGTTGTGACAGTGCGTGTGACTAAGGATTTTCTGTTTAGGTTTGCATTGATTCTGTTTAGGCATCACAACGCATCAATAAGACTTCTGAGGAAAGCAGCAACATGCCATCTGTTGGTGTTGCAGTTGTTGCTAGAGTTAGCATGGTAATTATGAACTCATTATTTTTAGTTCCATGTATGATTATGTTCTTGATTCTATGTGAAATAATAATAATCTTTCTAAATATGCATGACCTTGGTTGTTCTTAGCAAACTATACCTGATTTGGTGTCTTCTTAGATTGAGATAGGAACTAGAATATCATCTTTTGCTTTAAATAATATCAAACGAACGAAATTAAACAAATAAAAGGAAGCGCATTGCAAATCATGACAATAACATAAAATATACAATCTATTATATAAATGACAAAATACATTGCAAATTATAACAATAACATAAAAAAATAATACATTTTGCTCAAAATTAACTAAACTTATGGCAACATCTTTTTGTGCTCCACTCTAGCCCCATTGCACCAAATCAGAACAGGCACAATAATTACGATGGCAATCCAAGAAAACAACAACGCAATCTTCAAGTTTTTGTTTTCTTTATGATGTATGACTAATAACTTCTTCAACTTATCCTGTTCAATACATAGCATCCTCTCTTTCTCACGAAGCATAGCTAACTCATCTTGATCAACTTTATCCTTATCAATCTTCTCCAGGCATTCTTGTGGTTGATGTATAACACTTCGTCCATACGGACACATTTCTGGATCTTCCCATTCAAAGAACCCACAATTTACGTTTTGCTTGTATTTGCCACAACTCCAAAACCTTCTCCCAAAATTCTCATCGGTGAATATTGTTTTCAGTGAAGCTTGGGCCGAACAGTGACATATTTTTTGGTGGCTTACATTAATGTTGCTTGGGTATGAAATTTGCACACCTACAAAACAAGACATTATTTGGACGTATTTGACAAACACCTACCTTTCTTATCAAAACAAGGCATTATGTATAGAATAAGAGTAATTAATAAGATAACAGAAAAGTTCAACTTCCAAAAATGTAACTAACTTCTTGTCTACAGAATGCCAATTGGCCCTCAATGATTCTAATAGTTTAACATCTCTCAATTCTAATTAGGCACATGTTGCACATGGCCTGTGACCATTTCCAGACAGGGCAGCAATGCATCAATCAGTTGAACTGAATCAGCTACCAGCCCATACACTGACACTAAAACATTCTAGCTATTGCAAACCTTAAAGTCTCCCGATGCCACCCTAGAAGCTAGTACAATGCATCTGACTTAAACCAATTTCATTATCCAAAAAAGAAGAAGAAAGCGTAATTCAACTTAGTTAGGCTTCATGATAGCTTTAGACCAACTACTTGTGTTCCAGCAGTCCTTAATGATGACTTGTTTGTAGAGGCCTAGATAATTTGCAATGAACTCATGCAGAAAATCTAAAGTTAATTTTTAGTAACACAAAATATAGGATGATTGGATAATTGCTTATGCGTGGTCAACAGAAAGAAGAAAAAGATAAATGAATCGACTG
The DNA here is from genome assembly GCA_033629205.1 of Lithocarpus polystachyus. Taxonomy (NCBI): domain Eukaryota; kingdom Viridiplantae; phylum Streptophyta; class Magnoliopsida; order Fagales; family Fagaceae; genus Lithocarpus; species Lithocarpus polystachyus. The sequence continues at coordinate 11,187,218 of CM066172.1, read as the reverse complement.
ACTTGCTAGCTACTAAGCTGAACAACTAGAAAGAATATAAAATAAAATAGGATTTGGCATGTAAGCATGTAACATGAGGATATTTGATAAGATCATTACCATTGACTGAAGAACTGCAACTTTCAATTTCCTCAGAAGAGCTGCAAATTGCACTAGGTTCATTATCGCTATAGTCATCACAGTTTCTCCATAAATTGTCCAATTCATTATGGGAACCATCCCAACCCTCAAAAGTAATGCGATTAGTGCTGCACATTGTTTGGATGAACATTTCCACATCTTGATTATATACCAAACTGAGCCCACATTTCCGCACGTGCAAGCCTGGCCTAGTGCTCTCAAATACAACCTCAATCTGATTGAATTCACCACTCCGAGCAGTAGCAAACCAATCATCACGAGACAGATGCAATAGCCAAATGTGCCTCGCAACAAGTTTTGTGCTGAAGGAAATTTCAGTGGCATAATAACAGTGAGGCATATCACCAAGGGCTATCACACGAGCTTTAAGACCAAATGTTTTGCCAATAAGGTCAAACTCGTCAACTATATGTGAATATGATGCATCCAAAGAAGCGCAGAGTGCGAATCCCATCCACCTACTATCACACCAATTTGGAGGCAGCTCTATGCTTATTGAGTTCCCTAACCTTTGATGAGTTATCCACCACGGAATTTCATATCCAGGAATAATTGTCTGAAATGCAATTCCAAATCCGTCCTCTTTCCTTCTGATAGAAGTTTCATATCCAGTTTTTGGACAAAGGAGCCCCTGTACACCACACAAAAATTATAAAAAAAAAAAAAAAAAAAAAAAAACCTTGATACTTCATTTATCAATTAAAGAGAGAGAGAAGGATTACCTGTGGATAATGATTCAATTTTGTAAATGTCACTCCAACGCTGTTTTTGTTATATCCAGGCCACTGCGACCAGGGTTGTGACCTACTGCTCCCCTCGATCACAGCCCTCTGAATGTAAAGAAAAAAAAAATCCAAAAATTAGTATCAATGTATTATTAAAAATTTATAAATATTCATTATCGTTATTTCTAAATACATTAAGACACAATTATTTTTCAATAAAAATAAAAATAAAAATAAAATAATGTTTTCTTTTAATACTAGGCTGGTTAGATTTTTTTTTTTTCATTTTTTTTGTTGAAGTAAGAACATTCACAATAAAAATTTTAGCTTTTAACACTTCAAAAATCAACTTTATTTATTTTACAATACACCAAATATCAAATATTCTATTTTTTTTTATCACTTCATTTAAAATAATATAAATAACTTATTAAAATAAGAAAAAAAGGAGAAAATTTGAGTTTTTTAATTAAATGAAGAGATATAATCTTAATAAAATATTGTATTTTATTTTTAACAATTTTTAGTTCTTTGTTGGTAAAATTAATAGTTTTTTTTGCCAAAATACAACTATCATCGTGATTATTTTTATTGTTTTTGTTAATTTTTTGGATTAGATAGTTGTTATTTGAATAAGACTAATTAGACATATTGAGAAAAAAGTAGACTAAAATTTTGGAAAGAGAATCCAACTACAAAAATAAAATATATTATAACTATATAAAAAAAAAAAAAAATTTGGACCCAAGGGGCCAGCCCCCTTTGGGCCCCACCTGGGTCCGTCCCTGCAGTGGGAATGGTTCTAGGGAATAAAAATCTTCAGCACTTACATATCTCAAATGGTTTGACCCTGATTGAAGCAGTGTTTCAAATTCGCCGTCTAATGGCAGTCCCAATGCTGGTGGTGATTGAGTTTCAAGAATATTTAATGAAAGCCTTGGAAGTGACTTAAGTCTTGATGATTTAATTACAGGTAAGAGCTTCAATTATAAGTGATTAAAGAGCTAGTGATGCTTATAGGGAAGTACAATTTTCAGCAGTTATATACGTAATATGAAATGGAAACTTTGGACTTACAAGAGCCTCTACCAGGTAACGTGTGAATTGCCCCCCCTGGTTAGTCTTGAATTGTGGAATCCATTGCCGTCTAGAAAACCTACTCAGCGTTGGGGAAAGTGACCGACACCTCACAGAAACAATTCTGTCTAAAGGCTGTCTAAAAGCAGTTCGACTCAAATCATGCTCCAAACACTTTATATCCCGAAGGTGCTCTGGCAGGTCGGTAAGTTTTGTGCATCCGACAACAACAACTTTTTCAAGTGACCTCAAACTATTCATGTTACGTGGAAGACACGTGAGATATTGACAATCCCTTAGACTCAATAAAATAAGGGCACTCAAATGCTCGATTGATGGGGGTAGTTTTGTAATAGCAGTCTTATCCAAATGAAGTTCCGATAGGCTTCTCATCATTCCCTTAAATTCCGGAAACTTGCTGATTTTTGAGCAACCGCAGAGTTTAAGAATTGTAAGCGACTCCATTTCACTAGACATGCTGGGAAGATGAATAAGAGAGACACAGTATTCTAGATCTAAAACAATAAGCCTACTGAGTTGCCCAATAGATGGGTGGATGTCAACCAAATTATTGCACCAACTAAGAAGTAATCTCTCAAGTCTTGGAACTCCTCTGAAGTTAGGTGTCTCAATAAGGTCCTCGGAATATCTAAGATCCATGCATTTCAAATTGTCCAAATACTGTTCAACCCAAAAAAAAAAATTTCCTTCCATTAAATAGAGAATTTATATTTTAATAAGATAAACATTTTTTTTAATTAAGGAAATTTTATTAATGAATGGAGGAAACTCAAATACACAGAGTGTCGCCACTCCTAACAAAAGAAAAATACTAAATAATAGAAAGACAGTTAAAAGAATAAAACAAAATTACCTTTACTCCTTTCCATAGATATTTCATTTTGCTATCACGTAAACAAAGTTCCAGAAGCTCTTTTGGTTGGAAATTGGATGGCAAACATTCTGAAGGATACCCAATCCATTGAAGAAATCTTAGGTTGTTAGAAACATGATTCAGACAATTGGGGATGTGCACATTGTGAATTATAAGCAATCTAAGATTACACATCTTTGAAAAAGCTTCAGAAAAGGTTTCAGAGTTCCAGTCTTGTCTTTCCCATTCATAACGATTTAGGACTACGGCTTGAAGTGCTTCCGCTGCCTAAGAATCAATTGCAAAGGATAGGTAAATTAATTATACAATAAAAGATAAGAATAATTGAATACTCAAGTTTTAAATTGTGTCAAAGGAGATGAAAATATCAACTCAGTTTTCCATACAAATTTTAAAAGCTTATATAAGAACAAATTATCCTTGGATAAAATCCGGAATATCGATCCTCTGACCAAACTTTGTCTATTCTAAGTACCTAGATAATTACTTTTCTCTTATCAAAAAATAAAGTCTACTTTTCTACTGGTTAATTTTGTTAAAGAACAATTAAGAACAAAATTATGTTATTATTATACCTACTTAATCTTGGTTGCTGAAATTGAATTCTAGCTTTGTCATTGTTCTTACCGTATCTTTCTTCAATACATGACGCAAATCTTCAAAAGACCACAATCTGCTATGCTTTCTAGGCTTTTTATGTAATTTTAGGACAATTTGTCTGCCCATTTCTTGTAATAGATCATGCATCCACAATCTCTTATTTTCTATGGTTATGAGAGATCTTTCCATCAGAACCTTTATACCGATTCTCGCCTCAAAACCACGATACTTTAATAACTCTATTACTCGATCTTCCGTCTTTCCTCTAAAGAAACATGCAATATCCAAAAATATCTCCTTCCACGTTTCCTCTAGTCCATCATAACTTATTTTAAGAGTATCAAATATTTCTCCTTGAGGAATTTGTTTAAAATTGAAAAATGCACTTTTCCATTCTTCCATCATTCTTCCAAACAGAAAAGAACCCAAAGTAACAAGAGCTAATGGAAGGCCTTTAGCATAGTGTACAATATTCTGGGAGAGTTGCTCATAACCTTCTTCAGGGTTTTCATTCTTGAAGGCTTTCAAACAAAAAAGTTTTAAAGCATCAGCACTATTCAATACATTAGGCGAATATCTGTTACGCACACCATGTCGAAACAACAAACGTTCATCTCTAGTTGTTATAATGATCCAACTACCCAATCCAAACCAGTCAGGCTCTCCTGCCAACTTTTCTAATTGGTCCAATTGATTAACATCATCAAGAACAAGAAGAACTTTTTTATGACGTAGCCTTTTCTTGATCATGTCAATTGCATGATCAACACTTCGTATCTTTCTTTCCTTCAAAATGTCTTCAAGAAGTTGTCGTTGTAGTAAAATCAAATTACCTTTTTTTGAAACTTCCCTAACGTTAGCAATAAAGCTAAAACCTTCAAAATAGTCACAGAACCTATCATAAACAGCCCTAGCAAGAGTTGTTTTTCCCAGCCCCCCCATACCATAAATCCCTATCATACAAACCTTGTTCACAAGACCTAAATACGAACTGAACAATTCCTCCACTGAAGAATCTATTCCTACCAAGCCTTTGATAGAGCTTGAGGATTTTAAAGCTAGTTTCTGCGAAATCATTTCCACGATGTACTTGATAAATTCTGCCTCATGCCTGTAGAGAAGATAGAACAACAATTATGTGATAGTACAAATCTATCATAAACCCATGGGGGAGCAAGAAGAATATTACGTAGTGATACTCTTTGGCAAGAAAATATGAGTTCATTAGCTCAAAGCAACGTGGATAAAACTACCCAGAGAAGAAATGTATGTTATATATCAGATATACATGTCAAATGAACAGATTGGGAGCCATAGTTTTTGCTATATTTATTTATAACAGATCCATACAATTTTGTTAAAATTACTTATAAAGAATACAATTATCTTTCTTGCACAAGACATGTGGGTCTTCCTAATCATAGAACCAAAAAAATATGAAAATTAGTAAAAGAGGGAGAGAAGCAGGGGGATACTAGTAGCTGCAAAAATAGCACGAGGTGAAATAAGTGCTCAACCACTACCATTTCTTAGCTTAGCAATGATATTAGCCCGCTAAATCCAAAATCAATTTGAGTTAGAGATACATCGATTGACAAAAGAAAATTAGTTGTCTTATTGCATGCTTGATCGCTGAGAGTAACTTCATTGGAATATTTAAAGTTGAACATGCTAAATATAAAAGTCCATGACATTTTAGGTTGCTCGAGAACAAAAGAATAAAAATCTTTCGTCCTAAATTGCCAATTGTACTAAGTTCAAACTTAGGATGATCTGCTCTAACACCTTATTAAGTGTTTCACTTTATATTACACCAACTACATCTTGTTGTATGTCTATTTTTTCCTTTCTAAAGTAACCAAAGCTTAAAAAGGATGGGTGGGCAAGAACACATAGTATAATATAATCGGCGCATAAAGTAGAACATTGACAATTTTTATTCCAAGGTTAATTATGCAATGCTCCCTACTTTCAATAAATGTTGGATCTTACTATTTGAATTCATGATAGAATCCACTATTTAAATTCACCATACTGTGAGAATGTTAGAATAATTTATTTACCAAAATATTAATATCAATGGCTTACACAAATTTAGCAGAGCAGACAGCCAAAAAGCTGAAAATGTTTTCTAATTGCATGTAATATGAGTGAAGAGAATGTAATGATCTCTAAAAAAAACAAGAAAAAGAATTAGAATATTTAAGCCTTTGTACCAACACAAAACCTATCTTCTTCCTCCTGAGTCGAGCCCAAATTAAGGCATGCGATTTTCATTGTTGAAGAGAAAAACAAAAAATAGAATACTTCAATTAGGTTTGTTTTTACCTCTTTTAAGTGAAGGTATTCTTTGAATTTATATATCCGTGGATCAATATCAATTATAAACTACTACCCGTTCTACTTCTTCAAAATTATGTAAACATTTTTCTACTAAATAAAATTATGTAAACAATTGGTTTATGAATAAAACGGTTAAACGAGCTTCAAGGATTTTATTTAACCCAAAACAATGATTGAGCCAAAATTGCATCTTTCTGAAACAACCTACTTGTCCACTTTGAACTTAATACAATCTGTAACTTGGTAGAAGACAAATTTGGCTCATTAAAGCATCACTTTGAGTTATAAAAGTGTTAAAATGTCTCCAAAATTTGAGTTCAATTGACTAAAAGTCTTAGGGGCTAGGTTAATGGAATTGTTAAATGAAGTGTCTCTAGTTATCGGACTAGTGGCACCGGTGGTTGGAACATTATCTTTGGCCACTAGACCGCCAACACAGGTCATCGGCATGGTAGTTCCAAGCACCAGACCGGTGACCTAGCCACCAAATGGGAGAGGGGGAGTCACTATGTGTTTTTGTAAAATGTTTTACCAAGTTTTTAAAGGTAAAATGTTTTACAAATTTTTATAAAAGATTTGCAATCAATGAAAAATATTTTACAAGTTTGACCACATTTTACGTGCAAACAAACAATTAAAAATAGGAAAACATATTTAAGAAAATATTTTTCTTCCAAAAATACGGTTTATATATATATATATATATATGGTAATTTATGGTTGTGCCTTTTAAAGTTTGGACTAGAATGAAACCATTAGAATTCTGTCCAATTTAGAGCTTTTTCACACTTGTGATATGAGCAATTTTATGTACTAGCTTGACAAAAACACCTTTCACAGATCCAACAAACACCTTTCACAGATCCAACAACATTCCATTCTTCCAATTTTTTTCCCTTAGAAATTGTCAATCAATTTTATATATTTTCTAAAAGTGCTTTTGTAGTTGCAGTTAGTTTTTTTTTTTAAGCGGTTACAATTAGTTAGTTTATTAGTTTCAGTTAGTTAATTACTTTAGTGATATTTTTTTGATTCTCCTCGTGTATATAAGAGAAGTTAGTCATGTAATAACACTCTTCAATTTTTGACAAGATCTGACGGAGTTGAATGGCGCTCAACTCCGACACGAAGATTTTGTCATTCTCATTGGCATCAAAGCAGTTGAAGAAGACCTTGTACACCTCGTCAATGTTCTGGAGGTAGACCAATGCCGAGTTGGTTTAGTCTTGAGGTTCGACTTTGGGTTTGTTGTGAGAGAGACAGAGAGTGTGTGTGTGAGATTTTTTTTTTTTTTTTTTTTTTTTGATAACATGTGTGTGAGAATTTAGATTATGAGTTAATGGTTATGGGTTCAATTTTTTATTATTTGTTGTGATATTGGATTGATTCTGTTTGGTTTGGGACTCACCAATTGAGTGTGAAATTGGCTCAACCAATTAGGTGTGAATCGTGTGATGCAATTTCTTATATTGGTTTACTATGATTCTTAAGAATTTGGTTCAAATTGTTCTTAATTCTCAAGAATTTTGATGGGTTGTACATATGCAAATTTTAATTTTTTGTTTTTTTACTTTGAAAATTTGCGATTTTCTTCGGACTGTGCTTTTAATTCTCAATTCAACATGGAGAACATTGTTGGCTATACAAAGCAGATTAATTGACCAATTCAATATCATTAGAAACTTCTCCAATTGATTTTAAGGCATATTCATTTTATTTTTATTTATTGTTTGGAATACAATCAGTACATATTGGAGGAGTAAGAAGAAGAGAGAGTAAATTGAGGTATAAATTTGTTTCGTAAGAGAAATTTTTTTTAATATAATTGGAAATTTATAGACTAAATTATGTAATGGGCAGCAAGCAAATTGCAAATTGTAATTCTTTAATCAACTAGGTCCGTCTCATTTCAAAGGTGCTCCTCTTAAAAAACAAAAAAAAAAAAAAAAAAAAAAAAAAAAAGTGGGCTCACAGACTATTTGTAATAGTATCAACACCTCCCAAAATACAACAGAATGTTAACTAGTATATGTAATATTTCAATCCATTCATATCATAATACATTATAATAGCTATTTATATGGTATATGAAAGAATTACTATGGCTTATATATCAATAGAAATAAATTTGTCATGGAAATTACCTATCTTGTAAATGCCAACCAGAGAGATTGGCCACTTCCTCCAAAGCATCTCTCCACATTTCTACCTTTTCTATGTTCTCTTTATCTTCATGTGTCTTAAAAGCTTGTCCAAAAATTCCTGTCTGTTTTCGTATATCAGATGGATCCACATCATAAAAAATGGGAAAAATTATCAATCCTGTCTCTTTCATGCATCTAATGATCACTGCAAGTTCATCTAAGCACCAACGTGAAGATGCATAGTTTCTAGAGAAAATGATAATAGCAAACCTAGATTCTTCTATTGTTTTCAAGAGCTCTGATGAAATAGGTTTTCCTCTCTCAAGTTTATTGTCGATAAAGGTAAAAATGCCCTTCTGATCCAACGCAGCAAATAGATGGCCCGTAAACTTGTTACGGGTGTCTACACCACTAAAACTAAGAAACACATCATATTTCCACTGAGATGTCATAGAAGAAGATGGCGATGACATTGAGGCTCCTTGTCTGCTCTTGGAAACCTTTAAAAATATAATAGAAAATCTAAACTATTATAAAAATTAGAAAAAGGTACATTCAAGTAAAACTGAAGTGAAAAAACTTACTGTTAAAGATGCATAGTATTTTGAGAGAATGATGATAGTAAAGTTTGATCCTTCTTTTCTCAAGAGCTCTAACAAAATTGATTTTCCTTAGCCAAACGCAAATCCATATCCAAGCAGCATATACAAGGCCTGCAAAACTTTTTCTAAAACTCTGCCAAGGTGACCAAGAAGAAGATGATGATGATGACAATGAGGTTCTTGAGTGCTCATGTAAACTGATGTAAATATACTTGTAAATCTTAAACTATAATATAAATTTAAAAACTACATTAAATTAAAACTAGAGAAAAATATATATAAAGGAAAGTAAATTAGTAAGAACAAAACAATTTGATGTGGAATTTAAATTTCAAGGACGAAGTGAAAGGAAATAAACGAAACTGATGAACATGTTGGAGAAATGATGACTTACAGATTTATAATTGAAATCTAAGTAGTAGTGATTGACTGATTGTAATGCTCGAAACCCTCTTGAAATAAAGCTGGATTTAATGCCGATTAGAAAATGGCCTGTTAAATAAAGGAATGGACTGGGCTCTTCCGCGTGTTTGTGTCCACGACTTCATCATTCTCTACTTTGAGTCAAGTCAACAATTCTTTCTGATTAGTGTTTCGTGGAAGCTCGCGCGAGTTCTTTTAGGACTACCACTTTTTATACCACAGTTTTGCCTTAATTATGACGGGGAAGATTGTAATTTCCGCGTATCATTTTCACGTATATTTATTATTTTTTCTTTATCATTTGTAATCTGTAACATTAAAATTATACCATCACACACTTTTGGTGTGGTAGTCACTCTACAAGTATAAATGCTTGTAGAGTGTGAGAGGTAAATGTCAGGATTCAAGTCTCCAGAAAAGAGTTTCACACACATATACACTTAGATTAAGCTAGAGTAAAAATTCTATCTTGCATAAAAAAAAAAAAACAAACATCAAAATTATGATATGACTCCGGCATAAAAAGTTGTGAGCCTAGGTTTCAAAATTGGTGCCTCTATAATTATTGCTCTCTTTAATGTTTAAGAGCATTCGCATCTAATTTTTACACACAAAAAAAAATGATTTTATTATCTCAAAAACTAATCTATTATTTATACCGTATCATTTTATAATATATCTAACATTTTAATTTTTATTTTACTATATTACACTTTAAAATAATATAAAGTAAAATAAAAATATTTCTCACTTCCCTCTCTAATCTCTATTTCTTTTACTACACATTAAAAAAATATTATTTAATTTTATAGTTGTGTTACAAAATTTTTTCTTTCTACACATTAAAATAATATTATTTAATTTTACAACTGTGTTACAGTATTACGATGGTACTATAACCCAATTGTCAATTTTTGTTGGGTTTACAAATCCGGATAATTAATGGTTTTCAGAGCTTTAATGCTAAAACATTTCAACATATAACATTTGGATGACCAAATGTGAATGCTCTTAACGTGGCAAAAGGGTCAAACTTACCGACACATGCAAATCATTATTCTCCCATTTTCTCGATACCAGCTTTCATCCTTTTTTTCAGAAAAAAAAAAAAAAAAAAATTAAAAAGCTGCTAAGAGTTATGTGCTGTACGCCAATTATTACTACCCAACGGTGCACGAAACTTATAACTGTTCTGTGAGAGGATGGAATTGTATTTTCAACCGATGATTTGACAATTTAACTAAATTGTATTTTTATTTTCACTTTTAGTGCTGTATGATAATCTTTAGTCTTTGCTTTATTAATTATTGGCTCATGTTATGGCTCTCATGATTTTATTCTTGATAGCCTTTCTTAATTAGTGTTATAGTATGATGATAAAGAGTTGATAGCCTTTCTTAATTAGCCTTTCTTGATAGCTCTGTGTTTGTATTGTATTTTGGGTGTCCATGTTTTCAGCGTTTTGGGTGTTTTTTTTTTTTTTTCTCAGTCAACGTGTTGTGCACTGTTTACTGGCCATGAACAGTGATTTTAGGCCAATGAACAGTGTACAACACTGTAGCAAACAGTTTTTTTTTTAGTTTTCAGTTTTTAACAAAATAAACGGTATCCAAACGCATACTGAAACTCTCTAAAAAAAGTGTTTGCTTAGTATGCTTTTCATATGGGTTTAAATGTTGTTGATATTACTTATTTGTAGGTATAAATGTGCATTTTTAACTTCGAACTCCTAACTTTTTTTTACTTGTATTAAAATCTAAGTATGCTTGCTATTGCAAAAGCATGATGCATCCCATGTTCAATACTTAGACCTTGACAAACAGCTCCTCCACCTTTGGCCCTCATCAAAACAGATCTTTTAAACACTCCAAAAAATTAAGATTGCAAGCCTTGCTCCTTCAATTGTTGATCCACCTAAATTCCTCCAAGACCTTTTGCCCAAAATTGATTTGCATACCCCACCAAATGGGTTTGATAATGCTCAGGTTTGGTATCAAATTAATTAGAGAATGTAGATTCTGATAATGCTCTTGTTGTTCCTTTGTTTGTAAATTCATGGAAACTGTTATTGTGGGGACTTGAGGACCGAGGAAGAATAGAACCGCTGTGACCATCATTCATTCTTCAGATAGAAGCACTTTAAGCCCGAGGAGTGGGCTCGCACGAGGATAGAATGGGAAGAGACAAAATACTTCCTAAAAGTCCGAGTGGTTAAATAATCTTGACAGCTCTTCGACACCTAGCTTTTCTATCGAGCTCTTCAGTTGCTATTTATAATCTCGACACCTCTCGATAGCTAGGTCGATCAATCGAGCAACTTTCTGTCTCCTCGATAATTGTTCGATCCATCAAGGTTTGCTCGATAGCTTCTCAACACCTCTCGATCAATCGAAATCCTCTTGCATGCATTGTTTTTCACACGTTTTGCATCTTTCTTTTACCTTGTCATCTATAGAATCTTGTTTCATTACATTCATGCATTTTTATGGATTCTTTGTATCCCCTTGATCATCCTTGGTCATCTTTATGTTTCTCGAGTGAAGCTTTCTAGCTTCTTGTACCCTTTGTCAATCATGACAAAAAGGGGAAGAAATTGTGGAGAATATGTGGTTTCTTTTTAAGATTCTACATGTTAGAGGGAGAAATACATGCCTCTGTAAGGGGGAGATGTGTTTCATCTTGTTAGGGGGAGTGCTTACCTCCTTCTTCTTGTACATCAGTCTTGTGACGATGTTTACATACATAGTGGTTATCTTTGATATATATATGATGATGTATGTTTCTTTCACCTACCCTTACATGTGTTGTTTCTTTTCTCTCTTTATGCACATGCTTCTTATTACTTGTATGCAATTTATTATTTCTGTTTCACACAAAGATGCCTTGATGAGTTTTGTTTAAAGTGTTTCAGAAATACGGATTGTCAAAGTCTACTTACCATAAACTCTCTTCTTGCAAAGTTTTTCAAGAGTTTGTGTTAGGATAGATTTTATTGTATTTAATAACTGAATATGGGTTGAGTGATATATGACTTCTCTCATATCTCATTTGTTAGTTGTGGTTTTGTCACGAATTGCCAAAGGGGAAGATTGTTAGGATATATGTGATTCACTTGTTAGGAACATATGTCATTATTTTATGTAATTGGCTAATCCTTTGACAAAACGCACTTTAATTGTAATTGGGTAGATCTATGATGTATTTAATACTTTAAAAAACATGTTGTTCAAGTCTAGTATTAAAGCCATGAAAATTGGACCAAGAAACAAATGAAGAAAAGCTGTTCACTAAAGTTGGACAGATAGCTCAACAGCTGCGAACAGATAGCTCGACAGATAGCTATTTATCGAGATTTAATAAATGAAGCTCGACAGATTCTAGACAGATCGAAAATCTATCGAGAATTATGAAAATCAATTTTTCAGATCTGATTTTCGGCCCATGCTTATATATTTGTGTAGGGTTTCTTTTCTCACATGGAGAACACATGCAAAAGGTGACCGATGCCCTATTCTCTCTAAAAGAAGCTACTGCGTCTTTGCGCCTTAGGGTTTTGTAACCAAGTGCTTCTTGATCTTCATTATTGATGAAGTGAAGAACTTTGCAACCAACAATCTGCTTCAAGTTGATGTGTTAGTCGCTTACTGGGAGCCGTGCATCTTTGGTTAATCACGTACTGAGATTCATGCATAAAAAAGGGTGGCGTTCATATATTGAAGAGTTCTGAGGTTCTGAAGCGGTAGAAGGCTTCTACTGTAAGTTCATCTACGGGGATAGTAGAGTCTAGGGACAAAGGTTTTGTACTAGATCTGAAACTTTTCTTTACTATAGTGAATTGCTTTTCAGGAAGGTTTCCCCCCAAGTTTTTTACTGTGAAACTAGTTTGTTTCAATGGTTTTTCTGGATCATTATATCTTGTCTATATTTTTCCGCTGCATGATTTTAACATGATATTGATGTTTGCTTGTTTTAATAAGTTTTATTTATAATAAATCTAATTAACAACTTGGATTTAAAACTTGTTAATTCTATCAACCGGGGTCTAAATTTCCCAACAAACCCAAAACAATGATTAAGACAAAACATCTTTCTAAAAACAACCTACTTATCCATTTTGAACTTAATACAATCTATAACTTGGCATGCAGAAGGCAAATTTGGTTCATTAAAGTATCACTTTTGAGTTATAAAAGTGTTAAAATGTCTCCAAAATTTGAGTTCGAATTAACTAAATGTCTTAGGGGCTAGGTTAATGGAATTGTTAAATGAAGTGTCTCTAGTTATCAGACTAGTGGGCACAGGTTGTTGGAATATCGTCTTCGGCCACCAGACTGCCAGCATAGGTAGTCGGCACGGCAATTCCAAGCATGGAGAGGGGGAGCCATTGTGTTTTTATAAAAGATTTACAATCAATGAAAAATATTTTACAAATTTGACCACATTTTACATGTGTACAAACATTTAAAAATAGGAAAACATTAGAATCCTGTCCAATTTAGAGTTTTTTCACACTTGTGATATGAGCAATTTTATGGTACCAGCTTGACAAAAACACCCTTCATAGATCCAACAACATTCCATTCTTCCAATTTTTTTCCCTTAGAAATTGTCAATCAGTTTTCCATATCTTCTAAAAGTGCTCTTGTAGTTGCAATTAGTTTTTTCTTTTTCTTTTTTTGAAGCGGTTACAATTAGTTAGTTTGTTAGTTTCAATTAGTTAACTTTAGTGATATTTTCATGATTTTGTTTGGTTTGGGACTCACCAATTGAGTGTGAAATTGGCTCGACCAATTAGGTGTGAATCGTGTGACGCAATTTCTTATATTGGTTTACTATAATTCTTAAGAATTTTCAAATTGTTCTTAATTCTCAAGAATTTTGATGGGTTGTAAATATGCAAATTTTTTTTTTTTTTTTTTACTTTTAAAATTTGTGATTTTCTTTGGACTGTGCTTTTAATTCCCAATTCAACATAGAGAACATTGTTGGCTATACAAAGCAGATTTATTGACCAATTCAAAATCATTAGAAACTTCTCCAATTGATTTTAAGGCATATTCATTTTATTTTTATTTATTGTTTGGAATACAATCAGTACATATTGGAGGAGTAAGAAGAATAGAGAGTAAATTGAGGTATAAATTTGTTTCATAAGAGAATTTTTTATAATATAATTGAAAATTTATAGACTAAATTATGTAATGGGCAGCAAGCAAAATGTAAATTGTAATTCTTTTAAAAATTACATATATTGAAGATGATAAATAATATTATTAGATTTATGTGGGATAATTACCCTCTTTTTTAAAAACACACACACGTAAGGGTTTAACACAACATCAATACATTTATTATTTATAAAAAGTTATGTTCTTTAATCAACTAGGTCCGTTTTGATCATTTCAACGGTGCTCTTCTTAAAAAAAGAAAAAAAAAAAAAAAGTGGGCTCACAGACTATTTGTAATAGTATCAAGTATCAACACCTCCCAAAATACAACAGAATTTTAACTAGTATATGTAATATTTCAATCCATTCATATCATGATACATTATAATAGCTATTTATATGGCATATGAAAGAATTACTATGGCTTATATATCAATAGAAATAAATTTTTCATGGAAATTACCTATCCTGTAAATGCCAACCAGAGAGATTGGCCACTTCTTCCAAAGCATCTCTCCAAGTTTTTACCTTTTTTATGTTCTCTTTATCTTCATGTGTATTAAAAGCTTGTCCAAAAGTTCCTATCTGTTTTCGTACATCAGATGGATCCACATCATAAAAAATCGGCAAAATTGTCAATCCTTTCTCTTTCCTGCATCTAGCGATCTCTGCAAGTTCATCTAAGCACAACGTGAAAGATGCATAGTTTTTAGAGAAAATGATAATAGCAAACCTCGATTCTTCTATTGCTTTCAAAAGCTCTGATAAAATAGATTTTCCTCTGTCAAGTCCTTCATCATCCTTAAAGGCCAGAACGCCCTTTCATTTCAAAGCAGCCAATAGATGATCTGTAAAACTTCGATGGGTGTCTACACCACTAAAACTAAGAAACACATCGTATTTCCACCAAGATGTAATAGAAGAAGATGGTAACAATGTTGAGACTCCTTGTCTGCTCATGGAAACCTTTAAAAATATACTAGAAAATCTTAACCTATTATAAAAATTAGAAAAAGGACCATTCAATTAAAGCCGAAGATAATAATAATAAATAAAAAAACTTCTTGCTGAAGATGCATAATTTTTTAAGGGGATGATGATAGCAAACCTTGATTCTTCTTTTGCTTTTTCAAGAGCTCTAACAAAATTGATTTTCTTCCCTCAAGTTCTTTGTTATCCGGAAAAGGCTGAACGCAAATCCTTAGCCAAGCAGCAAATACAAAAACTACAAACTTTTTCGAAAACTCTGCCAAGGTGATGAAGAAGAAAGAAGATGATAATGATAATGAGGTTCCTTGAGTGCTCATGTAAACTGAGGATTTTTTTTTTAAATAATTATAAAACTTAAACTATTTTATTAGTTAGACAAGATTTGAAACTATTTTGATATCTAATAAATCGAGTTTGTTAGACTCGATTTTGCCATTTGAAATTGCACTTGGAACTCGAGTGTGAGACACTCGAGTGTGAAACACTCGATTTTCAAGTGCAATTTCAAAGGACAAAATCGAGTCTAATAGACTCGATTTGTTAGATACCAAAATAGTTTCAAACCTTGCCTAACTAATAAAATTGTTTGAGGGATTTGATTATTTTCAAAAAAAAAAAAATCCTGTAAACTGATGTAAGTGTACTTGTAAATCTTAAACTATAATATAAATTTAAAAAGTACATTAAATTAAAACTAAAGAAATATATATATATATATATATATATATATATATATAAACGAAAGCAAATTAGTAAGAACTAAACAAATTGATGTGGAATTTTAATTTCAAGGACGAAGTGATTGGAAATAAACAAAACTGATGAATATGTTGGAGAAATGATGACTTACAGATTTGATAATTGAAATCTAAGTAGTAGTGATTGTAATGCTCGAAACCCTCTTGAAATAAAGCTGGATTCAATTCCAATTAGATATAAGGGATTGGACTGGGTTCTTTTTCCGTGTGTTTCTTTGTGTCCACTACTTCAACATTCTCTGTTTCGAGTCAAGTCAAGTCAACAACCCTCTCTAGTTATTATTATTATTTTTTTTTTATGAAAAAAAAAACCTTTTTAATTAGTGAAAGTTAACTCAAGATATTTTAGGACTACAATTTTTTATACCATAATTTTGCCACAATTATAATGCGGTGAATTGTGAATTCCATATATTACTTTCACCTTTTTTTTTTTTTTTTTCTGCCCTACTTTTTGTAACCTGTTACGTCAAAATTGTGGCAGAGGTGTGGCGTAAAAGTTGTGATGCTAGATTTTAGAATTGGTGCCTCTATGATTGCACTCTTCAGTCTTACCGTGGCAAAAGGGACAATCTCACCGACATGATGCAAGTCACTCTCACTTTCTTCATGCTATTCTAGCTTTTATCCATTTTCATAGAAAGAAAGAAAAAAATAAAAAAGAAACTAAGAGTTATGTGCTGTACGCCAATTATTACTAGTGGTACACAATTTATAATTGTGAGGAATGAGATCTAAGTGTAATTCTGATGCAATTGCTATAAGTAACTAAGATTTAAACTTGTAAAAAGTAATTTTAAATTTTAATCATTGAATAATAAATAAATAAAAGGTAAAAAAAGTAAAAGTAAAATAGTAAGAGTAAAAAAGTGAGATTAGTAAAAAAATATTGTAAAAGAGAGGGGGTTAATTGCATGGTGCAATTATACCGGATCTCAATCCTAATTATGAAATGATGAATCATATTGTCATTCAACACATGATTTGACAATTTTAACTGAAATTGTAATTTAATTTTCACTTTTAAAGCCTATGTATAATGTTGGGGTAAGGGCTCAGATCTGGTATTGGGCCTTGGGCCCTGTCCGAGGAGCAATGCCTCCTCAGACAGGTTAAACATGAGCCAGATTCGAATCTCATGAACCAAGGCGAGCTTCTAAAAAGCTCCGACGACAGGTACGTACACCTCGAGCGCACCAACAAGTGGAAACTAGGAGGTACCTAAGGAAAAGCTGTTACCACCATATTTAATGCGCTGCAGCTACTTTTTTGGCCACATTTATGAGGAGAAGACCCCTGAACAGTGCTACATTGGCAACCACAACTTATAGGAAGCCAAGAAGGGTGACTGATCTGATAGATACTCAAGTGGTACCTTGGATGGCTAACAAGTGGAGGCTCAAGATCATCAAGAAGGGGGTATATAATGTAAGAGACCCCTGAAGAAGAAGGGAGGAATAAAGGAGAGAGAAGAGTCTTGTAATAGAACTGAAAGGGCAAAACAAAAGAATTAGTCTCCTCGGATTTGGCCAAGGACATTTTCTGATATAAAACATTCGTCGTCTTTCTTTGTTGACTAAACCTGGTGGCCCATCACGGATTTCACTACAGCCCAGTTTTCCAACCCACTTCTCTACAAATTTATTGTTTGGGCTTTTTAGGCTTGCGTCCATATACTTTTTGGGCCAAGAGTTCAAATACCCCCCATACAATTAATGCCGTCTGTGGGAATTACTTGTGCGGTAATGCATGTGACATCGAACGATGATGGGATCAGGTCCGCACCAGGCAGAGTTTGCAGGTTCCTAACGGCAGGATGATTTTCTCAATCTTGAAAAGGACCGAGAGGGTAGTGTGCACACTACCCATACGAGCCGAAGTTATTCTCGAGTGGGAACCCACGTCTCTCGAGGGCCAAATAATGAAAAAGCCATGCAGTTGAAGATTGACGAACTAGAAAGGAAACTGCACCGTGCGCAGCACAGACGCACTCCTTCCAGTTCTGACAGCTCCTCTAGGGACGAAAGGGATGTTAATCGTAGACAAAGATCAAGGACTCCCCCGCGTGGGCCTTCCACTGATGATGATAAGCACTATCATAGGCATAGGCGTCAAAGCCCACCTCATAAAGGTCTGGGGAATGATGCCATGAGTAGGGCGTTGAACCAGATCTCCAGGTTGCCTTTAAACTTCCCCTACGATTCCATCAACCCACGTTTACCATATACAATGGCCGGACAGACCCTATGGAGCATGTAAGCCACTTTAACTAGAGGATGGCCGTCCATTCCAAGAATGAGGCCTTGATGTGCAAAGTCTTCCCATCCAGTTTATGACTAGTGGTGATAAGATGGTTTGATGGCCTGAGGGCAGGGTCCATAAATTTCTTCCAGGAGCTCACCCAAGCATTTGAGTCCCGTTTTATCACGTGCAGCAGGGTCTCACGGCCTCTGGATTCCCTACTGTCCTTATCCATGTGAGAAGGAGAAACCTTGAAAACGTACTCGGACAGATACTGGGAAATGTTCAACGAGATAGACGGAGACTTCAATGAGGTGGCCATTAGCACTTTTAAGGTCGGCACCCCAGCCGAGCACGGTTTGAGGAAGTCCCTCACTTGCAAGCCTATTACTAGTGTACGCCAACTTATGGACCGAATTGATAAATACAAAAGGGTTGAGGAGGACCAACTGCAGGGGAAGAAAAAGGCTAAGGTTGTCCCTCAAGAGTGGAGGGATTTCAGGTCGGACAGGTACAATAATAGCCAACTAAGGGGAGACTTTTCCGGAAAATCTGGACCTGTTAACACGCAGACAATTAATGCCGTATTCCGAGAGCCAGTGCGCCAGGTGTTGGAGAAAATCAAGAACGAGCCATTCTTCAGGTGGCTAAATAAGATGGCGGGGGACCCCATGAGACGCAATCAGAACCTGTATTGCCAATACCACCAGGAACCGGGTCACACCACAGAGGACTGCAGGAACTTGCGGAGTCACTTGGACCAGCTAGTCCAAGAAGGAAGATTAAAGCACCTCTTGCATCATTCCAATGGTCAGCAAGGCTAGACGAATCCGGAACCCCGGAGGGATACACCTTTAAGACCCCTTATAGGCACGATAAATGTCATTTTTGCCGCTCCAGGAAGAACCAGTTCAAGTCCCTCCAGGGTGATGTTTATAGCTCGGCTGTCTGCCGAGGACGACGATTCAAAGTCTAAGAGGGTTAAGGTAGACACACAGCCGGTTCTGGGTTTTTCAGAAGAGGATAAAGTTGGGACCATACAGCCTCATGATGACGCCTTGGTAATCACACTCAGGATCGGAGGATATGATGTAAAAAGGGTTATGGTGGATGGTGGTAACGGTGCCGAGATCATGTATCCTGACCTTTACAAGGGGCAGGATCTGAAGCCAGAAGACTTAACGCCCTATAACTCCCTCTTAGTGAGTTTTGACGGGAAGACTGTATTCTGAAGGGCCAAATTAGGTTACTAGTACAGACCGACCCGGAAATGGTAGAGGTAGATTTCATCGTGGTAGATACTTACTCCCCCTACACGGTCATCGTCGCCAAACCCTAGCTTCATACATTAGGGGCCGTCTCCTTTACATTGCACTAGAAAGTGAAATTTCCATCCAGGGGCTAGGTTATGGAGATCCTTGGATGTCAATCAATGGCGAGGCAGTGGCTGGTGGCAGCCATTTTGCACCAACCTGAAGCGGAGTCCTTGGCCTCTGCCCAAAAAAGTTTGTAGCAATTAAAGAACCCGATATCACCTGCTAATCTGCCTACCGAAGAGGCGAAATGTGAAGATCTAGAGAAGGTGGTCATTGGTGCTGACCCAGAAAGGTTCTTTCAAATAGGTTCTCAAATGTCCATAGAGGAGAAGAAAGAGTTAATCGGGTTCCTCAAGAATAACTTGGACGTGTTTGCGTGGGACGCCTACGAGGCCCCTGGGGTCGATCCGAGCCTCATCTGCTATCGCTTAAATGTTAACCCGTCCATACCCCCCAAAAGGCAGCCACTTCGGCGCCCGTCCAAAGAGCACTCTGACGTTGTTCGGGAGGAGGTGATGAAGCTCAAACGAGCAGGGGCTATCAAGGAAGTCTTTTACCTAGAGTGGTTGGCCAACACTGTCGTGGTAAAGAAAAAAAATGGAAAATGGCGAGTCTGCATAGACTTCACAAACTTGAACAAAGCCTGCCCAAAGGACCCTTTCCCTATGCCTCGAATAAACCAGTTAGTGGACGTGACCGCGGGCCACCCGCAGATGAGCTTCCTAGCCACCTTTCAAGGGTATCACCAAATACCGTTGGCCTTGGAAGATCAGGAGAAGACTACTTTTGTCACTCCTATTAGGGACTACCACTACAAGGTGATGCCCTTCGGTTTAAAGAACGCAGATTCTACCTATCAGAGGATGATGACCAGGATGTTCGAACCACAATTGAGTAAGAACATCAAAGCTTATATAAATGATATGGTGGTGAAGAGTAAGATGGTATCCGAGCACCTAGGAGACCTCTGGGAGATATTTGAAATCCTGAGGAAGCATAAGCTGCGGCTCAACGCTTCCAAGTGCTCATTTGGAGTTGGATCAGGCAAATTCTTAGGCTATATGGTAACCCACAGGGGGATTGAGGTCAGCCCTAATCAGGTCAGAGCTGTCAACGATCTACAACCACCTTGGAATCCTAAAGAGGTCCAGAAGCTCACCGGAATGATTGCTGCCTTGAATCGTTTTATATCTCGATCGGTGGACAGATGCAGACCCTTCTTTCTGTTAATGAACAAGTGGAAGGGATTTGAGTGGACCAAGGAGTGCGCTTTGGCCTTCCAACAAATTAAAGTGTATCTATCTCGGCCGTCGATCATGTTAAGTCCTGAGGTAGATGAAGTCATATTCGCCTACATCGCTGTGGCCTCGCATGCAATAAGCCTAGTGTTAATACGAGTAGACAGCGGCGTACAGTGACCAGTTTATTACGTAAGCAAATCACTACACGAGGCGGAGGTCCGTTACTTACCACTAAAGAAGGCCATCTTAGTTGTGGTGCAAGCTACACAGAAGCTTCCTCATTACTTTCAGGCGCACACGATTATCGTTCTGACCTAGCTCCCGCTTAGGGCCATACTTTGAAGTGCTGATTATATAGGGAGGATTGCCAAGTGGGGTACGATTCTAGGGGCTTTTAACATCAAGTACATGCTCCAAACCTCTGTCAAAGGCCAGGTCCTTACAGATCTGGTGGCTAAATTCGCTGAACCTTCGTTAGGAGAAGTGGCCGGGACATCAAACATGGATGAAAAGTTAGTTGGCACGATCTCTCTGCTCGGACCCGTGTACTGGAAAGTATATGTTGATGGGGCTGCGAACCAAAGGGGCTCCGAAATTAGGCTAATTCTAATTTCTCCCAAAGGGATCACCATCGAAAAGGCGCTAAGATTGGGCTTCACGGCCACTAATAACGAGGCCGAATATGAGGCCCTACTAGAGGGGATGTCCATGGTTTGAAAACTTGGTGGGAAGATCATTAACGTGTTCTCGAACTTGAGACTGGTCGTTGGCCAAGTGAATAGGGAGATGGACGTGAGAGATGAAAGAATGCAAGAATATCTTAGACAAGTTAAACATTTTTTATTCTTTTAGCCTGCTACATATCTCTAGAAGTGGGAATACACACGCTGACTCTTTGGCCACCCTTGCAACCTCCTCGGGTCAGAGTTTGCCTCGGGTCATCCTGGTGGAAGATTTGAACAAACCCACGGAGATGGTGAAAGGGATGGTCCACATCCATAATGTCAGGGTAGGTCCCAGCTGGATGGACCCCTTGGTGATGTTCCAAAATGAGGATATCCTACCCGAAGGGAAGTTAGAAGCGGACAAGCTACGCAGAAAGGCCCTTCGATTCTGGCTATCTGAGGACCAGAAGTCATACAAGCGTTCCTTTTCAGGGCCCTACCTGCTATACGTACACCCCGAGGTAACAGAATCGCTCTTGGAAGAATTACATGAGGGGATTTGTGGGAGCCATACCGGAGGAAGATCCCTATCGCATAGAGCTATCATTCAAGGCTACTAGTGGCCCAACACGCAAAAGGAGGCACAGGAATACGTAAGGAAGTGCGACCAATGCTAGAGGTTCGCGCCAAATATACACCAACCGGGGGGAGCCCTCAATCCTATATCCAGCCCATGGCCATTCGCTCAATGGGGCTTGGACATTGTTGGCCCGTTCCCCAAAGCAACAGGAAATAAGAGGTACTTGCTAGTCGGGACGAATTACTTCACAAAATAGGTTGAGGCCGAACCATTGGCGAACATCAGGGATGTAGACGTCAAGAAGTTCGTATGGAGGAATATCGTTACTCGGTTTAGGGTCCCTCACACCCTCATCTCGGATAATGGCCTCCAGTTTGATAGCAAAGCCTTCGGGCGATACTGTTGTGAGCTCAGAATCACAAATTGATTTTCCACTCCAACCTACCCTCAAGGGAATGGACAGGCCGAAACTGTAAACAAAGTCATAGTGAACGGACTCAAGAAGAGATTGGACGACGCGAAAGGAAAGTGGGTGGAAGAGCTGCCACAAGTCCTCTAGACGTATCAGACGACGCCACGAAGGTCAACAGGGGAAACCCCCTTCTCAATGACTTATGGCGCCGAGGCCGTTATTCCTTTGGAGACTGGCTTTCCAACACTAAGAACAACTTCTTTCCATCCGAGTGGTAACAATTGGTTGCTAGAAAAAAGTCTAGATCTGATTGAGGAACGCAGGGAAAATGCAAGAGTCCAACTGGCGTATTACCAACACAAACTCAAACAAGGTTATGATGCCAACATGAAGCTAAAGCCTCTAGCAAAGGGAGACCTGGTATTGAGGAAAGTTGTGGGCAACACCAAAAACCCGGCTTGGGGGAAACTGAGACCGAATTGGGAGGGTCCATATTGCATCACTTCTGCAGTAGGAGTAGATGCATATTACCTAGAAGATTTAGATAAAAAAATGATACCACGCCCTTGGAATGTAAACAACCTGAAAATGTGTTATTATTAATGAAAACTTCCATTGTCTCATGCTTGTCTATTGCTCACTAGATCATTTTTTATACGTGTTCAAACAGAACCTAAGTCATGCCTGAGTCCTCAGACCACATACTTTGGGAAAATTAACACTACGATCATTTTTTATAAGTGTTCAAACAGAACCTAACATGCCTAAGTCTTCGGACCACATACTTTGGGGAAATTAACACTACGATCATTTTTTATAAGTGTTCAAACAGAACCTAAGTCATGCTTGAGTCCTCAGACCACATACTTTGGGGAAATTAACACTACAATCATTTTGTACAAGTGTTCAAACAGAACCTAAGTCATGCCTAAGTCCTTGGACCACATACTTTAGGGAAATTAACACTACAATCATTTTTTACAAGTGTTCAAACAAAACTTAAGTCATGCCTGAGTCCTCAGACCATATACTTTAGGGAAATTAACACTACAACATTTTTTACAAGTGTTCAAACAGAACCTAAGTCATGCCTAAATCCTCGGACCACATACTTGGGGGAAATTAACACTACGACATTTTTTACAAGTGTTCAAACAGAACCTAAGTCTTGCCTGAGACCTCGGACCGCGCACTTTGGGGAAACTAACACTATGACACTTTTATAACTAATTAATCAGAGCCTAAAGTCACGCTCTATGATAAACGCTTCATGATTAAGTTATTTAAATTGTTAGCAGTTCAACACCATTGACAATAGTAATAAGCTTCATAGCCCAACAAAAAAAAAATGCAACGAATTAAGGGAAATAGCATTTCCATTAAACAGAAAGACGAATACATTGTTTTTGCTGGCAAATTGCCCTTACAAAAGGTAGACATATATACAAAAATTCTTACATCTAGGCCTTTTCCTGAGGAGGGTCCTTCTTAGGATCAGCAGCCTTAGGAAGGACATCATCAACTTTAGATTTGGCCTCCGCGTCCTTGGCCTAGGAGACTACATCCCTGATGGTGAGCGCATCTTCAGAGGACTTGGCCTTCAGAGGTGGTTGAGCCTCCTTGCCCACTTCAACCCCCTCGGGAATTCTGGCATCAGCAGAGGGAGCTTCTATGGTAGGGAGTTGCTCGAGAGGAGGGACTGGATCAAGAACTTCTTGAATGTCCACCGGGAAGAAAATACTCTCGGCCCTCCTAAGCTCGGAGTCTGTAAGAACTCCCGCTCGGTTCATCGCTACCCCCCAAGACTCGGTGCAGTAATCCCTACATACTACAACCACCTCCTCTGCAAGCCGAGCCTCCGTGTCCTTCACCCCGCGCTCATAGGACGCCTCCATTGCGGCCTTGGCAGCTTCCCTAGCCACCCGAGCTGCTTCTTTGACCTTTTGCAGCTCGGCCAAGAGGTCCAGGACTTTTTGTTTCTCTATGGCCAGGTTTATCTGGGTCACATGTAGCTGTTGGCGCTGGTCCTCGGCCTGCATCTCCGCGGTCTTCAGACCCGCCTAAGCACTCTGACGAGTTTTGTCGACCTCTTTCAGCTTCGCGGATAGGTCAACCTTCTCCTATCTCAGAGCTCCTAGCTGTCTTTCAACCTTTTGGCGGGAGTGGGACTCAGCCTTGGCCTCCTCATTGGCCTTCTTGATCCACTCCTTAGCCACAAAAACCTGTTGAGTGACCTACACATCGGCAACAAAGAGATTACAAGGAATATACACATGTAAATGGACATACAACTTAGTAGTTAACGAAAATGGTGCTTGTGGGCCTACCATTGCTAGATCCTTCTTCAGAGACATGAAGAGGTCTGGTTGCTTGATGCACCTAAGGCCCTCTATGTCCTTAGGGAGGAGAAGAGGCTGCTCTAAGGCCTCGGCCAGGATGCTGGCATGCTCCCTTTGAGACTCCCAAATAGTGGCGTCCTAGGGAATGGTAGTGCCCTCCACCTCCAACCGAAGAGCCCATGTGCGATGCCCTCGGCGTGCATCAACTTCCTTAAAGCCCTCCATTGATTGGTCTCTCTTATCATGGGGGTCCCTAGTTTTCTTCTGCTGTTTACCCCCCTTGTGGAGTGGTACCTCTCCCTCCTCCAAGACCTCCACTGGCCTTTTCTTCCTCAGATTCGAGTTGGCCTTCGGTCTGAAGTCGGCAGGGAGCTGAGGGGGAAAAGGAGGCAGAGTGGGGGCAACTTGGGTCTTGGGAACTTCTCCTGAAGTCGACACCCCTTTATTCCTGCTGGCCATTAGGCCCTTCAGGCCGAGTCTTTGTTTCAAATCCATGCCCTCTTCCTCCTTAGAGCTTGAATCTGGCCAAGCAACGAGTAACTGCGGATAGGAAGCAGTAGAAGGTCTCTCAGGCTCAACTTCAGAATCCAAAAGCTCAACAGGCCTTTCCGCTGCCCCTACCTCTTCTTCAAAATGGAACTGATGGATCTCGGCGTCTAAAGATTGAGGTGACAGTGCCTGCTCCTCACTCAGGGCAGCAAGTTATTGGTGAACAGGTGGAGGTGGCAATACAATCGAAGGAAGGTCCCTTTGGGCTAGGAACCCGGGCTTAAAGGCGTCTATTCGCGCAAGTTTAGGGCTACCGGCTCTTATCGCTTGCCCCACATCTTGAAATACAAGCGACAGGGGCTCGTAGTCAAGGATCAAGTGAGCACCCCTTAGCTGTCCGTCCTCGCTTTCAAATATTTCTGACCTCAATAGAAAGTTGAGTGTCGAGACGTTGACGAGGCTGAGCTTCAAAGAGACATGGCTTTTGTCTGCAAAACGTCTGAAAAGGAAAACCATGGTTAGACCAATAACTATAATCCGTTGAGTGACAATACAAGTTCGGAATAAAGAAAAAACTTAGAAAACTAAGGTCCCTGCCAAGGGGCCTAATCCTGGGGTACCCTACCTGGTGTACCCGCCCTAACCGGGCAGTGAAGACCGTTGTGCCACTCTCTGAAGACGACTAGATAATCGTCCTTCAAGCCTTTGTTGGACTTAGGAAGGAAAGATATCATCCTCACCTCCTCGGATCGGGATTTAAGGTAGCACCTTTCAGAGAGAGAATGACACTTGTACATATGCGTGACGTTATGCCACGTAAGCCTAAGGTTCATTTGCTCGTTTAGGGCATCTATACTCCCTAAAATTCTAAACATGTTGGGGGCGCACAGGTGGGGGCATAACCGGTGGTTGCGCAGGTAATCTCTAGTTATCATACCCATGGGAAGAGTCATCCCTCCCTCTATAAAAGCGATCATCAAAATGACAACCTCACCCGTCCCTCTCTTAGTAAGAACTTGGTGTGGGGGACAATATTGTAAACCTACCCCCGGTGGGATATGGTATTTAGCCCTAAAGCCCTCCATCCCATCCGAAGAGTCCACTAGGTGCTTAAACCTACCCATTTAAGTAAACACAGGTGGCAGAGGGAAAGTTTTCTAATTAAAATGATGGTCGAGGAATCCAGCCGAGGAGAAAAGGAAAGCTTGAAGAAACAAATACTTACGAAAATAAACTAATGCCTTAAATCCTGAACCTTTTCGAAGAATCTGTTGGTGATCTCTTAGGAGAAGGAGGTAAGGAAGTTTAAGACTGTAAGGAGTACAATAAGTTGGAATGTTTGAGATCTCTGAAGGACTTGGGAGCTCACGAAAAAAAATAAAATTGTTTTCTCTCCATGCTTTATATAGAGGGTGAGATCGTGTGGGAGTTACCCCGCTCAAAATCTCAGGAAAATATTAGTCATTCGATTAACACCCCATCGATAGATGCGAGAGACATAGCACCGCCTAGAGTAATTAAGGATGACTCGCGGACTACGAGGTGTCAGCAGCAATAATGAGGCAAGCAAAATGATAATTTCGCATATACGAGCCAAAGAAATAAATAGTCTTGTCCCTTTATAATCAAAACCCCAATTTTTCTCTCAGACGAAAGGGGGAAAATTTGGAATTTTGAGGGGCTATTGTAGGGGTAAGGGCCCAGATTTGTTATTGGGCTTTAGGCCTTGTCCGAGAAGCAATGCCTCCTTGGACAAGTTAAACATGGGCCAGATTTGGATCTCACAAACCAAGGAGAGCTTCTAAAAAGCTCCGGCGACAGGTACATACACCTCAAGCGCACCAACAAGTGGAAACTAGGAGGTACCTAAGGGAAAGCTATTACCACCACATTTAATGTGTCGCAGCTACTTTTTTTGGCCACATTTATGAGGAGAAGACCTCTGAATAGTGCTACATTGGCTACCACAACTTATAAGGAGCTAGGAGGGGTGACTGATAGGACAGGTACTCAAGTGGTACCTTGGATGGCCAACAAATGGAGGCTCAGGATCATCAAGAAGGGGGTATATAATGTAAGAGACCCCTGAAGAAGAAGGGAGGAAAAAAAGGAAAAAGAGGAGTCTTGTAATAGAACTGAAAGGGCAAAACAAAAGAATCAGTCTCCTCGGATTTGGCCGAGGACATTTTATGATATAAAACATTCGTCATCTTTTTTTTTTTTTTTTTTTTTGATAAGTAAAAAGTTTATTGATATCAAAAAAGTAGAGCACCCAAGTACACAGAGGGCCAAACAATCAAGAACAGAAATTGCAAGAATCTAAGAAATCAAGAAAGGATGGAAAAGATTGGTTCCGCAAGGCAGCCAACCAATCCATTAAAGTTCTAAAGAAAAATAGCTTCAAGGCAGCAATGGAACTCTCCTTATCTTCAAAGCACCGACTATTTCTCTCCCTCCAAAGGTACCACAATAAGCAATGAGGAATCATAAGCCATATGTACCCGTTCCGATGATGGCCAAAACTGCCTTTCCAACATGCTAGAAGCCCCACAACAGATTGCGGCATAACCCAGCTTACTCCAAACAACCCGAACACCATAGCCCACATATCCATTGCAACCGGACAATGAAGAAAAAGATGATCGACAAATTCACCATTACATTTGCACATATAGCACCAGTCCAAAATCCAAATCTTCCTTCTTCGTAAATTATCAATCGTTAAGCATTTCCCTAAAGCAGCAGTCCAAACAAAGAAAGCTACTCGAGAAGGAATCTTCTGCTTCCAAATGCTTTTCCAAGGAAAGCAACAATCATTAGAGCCCGCTAAAAGATTGTAGTAATCCTTAACCGTGAAGCCCTTCTATCTATCAGATTTCCAGCACATCTTATCCTCACCAAGCCCTCTCACCGATGCACCATATATGGTATCCATGAAACCAACTAGTGCCTCTAATTCCCGAACATGCACACTCCTAAAGAAACTTACATCCCAAAACATTCGTCATCTTTCTTTGTTGACTAAACCTGCTAACCCATCACGGATTTCACTATAGCCCAATTTTCCAACCCATTTCTCTACAAATTTATTGTTTGAGCTTTTTGGGCTTACGTCCATATACTTTTTGGGTCAAGAGTTCAAATACCCGCCATACATATAAGTACACGATAGACTACATACTATGTGATAATCATTAATCTATACTGTATTAATTATATGGCTAATGTTGTTGCTCTCATGATTTTATCCCTTGATAGTCTTTCTTGTGGAGTATATATATGTGTATGTGTATTCTATGTTTGCTTGGTATGCTGTTCGCATACGTATAGATGTTGTTGATGTGTCTTATGACTCTTATTTGTAGGTATAAATGTGCGTTAACTTTGAATTGAATTACTAACTTTTTTCACTTGTGTTAAAATTTGAGTATGCTTACCATTGCACACTCTTGGTATGATAGTCACTCCACAAGTATAAGTATTTGTGGGTTGTGAGGGGTAAAAGTCGGAGTTCAAGTTTCCAAGAAGGAGTTTCACATATATATACACTTAGATTAGGCTAAAATATAATTTTTATCTTGTATCAAAAAATCTGAGTATGCTTGCTATTGCATATGCATCATGCATCCCATGTTCAACACTTGGACCTTGACAAACAGCTCCTCCACCTTTGGCCCTCAACAAAGCAGATCTCTTAAACACTCCAAAAGAATTAAGATTGCAAGCCTTGCTCTTTAATTGTTGATCCACCTAAAGTCCTCCCAGACCCTCTACTCAAAATTGATTTGCATACCCCACCAAATGGGTTCGATAATGGTCAGCTTTGGTATCAGATTGGAGAATGTAGATTCTGATAATGCTCCTGTTGTTTCTTTGTTTGTAAATTCATGGAAATTGTTATTTCTATGGTTACATAGAGTTCCACAAATATATTGAGAATTTCAGTTTTCCATTGCATGCTAAACAACATGGTTATTTTTCAACATCTCCATACTTCCAGCCAAACAATGGAGAATATGTCAATTTCCTCGAAACAGTTTACGTTGAAAACTTTTTATGAGAAAAAATGTTTTACATTGAGAAGTCTGTTGTTGGCAGTAGCAAAATTTTTAATTTGGAGCTTTTACGCTAAAGCTCTAAGTTATTGTTTATATCTCTGGCTTTATTAAAACGTAACCTCCAATCTTTCACAAAACTCCTAAACACAGTCTCAAGCTTCAAAACTCTCAAAATCAAGGCCAAAACTTTAAATCTACCTCATGAATAAAAAATATAAATAAAACAAAAAAAATCCGAACATAATTTCACCTAACCCAAAAAAAAGTACCATTAAGTCTTCTAAATGCTAAATGATTATCCTAATATAAATGGTAACTAATACATTAATTAATATGCTCATTGTGCAAATTCATTTAAAATATATATATAATTAAATAAACATACATACTCCAAGTGTAAGCAAGTTAGGGCCCGTTTGATACATAAACTTAAACACATGTTTTTAGTTTTTAAACAATATTACTTGTATTTTTACACATTTTTTTATCTACACGTATTTCGAAAAAAATTAAAAACTGTTGTTTAAATACACGTACCAATTTGACGCTTATTCTTTAGAAAATGGTGCTCATAATAGTGGAAGTTTGTGCCAAGGACGAGTGGTTGTTTTACATTAGTTGCTAGTTCCAAGTTCTTGAAAAGGGGGATCATAAAACATTAAACTTTAAACGTGAAAACAACAATAATTCCTGTGTGAAAGGTTTTATTGAACTTCGGAAAATGAGTTGATAGTAAATTAGGAAACTTCCAGGAAGTTCTTGGTTGTAAATGTGGTCTTAAAACCTAGTTTATTTATAGGAATACCACAATTGCTTCATTTCTTTTCATACGTCTTCAATATTTTTACAACAAATCATAAGTAATAAATTGTTATTAGTTCTAATTTATATCCGTAATTTAAATTACTTTTTTTCCACTCATAACAACAAATAACAACCTATCATATAGGATTTGTTATGAAAAATATTATAGACATAACATTTTTCTTTAATATAACATTTTTTTGAGGAAATTCTTTAGTATAACTAATAATTATTCAACTCTTTTGTTTTTTTATTCAGCACTTCACTCTAGGATGTTAATTTAATTTGAATAAATTACTTTGAAACTTTTTTTCATGGGAAAATTACTTTGAATTTTTTTTAAGGAATTTGAAACTCTCTTCACATGTATTTCTCTCACAATAATGATACCAATAATAATAATGCAGCATATATATATATATATATGTATATATATCTGTCGCATAATCCTGAAACAGTGTAGCGGAATACACTAATACCAAAAATATTTTGTTTCCATAGCCAATTCGAAGGCCTCCAAAATGAAATTCAAAACCTTGGTTCCATCATTTGATAGTAAACCTCCAACAAGATAGTGCTCGCTACTTGAGCCTTAAAGGTACACTAATTTTATAGCTAAAAAACCTCAAAGAGAGAAAGGATCAAGAGAGAGATTAGTCCTTCACTTATATACTCTTATATATATATATATATATATATATATATATATATATACAAAATAGAAATTCTACTCTAGTTTAATTTAAGTGTATATGTGTGTGAAACTCTTTTCTGGAGACTTGAACCCCGACCCTTAACCCTACATATCCCACAAGTACTTATACTTATAGAGTAACCATCGCG
The DNA here is from genome assembly GCA_033629205.1 of Lithocarpus polystachyus. Taxonomy (NCBI): domain Eukaryota; kingdom Viridiplantae; phylum Streptophyta; class Magnoliopsida; order Fagales; family Fagaceae; genus Lithocarpus; species Lithocarpus polystachyus. Next base: position 11,156,364 of record CM066172.1, on the reverse strand, counting down.
CCAAGAGTGCGCGGTAGTTTTCACTCCTATACTCACTTGTTCAAGGGAGTCCATCAAAATAAATGGTTTGCAATTTTCTTTGTAATGACCATGAATGTTTTAATGAGCCAACTTGGCTAACAACAAATCATGCCTCACTAATGGGTGAACTGTTTTGCCAAACAAGGCCAAACTTCTAACATTCTTGAATCCATTCAATTCAATTAGAGGATATTTAGTTCGATGTGATGTGTCCTTAATTTGATAAACATTATGATGATGTGACACACATTACGATGATGTGACATTAAGAATTTTGCCTTTTTGGTTTTTTTTTTTTTTCTAACATTACCCTAGTATAAAATTGCAAAATATATCACATTATTTTAATTTCACCACTTTCCTAAAAAATGTAATGTTGTATTATAGTATTGAGATTATATTAATATAAGATTACAATAATGTAATATTACAGTGTAATGTAACATCACAGTGAACCACACGTCCCTAAGTTTTACTAGGGCCGGGTTTCCTTTTTGTCATTCTCCTCTCTTTTTATGAGTTAGCAAAACTAATACATACATTATATTTATGTACCGTGTAACATGTGTCTTATAATAGAAACAGATAATAATAATAATAATAATAATAATAATAATAATAATAATAATAATATAAAACATGTATTAAACATTTTCTTTATCCAAAAAAAAAACAATTTTCTATAATATTAATGGAATTTTTTTTTCAAATAACATTAAATATAAAAAAATTTAGTTAGGTGTCACGTTTCAAAATAATGTTGGAAACTAGCATCTCGAGAGTCTAAAACTCGAGTTCCAAAATTAAACTCGAGTTTTTAAGTCTCGATTTGTAAGTGGCTGAGTTTGATTTGGAAAAAAATCCACGTAGAACTCGAATTTTAAAGACTCGAGTTCCATTAGAACACCAAAATGCAAACACGAAGAACACCAAAATGCAAACACGAAGAACACCAGAACAGAAACACGAAGGAATCCCGAACAAATTAGAAGAAACACACGAAGGAATAACCAACAAATCTAAACAACAAATTAGAAATAAATACACAAACAACAAATAAGAAAACCCAAATCAGAAACACCTACATGAACCCAGATCTCCTTAACCTAGGAGCAACGAAGGCTTCTTCGGCGTTCTACATGTGGTCGTCTTTTTTTTTCAGATCCAGATCTTCTTCTTTCTCAGATCCAGTTTTGATTTTCTTCGGCGTTCTAAATCATCTGTGTCCTCCATCTTCTTCAGATCCAGTTCTCTCCAGGTCATTTTCTTCTTCTTCTTCTTTTGATTCGAATCTTTTTTTCCTTTTCTCCTTCTCCGTTTTCAAATCTGCTTCTATAGAACTCGAGTTTCTCAAACTCGAGTTCCACGTGGCTAAACTCCTCCATGGCAGCATTAGATCTCGAGTTTGAGAGCGTCGATTTTTGTCATATATCTCGAGTTTTTAAAACTTGAGATGCTAGTTTCCATAATCCTTACAAACTTGTGTTTACTTATTATATTCATTCTCCCTACTGTGCTAGCATGCAAATTCCCTCATATTAATGACATAAGATCTTAATCTCTCTTTCTTGAACACAAAAATAGATTTATAAAATAAGCAAAACAAAATTAATTTAAATTACAATAACATGAGAAAGTAAATACTTTTGTTTGTTATTTTGTTTGAAACATAGTCAAAATTTGAAATTAAATTACTGAATATATAAAACTACTTGAATAATGCCTTAAATTAGTTTTTTTTTTTTTTTTTTTTTTTTTTTGAGAAGAAGAATCCCTTAAATTAGTTGGTTTTTCGTTTTTGTATATCTTGGAAATGTTTTCATTTATTAAAGGAAAAAAAAAAACGGAAATGATTTGAATAAATTTTTGACATTATAGATTTTGGCAAAAATCACCAGATCTGTCTCTCTCGTCATAAAGCACTACTTTATTCGATCCAAAAATAAAACGCTACTTTATTCGATCCAAAAATAAAGGACTCTCATTCAAGCATTTTTAGGGAAAAAAAAGAAGTAGCCAAATTCTGCAGAGAAAGAGAGAGAGAGAGAAAGTGAGTAAGGCAGAGAGCAAGAGCAAGGGAGAGAAGAGTCCGCCACCTCCACCGCCACAGTCGGACTGCCCGAACCACCGCAACCGGTAATTTTTTTATTTAATATTTTTGAAATTTGAGCATTAAATATGATTTGATATTGATTCAAGAAAGAAAGCAATACGTCAAAATCAAACGCATAGTCTGATTCCGTTGCATGCATATATAGATAATATAAAATTGGTACAAATAAATTAAATTATGATCCAAATAGAAATATTGGTGCTAATTAATTGCATTTACGCGTTGAGGTTTAGCGGAAATGGGATACATAGGGGCACACGGTGTTGCAGCGCTGCACAGGTACAAGTACAGCGGCGTGGATCACTCGTACGTCGCCAAATATGTGCTTCAACCCTTTTGGTCTCGCTTCGTTCATTTCTTCCCCCTTTGGATGCCGTACGTCTCTTCTTCTTTTTTTCTACACACTATATATTTTGTTCTTTTTTTTTTTTTTTTGAGTTATGATTATTACACGCCCTTTATTACACACTAGCGATACACATATTGCCACATGGACTAAAATCTCGCGTTTTTTAAAAACGTGATTTCAGTTAAAATTATGAAATCGTGTTTTCAAAACACGATTTCAAAAGGAGTAATAATAGTTTACACACTCACCACCGGATACACATTGTCACGTGGACTGAAATCGTGTTTTTAAAATGAGTTCCTTATTACACACTCTCATTGTATACACATTGCCTCATGGACTGAAATTGTGTTTTTAAAACGAGTTCCTTATTACACTCTCACCGAATACCCACTGCCACATGTACTGAGATCGCGATTTTAAAACGAGTTTTTTTTTTTATTACACACTCTCACTGTATACACATTGCCACATGGATGGAAATCGTGTTTTTGAAAACGAGTGCTGTTGACGCACCACCTTAGCTGAATACACGATTTTAGTTCAATTGTGAAATTGTGTTTTCAAGACCCGATTTAACTTTTTCGAAATTATAACTGAAATTGTGTCTTGAACACACAATTTTCAAACACGATTTTAGTTAACCTTTTAAAACACGATTTCAAAAGGGAGTGTGTAACAAACATTAACCTTTTAAAACACGATTTTAGTTAAAATTGTGCTTTTAAAACACGATTTCAAAAGGGAGTGTGTAATAAGATTTTCCAGTATTTTATTTATTTATTGAGATTAGATATGCTGACTTCTTTTCTCTTTTCTTTGATCTTTGGTGTTGCATTGCATTTCGGGTTCATTTGCCAGTCCAAACATGGTATAGTAATCTTCTTTTTCTCTTTGTATCGTTGCATTCATTTGTAATTTTACTTTGATGTAATACGCTCATGCCTATTCAATTCACTGACAGAAAAATCTTTATGTTTTGTCAGATAACACTTATCGGATTCATGTTCTTAGTCGTTTCTGCACTGCTTGGCTATGTGAGTGGGCGTTTCTCTATTATCATGTTTTTAACTTTCATATTTGTTAGATTCTCCTGTTTTTAATTCTAATTCTTTAAGAACAAAAGGCTATTATTATTTTTCAAGAAGTTAAAAATTTGTGCAAATTAAAATCTACCTCCCTGTGGTTAGGTTTACTACACTTTACTTGACTTTTAAAAAGATACGATAAACCTCCATACAATTTGAAATCATAAAATCGATATATTTTGATGAACCAACCCTCAAGTGATATCACATCATGATGTGGGTACAATCAAGTGTTGGTGTGCATTGTGCCCTAAATGCACAGGTTTTGTATAATATATGTAATAACTGAATCTCTATGTTACTTGGAATAAATTTTTTGTTGAAATACTGATGCGGGAAGCTCAAAGAGTTACCTGTTTAAATTTATTTTTATTTAACTTTGGAGCTATAATTGTATTTAATTAGTAGTTAATTAGGTTTGTAATTCAATAATTGGGATTTCCAAAGTCATTTATCAAAAAAAAAAAAAAAATTTTGGGATTTCCCTAGTCAGTTAGGATTAGGTTTTCATATGTTAGTTAGAATTAGGGTTTGGTAGTCTATATAAGCACAAGAATCTTATCTAATCCTATGAAGGGGGGATTATTTTGATGAATAAAATTTCTATTGAAATTGTCCCAATGATTTGGTGTCAACTTTCAACGAAACCTAGATGATGTAGGACAATACATGGGGTTTAATTTTTATCATTAGTTAATTTTTATGCAATTTTCCTAATTTTAGGTGATAAAGCTTTATTTTCTTGATTTCATGTGTTTTTAAGAGTTTCCCAGTCAAAGTAGAATCTTATTATGGCACTCTTTCAATTAGGATATGTTTAGGAATATTTTTCTTTTAAAATAAGTTTTTTGAAGCCTTAAATTGGCTTGGAGCCTGTAAAACGAAAATAGCAATCCGCTTCAAGTAAAATTGAGTTTTTCTTTATTTGTGGTGGATTCTAGAGTTCTTCCTTGTGGATTCAAGGAGACCCTTCTGGATTTAAGAGTTTGCGTCTAGCTAGAATGATATCTAGTCCTTTCATGTTTTCCGTTCTGCGTCACTACATGTTGACTCCTATAAGACTCCTATAAGTTTTCAAAGCAGGTCTAGGTGCTGACCCCTAGGTCCTCAATCTTTATTGGATTTTGTTAACGAATATCCTAAGGGTAGTGGTTAAGATGCATTTAATGATTTATTAAAAAAAAAATTTATACATTTTTCAAAAAATAAAGTCAAACTTTACACATATATCCAAAAAAGCACATATAACCACAATGAATTTGTGCATGTAAGCCAATGAATCATTAGCACACTTATTTTTTAAAAAGAGTGCATTACAACTTATAGTTGAGCATTTATTAGTCTTTAACTTGTGCCCTTAGGACCCTCGTTAACAAGACCCATCTTTACTATTCATGTTCTTTAATATTCCTGATGCATTGTTTTGGTTTGTCACGCATCAAAGTTCTTTGTAAAGAATTTTCCAATGCCCAATTGTCTTGGATAGTCATGTGGCAGCCTCCATTTATGTGCTTTGTGCCCTAAATTGGCTCTCCGGTAATTTGGCTGAAAATTTGGTATATAATTTGTTAGACGATGAATTGCATGAAATATATTGTTTACAAACACACTGATTGTTCTTTCAGATGTTTCCAACTTTATAAAGAGAAGCGAGATTGTTTAGTGTTCCTTCTAACTTCTCTGACTCCTTTATATAAATATTTTTGTTTCAGATATACTCGCCTCGCTTAGATTCGGCTCCTCCAAGATGGGTTCATTTTGCCCATGGATTGCTTCTTTTTCTCTATCAGGTCTATATGGACTTTATTCAAGCTGTGTAGTCCAATCATGTTTTTGTGTTTTATTTATATAGGCACGCTTCTTTGTGACACCTGAATAGATTAATAAAGTTAAATTACTTATCCAATATTTCATTAATCTTATGTCTTTTACTTTCATGTATAATTTTAGTTTTATGGTTGTGCAGTTGTTTTGCTTTCAATTTATTGTAATTGTTGTGTTGATCTTACTTTATCAAGATGCTCTAGAATCTAATGACTTTCAATTAAGTAGGACCAAAACATAGTACATCAAATGTAAGTTTAGTAAAAGTAGATACATAGATGAAGGGGTTGTTAGGATTGATGGTGAAGAGATTTCAAAGAGTGAGAGTTTTTGATATCTTGGATTAATAATTCATAGAGATGAGAGATTGAAGAGCATGTGAATCATTGGATTAGAGCAGGGTGGATGAAGTGGAGAAGTGCATTAGGATTATTATGTGATTGTAGAAGACCTATTAAGTTAAAGGAAAATTTTTATAAGACAAGCTATTCTCTATGGTATTGATTGGTGGGCTGATAAGAAGTAATGTTTCATAAAATGCTGAACTGAAAATGTTAAATGGAAATACAAGGAATGATAGGGTTTGAAATTAGGAATTTTGCTTAAAGATAGGGATGACCCTTGTTGATAAAATGATGAGGGAGAGTTGCTTGAGGTGGTTTAGTAATGTTCAAAGGAGAGTGATTAATGCACCAATGAGAGAGTGAGTTGATTCAAGTTGAGGAAATGAAAAAAGGTAGAGGAAGACCAATAATAAAATTAGTAGTAGTAAAAATGGACTTGTCAATTATAAAGAAATAAAGAGTATGACTTAGGAGAAAATAGAATGGCGGAAAAGAATACATTTGGCCAACCTTGAAGTCGAGAATTGGCTTGTGGATTTTAATCACCCGAACTGAAGATGTCTAGTTAACACTTAACGGCATTGGAAACTGATGCCAACCAAGACCACTTGAGAAGCCAACTGAAGTGTAGCCGTTTGTTTTGGTCGTCATTGTCTGAGAATCAACTAATGATGTTGTAGGTGGGGCTGTGGCAGTGGCTTTGTCTAGGAGACCAATGTGTGTGTGTGTGTGTGTGCGCTTTTTGGGGGGGGGGGGGGGTTGGGGTGGTGGTGGTGGTGGTTTAATAAATACCTTTCCAAATTGATCTCCACCTTGGACATGCCATCCTTATTGTCTCCAAATCAAAATTTCCCTTTGTTGAGTCAGGCTATGAGAGAGAGATATTGAGGAAGACGGATAGACTGGGGGAGAGAGAGAGAGAGAGAGAGAGAGGAATGGAGAGGATAGGGGATGCATGTCAATAAAAGGAAGGGGAAATCTATGCAGTCAATGTGTATTGATAGGGTTTGTATTGGTTGGGTTGGGATGAATGAATACTGACATCTGAACTGATTCGGTTGTGTTTTCATCTCAAAACCCAAATTCAACCAAATACCCTGTTTAAATCGAGCAGATGCTCTTGAGTTGAGTTAGGTGGGATGGTTTTGATGGGTCAATTGGGTTTTTGAACACCCCTAGTTTTTAAACAAGTTGAATTTTGGGGATTGTGTTGTAAGGCTTTAGTCTCCATTGTGTATTATTGTATCGAAGCTTTTTCAGTTGGTGGTGGAGGAAGGTGTATTGCTCCACCACCAACTGAAAAAGCTTCGATACAATAATACATAATGGAGACTAAAGCCTTACAACACAATCCCCAAAAGCTTCGATATCTTCAGTAAATTGGTTGGGCTGTCAATGACCCGACATGAGAAACTGTGCATTGCTCTCTTACAAAGACTAGAAACTGAAATGGAGGCAGCCAATGTGTTACAACGGAAAGTGTCAGGTAGCCAAAAATTGGCTAAGGCCAAACACAAGGGAAGTAGAGAGCTGCGAAATTTGATCTCTTCGGTGAATTATGATGGGAGATAGAGGTTTGGTTTTGTGCTAGTGTCAGTAGGTAGGGATTCTTTTGTGGTAATGAAGATAAAAATGATTTCATGGAATGTCAGAGGGTTGAATGATCCTCGGAAACGTCTTGTGGTGAAGAATTTGTTGCGGGAATGGAAGTGTGATGTTGTTTGTTTACAAGAGACGAAGATTGCTAGCATGAATAGGCAGCTGGTTTGTAGTTTGTGGGGCTGTCCATATGTGGATTGGGCTGTTTTGGAGGCTGATCGAACTGCTGGTGGTATTTTGATTATGTGGGATAAGAGGGTCTTGGATAAGATGGAAGTTATGGTTGGTACATTCTCAGTTTCGGTAAAGTGGCAAGGGGTGGGGGACGGTTTTGTATGGGCATGTTCAGGGGTTTATGGCCCAAATGAGAACAATGAGAGGGGTCACATGTGGGATGAGTTGGTGGGTATTCAGCAGTATTGGAGGATACCGTGGTGTTGCTTAGGGGATTTTAATATTGTTCGTTTTCCTAGTGAGCGTAGGGGTGAGACAAGATTGACCCTGGCTATGGAGAAGTTCTCTGAATTTATTGAGGATCTTAACTTGATTGACTTGCCTTTGGAAGGAGCTAGCTATATATGGTCAAGTGGTACTGATCAACCAATGATGTCTAGGATTGATAGAGTTCTGGTCACTCTAGACTGGGAGGAACATTTTCCAGATGTTATTCAAAGGGTTTTAGCCCGTCCTATTTCTGATCACAGTCCAATTCTCTTGGAGGCAGGGGGAATGGCTAGGGGGAAAAGTCCATTCAGATTCAAAAATATGTGGTTGAAGACGGAGGGGTTTGTGGATGGGGTTCAGTCTTGGTGGAATCGGCATTCTTTTGTAGGTACACCTAGTTTCGTGCTTGCGAAAAAATTAAAGGCCCTAAAAGAGGACATTGTACAATGGAATCGCAGAGAATTTGGTAATGTAGAGCGTCAAAAGAAACAATTACTGGAGGAATTGAAATCATTAGATGCTAAGGAAGGGGCTGTTGGTCTCACTGATGGGGAGAAATGTCATAGGGCAGATTTGAGGTCCCAGGTGGAGTATCTTCTATCCTTGGAGGAAATTTCCTGGAGACAAAAATCTAGGATGTTATATATCAAGGAAGGGGACAATAACACCAAGTTTTTCCACAAGATGGCTAACTCTCACAGAAGGTACAATCATTTGAGGACATTGGAGGTGGATGGGGTAGTTGTTGAGGATGAATCTGAGGTAATTAATCAGGTAGTCCAGTTTTATAAAAATTTGTACAAGGAATCTGAGGGGTGGAGGCCTTTTGTGGAGGGTTTGGAGTTCGATAGTATTGGGGATGTGGAGAGAGTTTGGCTTGAAAGGAAGTTTGAGAGAGAGGAGATACTTCAAGTCGTAAGTGAATTGGAGGGGGATAAAACTCTAGGTCCGGATGGGTTTACAATGGCGTTTTATCATCATTGTTGGAGAGTGGTGGAGAAAGACGTGTTAGCGGTCTTTGATGAGTTCTTTCAACATTGTAAGTTTGAAAAATCTCTCAATGCGACCTTCATTGCTTTAATTCCTAAGAAGAATGACGCTTCTAATATCAGAGATTTCCGGCCTATTAGCTTGGTGGGGAGTGTGTATAAAATCTTGGCTAAGGTTTTGGCAAATCGTTTGAGAGTGGTTTTAGATCAGTTGATCTCTGAGACTCAGAATAGCTTTGTGGGGGGGAGACAAATCCTTGACTCGGTTCTTATTGCGAATGAATGTGTGGATAGTCGAAGGAAGAGTAGGGTTCCTGGAGTCCTTTGTAAACTTGACATTGAGAAAGCATACGATCATGTGAATTGGAAGGCTTTGCTGTATTTGTTGAATAGAATAGGCTTTGGAGTGAAGTGGTGTAAGTGGATTCGTACTTGTATTTCCATAGTTCAGTTCTCTATTCTGATTAATGGGTCTCCGGCTGATTTTTTTGGTAGTTCAAGGGGTCTAAGACAAGAGAATCCGCTATCTCCTATGCTGTTTTTGATTTTGATGGAGGTGTTCAGTAGGATGTTGAGAAGAGTGGAGGGGGCTGGTTTGATCAGTGGTTTTAAAGTTGAGGGTAGGAGGGGTGGTGGGGAATGTGTTTCACATCTTTTGTTTGCAGACGATACTATACTTTTTTGTGATGCAGATGTGGAGCAAATTCTTCATATTCGGTTGTTGCTACTCAGTTTTCAGGCGGTTACAGGTCTGAAGGTTAATGTGCACAAGAGTGAAATGGTTCCTATAGGGGAGGTTGATGATGTGCATGCTCTGGCGGAAATGTTGGACTGTAGAGTTGGAACTTTGCCTATGTCTTATCTTGGCATGCCGTTGGGGGCTTCGCATAACTTCCCTTCAATTTGGAATCCTATTTTGGAAAAAATTGAGCGGAAATTAGCCGGGTGGAAGAGGTTATATTTGTCTAAGGGGGGTCGATTGATGTTACTCAAGAGTACGTTATCTAGTCTCCCTACCTATTTTCTTTCTCTTTTCACCATTCCTACTTATGTGGCTAATAAGATTGAAAAGTTGCAAAGGGATTTTCTATGGGGTGATAGCAAGACTCATTTAGTAGGATGGGATAAAATTTGTACGCCGATAGCTAACGGTGGTTTGGGGATAAGGAAAATAACTACTTTCAATAAGGCCTTATTGGGAAAATGGCTGTGGCGGTTTGGGAAGGACGAGGGTCGTTTATGGAGGAGGGTGGTAGTGTCAAAATATGGGGAAGAATGGGGGGGTTGGACCTCAAAGCTGGGTAGGGGAGTTCATGGGTGTGGTTTGTGGAGAGGTATTCGCATGGGTTGGGAGGATTTTAGCAAGAATTGTCAGTTTGTTGTTGGGTTGGATAATAGAGTGAGATTTTGGCAGGATGGGTGGTATGGGGATCAACCTTTCCAAGTGGCTTTCCCAAGACTGTATGGTATTGCCATTGATAAGGAGGCATCTGTAGAAGCTTATTTGTCAAGGCAAGGGGTGGAGGATAGAAGAATTTGGGATGTTCGTTTTATTCGAGATTTTAATGATTGGGAGATGGATGAAGGGCTGCATTTTCTTCGTATATTGGGAGTTAATACTCCTCCAATGGATGTTAGTGACCGGATGAGATGGAAGTTGAAACCTAATGGGGAGTTTGACATCCAGTCGTATTATGACAAATTGCGGAAGTCTCCTTCGATTGTCTTTCCATGGAAAGGAATATGGAGAGTAAAAGCCCCTCGGCGAGTTTCTTTTTTTGTTTGGTGTGTAGCTTGGAATAAGATTCTAATGGGTGATAACTTGAGAAGATTGAGGGGCTTGGATTTTGTAGACTGGTGCATTATGTGTCGACATTGTGGAGAGACGGTTGATCACTTACTTCTCCATTGTGAGATGGCTTATCGGTTGTGGAGCTTTGTCTTAACAACTTTTGGTTTATCTTGGGTTATGCCTAGATCGATTCCAGATTTGCTTTTTGGACGGTGGAATTGGTTGGAGAAGCATTCGTCTCAGATTTGGAACTTAGTTCCGTTGTGCCTCCTATGGTGTATTTGGAAGGAAAGGAATCGGAGGACTTTTGAGGATTTGGATAGTTCCGGTGTTCAGATGATTGCCTCTTTTAGCGGGACTCTCTTTGATTGGTCTTGGGCATGGGGACTCACGACTAGTGATTCTCTCCCCGCTTTTCTCAATTCTCTCTCTCTTTTGTAATTACTTTGTCATTTGGTTTTCTTTTTTTGTATTTTCTGTTCTTTTCTTCTTGTATTTTTTGGGTTTGCTCTATGTTTTTCTCTTGCATAGAGTAGCCTTCGTATATATAAGATTCTTACTTATCAAAAAAAAAGAAATATGTAGTATTTGTGGAAATTTTAGTATGCTGCTGTTAACTATAATATGGACACAATTATTGTCAAATTTAGAAACACTAGTATATGATACAGTGGGGAGATGGAAATTAATTAATTAATATAATTTTTTAAGTATATTTGATGATACTTTTAGGTTTTAAAAAATAACAATCAACTATTAAAAGTGAGTTTCAATCTTTTTTGGGCTTCTAAAATGCAATCATTTTCAAGCTGTTTTGGCTTCTAATTAATAAATTATTTAAGTTGAGCATATTTTCTAATGGTTGTCAAAGGACCAATGCAGTCCTAAGAGCTGGAGTAGGATCAAGCTGTTATGAGAAGCAACATCTGGAAAATTAAAAAAGAACAGAGAGGCGAGATGAACCAAAAGAATAAGACAATGCAGAAGTGGAAGATAACTATGAGAGAGAGAGAGAGAGAGAGAGAGTGAGAGAGAGATGTGTATTTTCCTAAGTATTCACTAGATACATATTAAAATCCTTTTTTCCGCCCCAATTTTTTAACCTCCTGTGTTCAGATTGTACCCAGTATGTCCATCCTGTATTTTAAATCTTTTTTAAAAATTGCTTGAAATGTCCTGGACATGCATGCAGCTGTGCCCTCTAGGTAACTGTGTCCATTAAGTGTCTCATGTGAACATTATGGAGAGTTTGCCATATCCATGCTTTCTTGGTCTCTGCGAATAGAAATTTGATTACAACTTAATTTTTTTCCCTCATTCTAAATCTCAATTCCTGATCAGTAGATAGAATTTCTGCCATGCCCTTTGCAATGTCTTTTATACTGATTATTTATCAATATTCTCATATTGGCATGCCCTTCTCTTTCCCCTTCCTTTTTTTAATTATTCTTTTTACCATTTTTCTTTCTAACCTTCACTACTTTTATTTAGACCTTTGATGCTGTTGATGGGAAGCAAGCAAGACGGACAAATTCCTCCAGTCCATTAGGGGAGCTTTTTGACCATGGTGATATACCATTGTCATTTATATTGTCTTTCTTTCCATGTTATCCATAGTTTAAGTGTTAATATTGATAAATAATATTCTTGCCTTTCTCAATATATTGCAGGATGCGATGCTATTGCTTGTGCGGTATGTATCATCATATTTGGTTGACATTTTGTAGCCCTTGGAAATTCATCACCTTTGTCATTTTCTTTCTTAAATATAGTTAGAAGCATTGGCTTTTGGGAGCACTGCTATGTGTGGAAGAGATACTTTCTGGTTCTGGGTAATTTCAGCTGTTCCTTTTTATGGCGCAACATGGGAAAGGTAAGTTGTCTTATTGATATCCTTTCATTATTTATGCATGTTATCCATTATGTTAGTTCCCATCTTTATGGATCTGCTAACTATAATAGCATTTTCTTTTTTACATTTCTATCAATAAGAAGAAAAACATTGTTGTATACATTTGAATGCTATAAATTAATAATTTTCTTCCATGCTCCCATGTTCGGGGGTCATAGCTGCGGGCTTTGGAGAGTTTTTTTTTTTTGGGGGGGGGGGGGGGGGGATATATTAAAATCCTTGTTGTTATTTAATCTTTGTCACTGTATGATGATTACCAATCTGCTTGTGTTTCCTGACTTCAATGCATCCGTCTTTTGAAAATTGAATTATTGAAATTATTATTTAAAACTACGTTTTCCAGGACAGGTTTTGTCATTGTTCAAATATGTACATTCCAGTATTCCACTGACTGTTGGATCTTTTATCAGCAGTATTGATATTTGATTTGATACAGCTATTTCACCAATACCCTTATTCTTCCGGCTATCAATGGACCTACTGAGGGTCTTATGTTGATATATTTCGCTCATTTCTTCACAGCTATTGTAGGTATGCTCCTGCCACCAATGTGCCTTCAACCCCTCCACACCCCTTCCCCCTCCCCTCTTTAAGTAATGTGCTTTTGTGCACTTTCAATCAATATTCTGAAACTTCATGTAAAATCCAATACAATATAATTTTCTTTACGGGTTGCCTTTATATATTTTGTTCTTTATTAAGCTTCCAAGCTTCATGAAAGTTTGGAAGATCTCAGACTTCTCTGCTAAGAAATAGAGCCTGTGAATCATTTGATTTATACTTAAGAGTTCTTAACTTCTCCAGGTGCTGAGTGGTGGGCTCAACAGTTTGGAAAGTCTATGCCCTTCTTAAGTTGGGTACCATTTCTTCATGGTAAGACTATTCTTTTTAAGGCCAACAACCTACAACACATTATTTTGGATCTGGAAAAACCATATGAAAACTATGCTCAATGTTATGCATAATATATTTTAATGGTTTAACAATATGCAGACCCAGCAGAATGTTTTTATTATGAGAGATCTTATTTGGGGCTTGTTCACAGAATGCTGTTTCTGTTTGTATTTGATTGTGTCCTCCTTTACCCGTCTCATTCTTATTGACTCATTAAATGATCTGTAAGTCTTTTAGATTACAGCAGTGTTCTTAAAGTTTTGGTGAGGTCATGGGGGAATGTGATTCAGGGGTAATATCTGAAGTTTTTATACATAATTACCCTATGCCTGTAAGCAATGTCATTTAGGTGGTTTTATCTTGCTAAGTGCTGTAATTAGTATATGTTGGCCAAAATATTTTATTTTATTTTTCTCATGCGGCCTTCACTGGAAACTGTAGTGAAAATGCATTACATTCCATTCCATTTTTCCCTCTTCTATTGACATTGGTTCTGTGTAGTTGAAGGGTCATCTTTGTTGGAATGGCACATTCTACCTTTTCATTAAGGCATTTATTGCAATACTTTTTGAGCATTTCATCTATGGATCCTAATGTTGTAATATATGCACACGAATTCAACATTATTTTCATTTTATTACTTTTCTTGGTGTCCTTCCCAATTGTGTACTGTTTCCATCCTGCATTTTTCTTTCATATGTTCTTTCTTTGATATGGCTGCTGTTTGCTGGTAAGTCAGAATTTATTTTTTCTGTTCAAGACACCGTAACTTAAGTGGTACTTCTGTAGAAAGAGTTTGCACTAGGCATTTCATAATGTTCAGTTGATAATACTTATCTATCTTTCAGGCTCAACCACTGCTTACAGAAGTGGTACTTCTGTAGAAAGAGTTTGTACTAGGCATTTCATAATGTTCAGTTGATAATACTTATCTATCTTTCAGGCTCAACCACTGCTTAAATTAGCAATTTATAATTCCTGTTTACCTGTTTTTCACCTTCTCACTTTTACATTCTGCTACTTTTTCTTCCCTGCTTGATAATTGTGAATAAACTCCTGAATCCCTTTTGCAATTGTTTGAAATGTAATGTTTTCAGTTTTATTTATTTATTTTCTCCAGAAATTCCCACATCCAGAGCTGCGTTGTTTCTGATGATTGCTTTTGCTGTTATACCAACAATCACTTTCAAGTATGTACTCCATACCCTAAATTGCATGATTTTCTGAGTTTTGATGCATCTTATATGACTTCTTCAACGTATGATGTAAACCATTTTAGATGGATTGTTTCATATGCAACTTCAATTGCTTTCCCATTCTATGATAGGATAGGAATAACAAAGAAACAAGAAGGCACATGATATTAATTTAACCTTGACTTATTTTTTGAAAAAAAAAGAGAGAGAGAATTGAAATAAAGACAAGGGCAAAGAGAAGGCACAAATGGAAATGGTGTGGATCTTAAGCTAGCAAGTGACTAAAGGTTAAAGTTTCAGCGACCAACTGATTAGATGTGAAATGACGGAGATCATCATTTATACTGTTTAAATACACACTGCCCGTCACACTGTGGGAGCTAGCCAAGCCCAAAGTCGTTACCTTAACCATGTTGAGGTGGGTGTTGAAGGCAGTGCTAGTGACTTGAGGGAAGCTTAAATAGATTAAAGTTTCAGCACTTCTTTTATTTTTTGGTTTTTCCTCTCTTTCTGTTATGTTGACCTATGGATATTGGAATGACATTTCCATGATATCAAATTGCTGTGTAGTTGTTCCACAATGGGATGTGTATGCATATCTGTGAATTTGTGCAAGGCCTTCAAGACATATTGCAACCAAGTGTGAATTTACACAATTTTTTAAATAAAATAATTGTGCATGTGTATCTGCATCCATTAGTGTTGATGTTAAAGAGTTCAAAGGATTTCTGTTATTGTGTCTTGTGTTGTTGGCTTAGGCATGCTTAGTGCTTAAAGCTCTCAGCCCCGAGGTTTAAGCGCTTCATTTTGCTGAAGCGAAGCTCCCTTAATGAAGTGTGACTTAGAAGCACTTTTCTGTTTCTTTTTGAAGCACAAAGCATGTTTAGGTGCACTCTTTTATTTTATTGCTAAAAAAAGATATGAATCTTTAAAATCAAGTGCTTGATCTTGAAGCAAATGACATTAACCATTGATTTATTATACAAACATGATTCTTAAGTTGTTGTACTACAAATATGAAAAAGATTAAAAAGAAATAACACTAAGCATATACTACAAAAAAAAAACATCAAATATATATTATATTAAAAAGACATGAACAAGGAATTTATTGTTATTGTGCTTCTTGGTCTTTGCCTTTTGGACATATTTAGATTGAATCATGTACTTCATTTTGACAGTAACTATCAAAGTTATGTACTTTTATAAAGCATAAGAGAAATAATAACTATTATCAATCATGTACTTTTTTATATAGCATAAGAGGATTCTAAAAAATTTTATGCGTAAACTTTATATGAATATATTATTATCATATTATATATTGTCAATTGTTTTCAAATTTAATATATAAAATTTTAAGAAATTTTAACAATATATTTAAAATTTGAACTTAAAGAAACTTTGTACAAGCGCATTATCCTTTTGAGTTAATAGGAAAGATATGTTATTATTTTGAGCTTATAATATTTTTTTTTGTTATATATCATAAATATTTTTATTAGAGGTTATTATATGTTTTTATCTGAAAATATGCGCTTTACTTCAATCAGTTGTGGGCTTGTATGTTGGGAATTTGAATGCTTTGACTCGTACCCTTTGTTGCAAGGTGGGTACTCTGCCTATGAGATATCTGGGCATGCCTCTTGGGGCACATTCTAAGGATTCGTCGATATGGAATCCTATTATAGAAAAGATGGAGAAAAGGCTGTCTGGTTGGAAATGACTTTATTTGTCGAAAGGTGGCAGGCTTACTTTGTTAAAAAGTACTCTCTCAAGCCTTCCCACCTACCTTTTATCTTTGTTTACTATCCCTCAGGCTATGGCAGCTAGAAAGAAAGGATTCAAAGGAATTTCCTTTGGGGGGCTTCAGAGGATGTTTTTAAATATCCTTTAGTTGCTTGGGATAAGGTCTATTTGCTAGTTGAGTGTGGTGGTTTAGGGATCAGGAGGATTGGGTTGTTTAACAAGGCATTGCTTGGGAAGTGGTTGTGGCGTTTTGGGAAAGAAAGTAATAGATTTTGGCGTCAAGCTATAGCAACCAAATATGGTGAGGCGAGAGGAGGTTGGTGCACTAGAGGGGTAAGAGGTTCTCATGGGTGTGGGATGTGGAGGAGTATTAAGTAAGGAATAAAGAAGTTCTTTAGTCAGATTCTGTATAATGTGGGGGAGGGTTGCCGTGTTAGTTTTTGGCATGATCCATGGAGTGGGCCTATTCCTTCGAAGGAACTCTTTTCAGCTATGTTTGCTTGCTCTCTATCTAAAGAAGCATGGGTCTTTGACTTGGTAGTATCTACTTCAAAAGGAGGTAGGAGTTAGAATTTACTTTTCCGTCATGGTCCTTAGAATTGGGAGGCAGCCACTGTTTATTCCTTTTTTGAGCTTATTAATTCCTCTATGCCGAGGGGTGAGGGGGATGATCACCTAGTTTGGAGATTGACTATGTCTAAGGTATTTGATGTGCGCTCTTTTTATAAGCTGTTATTTGGTTTTAACACTGGTGTTTTTTCTTGGGAGTGCATTTGGAGTGCAAAGGTGCCTAAACGGGTGTCTTTCTTCTCACGGGCAATTGCTAATGATGGGATACTCACCATTGATAATCTTGTTAAGAAAGGTTAGTCTCTAGTTAATAGGTGTTGTTTATACTACTGCGATGGGGAATCAGTGGATCATCTTTTCTTCATTGTAAGTTTTCTCACGCCTTATGGTGTGAAGCTTTTGCGGTGTTTAGGATCCAGTGGGTAATGCCAAAGTCAGTCAGCTCTTTTTTCTTTATATGGAGAAACTAGTTTGGAAAGCATCTTTCAACCATTTGGAATATGGTCTTGACATGTTTAATGTGGTTAGTCTGTCAGGAACGCAATACCCGCATTTTTGAAGACAATGAGAGAACTTTAGATCATCTAAAATCTCTCCTCTTTGGTACTCTGTTTCATTAGGCTCATATTTGGGGGTGTATGAATTGTATTTCTTTATCTGAATTCTTAGTCTCTATTTCCTTTAGTTCTTGATTATATTGTATTTGTTTCTTGTTCAGAGTGATCACCATCGTGAACATGATGTTCAATTTTTTCAATAAAAGTCTTATTACCTATAAAAAAAAAAAAAAAAGAAGTGAATTTGACACTTTTACCTATAACATTACTGTCAGCTCACATGTTTTACTTAATGATGTTGTTTGCTAAAGGGCAGCTTAGATATCCCTTGTTTTGTGTTTATTTGCAGCATACAGAATGTTTATAAGGTAGTTCAAGCAAGAAAAGGAAGCATGTTTCTGGCATTAGCAATGGTAATACTGCTACCTATTGGATTCTTATCTTTTTTTGTTACTCATAGGAGATGTGATATTATTTTCTTGTTGTTTCTCATCAGCTTTACCCTTTTGCTGTACTCTTGGGAGGAGTGCTAGTTTGGTATGATTCAAACCTGTTGTATGGTATTTCTACATGTTTTTCTTTAAAACATGCATATGGGTTTACATACTGGCATTATTTTTAAATGCAGGGACTATTTGTCTCCATCTGACATAATGGGGAACTATCCGCATTTAGTTGTATTGGGAACTGGACTCGCCTTTGGTTTTCTTGTGGTAAGATATTTGTGTTTTAGTGTGACTACCCCATTCAGTGAAATTTTCTATTTTTCCTCCTCTGAATTGAATTGATTTTATTAAAATTGTTGTTACTATGCATTCTTTAAATTTTTTTGATTTTCAGTTTTGCTGTTCTGTGGTCACTAGCAAATATATTTTACTTATTTGTGACGGGCTAAGATAAATTGGAATTTTCTGTTTAATAATTAAAAGATCAATTTATAGAGATGAGAACATTATCATTTAGGAAGTATGCTAGAGCAACACCTAAAGAATGCAATAACCTTCCAGATTTCACTCTTATACACAGATTGCACTTCCTTTGCCAACAAACCAGAAGTTTACAACTGTCTTAGGCTTCACCCATTTAACCCCATAAAAAGAAAATGCGAGTGTTCTTGCACCCAGATTGCACTTCCTTTGTTGTTGCATGATGGACAGCATAGGAAATTAAATTGATGGTATAGATTCGGACAGAATCAGGATTTGACTTGAACATGTTTTCTGGTGCTGTATCTTTGGCTTAACATATAAATCTGCCATAAATAAGTGATATATTTGAGCTTTTTGTAAATTTGGCAATGTTTGTTGATCCCCATTTGAAAGCTGAGAGGAACTAAGAGGATCTCGCTTTGATTTAGGTAGTCAAGGTTTTGTTGATCCCTGTTTGAAAGCTGGTGATCAAGGTTTTGTGGTTATGGTAGTAGCTGCATCATAGTGCAACTTGATTTCAATAATTGCCATTTTATATCTTATTTGTGTAGCCATGGGTGGCACATGATCATATGAAAGCAGTGATTTAGGTTCCAAGAAGCTAGGAACTGATGCTGCATCAAGAACTTGTACCAACAGATGATCATATGAAAGCAGCTATTTAGATTCCAAAACAACTAAGAACTGATGCTACATCAAGAATGTGTACCATCTTGTGCTGTATTTTTCTAGAAATATGATAATTAAAATTTTTAATAGCGCAATAGTAATTTTGGTAGCCTTTGTGTGCCAATATAAGGTTGTAGTTTTGGTGCAGCTTTGTAGATGACTTTTTTGCAGGTTGGTTACTGCTTAATTTGCAAAATTGATAATATTTATGTCCATGTAATTGCATGTTTTTCTTTAGTTGCTACGGTAGTCACTACGACATTCAACAATCAGTTTTATAGATTGCCAAAGAACTGTAGGTTGACTTGCACAAGATACATGGTGTTTTGTTATTGGTTAGAGATAAAGTCCTTAGAGTACTTATCAAAAAGAAATGAAGTCCTTAGAGAATTGCTGTGGTTACATGATATGTGATTATGTTAACCTTTTATCTTTCTCATACTAAGTTTTTGGTAATAAATTGTAGAAAGAGCTTTCTATAGTCAAATGCGTTTTAGAACCCTAATGGTGTATAATTGACTCTGCAAGGTGCCGTAATTAGTTATGGTTTAACGATCAAGCTTGTTTTTATGGTTTGTGGCATTCTAACATGGTACAATGTATCTCTGGCTTGTATTTTGGGCTGTCATGTAGATTTTCCTCTGGAAGCCACAGCATGTGATTGACAATATCAAAAAATAGGATAAATAAATAATTCACACATATACATGGTCATTTACTTTCTAGCCTTGTTCTCTGGTGTTGTAATGTCTGCTTAATGTTTGATTTTTCCTTCTTATAGCTACCTTTTGCTGTATAAGTTTTTAATTTTTTCCACTGAGCACTACTGTTTTAGACAATCAAATTCTTTATCATTGAATTGTTGCTGAATTACATCTGTTTTCGCAGGGAAGGATGATCCTTGCTCATTTGTGTGATGAACCAAAGGGCTTGAAAACTAATATGTGCATAGTATGTTGCTTTCTCATACCAAACCACTTTGAAATTAGTTGGTAATCTAGAATTTGGTTATGGTTATGGCTTTTTTTTTGGCTGTGTTGTTTCTGAATATGTTGCCTATCTGTCTCTTTCCACCATAACTGGTTTTTGAACTATTCAAATGTTTAAAGTAAGCATACTTATCAAAAAAAAAAAAAAAGTTTAAAGTAAGCCGAAAATGAAAACTCAAAATAGTATACTTTTTTTGCTAAATATTTTATACAAAGATAAGTCGGGTTTTCCTTTACTTTTCAGCGGTGCACATAAGGTCCCATTTTCATGAAAAATATAAAATGGGAAATTGGTATTACTCTACTGGTTGTTAGGGTTGACATTTCTTCTAATATCAGTCAGCTTTATTGCTGGAGAGCTTGACATGAGATAAGTGTTGCTTCTTTGGCCAGCCTTTCTGCTGGAAACTAGAAATTTGAGAATTAAAAAGGGCATGTCAGTTTCTCTCATGTTATTAAATGCCAAGTAGGAAGAACAGACATAACAAAAAGGTCTGCTTGTCATGTCAGACACAGGCATGCCTGTGACATGGCTGTATGCATGTTTTTAAGGTATACAGCCCAAAATAATAATTTTTTATTATTTATTTTTAATTTCGAACATTGAGGGGACACAAGCGTGACACGGCTGAACAAAAAAATTAAAAAAGATCACCAATTTGCTTTCTTGACACTAATGATTGTAGATTTATAGACTACACGGCTTAAAAAAAGAAAAAAAAAATCTCTCTTTCTCAATCTGCGTCGCACCATTAGCCATCGATATGCTCTTTCACAATCAGATAGGGGACCAAACAGCCCATTGCACCTCCTTGGCAACCCTCACTGTCAGATTGGTAACCCATCTGGCAGCTTGATCTGATTTCTAGAAGCTTTGCCGCAACTGTTAGCTCATCTTGCCTGCCCCTGTTGTGCTCCCTTTGTGGGATTTTTTTTACCATAGTGTCGTAGAACTCTGAATGATGGAAACAGGTCCGATGGGGTTTAAACACTTATTTTAATGGTTATAAAATTAGAAAATTTTGGTTATTGTTTATTATTTTTACTGTTTGGTGATGTTTATTGTATATGTTTACTGCTTACTGTTTAGTGGTTATAAACTTATAATTGTAATGTGATTATCATTTATTGTTAAGACCATTGCTTAAGGGTTAGTAAGTCATATCATTTATTTGCATTTCAATGGTTATTATTTTTAAAACCTAGAGCATACGTAATATATGTCCAATAATATATAAATATATATAATTTTTATTAATTAATTGCTCTTTCCTGCCATGTCTTGTTCTAAATTTTCAAGAACTGTTGCGTTGTGTCCGTGTCTGTGCTTCTTAGGTCTGGGATTGTGGGTGATGTCATGTGTCTAGACTCCTTGGGTTGAATTACAACCTCAAAAAAGCAATTGCAATTCACAATCTCTATTATTTTGTGCAGTCACTACTGTATCTCCCTTTCGCCATTGCAAATGTACTCACAGCCAGACTAAATGATGGGTATGTTGTAATTTGATTTTTGTGTGCTGAATAATGGACTTACCATTCTATTCTCAACGCTTGTGGTTCTATTTCACTCATGAACCTCTGTTCGTCTTTTGTGGCAGAGTCCCTTTAGTTGATGAGAGGCTGGTCCTTCTTCTTTACTGTGCATTCTCAGGTATGGTGACTTTTACCCTTTTTTTAAAAAAATGCTTTTGGTCACTGTCATAAATGACTTATTTTTTCACATTTTTTAAACTCCTATATCCAATTATTTGCTTGAAATAGGTCTAGTTGGAGCTTAGTATATGGAAAGAAAACATATTTAGATCTTTACTGCTGCAGTGGCTACTTGGGAATATTGTCTAGATTTTACTATTGATTAGAGATGTAATATTGTGATTTTATGATCTTTCTGTTCTGTGCCTGACATCTTCTTTTACTGAACTCAGTGGTACTGTATTTGCACTTTGCCACATCCGTCATTCATGAAATCACAACTGCGTTGGGAATTTATTGCTTCAGGTAAGACTACCATCAAAAACCTTGTAAAACTTCACATTTCCTTTTTGGCCCAACTTGGTTCAAATCAGGTTTAGATTGGATGTGGGTTTTTTGGCTTTAAAATCAGTTGTGACTTTGCCAAATTGAGCATATTTAACTTATTTGTTCAAATTATATTGAAATTTATAATATGTTTGCTACTGTGGTATGAAATGTGTATAAATTTCATTTTCTATATTTTTATTTTGTGGGTATGACACTTGTGTTAGTCCAAAAAAAGGTTTTAGTTAACTCCAGCTGGCTGTTTTATTAAGGATGTAATATACTTACTCGCAAGTCATTACTAACCCAGACACTAGTATTTGTTTCCTCCACTACTCCCTTGGTTTCTTGTAAGGAAAACTAAAGGTACTACAAGCTTTGCTGTATAAAGCTTACAAACTGATGTGGCAATAAAAGTGATTGGTGGGCTTCAACCACCTCATAAATGAATATTTGAATTGTCTTTTTATGATTGGTGACCCATTAGTTTGTAAACTCAATGCAATAAAACTTGTAGTACTTGTGGATTGTAGCACTACTCTTCATGTAAATGAACACAAAGTATGTTCAACGACGTTGAATCTTTATTTTAATAAAAACAACCATTTTACATGTAACTTAGTTAGCAATTTAATTGTAATTTATAATAGCACAATATAATGAAAACTGCAGTATTAAGGTTTCAGATATTTCCCTGTAATAATAGCTTTACATAAAGTATGACCTTTGCATATGTTTTTCTTTGTCAATTACAGGATAACTAGGAAAGAAGCTTGAGCTTTGCTAGTGTCTACCAGGTTCACCCATCTTTCTTGAGACTTGCCCAACTTTTTTCCCCCATACAGATTTCAATTTTATGATCAATAGCTGGGTATCTGCTTCCTAGCATTTATACCAAACATTTTGTAGTGTTGATTGCGTTTGGTGCTTTTGTATCTGCATGTTCTCTTCTGCTCGTTTTGACCAGCTGTGAGTTGCAGAATGATGCAGGCATGCAGCTATGCTGAGGTTTTGGTGGGTTTTTTTTTTTTCTTTTTTTGTTGTTGTTGTTTTAATAGAACATTGATGACATAGTTGTCAATGGGTTTTAGTGTTCGAGCTCCAACTTGATCATCCTTACCTTTGCAATTGATTTTTTTTTTTTTCTTTTAATTTATTTAGATTTGTAAACTCGTTTCATGTAATACAAGCAAATGTATTACACTAGCGTGTGTGTGTGTTTTTATTTTTTCTTTCAGAATCATGTATAACAGTGGCTAGTAGTAACCCATAACCCATGCAATGTCTCCTTTTTATTTATTAAATATGTAATTTGATAATTGTAGTAATGTTCTGAATTCCGATTCTGTGCCAATTCTGGTTTGTGATGGAATATTTTAGTATTGACCTATTTTGGCATACCGTTTTGGGATGTGTGTGTGTGTGTGTGTGTGTGTGTGTGTGTGTGTATTAGTTCTATTTGATAAGAACAATAATAAAACGTTTTTACATAGTATTATTATTAACCTAAAGTAGTCAAACAGTTCATCTAATGCAAGGTATAAAAGTGGAAAAAAAAAAAATCCTACTTTTGTAAATATAAGCAAGTGTAATCTGGTGTAGGGAAGTGATAATTACATTGTGCAATAGCTCCGGATCCAAATCCACATGACTACTAAAAGCCACAAAATAAGGAAAAGGCGTTTAAAAAAGAAAAAAAAGAAACTACTACTACTACTACGGAACGTGGTGATCAATTTGCAAAACCGGGTGCAGACTTGAAACAGCAAAACCAGATGAGGCGTAGCAAAATAAAAAAAAGAACTCAATATTACCTAAATCACCCGCATCAATTAATTTAATGACGTGTAAATTTGTAAAATAGCTATGATAAATGGCATAAATGTAGTTATGTATTTTATTTTTTAATCATTTCTCATTTCCTTCTGTTGGTTGATAAAAAAAATAATATTTTAGTAAAATGTAGTTAATAATGTAGTTAATATAATATTGAATGTTTTACAAAGTAATCAAATAATAAAAAAAAAAGTTCTTAGAGGGCTATTATGCTAAAACGAAAAGTGATAAAACGGAAAAAAAAAAAATGATAAAACAAAAGGTGTTTTGTTTGTAATATTTTCATAATAAATTATAGATAGTAAGTTGTTATTGGTACTAATTTAAATTCATAACTTAAATTATTTTTTAACTCATATATAACAACTAATAAAAACTTACTTTTTAATATTTATTGGAAAAAAATGATTATAAAAATATAGTAGGCATAACTTTTTTCGTTTTATAATAAATTTTGCGTCTACACTAGGACCTTCCTCTGATGCACCCGTGGTCATCCGCAGTCAAAAATCGAGGGTGACCTTAATGAGCATCCTCAGCAGGTAAGGGAATCATTACTAACGAAATGCAGAATCCAAGGAATATGTAGTGACTTGGCTTACAAAGCAGCGAAAGGGCAAATGAAAACTGCATTGTCAATCTCTAATTATACATCGATCCAGCCAAACTTTGACAATTCATTTTTTGTTTTGTTTTATAGTATAAGTCGGTAAGTGTCAGTTTATTTAACTGATTGGAAACTTTTTTTTTATTAAAAGTGTAAATAAAATTAAAAAGCAATTGAAATAGTGTATAGCGTGATACATAAATAATATTAAAAAGTACAATAATACCTATAAATAATAATAAAAATTAGATAAATAGTAAAAAAAAAAGTTAACTTTTTAAGTCAATATCAAATGCACATCATGTTTGGTTCCCTCTATAAATTGTTATTTACCATTTTCCAAATAAAAGCAAAATAATGACTCATGAGAGGGCCCGGTTGATAATGTTGTTTTAGTAATTTTGTTTGTATTTTTTGAAAATATGTGTGGGTGAAAAAGTTTGTAAAAATATATGTAATATTATTTAATTACTGAAAATTGTTGTTTAAAATACACTACCAAACAGCCTCAAAATTTTGGCCACATATAAAGTTATTGCCTTGCTAGTTGTTGCAAAACTCTCATTTCATTTTCCACTGTGTAAGAAATTGTTATAGACAAATTACACCGAAATTTTAATCCTTAGTAGTTTAACTTCTGTCAAAATTCTGATTTGATGGGGCATACTATGAGTAATAGAAAAAAATGGTGTGATGGAGAGTGGTAGGTTTATGGGAAAATGATAAATATCTACTTATAGTCTAAATTTTGACTTAAAATTTGTGATTGTGTGTTTGGATGACAAGAGTTGAACACATGAATTTGAATTTGGATAATTAAAATCTAATTATCTTATTTGAATTTTTTACGAAGGATAAATTATCCGGATTTGATAAATCCATCAATGATTTTAAATCTTAAAATCCGTTTAAAATTCTTGAATTTGAAATAACTTCTAAGCCCATGGAATTTTAAAAATCCATAAGACATACTTCAATATCTATAGATTTGGAATTAAAGTATTTTAAACCCATCACTTAAATCAGATTCAAATCCAAAATCAAATGCAAGTATTCAAACACAACCTAAAAAGAATTTGATGCGGATACCATAATTGTAACTAAAAAAAAAAAAAGTTGCTGTTCATGCAATTAGAAACTTGTGAGATCCTAGAAATAAAAAAATAAAAAATTGGTGATTTACTCCACGGTAAAGTACAATTTAATATGCTCCTCAACTGGTACTACTATTTTGTGGGTACAATTTAATATAAAAGAGTCAAACTATTTTATGGGTTTTAGTTAGTTTAATTAGTAAAATTTTTGATAGTTAAATAAGATATTTAGAGTAAACTAGCTAGTGCTTGATCTAATAATAAAAGATCCGATGATAATAGAGATATTATCGAGAATAGATTTCTTACTGCTAATTAATAAGCATTCTCTTCAGCACATGATCCAAAAGCTCAGACGCTGGTATTCACTAATGGGTATTTAAGTTATATTAATTTTAGCTGAGAGTTTGACAGGCATTCATTCTCTTCAATGAAATTGTGTTGTTCTTATTGCAGCTTTTTACTGGGAGAGTAATCACTGGTAGTAAGTAAAGAGTGGAGAGTGGAGAGTGGAGAGTGATACATGGAGTGTGCAACTGTGTGCAAGTTTTGTTCTCCAATCTTGTTAAGTCCCAGGAGTGCAGTGGTAGGAAAGAGGAAGCAGCAATTGAGTAACCACACCAAGTTCAAGTTTTGCTATTCCAAATTTAAGATTCAAGCTCTTCATTCTGCTCAGACCCATCTATCATCAGAGGTTTCTCTATGCCTTAGTCACTTCCTTTATGTGAATTATGCAAAAACTAGTCTGGTCTCTTTTTTTTTTCTTTTTTCTTTTTTATGGTAGGAAAAATATCCTATCTATTTACATGTTAACCAGTGTTGGATTAATGGGGTCAGAATGATTTGGATGCACCATCACCATGCAATATTTTGAGGTTCAAATTTGGGTTGGTTGATAGAAATTTAGAAGAGAATATCATTAAAATTTTAAATATGGTTTGGTTAGTTAATATAGACAGAAGAACATTACAGTCCTGGCTATGCAGTAGAAACAAAACTCTGAAATTGCAAAGACTCAATTTAGAATTTTGTTGAAATTCCAAATTCATTGAAGATTTGACAGTGGGTTAGTTGTAGGACTTTGCTGGATTCATTGGGAAATTTGAGTGCATTGATCGGTAATGGTAGAGGAAGACCAAAAATAACATTAGTAAAATTAGTAAAAAATATGACTTATCAATTAAGAAAGTAATAGAGAGTTTGATTTTGGATATAATAAAATGGTGGAAAAGAATACATGTGGCTAACCCTGACTAATTTATTGATAATCCATAGCCAACCCCAAGAAATTTGAGACTAAGCTTGGCTGTTGTTGTTAGTTGGGAAAGGTAGGCCAGAGTAAGCTTTAAAAGTGGTGCCTCTTTGCATGGTATGAGGAGAATGAGTAGAACAATAGAGCATTTGAGGAGATTAGAACTCTTAACTTTCTGTTATTGAAGGTGATGCCTTTGGAGCATTACATTACGTAATCAAATATTATTTCAACTCGAGACTTGTTCATTCTTTGTTGGGTTTGAACAACTGTTGGTGGCTGGGGGCATCTTTAAATACATACAACCTATATGTGCTTAAGCCTTTTACCTTAATCAAAATTTCGTCTGTATTTTTTTGGGCTATGTTCATTAATTGAATTTAGTATATACAGATCATAGATAGTATTGACTTCAACTTTTCATGGTCTTTCAATTCTATTATTTCTCCTCCTAATTGCAGGTAGCTGCTGAAAAAAGCCAAAGTTCAACAGATTTTGCTATTGGAGAACTTGTCTGGCCTTCTCCTAGTGATGAAATCCCTTTTTGGAAAAAGGACTTCCCTTCTTGGGGTGTGAACCCAGAAGTTCCTGTTGACATAAAGAAGGATTCTGATCCCATGCACATAATTCATATTACAGCTGAAATGGCACCAATTGCAAAAGTTGGTGGTCTGAGTGATGTTGTAACTGGACTTGCTCGTGCATGTTTATCACGTGGCCATACAGTGGACATAATTCTCCCTTTCTATGAATGTATTCAGAAGCAGCAGATCAAAGACTTGGAATTGGTCACTACATATAACTCTTATCATGACGGAAATTGGATCCAAACTAATGCATATCATGGGGTAGTTTCAGGCATCTCAGTAATATTCATTGAACCATCCAACGAGTTCTTCAAGGGGCAAAATGTATATGGGGGTTCATACAATGAGCTGGAGGCATATTTGTTCTTTAGTCGTGCTAGCCTTGAATGGATGCAGGTTTGTGCATGAGTACTTGGTGTATCTTCTAATTTGATTCTGTTTTTTAATTTAAAAGCTCAAGTTGGCCTGCTGATGTAGAAACAATAAAGGGATTAGTATCTTACATTTGAGTGTTTTTAGACATTGAAGAAAATGTGTTAAAGCTAAAAGCTGCTTAAACTGTTATAACTGTGAATGAAATGTAAATGGAATTTTTCTTCTCGATTCTATTTACCTAACTGACTCTGTTCTTGAGATGATAATTACTTGTTTTACCCATCTAGTTTGAAAAATGTGCGATGGAGAATTTTTTTAAGTTGGTGACATCTCAAACCATGTTCTTCCAATTCTAACAAGATAATGCATCATAGCAGATGACTGGAGCACAACCTGATATCATTCATGTCCATGAATGGCAGACTGGAGCTTTACCCCTGCTTTACTGGGATATGTACCATTATCTTTCACTCAAGGTTTTTACTTCTGTTATTTCTACTATGTTGCATTTTCTATTTGAAGTTTGTGACAGATAACAATGTCGTTAAATAGTTTCTTTCTTTTTATTTTTTTCCCTACCTTTCTTTCATATAAATATTTGATATTAATATTAATATTAATATATTTACTTTATAGAAGCCAAGATTAGTGTTGACAATCCACAACATGGAGCATTATGGGGAGTGTACGTAAGTTTTTGTTTTCTTGTTCTTGGAGTTATCAACTCTCTGCAAGTTCTGCCATCTCTTATTTTATGAACTTGCAATTTGCAATTGCTTGTTTAACCCCATTACACCATCATATGTCACTTATTGAAGTATTGCCTTGGCTACCATAAGGTTTTACAATCACAAGTTTTGAAAGAGAGCACAAGAAATTTTGTGGTTGTTATACCTTTCTTCTTTAGAAATTCCATGCGCTACAAACAGGAATATGAGATGTCTGTTATTATATGGGACATAGCTTTTTCAGTCGTGAATGCATGGCTTTATATTTGTGAATGTATATGGAGAGCGGCATTATGTGCGTCAGTACATGATAAATAAATCCTTCAAAGCCTACATGATAATTATGCAAGTCTAACTTGCATGTATCCTTGCCAGAGCTGTCCTAGTGCAGTGGTGATGAGTCAAGAAGGTTGAGATAAAGCTGTACTTATGTTATCTATTTTGACTGAAATGTAAAATATGTACTCCTGAGGACCAAATGATTATATGTTATTAAGCTAAACACTCTTATCTGCACATCTTTTAATAGAGTGAAGGGAAATTGTCTGTAGATATCCAGTCATTTATAAGTAAATTTTTTTTTTTTTTTTAAATATTGTAGGGAAGATCTTTAAATTTCCTTCTCTTTTATAAGGTTATGGATATGTTTAACTCAAATTCTTCTTTAATTTGAAATGCCATGAGGTTCTATTAGAATTTAAAAGTGGACAAGCAAACATTTAAAGTCAATACTTCTCTTTACAAAACTTTTGATTAATGGGGCCAGGTTCTGGGTTATATTTTAGAACTTCAATTATTGTGTACAAATATGATTCCAATTCACAACTGCGTATCTTTACTCTCTAGTCATCAAACTTGAATATTTGATATCACTGCTCAAAAATTCTTATATAACAATACCACATGATTAGCTCCACATATTGACATCCATAATTTCATTTAAAAATAAATTAAAAAAATTTTGACCTTTGCAACTGTTTATGCTTAAAAATGTTAAGAGATTGATGCTAATTCCCCTTAGCAGATTCAACATTATGAATTATAAACAAAACTAGTCTTGAAACAATCTTTTGAGTTCTTTTTAAGTCTGTCACAACTTCTTATTGGCATGACTTTGTTTACCTTTGCAGCAAAGAGCAACTCAGCAAGAGTGGTCTGGATGGATTTATATATGCAACCATAGAAAAGGTGTCTTCATTATATCCTGGAACTTTCATGACTCATCCTTTTATATTTTCATGATATGTGTAATAGGTTTATGTGCTAGTTACATCTAGTATAACAGTATAACTTTTGTTAAAATAATGTTACTCAATGACTTTCATTTTGGATGAGTATTTTGACAAACCCATCGTTGAATAACATTGTCCTTTCAAACCCTTTATGCATGCAAAATATTAAGATAATCAGAGGTAAGAATTGTCTCATCCATAAAATGTTCAAATTTTAGTTTTCTTAGGTCTTAAAATTATATGTATGAAAAATGGGTGTATGGTTTGGATAGTATATGTTATCTCAAAAAGTGTGTTAAGGGTATTCAAAGTTAATTACCCTAACACAACATAAATATTACTTATATATGGGGATGATTACAATGATATTACTATTTTTTCCCTAACTCAATAAAAATTGATAATAGTATATGTTGACAAAAATATTGGTGTGCATGGCATGAAGAAAAGGTTTAATCCAATAGTAGGATTATCGATATTTTAATTGAATTCAATTGAGTGGTGTAAAATTAAAAGGGTTGCAATAAGTGTAACTTGAATCTGACCCAAATATTATATTATATTATATTATATTATGTATTTGTAAATGTAGTTGTATAGAGTAGTGAATGAAATCCTCCAAAAATATTTTGCTTGCTTACCGAAAATAAATAAGTGTTGGGATATTCATGTGTGATGGTGTCCATAGGTTTAACCATTTTGGTCAAAGTGGTGTCCCTACATATTATATTAATTCCTCAATTTGAGTGTCCCCAAGCTATCATCTTCCTAACAATAAGTTATGCTATTTGATTTCATTGGACAATAAGTGTGTCAGGAAGTCTCTTGAATTGATCTAGTTTTCAATGCAAATGAGTTTTCTTAACTGATAAGAGAGTTCTTTTAGACATACACCTCCATTCCTACTAGAAAAGTTGCTTTCATTGCTAAAACCTTTGTGAACTCAGAACAGCGGTCAGTACTACTCATTATTCTTTTGCTAAGTATCGCCATATTTCCAAGTCAGTTCCTCTTTTGTAACTAAAACTTCTAGCTTTGTGTTCTCTCTGTACATGCAGGCAGTTGACGATCGAACTATTGGCCACAATCCAGAGAGATTAAGCTTATTGAAAGGCGGAATTGTGTACAGCAATGCAGTGGCGTAAGTAACCTTTATATATCTAGTGATTCTTCCTTTATATCTGGTGCTTTCTCTTTTACATATCCCAAGGACTCACTGTGCTCTGGATGACTTGTGAGATTTTTTATGAGAAATTCTCACAAGTAGTTATATCCTTAATAAATTGACAAGTGGAAATACACACAGATGCATGAATGATGAATATTCAGTAAACATTTAAGTAAATTTTGTTGAGAAAACATGATGCGTGTGAGTAAATGTATATATTAAAGCTCATTCCAACATCCATATTATTGTCTATCAAACAATTTTCCTTCATTTTTCAGCACAGTCTCTCCAACATATCTCAAGGAAACACTATGCACTGGATGGCTTGCTAGCACCTTAATAAGGAATCGGGATAAGTAAGTTCCACTCCACATGTTTTAGTTATAATCAATACATGTTACTTTGGGTTATGGGATTAAAATTTTATATATATCTCCTGTTAAGTATGGAATATCCTTACATGGCCACATTCAATGCTATCGAGAGTCACATTATAGGTAATCACTTGATGATTTTACCTATAATTTTTTCACATTAATAATTCTGATATCTTCAAGTAGACAGTTTCCATTTCAGGAACTTACTCATTTGCCAGAAAATTGTTTTAAATGACTACAAATCTTTATATATGTTAAAGAAGTAATCTTTGAAGTTCCATGAAGCAAAAGATGTCACAGATTCCCTTGAAATTGAAGGACCAAAAAAAATACAGAAAACAGGCAATTTCTAGAAGAGGTCTGTCGGATTTTATTTTATTCCTTTCCATTCCCCTCAACCTAGCTGATGACTTTTTTTTATTCATTGATGCCAAATTCAGGTTTATTGTTAAGGGAGAAATATGGAGAAATACTGGAACATAGAAATCTTACTTAAGTACAATATGTTTTCTGTAAACCTTGGGAGTTGATGAGATGAAATATTGAAGATTAAATGGCTTTTGGAGATACACTTTCTCTTTCATTTCTTTGCCAATGTATAACCCTCACCCCAGGAACCCTGCACTCATTAGGGGTAGAATCCTAGGGCTCCACTTTTGGACAGAGGAGAAGGAACATTAAGCATTGAGGTAAAAATCACCAGAAGGAGAAATGCAAAGGAGTTCATGTGGTGATGAGGTTCTGGTGCACTGAGTAGGGTGCTTGTACACGGCCCCATTTCCATTAACAGGCCGTTAATAATGTATTAAAATATTCTTTTGTTATATTTTTCCTCTTTTAGTAGTAACATTGAGTACTATCAAGATTTGAATGATTACCTAGAAATAAATAATGGTCAATTTAAGCGTAGAGCTTGTGTAAAAGTAATGGTAAATCTGTAGATCAATTGCTTCCAATGCTCTAGCATAAGAGAGTTGTCATCCTTGGATTATTGAAAAAGTGGGAAAGAAAAGATGCTAAGCTTGAGCACTCTATAATGATTTTTATGCTATGATATGTATGACATATTGTCTAACTACTGAGGTTATCTGTAGGAATATGCTTACATGTCTCAACGCCAGGTTGTAGGCACAAAACATAAAGCTTCCCCTGCCCCCCTCCTCTATTTGGGCTTATGAAGGCTGAGAAAATGTATATTTTGTGCAATTTAGTTGTATACCTAATTTAAGGTAGACCTGGCACCTCCTTCCTTTGTAAGTAGAGGGTGGAGGATCAGGCTATAGGTTCAAGACCTATAAGGTGCTCATATGACTTAGCAATTAAAAGAAAAAGACAGAGTTGGAAATATTTAACCAGTATATGTTACCTTTTCAGGTGTATTAACTTAATTTTCAGTTGGTTTCTCAATAACAAATAGGTCGAGCTTGAAATAGGCACTGATACTTACTATCTTGTTAGGGCATGTCTGCATGAAGTATATTTTACAATTTAGATTAAGGTATTCTTGAATAAACTGACGATGCAATATTACTGATATCTTGTAGTTATTTGAAATACAACTTGGAACATTTTTCTGGTTGTACAATGGGACCACTTATTGGGCTTTTCAAGGCTTGCATGGAAGATTCCACACATCTTTATGCAAGCATTGTTTTATAAATGATATTTTTAGTTGTATTTGTAAACTATATAAAAACACTACCCTGTGAACCCTCTTTCCCATGTCAAGATGTATCTAAATAGAAAAATATCCCAATTTATATGAAAATTGGAATACCGTGTCAAACACCAAAATAGTGTTTGACATGAATTTTTTAAAACTGGAGCTGTTAGCTTCTTATTAACCACGTGCATGTTCAGTTGCCTTGTAGCAATCTTGCTTACTTCAAATTTCTCCCTGATTGTTCTTTGTTTAGTCTGAGTCTTTGGGTTACCAATATGCTTTTGAATCTTGTAGGGAATATTTTAAAGGGGACTTCTTCTTTATGAATAGCAATGATATGTTTAACTGCTTCTTCCTTGGTTTGTACATGACTTTTCAATTTAACAGAAATTATTACTGTTCTTACGTACCAAAAAATAGAAAAAAAGTACATACTTTTCTTTCCATTGTAACAATCTTGCGTTCTGTAATTATGTAGATACTTTGGTATTTTGAATGGGATAGACACTGCAATGTGGAACCCTGCTACTGACATCTTCTTGCCTGCTAAGTTCAATGGTAACTTTTAATTTCTATGTGAATTGAATAAACTTTTTTTTTTTTTTTGATTTCACATTAGCAAGAAGAGAATAATGTCTAAGATGGGAAAAACTCCCCCCCTTCTCTTGTCATATAGTTGCATACTTGTGAGATTGATACTGATTCGACAAAGTGCAGAGCAGAGGATCGTTGGCTCCCTGCTACTATTATCATAACA
The DNA here is from genome assembly GCA_033629205.1 of Lithocarpus polystachyus. Classification (NCBI taxonomy): domain Eukaryota; kingdom Viridiplantae; phylum Streptophyta; class Magnoliopsida; order Fagales; family Fagaceae; genus Lithocarpus; species Lithocarpus polystachyus. The sequence continues at coordinate 11,122,639 of CM066172.1, read as the reverse complement.
TGCTGGTCCATAATAATTAAAGACAGAAAAAAATTTGTACACTCAGTTGTCTGCCAATCTCAGGGTGGAAAGTGTTTAGTTGCAACTATGATTTCATCAAAGTACCAGTTCTTGTTTTTCCTGATGTGTGAACAGATTTTCTTTCATCTCCTTGTAGTTATCTGTATTTAACAATGAATTCCCAAGGTGCTGTAGGTTTCCTTTAAATTCTCTCTATATTACTTTTGACAGCTCAAAACCCTGAGGGCAAGAAGTTATGCAAATACTATGTTCAAAGGGGGCTTGGTTTGGCTTCAGAAGGCATTCTAGATGGTAACCGTGTACCAGATATGACACACAAGGTGCCTTTAGTTGTCTGTATTACTCGACTAGTCCCACAAAAGGGTCTTCATTTGATTTCTCATGCAATCAAGCGTGTTGAAGAACTTGTAAGTGTCTCATGTTCTATGTCTCACTATGTCTCATGTCGTACTTTCTGAATGTGACTGCCTGACCATATCATTTAAACCAAGTTCACAATTTGATTTCAACTGGTTTCCTTCTTTTTCAATGGATTTTCTTTTAGGGTGCTCAGATGGTCATACTTGGGAAAACTTCAGATGGTCGGGTTGAAAGAGAATTTGAAGGGCTTGCTAAATTGGTACTGGATTTGAGATTTTTGTCTTACATATTGTGCTAGAATTCATAATTTGTACAGACTTGACACGTCATACCATGAAACATGATGTGTATGTGCGTGTGTTTATAGTTACACTTGGTGTGTCCTTGTTTATGCTACACCATTTGATAGCTTTGTATTGAGAGTGAGGTTTTTTGATAAATTCATTGTTGGATTACATTACCTCCTTACCCTTTGTGCTTGCAAAATATCAAGATGATCTAAGATGAATAACTCTCATCTATAAAAATGCTTAAATTTCAAGGTTGTTTTTGGGTATTTTAAAATTACATGTAAAATATGATTGACATTCATATTAAATTGGGTTCATTTTTTATTTTTTAATAAATTATTATTATTATTATTATTAATTTTCTGAAATTTCTAGAACATGGTTGTATTTCCTTGTTTTAGTGATTTTTTTAGAATATTTTAGTCAAAATTGAGTCCTTAGGGTATTAATTAATATATTTTTAAGAATATATTTGCTTGGAAAATAAGTTTTATGAAGCCTTTAAATTTGACCTCCAAATTGTAAAACAAAATCAGAAGTCTATTATCAATAAAATTTTAGTCAACTTATTTTCTTTTGTCTATTGGATTTCAGAGTTCTTCCTTATAGATTCAAGGATTCCCTTATGGTTTAAGGGTTTGTATCTAGCTAAAATGATATCTATTCTATTACATTTTCTGTTCTGCATCACCTATTTGTAGAGTTGTAGGCCTCAACTGAGGCTCGAGCTCTTTGAGTCCCATTCTCTGCCTCACCATCTGTGCCTGTTCATTATTTATGATTCTATAGTCAATTACTCACTGTACTACATAATAAAATTAAATTATAATATTCAGTAAATGAGTATCCATAAAAATCATGTCTATCAGGTTGGAAGGAGAGGCTGATAGTTTCCAACTTAGTTGATGAAGATATCCTTAGCTTGAGTCTAAATCCAAGAAATTCTCCAATGCATGTGGACACCTTTCCGCAAACAACCAGCACTGTCTAGTTCACATTCTTTTTTAGTAGTTTTCATTATTTACCTTCTTTTTTATTAGCCAATTTTTTTCTGCATTTAATTCGTTCCAATTCATCATATTTTTGGTATATATATTCATTGTGTTCTTTTTTTTCTCATTTAGTCTTTGTTATCTAAAATTAGTGTTGCAATTATTTGTTAATTTTTTTAGTCATCCTGAAGGTATTTTAAATACAAACCTACTGCTCAAGAAACTATGCCTTAAGATGCCTATAAATTATTAATTACTTTATCTTTTATTAATAAATGTATAGTTTTTAATAATCCTAGTGGAATTGCGTATTGGAATTTGTTTGGAATTTCTGTGTTATCAACTTCAGATGCTTAAGAGTTTTGAGTTAGGAGTTTCCCAGAAATTTTTGTAAATTGAACCATTGAAGTCACAAATATATCATAGCTAATTTTGCAATTAATTGAGGCAAGTTTATGTGACACTTACAGGTTCAATATTTTAAAAAAATGTTGAGCTTGTGGGATTTTTTTTTTTTCTCAATCTTTTTGTTCCTCTTTTCCTTTTTGATTACAAACAAACAGCTGAGTTGACGGACATTCATTTATTGTACTCTTTTTTTTGTAGCATAATCAAGGTCCTAGCATCCGGATCCTATTGATGTTTAGGTAAATCTTCTTTGAATATACAATACAATAGTTACTCAAATCCTGGACTTTCTTTGATTGTATTGCTAGAGCTGTCTGAACTCGGTCATTGTTATTGTTCTTGTATCATGTGAATGTTACTTATTTGTAGGTTGAATAGAAATTTGTTCTTTAGTTATCACTGAAGTCCCTTCACTAGCAATATAATTTATATAAACCACTGTTTCTTTACTGAAATAGCATGTGCGAGACTGTTGCTAATTACTCTCTGAACTTACGTTTCTTTTGTGATACTTTCTATGCAGTGAAGAACTGTCTCACATGCTATATGCTGCAGCAGATATAGTGTTAGTTCCCTCCATGTATGAGCCTTGTGGACTTGCCCAAATGATTGGAATGCGTTATGGAGCAGTATGTACCATCAAATGATTACATCCTGCTATCTAATTTCTTGTGATCATTCAAAGTAACAATATATAAAGTTCAATCTTAAATACTCTTTTGGTGCTCATATGTAACAGGCAAACTTTGGAGAAACAATCTGAAATTAAGACGGTGATGATTCAATGATTAGTTGAACTTCAAAAAAAAAAGTTTACATCTCCAGTTAAACACAATAATGCTATTATTTTGCTTACGTGTTTGCTACAATAACTTTTGTGGTTATTTGCATAGATTCTGTGTTTTATTTTTATTTTTTTGGGTGATATTCCTGTGTTCTATGTATGCATAACATAGGTTCTTAAGAAAGACTGACATAAGGTGAAGATCTCATTTGGATTAAATGATTATTGCAGGTTCCAGTAGTAAGAAAGACTGGTGGTCTTGCAGATACAGTTTTTGACATGGATGATCAATCAAACCATGAAATGGCTAATGGGTATTCTATTTTTATATGTTCATTTATTGATAAGTAAATATATGGGATAGAACTCATGACCTAGCCCTCCACTTGTCTTATGGAATTAGGAGATGCAATTTGGGCCAAAGACCATAGGCGTATTTCACTTTTGTTCTTTAGATTTAAAGAAACTTAGTTAAAAAATTTTGTTTCCATGTAATCTTGCCCACCGTTTTGTGATTTATTAAGGTAACATTAGTTTGTAAGCCATGATTTCAATTTCATTCACTTGCTGCATTGAACCTTCCTTGTTTTCACTTTGTCAATGTCGTCTATTTTGTGATATGCATGAACTAGTAAGTTGTTATTAGTTATTACCCATTGTTGTTCTTATTTGTGGGATCCTGGGATTGGTGGCTTGGATATGAATTTTTGCATGAGGTAGCTACTCTGAAGACTTTACGTATGTAACAAAAATTTGGCACCCTAGCTAGATTGGATTTTCCGTGTAACAAGCTGAGATTATATGATATATATGCCCTAGCTTGAGGGTGAGTGTTGTGATGTGAGTAGTTACATGTTAGGGGTAAATTTGTAATAATGTACTGAAGTTATTAGTATAAATATTAATAATTTGTTTTAGGGTAAAATATCCTGAAGTTAATAAAAATATCATAGGCAAGTTTTTTTTTTTTTTTTTCTATATCGTTCAATGTGGACTTAAAGCAATTTTACTGTCATTTTTAAGTGTCCTTTAGAGGGGTTGTGATCTTTTCTAGCAAAAGGTTTAATCTCTTCAGATTTTATGCTCTTACAATTTGGGAACAAATGGCTAGAAAAGATTACTCTTTTTTTTTTTTTTTTGATAATCTGCAATAACATTAAACCAGATAAGGAGAACAAGGAAGGTAATCCGCCCTACAAACAGACTCTAAAATAGCAGGGAGATTACCATTATTGAAAAAGGACTGACATGAGGTTAGAGCAAATTTGGCAGCTTCATGTGCTGCTGCGTTGCCTAATCTCCTAACCCAACAAAACTTAACAGAGATAATACTAAAAGAAAGACTACGGATATTGCTGATATAGGTGCTGATCAACCAGTCTGGAATGGTGTCTTCAGTTGATAAGCAGTCAAAACATGCTTTAGCATCACCCTCGAAAATCACATGGGTCCATTTTTCCCGGTTGGCAATCTCAACTGCCCATAGCCAAGGCTGCTGCTTCGGCTTGGAGGGGGGGACATGAGGATCGGTATCTCCCACAGATACTGATCACTTTTCCTTTATGATTTCGGCTTATTAGAAAGGATTACTCTTGATCTTGAATAGTTGGGATGAATTAGTTGAATTGAATTATTTTTCTCTTTTTTTTAACTGTGTAAATGAATCAACAATTATGTCTCCAAGTACTAGTTTATGTCAAGAGAATGGAAATTATTAACCTTATATGCTTGGTTATACATTACCAAATTCTGCTGGTGCAAGTGCTTTACTGATTTTGTATTTATTTGCTCACACATTTATTTATTCAAATTTCAGGTTTGTTTTTGAAGGAATTGATGAAGGATCCTTGGACTCGGCTCTAGACCGTGCACTGGCTTACTACAGACAGAGTATGTTCAATCTAAGTTAGGCTGTATATCATCTTGTGGCTAATGATTTTCTTACAACTGACTAATTCTTAGGCTGAAGAGCTGCATAGGCTACTTCAGTCTCCTATAATAAGGGGCAATGCTAATACTGCCAGGTTTTGACGGCCAGCAGTGTGAACAATTGGCAATGGCCAGACTAATTAATATTAGTCTTTTAAATCTTCAAGGGTCTTTTCTTTTGAATGCTTAAGATATGACTCTAATTTGGCACAAGGGTATTACCAAAAAAATGAATTTGTCACCAACCTCCCTGGAGTTCTTCAATTTAGTTTAGTATCAATTACATTCCTTCACAAAATTCAACCACCGCTGATAGTTGGAAAATATTTTTAATATTTGTTAGTATGTATAAAAATATTTTTGGTGTGAAATCAGGGGTGAAATAGTTTTCAGAACTATTCAAAGTGAAGAAAAAAGTTAACTGAAGGGTGGGAAATGGCTCGTACAAAAACTTGGTGTTGAAATTATTTTTATTTGAGATTGTTAAATTATCACTTATCCCAAAAACTTAAAACTATTAGGAAAAATTTCTAATAATTTAACCATTATTTTAACAATCTCCCTCATGTATGGCCCGAACTTCCCCTTAATAAGTGTGGCTCAACACGTGAGACTTTTAACCTTTGAAATGGGAGGTATGATGCTAGACAAAAAATAGAAAAAATCAAATAAGAAAAAAGAACATGAAAAATCTGAGGCTTTACCACCTAGAATATTTCTGCCTGAACTTTTAGACTTCAATGATAACTTATTTTTTTCTTCTCAAATTTTTTGTTTACGTTGATGAATGCAGAACCAGATGAATGGAATGGCATTGTACAGAAGGTTATGGAGTTAGACAATAGTTGGAACAACACGGCTGGGAAATACATTGAGGTATACAACTCAGTAAGGGTGAGATTGTGATGGTACTCAACAAGAGGAATGCTGCATCAAAGATACAGAAATCAACTTTCCTCCTGTTTGCGTTTTAGTGCCAGAGATTCCACATGGAGCAATGCTCTTGTTATGGAATGAAGCACAAGACATAAAAGAAGGAAGAGAGACTAGGAAGCACACAATAAAACATTTAGGGTACGTTTGGTACACTGAATGAGGATTGCAATAGAAATTGTAATTTTTATTATTAATAATAAAATGTGTTGTAATGTAATAACTAAACATATTCATTAGTTTGGTTGTGAGTTATAACATTAGAATGAAACTTAACATTTATTTTAGGAAATATCTTACTCCTACAATTATATTTCCTTAAAAATTGTTATTTTTAAATTTAAGAGAGATATGTGTTATTTTTTATGATTTTTTATTCTTATAATTATTAGATGTATATGGAAAGTTTGTTTATTTGAAAATATATTAAGTTTTGAAATTAATACACTTACTAAGGAATAGCTAATACAACCTTCTAAAAAGGAATAGTTATTCCTCATTTTGAAGAATAGCTATTCATAAGGAATGACTATTCTTTATAATAAAAGCATAACCAAACTAAAGAATAACTAAACTATAGGAATAACTATTACATTACAATGTCTATTACAGTCTACCAAACGTGTCCTTACATTGACTTGTAATGGACACTCCAGTGTCAATTACTCGCATCATTCCATGTGGTGGTGTATGTAAATATGCATACTCATGAATGATTTTTGAAATCGACTCTTGTACATAGATGTTTCCATTTTTTACCTACAATAAGGTGCAAATATTTCCACAACTACTATAGCATAGATGTTTCCATTTTTTCCCTACAATAAGGTGCAAATATTTCCACAACTACTGTAGTTGGATAGGATCCTCCAATTTTTATTTAGATGTAAGACGTGGCATTTAATTATAATAATAATATAAATGTCACATGTCACTCATCTGGCTAAAAATAGGAGGGAATTGGAGGGAATCTAGGAACTTTGGTGGCACTAGATAAAATTTTTTGTCTCCCTATAAATCATGCCTGCCATGCTATGATCTATCAAGTCAATTAAACATTGATTTGGGTCAGTTCAACATTAGGTGATATGGTAAGCCAAGATGTCAGTTTCATCCACTTGTTACATTGAATCTTCCTTATTTTTACTCTATAAAGAGCAATGCTACAGACACAAAACTATTTTACAACATTTTTACAAATTGCTGATGTGACTTTAGTATTTTTCAAATAGTTATTGTAAGTAAAAATGCGATGTTAGTGATGGACTCATATTAGAACTAGTAAAAATTTGTTATATCAGCAGTTTATAGAATAGTTTGTGTTTGTAACATTACTCCTCTATAAAAGGTCTTCTTTAAAGTCATCTGTATTGAACCTTCCTTATTTTTACTCTATAAATGTCTTCTTTAATGTGATATGCATGATAATCTTTTGTTACTACCCATTGTTATCATTTAGGTGGGGACCTAGGAAGGGTGGCTTGGATATGATTTCTATTCTGCATTTTACCATGAATTGCTCTCGAGACATGAGCTGTTGCAGCTTGCGGTTGCTCATTCTCATTTTAGTCTTGGGACTTTTACCATTGTAACAAAAGATTGACCCTTATGATTAATAATGTTGTAAAATGAGATTTCCCATAAGTTGACACCATCAATAATGATATTACGAGTTAAATATATGAAAGCTGGGTGCTAAACAAGGGTCCTACCATTTAGGATTTTTATTAGGGTCTTGTTGTCTTTCTTGTGAGCTAAGGGTTTAGATTTGAAATTTTAAGAAATTTATGTAAGCCCGTTTGGATAGGATAGAGAGGGGAAAGAGGGAAAATGAAGGAGAGTAGAGTAGTGTTGGCTAAAAAAAAGGCTAATTATGGGCTAAATCTACTCTTCTCCCCCTCCCTCTCTCTCAATCCAAACGGACTATTTTTACTCTCTTGTCAAGAATTAGTGGACTTCTAATATGTAGAAAATTTTAAACCTGTGTAGACTTATAGAGTAGGGAATCACAAGTCACAACAATAAGTTATTGAGCTCTAATAACTAAAATGACATTTCCTTTTTCTAAAACAATGAGTGGAGGTTGAGTTGTGAATTCAAATCTTATTAGTGTGTGTAATTTACCAATCAATAGATATCATAACAAAACATCGTATAAAAAAATCCAAATCCTATAACTTCTTGTTGCAACTGGCATCATCTTCACATAGACAATTCACACTTTCATTCCATAATTGACACTTGCAACCATACTACTTGGCATTGATCTCATTAAGCCAAACTGACCAACAATAATGGTTTCCATTACTCAGGAGTTAGGGACATTTGTAGGGATGAATCTCAATGGCCCAGAAAGGGGTTGGCATTGGCCCACAAAAAAACCATTAACTCGAGCAGGTAGTAAATCCACTTACAAAAGACATCTAAATAGTTACGATGGCTGAATAGCAAAGGTTGAACGAGCATATGACTTTTTAGGAAGCATATGAAAGAAGTGGATTTGGATTGGTGTAATAGGCTAGCTATTTCACCATGCAACTTTCATTTCTATGTGAGATATAAAAGCTAGTAAGGTTAAAAAAAAATTTAAAAAAAAAAACTACCTTTATCAATTTTTACATCTCACATGAGATGGTAGCTATTATACCAAATCTCAATCCGAAAGAAGTTTCTCAATCTATCACATCAATATTAATTGCCCTCACTAGCCCTACTTCCCAGCATTAAGGGCTAAGAGACCAACCACACTTCTATGGCATTGGAGTGAGTACCCTAAGAACATGTCCACTTAACCAACTTTTTGAATAGTGGGTGTGGTCCTGGTATACTTAAATCTAGTTAACGAGTGTCAAAATGCATTAGTTAATGTTGAATTTTTTTAGGAATCCACAACATTTAGTTAAGGGTACTCTTTTATTAACTTTTGCTACTTCTCAATGTAATAATAGGATCCGCTCCATTCCTCCTCAACAAGTACAATCCAACACCTGTTAACATATTCCATATACTTATATCACTTGAAGAGTAGCATACGTTTTTGTCAAATCACTTGTTTGCTATCAACCCCTTCTTACAATTTCCTCTATTTGGTTATTAATTTTACTGCATAGTAGTTACTGAAACTTAATCAGTTAATTGATCGCAGCAACATGAATGGACACAGCAAATCCGCTTGAAGTTCTGCTGAGAGCTGACAGTGAGTGTAGGTGAGTTGAAGCCCTAGTTCTAAAATTTAGTGCATTCTAGCTAGTTCAACAAAAGTGGTTATCAGTATAGCAAAAATGCTGTTTCAGATCTCATGAGTCAACATTCTTACATGACAACCTGTCTCTTCCTACATATGAATCAAGCCCACTTTTGTATCAAGCTCTGCAGCCTTACTTTTCAAGAACAAACTCTCAATAATTCAAAAGTAACTGAGTAAGATGAATGCCAAGAGGCATTATCTTATTTAACACTTATGGTATTTTCAACGTAAACATCCAAGATTCAAATCCCCTCTCTCCAACTAAAACAAACATGAGTCTGATGTACAAACTAGAAAGCATCAAAGCATGAGGGCAAACGACATGTAGATGACACCAGCTTCAGCGGCTAAAACCTTTGAAGAGCGGTCATTACAATTGCCAAAGTTACTCATATGCAAAGTTGAAATCTATACAAAGAATCATGAAAGCAAGCACCAAACTGGTAAAGGACAAATAAATTGAACCATAAAATATTTATTAGACGACTTTAAGTGAATCAGCAATCAGGTATAAAGATATAGAGAAACGAGCAGGTGTTCTAAAACCAAAAGAATTTTCAACATTATAGTTTTTTCAGCCAATTTAAAAACACTTCCCTTTCCAAAAAACACAGACAAATAAATAAATATAAAACTAACTGCAGAAGAAATACTAAACAGAAAACATTAAATAGACAACAACAAAAGATGCACAATTAACCATGCCACAAGAATTACAAACGCGAAGCTCAACAATGATCCTCAAAATGGATCCCAACTCACACGTCATTGCTAAGATTAAACCCATTTTCTATCTGCAAAGTTGTAGACGTTGCTGCAATGGTAACTTATCTGCATGAGTCTTAGCTGGTCATTGACAAAATATAACAAATGGTATAGTAGCATAATTTAGAAGAAACAAAGCACCTATCATACAGATACTCGCATTCACAAAAGAACAATCAAGGCAATTCCTTATCGTATTTCTATAAAATTTCATTTTTCTGAAATCTCTTATTAAATTGCCTCCCTAAAAGGGGGTTCACTGTCCTTCCAGTACCCACAGCAGCCCACAATTAACTAGTAAGAAAATGTAAAGTTACAGCCACAAGGCATCAGCCGTAGTATACAGAAGCTGCTCCAACAGCATCAACCATTCAACTAATTCCACAACACCAATACCCATCTACCTCAAGAGGAAACAATTATGAGAAAACTCAAAGGAAAATAAGGCATCAGATATGAAACAGCCTTCCTCCCAACTGAGCATGCCCGGATTACCTCTTAACTTCTCTGAACAATTGACTCAAAAAAAAAAGAAAAAAAAAAAAGGTCAGTTTGCAGCTTCACTGTTTGAGATACCTGAAATTTGATCTCAAATATTGTCAGTGCGCCAAAATTTCATAAAATCCCAAAGGTACAAGGAGTGTAGGACAAAGATTCCGGCCACACCAACTAAATGCTGCTAGCAGTCACCAACTGTTATCATCTTTTTGACTGACTCAATTCTTGTGTCCACCACCTTTCTCAGATGCTAATACGTCATTGTTACTCTCTTCCAACCGCACGACTTGATTAAAGCTATCAGACAAGCTATCAGACGTTTGATTCACAGAATCATGGGAAAGTGAAAGTGGAGCATCTGATCTTGAGCTACCACCTTGTTCAGTTGCAGGAACTTCTTTATTGTTCCTCTCATCCAATTTGAGGGCTTGAGAAAAACTATCAGACATTTGATTAACAGACTCATCAGCAGGTGAATCAGAAACATCTGCTGTTGAAGAAGCTATCTGTCTGGCCTTCCTTTCCCTCAAGACTCTCTCCCGCTCATCATAATATTCAAAATCATCTAGGATGGATGTTCGTGTATCATAGTCCTTGAAAATTTTCAACATCTCAATACCCTCTTTCAGTGCCACCTGCAAATATTTCAGTGTCAATAGAGAAAATATTGGGCAGATGTGACTTTATTATTTAACAACTGAGCCAAAGGTTTATTCCAGATGGAAAAAATTCAATATTCAATTTGTTGGGAATATAAATATTAAAGTTTGACACCAGTTGAATTACTAAAGTGAAAGTATTGGGAAGGAAAAGGGCCACTTGAAAAAAATTAATGTCATATAAAATAAGCATCAAAAGTAGTTAAGACCCATAATTAGGCCAAGTGAACACAAATATATATTCACTCTTTAGAGTGACTTGCAAGTGAGGAATTAACAGTTAAACATGATACCAACATTAACTTTGTGATTTGTGAGGACACATGTAAGTGGACAGCTAGGGATACTATAGAAATGAATATATATATATATATATATATATATATCCAAAATAAGAAAAAAAAAGTATGCTTTTAGAATCTAGCACGATAACCAATTCAACTATCCTCCATCCCACAATATACCATAATGCCCTTTTTATTTTTGATAGGTAACAATGTGCTATAATGCCCTTCAATCTTAGATTTCTACATTTCCACTAGGTAAATGTGAGAGCACTTAGGATCATGATTGGAAATTGTGATTTGCCCTTTCCTCAGACCAGGGCCTGAGGTAACAAATCCATCAAAAGATGGAAAACTTGATATTTTATTCAAGAAACAGAACTGCACTGTAGTAAGAAACATCAACCAAGGCATGGTGTTCCTCAGGAGATGTGGCAATTGGCCTTCAGTTAAACAATATTTATGCATATCTGAACATATACATACATACATACATATATATATATATATATATATAATTAACTGCTACCTCTTGAGAATCTCGGCTTTGAGTAACAGGCTTGTTTTCATTGCTTTCAAGTAGAATGTGACGGAAACGAATATTGGGAACATCTTTGATGATGTGCCACCGAACTGAAACCACTCCATCTATCTTGCTGCAAGTAATCTGCATCCTTTTCAAAATCTACAGGTCCAACCAATTCAGCTACCCCACAAAATTTTCCACTAGCATTAACCTGAAAAAATTTTAACCAAAAGAATCTAAGATGGCTGATTAAATAAAGGCAAAAGGACAAGTTCAGACATAGTGGCAGAAAATCTGCACAGTGACTGAAATAATGGGGGAAATTAACTTGGTAATATTTATCAGTTCCAAAAAAAAACAAAAGTGAAACAAGTTATTTCCTTGATAGTTGATATGTTGCCATGAATTACTAATACTGCTTAAGCCTGGCATTATAGTAGAAAGAAATAGTAAAGCAGAACAAATTTCCAAAAAGAATTTAAAGTTTGAAATTAATTCAACACAGAGAGAATGAACCCATAGATTATTCTTGAAATGTAATTACATGCACAGCTGACTTAACAGTCATATGTGATACGTCTAACACATCCCATGTCATCTTCTTTCAGCCAAAAACATATAATAATAATACATCTCATCTACCACTATAAAGGACTGTAGTGAATAATGAGTATTCCCCTCAGCATTGTGTTAACAGTTTTTAGGTCTGATGAATGAACAGGAAGGAGCTTGCATTTCAAAACAATTGAAAGTAATCACTTGATGTCTACTGGATGTTGCAATATTAAATTGAAGAAGAAACAAAGAAAGATAATCCCTCAACAATCACACCCTCACAGCTTAATATAAGCTGTTGGAATTTTATTAAATTCAATCTCACTCTCTATATCATAGACTAATAAAAGCCTTTAAATAGGGTATTGCGATTGCGAAACTCTTTTCCTAGAAAGACTAGGACTCCTAAATAACATTTTTTTTAAGAAAGACTAGGACTCCTCTAGCAATACTACCCCATGTCTTGCCAGCATGACCAAAACTGCAACAAAATCCTGAAAGTAAGTAATAACTTTTAGAAAAATGCAAGTGGATGTTGGACTTTAAAACAGTGAGTTAATGTCATCTCTTGTCTTTCCACATTAATATTCCCACAAATGAGCATGAAAACCAGGCCATAACATTCAGTTGGAAATGTAAGGTATGAATCAATATGGATCAGGTCTGCATACAAATATATGCTTCAACCTTATACATTATTTCATTTGTTCAATAGTAAGTTATATTGCATCAACTATTTATATCAGATGACAATATGAAGAAACCACCAATTCTATGGATTTCATGGGTTAATTAGAATAATCCCTGGGTCTCATATAACTGATTTGGTCACTGTTCCAGAAATGCTTGGTGAAATTCAGTCACATAAAACTTCAAGTCTTCTAATGGGTACCTGAAGGATTCTCTATCTCGGTGTGCGTGTGACTGAAATTTGCCCAAGGCGAGGATGAAGGGGGAATTCAAACAAGTGACTTTGGCTTCATGAGGCTGGTTCCAACCGATTGTGCTACCCGTCTATGAAGCACGGGTGCGTTTTCGGACTCGGGTGCGGGTGCGGGTGCGGGTGCGGGACTCGGCAATTTTTGAAAAAGGTGGGTGCGGGTGCGGCGGGACTCGGCGATTAAAATATTATTAAAAAAATTATTATTTATATTTTCTATATATTTTTACTATTAAAATATTCTTAAAAAATTGAATAATGACAGATTTAGGATGTTTGGGCACCATTTAAAGCCAATTTCGGAGGTTCCGGCGATATTTGGTGTGAATTTCGGCCGATTTCGGCCGTTTCGGTTCGTTTCGGCCGTTTCGGTCGCCGGCCGATACGGACCGATACGGCCGAAACGGCCGGTACAGTCCGATTCTGGCCGATGTTGGCCCGGTTCGGCGCGAATCCAAGCCGATTCGGCGCGAATCGAGCCGAGTTGGCGCGAATCGCGCTGAGGGAAAAAAAAAAAAAAAAAACGACGCGGCCCGACGCGCAGGCAGCGGCGTCGCCCACCGCACCCCGCGTCGGGCGGCGTCGGACGCGGATTCGCCGGCCAAAATGCCGCGTCCGTGCATTCCAGCTACCCGTAAAGATTAAATTCTAGATGAGTGAGTTTGACCCAAAGGGATGGGGAAGAGGAGACTAAAATTCTACAAGAGACATTGTCCCCAACTAATTGTGCTACCCCTTGGAGAATTGAGGAAGAAATTTAACTGCTTTTAGGGATTTGAGGGTGCATGTTTTACCATCACATCGTATAGAAAGAATGATAAAACTTAAATTAAACACTATTTTGACAACCCAAAATAAACATGAAGTTTATACAGAAGTGATGGATCCACTGACCATGCAGTGATTTCACAGGAAGTGCTAATTTCCAATAATCAGTTGATTTGACAGCCAGATTCATAAGATGATTTTAACTACTGGAATTCCTAGTAATGGCCACTGCCATTATTATGGTAATTTAATGAACGCGCACGGGATTCAGGAGGTGGTTGTTCCACCTGCTCGTGTCCTGATGAGGAAAAATCCCAATTTTGCAGTTCTGCATGCACTGCTGGCTGGGCTACGCTGCTTCAGTTAACATGCATGAGCTGGTCCAGTGCATTGCCTTCAGAGTTGTTCAAACCCCATGAATTGGTTGACAGAAGAGAGAGAGCACGCCGAAGATCTGGTGCTACATTAACATTAGAAGCAAATGAAGATGCCTCTAAACCTGTATAGAGAATTGTGATGTAAGAAATAGAGACTTTATTTATAGAAAGAAAATCCACAAATGAACTTGGTACACAACTTTGAATAAACAAAAGTAGCAAACCACTCCTTAATAATTATCATTTTGGGATTTTTTCAATAATCTTAGATTCATCAAAGATAGGACAATATTAGTAAAAAGAATGACAAACCTAAGTTGCTCGCTAGGGCTTCTGAAATAAGAGATATGGTTGTACCATTGCAATATAAATTTTTAATAACTAAAGAAGGGGGATATCAAGGTCACAGATTCAAACCTTTCATGGAGTGTGTGAGTTGAATTAAATTTTGCAATAAAAGAACAAGATAATCTAATGCCTATTTTTAAAAAAATGTTCATCAATATTTCTTAATTACAACACCATTCATTGGTGTTATCTTCCCCATCTTAGAATGAGTCAGACCTCATTTTGGGAGCATTATGGTCTGGCCCATCTGGGATATAAACCAGTGCAGTATGCCCTTTAGTGCCAAAGTTTTCATACTATCAAGGAATGACAATCTTCAAAATTAACTTAAAACAAATCTGTCCAGCATTGTGCTCATATGATCCAAGTATGCCCATTGGTTGATAAGTTACTGGAGAAGTTAGAGAACTAGAACCAAGATTTCCAGAAAGGTTTCCTCCACCAAATGTGATAAAACCTACTGTTTGTAGAATTAAATGAAGGGTTGTTGGTTGTATTCGAGATAACCACTCTCTTGAATGGGGAATAAGAAAGAGAATTTAGGATAAATTCCTGCATACATTCATTAATACGATCTGCCTTTTAAAATAGGGCATACGACAGTTACATCAGAAATTCAAATTACAATTACAAAACAACTGCTGATAACAACCAATCTACACTTATCTCCTCTTGCATAATAGGGATGGCTTAAGAAACAACTCCTAATAAATTTAAACTCTAAAAATTCTCCGTATACCTGCATCCATAATATTTTGATTCATGCAGGATGTAAGTCACTATCGATTTACGCCGACATGCTATTTTGCTGTGGTTGTCTGAATGATGATTTCCTATTGGTCTGCTATAATAAAATTTCCCATAACCTACATAACCTGATGACCCAAAAGCTCCATAACCTGATCCTGTCCCACCAGACCCTGGCCCAACAGGCATTGTGTCCATGCTACTATTTTCTGGTACCATCGGGTCAGCTGGTGAAACTGGAATAGCTGAAGACATACAAGGCAAATTTGGAGCAGATGCCTGTGCATGATTAGGTGGAGAAAATGTGACTTGCTGTGGAGAGTACAATGGACAATCCACCATTAAAGGCGGCAGTGGTGTAGCAACTGAAGAATATTGTCCACATACCATTTGAGGATTGAAGTCACAACAGGAATTAAATACAGCAAATGGGTTGACCTAAAACAGGTTAAAATAAGAAGAAAAACATGGTGAGCTTAGTTTGAAATGTTAAAATCTGATAAAATGCATGAGTGTGGATTTTATCCTCACCTGTAATTCAACATGCATGGCTTCAGTAACAGCATGCTGAGAATGGCCATCCCAAATACCAGTGTTATTAGCATTAGTTAAAGGCGGCAGTAGTGTAGCAACTGAAGAATATTGTCCATATACCATTTGAGGATTGACGTGATTACAGGAATTAAATACAGCAAATGGGTTACCATTGCAGATGACCTAAAACAGGTTAAAATAAGAAGAAAAACATGGTGAGCTTAGTTTAAAATGTTAAAATCTGATAAAATGCATGAGTGTGGGTTTTATCCTCACCTGTGATTCAACATGCATGGCTTTAGAAATAGCACGCTGAGAATGGCCATCCCAAATACCAGTGTTATTAGCATTACCTGAATCAAGAGAGAAAATTTTAGGAACATTAATTAATATTAAAAATGATTCATAATATTAATCATAAAATGAGCGCAGCTAAAATGCAAATGTAAAGACGGTTAAGTGGCGATACAATAAAACATAGGAGACAAAATGAAGAATTTCATTTGAAGATAGGATAGTTCCTATTAAAGAAAAAATGAGGGCAAGTCACTTGAGATGGTTTATGTGCAAAGCAGAGCAATTAATGCAACAATAAGGAAGAGTGATTTGATTCAAGTAATCAATGCAAATATGCAATGAAATCTTAATATATACAATCACCATCATCATCAAGCAAGAGACCATCATCATCAAGCAAGAGACCATCATCATCGTCATCATCATCAAGCAAGGGACCAACATCATCGTCATCATCATCAAGCAAGGGACCATCATCATCGTCATCACAAGTTTTGTAGCCCTCATCATTTTCCTCATCAACTTCATCCCCATCATGAGGAGCATGTTGTGAACTAGAACTTGAACCCATTGCCCGCCCTAGAGGCCCCATTCTTGATCTTATGTCGAATCTTTCGTCTTCAACTCCAGAATCTCTAGCAACACTACCACATGTCAAAATATCATCATTAAACACAAATTCATCTACTTCTTCTTCTTCTACTCTTCCAGTCAACCACTCATTGCTATCATCTATATCTTTCAGGGAGATTGGATCAATTGTGTCACGCAAATTATATATCTGCTTCAAGTCTCGGTTGCACTTAATATATACCAAATCATTCGTCCGGGATTGTGCTAACCTATTTCTTTTCTTGTTATGCACCTACATAATCCATATAGTCATATATTAATATGCATAGATGATGATATCATGATCCATTAAATCATGAAATAAATTTCACAATTAACTCCCTAGCTTTTTAGTCACTCACGTGTTCAAACATACTCCAGTTCCGCTCGCACCCTGATGAACTACATGTTAGGCTAAGAACTTTTACAGCAAATGGCTGTAAATTTGGAGTTGAAGCTCCATAAGCAGACCACCACTCAGCTGATAATGAAAATAAAAAATGGTTTTAACTCTTAACCCGTAACTCAAACTTTATAAGAACTAAATAATTTTTCCATTTAATCAAAAAGACAAACAAATAAGTAACAGAAGCTAACGAAGAGAATACCTGGTGTGTTTTTGTTTCTATGCCTAGTAGCCACAGCCATCCCAAAGAGGCCCTTTTCTTCTTTATATGATGTCAACTCATTAATAATCTTATCTTGCTTATTAAGGTCTGGAACCAACCTTTCTATGCATTTGTATAGCCCAGTCATCACCACTTCATCTCCCATAATTCTAGAGCGGTTATCAAAAAAATATCCTGGATTCAAGAAATAGCCAGCCGCGTGCAAAGGGAGATGGAGTTGACATTCCCACCTTCGATCTATTATTTCAAATATTTCTCTATATTTATCTTCCCTTTCTTTAAAAGAAAGGGAAATGGCTTCTTTAGCTTGATCCATAGCCTTATAAATGTACCCCATGGCAGGTTTTTTCTCACCATCAACCACTCGAAGCACACGAACAAGAGGACCCGACACTTTAAGGCTATAGACAATAGTGTTCCAAAATGAAGACATTAGAACAGTTTGAGCTACCCTTTTTCCTGTTGGATCCTTTGCCCATTTGCTATGAGTCCAATCCACAGAAGTAAACATCTTTCTCAAGTTTTCTTTTTGCTTATGTATACTTGATAATGTGAGAAAGGAAGTAGCAAATCGAGTTGTAGCAGGCCTAAGCAAGTTCCTTTGCCCTGTAAAGTGCCTCATCATGTTTATAAGACCTGTACGATTATATATATACCCTGTAAGCTCAATCGCCCTTTTTATTGTTCTCTTGATTGTTGGAAGCTTTGCAATGTCTTCCAAAATCAAATTCAAACAATGGGCAGCACATGGGGTCCAATACAAATGAGTTCGTTTTGCTTCCAATAATCGACCTAATAAAGTAAAAATGTAAGTATGACAATTAGTAATAATTAAGATAAAAAGGAAAAATATAATATGAATACTATTTCTAATTTTATGAGATTAAGATATAAGAACCATACATAACTTCTTACCCGCAATCACATAACTTGAATCAATATCAGTTATAACTTGTACAACATTATCCGCTCCAATTTTCTCCACCAAGCAATCAAGTAGTTGAAACATCCTTTCTCCGGAATTCATATATGAAGACGCATTAATAGACTTGATAAACATGCTTCCCTTAGAGCAATTCACCAAAAAATTTATCAAAGATGGATGACTTTTGTCTTGCCATCCATTAGACATAATGGAACATCCAGTTCTTGCCCATTCTTCTTTATGACTCTTCATTATATCATCGATGTGGGCCACTTCCTTTTTCAATAAAGGAACTCTCACTTCATAGTAACTTGGGGGCTTCATACCAATTCCATATTGTCCAATGGATTGAATTGCATCTTTGAAACTGTCATAATTAACAGCATTGAGTGGAATTCCTGCTTCATACAGCCACCTTGCTATATCAACACAAGCCTTTTCTCTTAACTCTTTCTTGCAAGTATCAATATCTGTTGCTTGGATCCCCTCTTCACTCCTTCCCATTTGTGTTTTTTTAGGAGGAGGAGTGACGAATGCATCCCTAAGACCCACCGGCCTTGGTTTCTTCTTACTAGTGCCACTGCCACCTACATTTTGCACTTGTTTGTTAGGAGTATTAACTTCAGCAACCTCATGCTTTTTGCCCTCCCTTTTTTTTTTCAACATATATTGTTCAACTTCTTTCTTCACATGTTCAGGGCAATTTTGACAACTAGAAATAGCTGTAAAACCGCCAGCCAAGTGTTGCTTAAGTCTATAAGCCCCTCCTTTTGCAACTTTACCACAAAAATTGCAAGTCAGATGATTTTTATTGTTTGGATCAGCTAGATACGCATACTTCCATGCAATATCTTCTCTTGAATTTGAGTCTCCAGTGGCCATAACGCACTAATGCCCTATAGCCAATTACAAATATTAGTTAGTAACTTAATAAATTCAATATGAGGCTAAGTTAAAGTAGCAAAACAATTACCCCATATAAATAATTTCATACATTCATGCAATTGTTTTTTTTTTATTTTCGTGAATGGCCTAACTACTAAGAAAGAGAGGAGTCGTGGGCTTCAGAATGAGGGGAAAATTTGAGGAGAGAAGAAGAAGATGATGATGATTGAGGATTAGGTTTCAGAAAGAGCAAAACTAAAAGTTTAGATAGGCAGAAGAGGGAGTAAGGCATACCTGCTGAGGTTCACGTTTCCCTGCCGACACCGTGAGAGCTGTCAGCCGTGGGTTTCGGAATGGAAGAGTTATTGATTATTTTTTTTTTTTTTTTTTTTGAGAAAACGAATGGAAGAGTTTAAAATGAAAGAAGACCCGTTGGAAATTTTGAATATATAGAGGTTTCGTAGAGGTAGGCTTTTGACTTAAAAGTATACGTCAGCAGCCAATCACAATTAGATCAATAGCTTTTATCAACCATATTTAAGATCTATGGCTAGAAATCAAATCAGATTTAAAAAAAAAAAATTTAAATTAAATTAAATTACAAAAAGCGCCTTTTGTTTGTGCTTAACTAAAAAGCGTGCTCAAAGCGATCTTCACAAAGGCACCTCGCTTTATAGGGAAAAACAAAAAAGAAGCCCCAAATTAACCTTATTTAGATTTAATAACTAGAAATCAAATTTGAAATTTTTTAAGAATTAAATTACAAAAAGCACCCTTTGTTTGTGCTTAACTAAAAAGCGTGCTTCACAAAGGCACCTCGGTTTAGAGGAGAGGAAAATATATAATATATATATATATATATATATATCAACCATATTTAAATCTATTGGCTAGAAATTAAATCAGAATCTTTTTAAAATTAAAGTACAAAAAGCGCCATTTGTGTGTGCTTGACTAAAAAGCACGCTCAAAGCGAGCTTCACAGAGTAGAAAATAAAAGCCCCAAATTAACCATATTTAGGCCTAATGGCTAGAAATCAAATCAGAGTTTTTTTTATTTTTTAAATTAAATTACAAAAAGCGCCCTTTGTGCGGATTGGCTGGCAAAATGGGGCGGTGCAATGGAGGGAGACTTTGCTGTTTTTTAATTTCCTTTTACTGCTGAACTCGAGACTTTAGTTGCTAAGAATAATAATAATGGTTTGTATTATGCTAGACTAGCTGCTGCCAGTATGGCATCTCTCTATCTTCTTCCGTCAAAAAAAAAAAAATGGCATCTGTAACTGTGTAACCCTCCTTTTGTTTGTTTGAATGTGAATGCCTTTCAACCAAAAAAAAAAAAAAAAAAAACTAAAAAGCGAGCTCAAAGCGAGCTTCACAAAGGCACCTCGCTTTTAGGAGAAAAAGAAGGCCCAGAGCCTGTGCTTAAGCACGCTTTTGCCAATAAGCGCGCTTTTACTAATAAGCGCGCTTTAAAAGCAAGCTGTACGCTTGTACCTACTATCAGATAGAGATCAACCCAATCTTAAAAATAAAAATAAAAATAAAAGAAGAAGAAGAAGAAGTTGAATCCAACCAAACTCCACTACGTTTGAAACAGTATCTAGCAGTTCTCGTCTTCACTATGCTCATTTAAAAATATCAACTATTGCTAGCACTAGCAGGTTTGTTTGGTTAGAAAGTTTATACCACAATCTAACACTGAAAATTGTGAGCAAAAAAAAAAAAGTATATGTTTGATGGAAGAGTTTAAGAAAGAGTGTTTGAGTTGTAGTTTTCAATTGAGAGTATTTGAATACTGTATATTGTGAACATCTCCATATGACTTTTCAATTTTCAAGTAATAATTTTGAGTGACATTATTGTAAATTTGTAATTGTGAAATCGTAGGACTCAAATGTTGTTGACAACACATAAAACACATTTTTTTCTTATAAATACATATTCATTCTAAAAACTCAATTGTATTTTCTCTTTTTTTTTTTAAATATGTTATTAAAAATATAGTACCAAACGCAGTTTTTGTATTATGAGTTAAGTGCTTTTAACCACTTGATTTCATAACAACTTTTTAAACCACATCTCTCCATCATTTTAATAAAAGAAATGTTATGTTGATAACATTTTCGCAACAAATTTTAAGTAGCAAATTGTTACAAGTTATTATTGATGGGCAAAAAAGTAATTTCAATTGTGAGTTCAAAATAGAACCATTAACAATTTACCGTGTAAAAATGTTATAAAAATATCGTTTAGGTGTTACTTCTCTTTTAATAACCAATACCCAAACTCTTTTACCCAACAGCCATTTGTTATCTCTAGACACTCCCACGACCATAAGCAACTAGCACAAATTGGCCACTCCCAAGAAACCAAACCCACGCGTAACATCCCACCTTGTAGCACAATGAAAGGGTCATCACTTCTATAACTAAAGTGAGAATTGAATGACTCCAAATCTCCCAAATCCACACTAATTTAACAAAATCCCCAATTCCATATACATATTATTATAAATAAACAAATTTTACAAAACCCATTTTCCATACAAACAATGAAACTGAAAGCTGAGCGTTAGGAACATTTTATTGGAATTAAAAAAGACTTTGAACCCATTAATCAAAGTCTTTTCCTCTCCCAAGTATTTTTTTTTTTTTTTTTTTTTTTTTTGCAACCCTAGTTCAACTAGGAATATCTTATAATAACTAGTAAATGTTACATCACCATCACCTATCTGTGAAGTGTGAGTCTATATAGACTATAAGATAATTTTTTGTTGTTGAACACAACAAATTTGTGATTCTAGTGGAAAGCAAAAAAAAAAACAAAAAACAAAAAAAAACAAAAAAAAAAAAACAAAACAAAAAAACAAACTTTACAAAATTTTGAGAGAGGGGGGAAGTATATTAGCCCTAGATCAAACCCGAGTACGTTATTGACTCTTATTCTCTAAATGCAAGACTTATTGATTTTAGACTTGTGGTCTACATTCAGACTCTTAGTTTGCAGAGTGGGAATAGCAGATGTTGAAACTTGACTAATCAATCATAAATCTTATTTCCTATTACGTTTCCAGCAACGTGAAACAATCTTTTCTACACAACAAATTGAACTCACATTCTAATGTGTTATAAACTCGAATCATAGAGGCTCGAGTTCCATATCGACCCTTAGAGCCTCGAGTTTTGTGTTCTAAGAATGATGTGGTTTATCACACGTGAAATTCACCTGGAAATCGAGCCTTAGAGACTCGGTTTCCAAAAAGCGAAATCAAGCCTTAGGAACTCAATTTTCAAACTGTGGTGGATATTAATCCACGTGGTTTTTCTTTGGGTCCCTATTCCTCATATATCACATTCAGATCTCAGCTCTCTCTCTCTGTTGTGGGTCTCTCGAGTATTTAGTGAAGAAAACCTCTCTTCACTCTTGTACTCTCTCTCTCTCTCACTCTCATACAATCCTAACACTCACATGTACACATCCTCATGTCAGGTAAGGTTTTTATAACACTCACTCTCTCTAGTTGTTAGTGTATATATTTGCTAGGTTTTTATATGTATATATTTTGCTAGGTTCATATGTATCTAGTTGTTAGTGGATATAATTGCTAGGTTTTTATAAAAAGTAAAAAATATTTAGGATATATTTTTATTGTTAGGTTTTTATCATGGGTATGTATCATGACTATTTCTTTTGTTGTTTGGTTTGATATTTTTCTTTATTTTTTTGTTAGAATGATTTGAAATTTTGTAATGGGGGTGAGTTTTGTCTTTAGTTTTTTTTTTTTTTTTTGATTATGAAATGATAATGATTGATATATTTAAGATATATTTGTATTGTTAGGTTTTTATCATGGGTATGTATCATGACTATTTTTTTTGTTTTGTTTTGTTTGGTTTGATATTTTTCTTTATTTTTTTGTTAGAATGATTTGAAATTTTGTAATGGGGGTGAGTTTTGTCTTTAAGTTTTTTTTTTTTTTTTTTTTAGTATGAAATGGTAATGATTGAATGTGTTTGTAATTTGTATGTGATGTGGGGTGAGTATATGCAAATGTAGGTTGTGTTTATATATGCACATGATGTAATAAGTTGTAATTTTTGTACTTTGAGTAGATAAAAAGATTTTGTAATTGATGTTAAATGAAAGAGATAAAATATGTCACTAACATATTACACTTGACTCTAATAGGTTCACAATCACAACTGAAGATGATTGATATAAATATATACTACGGTAGACCCCTTGTCAATCCTGAAGAGATTGACGGATTCCCATTTAAAGGGCTGGGTATCCAGTGTATTATATGATGATACGTCGTAAGTTGAAGACGTTGAATGATTTGAAGATGAAAATTATGGAAGAATTGAATTTGAACCCTGCTTATTATGACATAAAGATTATTTACCGTTACCCACAAGAAGTCCTTCATGAACGGATAAATTACAGATATATGGCAATCAAAAAAGACAAACATGTAAAGATCATATTTAATAGGATCTATAAAATGCCCCAATTAAATGCTACTAAATTGTACATAAGTTCGGAGCCGCTTGTAGAAGTTGATTCAGAGGAGATGCAACAAACAACTACATCTTTACAATTTATAGCCCTAGATGATGAATGCATTACAATGAGAGGTTATACAATGGGAGGTTATACACTTCCATCTCAAGATTATGCTGCCAATACTGGTGAAACACTCCAACCTCAAGAGACACATTTAGGGGAGGAAGACGAAGACGAAGATGAAGATCATGCTACCAATAATTGATGATATAGATGAGTACGAAGAGAGGATTGAGCAAGGAGATTTTGACAGGGATGTTAATTACCATGAAGTTGTTCCTAATTTTGAAGAGGAAAATATGGTGTACCATGATGAAGGTGATGTGGACGAAGATTTTGGTGTCCAATATGTTACAAATACGACCACTGCCTACACACCTCCTGCCTCTTCATTCTATACAAATACTTGGAAAAATATGATTGATCCTTCATGTCTTCAGATAACATTTGTTAGTACTTCAGAAGATGGGATGAATTTTAGTAAAGGGTTGAGTTTTGCAAATAAAGAGGCAGTGAAGCGTGCATTAATATTATACGCAGCAAAGGATAATAGAAATTTTACAATCTGGAGGTCGATCAAAACTAAATTGTGTGCGGCATGCATTGATGAGTCGTGCAAGTGGTACGTTAGGGCATTCATGAAGGCTAAACTTAATGGTCTATAGGTGGTTACGTTTTTTGTGGGTCCACACAATTGTATACCCATTGGCCTACAAAGAGACGGTAGAATGATAGATTCTAATTTTGTTACATCAGAAATTGTTTCAAAATTGCGACAGGATCACAGTGCTTGTATTGATCAGCTCTGGGACATCATTAAAACAAAGTATGATCATTAGCTTTCTTACTATAAAGTATGAGATGTGAAACAAAAGGCAATTGTGAAGATATTCGGGGATTGGAAACAGTCTTATCAAAGGCTGCGAAAGTTGTTGTTGGCATACTTGGATCAGGATCCGAGTGTCCAGTACAACTAACACATCATTCAAGTTCTTAATTATTGGCTGCTAGTCATTACCAGATACTAGGGCTTGTTATATAAACAATAGAGAGAAGTTTGTAAAAAAGGTTTAGTAACATATTTTACTATGTACTTGTGCAGGCGAAGTCAGAAGTGCTGGTTACTGCAGATTTTGCAGGGAATAGTGAATGGGGAGACAATCATCCCTTAGTTTTTGTGATAAAAATTTGGGAGGGATATAGGGTGAGTTTCAAGTGACTAATGGTTATGGACCAGAGAGAGCCCACAAATTATGCGGGTAAGACTTAAGAGCTAATACACACTAATGAATTGACACAATAATTGATTTCTTCTTGTTTTTACAGTTTACACACAAAATAAAAATGAAATGATGAAAAGAACCTTCACTTAAACGAATCTTCACTCGTGTGAGAATATTTTCCTTTTCTACTGCTCATAACTTTAGTAACAATACTGCACATACACCTACATTGCATATCACAGTACAATGCATATAACAGAACAATGCATTTCAAATTTGATAGAAATTTGAAATGCATTCCCTTTTTTTGACAAAATACAAAATAGAAATTTGATTTGCCTTATATACATGATTCAATGATTTAACCATATATCAACAGTTCAACCCACCAATACAGAAAAGCGTTTAAAAAAAAAATCAAACCCACAAAACACACAAAAAAGCATTTAACAAAATGGATTACCTGGTGTTTCACGAGCTTCTTAAGATTGTGGGTTTCAGTATGGGTAGCGGGATTCAGTGAGGCAGAGTGGCCGGAGTGTTTGGGTGAGTGTGTGGATTAGGGTTATTTAGGGGGAAGAAGTGAGGACCACAAATTTCCTTGTGGATGACGACGATTGAGAGTGTAGAGGAATTAATCTATGTGGTGAGTGTGAAAGTTTGAGAGTGGACAGTGAATGTGAACGTTTGAGAGTGGAGATTGAATAGCGTGAGAGTTTGAGTGAAGTATTGTGCTTTTAGGAAATCAAGTCTCTAAGGATCGATTTCCAGATGGATTCCACGTGGATAAACCACATTATTCTTAGAACACAAACTCGAGGCTTAGGGTCGATATGGAACTCGAGCCTCTAAGAGTCGAGTTCCAGGTGGACTCCACGTGGAAATAAGCCAAATCAGAACGCAAAAATCGAGCCTTTGAGGCTCGAGTTTTTAGGGGTAAGTCGAGTGTCTGAAACTTGAGATGCTAGTTTAATATATTCTTTCAAAATTTGCCAACTAACTATATACTCTAGCAATTGGTGTTAATTGCCAATTTTGGCCACTTCATTGTATAAAGTTAATAAAAAGAGAAAATATAAGACTACAATATTTTGTACAACAATTTTGGACAATTCTGGACATAGAAGATTGTGATTAGTAGAGAAAAAGTGGAGAGTTCATGTGAAAGTAACAGGCATCAATTGTGAATTTAAATTTTTGTACCTCATCTTCCAACATTGGAAAATATTTCGAGCAATAATTCTATAAGTAATTCATGTTGTACGCTCATTTTCGTGATTGCGTAGAGAGTATTTCTACGATATTTCTGGTTTGTATTTTTTTGAAGTTGTTTAGGATTGTAATTTATAGCGTTTTGCTTGTGTTTATGGATGAGTGATTGTTTAAGTTATTAGTAAATATTTTTCGTTGTTGTTGTTTTTTTTTTTTTTTTTTTTTTTTTTTGTGAATAGAAGCCTTTCATATACCCTCCACTATAAAGCTTAAATCTTATTGTATTGAATATCTATTTCAATTGTAATTTACATTTAATGTTCTCCTCCATAAAGTGTATCATTATTAATATGTCTTGATTTGAATTGATTTGTGCTGCATAATTTTGATTCGTCAACCTAGCCATGTCTTAATCAATATTATAGGGTATTCATTAGCAATCGCATAATCCATGTATCTAAATAATCAGCAAATGATGAGGGTAGCAAATAAATTAAGATGTGTCTATTACTTTCATTAATGGTAAAATAACAGTTGTGGAGCAACCGAATAGTTCTATATCTTTTGCATAACAGAGCAGCAAATTTAGATTGAACATGTAACCTATTCAATAAATAGCCGTCACTTTTATCTTGACAAACTTGTGCCATACAGCCACAACCTTGCTCTTCTGTTCTTTAAGGCAGTGTAAAGAAAGCGAGAAGTAAATATGATCACAAGTTGATTCATTTTCTTGACTGGTGTTAGCTTACTGGTGTTAGCTTTTAATAGGCTCTTGAATAAAGAGAACATCAATTATTATGACAAAATTTCACCTGCAAGATGACAATGCAAGAATTGAATATTGAAAGAAGAAATAGAAAGAGAGCCGTCCAAACACAAACCATGCATAAGTTGTATCAATGTATAAATAATTTATTAATAATTTTGAAATAGCTGAAACCGTTCGTGCAACAAAAGGAAAGGAAAAACAAAAAGTTTACAATCATGAAAACAAAGGGTTTCACAAAGGGTTTAAATTGAAAAGGCTTTAGGTTTGGGCTTTATGATGGAATTAAAATAATAAGAAGTGGGTTTTATGGTGGAGATAGGGCTGGGATATATTTTATATTTATTAGTATTTTAAAATTGATAAAAGCTATTTGAAAATTGTCGGATAAATATAAAAAAAGATGATGAAAATGACATGGCTGTTGACGTGGCTCAACGTGAACGTAATAACATTAAAAGTTATGCTTTAGCTTTTAGTTGTGAATTTAAATTTTTGTACCTCGTCTTCCAACATTAGAAAATATTTCGAGTAATAATTTTGTAAGTAATTCATGTTGTATGCTCATTTTCGTAATTGTGTAGAGAGTATTTTTATAATATTTTTTGTTTGTATTTTTTGAAGTTGTTTAGGATTGTAATTTATAGTGTTTTGCTTGTTTTATGGATGAGTGATTGTTTAAGTTGTTAGCAATATTTTTTTTTTTTTTTTTTTTTTTGTGAATAGAAGCCTTTCATATACCCTCCACTATAAAGTTTAAATCTTATTATATTGAATAAATATTTCAATTGTAATTTACGTTTAATGTTCTCCTCCATAAAGTGTATCATTATAGAGATTTCTTTTATATATATATATATATATATATATATATATAAGATAAAATTTATACTCTAACCTAATCTAAGTATATATGTGTGTAAAGCTCCTTCATGGAGACTTGAACCCCGGCCCTTACCTCCCACATCCCACAAGCATTTATACTTGTAGAGTGACCACCGCACCAAAGGTGCGCAATGGTATTATTGAGATGTCTTGATTTGAATTGATTTGTACTACATAATTTTGATCCACCAACCTAGCCATTTCTTAATCAATATTGTAGGGTTTTCATTAGCAATCACATATTCCATGTATCTAAATAATCAACAAATGATGAGGGTAGCAAATAAATTAACATGTGTCCGTTACTTTCATCAATGGTAAAATAACAGTTGTGGAGCAACTGAATAGTTCTATATCTTCTGCATATCAGAGCAGTAAATTTTATATTGAACATGTAACCTATTTAATAAATAGTCGTCACTTTTATCTTGACAAATCTGTGCCATACAGCCACAACCTTGCTCTTCTGTTCTTTAAAACAGAATAGAGAAGGCGAGAAGTAATATGACCACAAGTTGATTCATTTTCTTGACTGGTGTTACCTTGATAGGCTCTTGAATAAAGAGAACAACAATCAGTATGACAAACGTTCACCTGCAAGATGACAGTGCAAGCATTGAATATTGAAAGAAGAAACATAAAGAGAGCCATCCAAACACAAACCATGCATAAGTTGTATCAATATATAAATCATTTATTAATAATTTTGAAATAGCTGAAATCGTTTGTGCAACAAAATGAAAGGAAAAACAGAAAGTTTGTAATAGTGAAAACCAAGGGTTTCACATAGGGTTTAGGTTGAAAGGCTTTGAGTTTGGGCTTTATGATGGAATTAAATTAATAAGAAGTAGGTTTTATGATGGAGAGAGGGCTGAGATTTATTTTATATTATTAGCATTTTAAAATTAATAAAAACTATTTTAAAATTGTTGGAGAGATACAAAAAGATGATGAAAATAACATAGCTATTGACATGGCTTAACATGAGCGTAGCACATTAAATGCTACGCTTCAGTTTTTAGTAATATATAGAATATAGATAAGGTGCAAATATTTCCACAACTACTTTTGCATGGAGCTACTTTTAGCTGGATATGATTCCTTTCAATTGAATCCTCCAATATTTATTTAGATGTAAGACGTGGCATTTAATAATAATAATAATAATATAAATGCCACATGTCACACATCTGGCATAGGAGGGAATTGCAAGTAACCAGGAACTTTGGTGGAACTAGATAAAATTTTTTGTTTCCATATAAATCTTGCGTGCCATGTTATGATCTATCAAGTCAATTAAACATTGGTTTGGGTCAATTCAACATTAGGTGATATGGTAAGCCAAGATGTCAGTTTCATCCACTTGCTGCAATTGAATCTTCCTTATTTTTACGCTATAAAAGGTCTTCTTTAAAGTCATCTGCATTGAACCTTCCTTATTTTTAGTCTATAAATGTCTTCTTTAACGTGTTATGCATGATAGTCTTTTGTTATTACCTATTGTTATCATTTAGGTGGGGACCTGAGAAGGGTGGCTTGGATACGATTTCTATTCCGCATTTTACCATGAACTGCTCTCGAGACATAAGTTGCTGCTGCCTGCAGTTGCTCATTCTCATTTTAGTCTTGAGACTTTTACCATTGTAACAAAAGATTGACCCTTATAATTAGCAATGTTATAAAATGAGATTTCCCATAAGTTGACACTTGACACCATAAGTAATGATATTACGAGCTAAATATATGAAAGCTGGGTTCTAAACAAGGGTCCTACCCTTTAGGATTTCTATCAGGATCTTGTTGTCTTTTTCGTGAACTGAGGATTTAGATTTGAAATATTAAGAAATTTACTAAAAGTTTGCTCTCTTGTCAAGAATTAGTGGACTTATAATATGTAGAAAATTTTAAACCTGTATAGACTTATAGAGTAGGGAATCACAAGTCACAACAATAAGTTATTGAGCTCTAATAACTAAAATGACATTTCCTTTTTCAAAAACAATGAGTGGAGGTTGAGTTGTGAATTCAAATCTTATTAGTGTGTGTAATTTACCTATCAATAGAGATCATAACAAAACATCTTATAAAAAAATCCAAATCCTGTAACTTCTTGTTGCAACTGGCATCATCTTCACATAGACAGTTCACACTTTCATTCCATAATTGACACTTGCAACCATACGAATTGGCATTGATCTCGTTGAGCCAAACTGACCAGCAATAATGGTTTCCATTACTCAAGAGTTAGGGACATTTGTAGGGGATGAATCACAATGGCCCAGAAAGGGGTTGGCATTGGCCCACAAA
This sequence comes from Lithocarpus polystachyus, assembly GCA_033629205.1. NCBI lineage: Eukaryota > Viridiplantae > Streptophyta > Magnoliopsida > Fagales > Fagaceae > Lithocarpus > Lithocarpus polystachyus. The sequence goes on along the minus strand of CM066172.1, from coordinate 11,092,361 downwards.
GAGCCCATTAACTCGAACAGATAGTAAATCCACTAACAAAAGACACGTTTAAACAGTTATGATGGCCAAAGAGCAAAGGTTTTTTTTATTTTATTTTATACAACCTTTTAGGGAAGCATATGAAAGAAATGGATTTGCATTGGTGCAATAGGCTAGCTATTTCACCATGCAACTATAATTTCTATGTGGGATATAAAAACTAGTACGGTAAAAAGTTTTTAAGAAAAAAATTACATTTATCAATTTTTACATCTCACGTGAGATGGTAGCTATTGAACCAAATCTCAATCCGAAAGAAGTTTCCCAATCTATCATATCAACATTAATTGCCCTCACTAGCCCTACTTCCCAGCATTAAGTGCTAAGAGACAAACCACACTTCTATGGCAATGGAGTGAACAACCTAAGAACATGTCCACTCAACCAACTTTTTGAATAGTGGGTGTGGTCTCTGCATACTTAGTATCTGGTTAAAGAGTGTCAAAATGCATTAGTTAATGTTGATTTTTTTTTTTATTGTAATCGATCAGTTTTTTAAGAATCCACAGCATTTAGTTAAGGGTATTCTTTTATTAACTTTTGCTATTTCTCAATGTAATAGGACCCGCTCAATTCCTCTTTAACGAGTGCCATCCAACACCCGTTAACATATTCGATATACTTATATCATTTAAAAGGTAGTATACGATTTTGTCAAATCACTTGTTTGCTATCAACCCCTTACAATTTCTTCTATTTGGTTATTAATTTTACTACACAGTAGTTATTGAAGCTTAATCAGTTAATTGATCGCAGCAACACGATTGGACAGAGCAAATCCACTTTTAAGTTCTGCTGAGTGCTGACAGTGAGTGTAGGTGAGTTGAAGCCCTAGTTCTATAATTAAGTGCATGCTCGCATCCGCAAGGCACAGAATTCTTCCAAGTACTATTCTAGCTAGTTCAACATAAGTGGTTTTCAGTATAGCAAAAATGTTGTTTCAGATCTCATGACAACCTGTCTCTTCCTACATATGAATCAAGCCCACTTTTGTATCAAGCTCTGCAGCCTTGCTTTTCAAGAACAAACTCTCAATAATTCAAGAGTAACTGAGTAAGATGTATGCCAAGTGCCATTAGCTCATTTTAACACTTCATGGTATTTTCAACATAAACATTCAAGATTCAAATCCCCTCTCTCCCATTGTAACTAAAACAAACATGAGTAAGATGTACAAACTAGAAAGCAAAAAAGCATGAGGGCAAACATGTAGATGACACCAGCTTCTGAGGTTAAAACCTTTGAAGAGCGGTCATTACAATTGCCAAAGTTACTCGTATGCAAGGTTGAAATCCATACAAAGAATCATGAAAGCAAGCACCAAACTGGTAAAGGACAAATATATTGAACCACAACATTTATTAGACGATTTTAAGTGAATCAGCAATCAGGTCTAAAGATAAAAGAGAAACCAGCAAGTGTTCTAAAACCAAAAGAATTTTCAACATTATAGTTTTTTCAGCCATTGTGGCTCAATGAAGTTCAATTTAAAAACACTTCCCTTTCCAAAAAACAGAGACAAATAAATAAATATAAAACTAACTGCAGAAGAAATACTAAACAGAAAACAATAAATAGACAACAACAAAAGATGCACAATTAACCATGCCACAAGAATTACAAACGCGAAGCTCAACAATGATCCTCAAAATGGATCCCAACTCACACGTCATTGCCAAGATTAAACCCATTTTCTATCTGCAAAGTTGTAGACGTTGCTGCAATGGTAACTTATCTGCATGAGTCTTAGCTGGTCATTGACAAAATATAACAAATGGTATAGTAGCATAATTTAGAAGAAACAAAGCACCTATCATACAGATACTCGCATTCACAAAAGAACAATCAAGGCAATTCCTTATCGTATTTCTATAAAATTTCATTTTGCTGAAATCCTTATTAAATTGCCTCCCTAAAAGGGGGTTCACTGTCCTTCCAGTACCCACAGCAGCCCACAATTAACTAGTAAGTGAATGTAAAGTTACAGCCACAAGGCATCAGCCGTAGTATACAGAAGCTGCTCCAACAGCATCAACCATTCAACTAATTCCACAACACCAATACCCATCTACCTTAAGAGGAAACAATTATGAGAAAACTGAAATAAGGCATCAGATATCAAACAGCCTTCCTCCCAACTGAGCATGCCCGGATTACCTCCTAACTTCTCTGAACAATTGACTCAAAAAAAAAAAAAAAAAAAAAGAGGTCAGTTTGCAGCTTCACTGTTTGAGATACCTGAAATTTGATCTCAAATATTGTCAGTGTGCCAAAATTTCATAAAATCCCAAAGGTACAAGGAGTGTAGGACAAAGATTCCGGCCACACCAACTAAATGCTGCTAGCAGTCAAACCAACTGTTATCATCTTTTTGACTGACTCAATTTTTGTGTCCACCACCTTTCTCAGATGCTAATACTTCATTGTTACTCTCTTCCAACCGCACGACTTGATTAAAGCTATCAGACAAGCTATCAGACATTTGATTCACGGAATCATGGGAAAGTGAAAGTGGAGCATCTGATCTTGAGCTACCACCTTGTTCAGTTGCAGGAACTACTTTATTGTTCCTCTCATCCAATTTGAGGGCTTGAGCAAAACTATCAGACATTTGATTAACAGACTCATCAGCAGGTGAATCCGAAACATCTGCTGTTGAAGAAGCTATCTGTCTGGCCTTCCTTTCCCTCAAGACTCTCTCTCGCTCATCATAATATTCAAAATCATCTAGGATGGATGTTCGTGTATCATAGTCCTTGAAAATTTTCAACATCTCAATACCCTCTTTCAGTGCCACCTGCAAATATTTCAGTGTCAATAGAGAAAATATTAGGCAGATGTGACTTTATTATTTAACAACTGAGCCAAAGGTTTACTCCAGATGGAAAAATTCAATATTCAATTTGTTGGGAATATAGAGATTAAAGTTCAGCACCAGTTGAATTACTCTAAAAGAATAGTGAAAGTACTGGGAAGGAAAAGGGTCACTTGAAAAAAATTAATGTCATATAAAATAAGCATCAAAAGTAGTTAAGAGTTAAGACCCATAATTAGGCCAAGTGAACACAATATACTTTAATGCCCTTTTTATTTTTGATAGGTAACAATATGCTATAATGCCCTTCAATCTTAGATTTCTTCATTTCCACTAGGTAAATGTGAGAGCACTTAGGATCACGATTGGAAATTGTGATTTGCCCTTTCCTCAGACCAGGGCCTGAGGTAACAAACCCATCAAAAGATGGAAAACTTGATATTTTATTCAAGAAACAGAACTGCACTGTAGTAAGAAACATCAACCAAGGCATGGTGTTCCTCAGGAGATGTGGCAATTGGCATTCAGTTAAACAATGTTTAGGCATATCTGAACATATACATGCACACACACACACACATATATAAAATTAACTGCTACCTCCTGAGAATCTCGGCTGTGAGTGACAGGCTTGTTATCATTGCTTTCAAGCAGAATGAGACGGAAACGAATATTGGGAACGTCTTTGATGATGTGCCACCGAACTGAAAACTGTCCACTCCATCTATCTTGCTGCCAGTAATCTGCATCCTTTTCAAAATCTACAGGTCCAACCATTTCAGCTACCCCACAAAATTGTCCACTAGCATTAACCTGAAAAAAATTTAACCAAAAGAATCTAAGATGACTGATTAAATAAAGGCATAAGGGCAAGTTCAGACATAGTGGCAGAAAATCTGCAGTGACTGAAATAATGGCTTAAATTAACTTGATAATATTTATCAGTTCCAAAAAAACAAAAGTGAAATAAGTTATTTCCTTGATACATTGCCATGAATTACTAATACTGCTTAAGCCAGGCATTATAGTAGAAAGAAATAGTAAAGCAGAACAAATTTCCAAAAAGAATTGCAAGTTTGAAATTAATTCAACACAGAGAGTATGAACCCATAGATAGTAAATTTGAAGAAGAAACAAAGAAAGATAAACCCTCAACAAACACACCCTCAAAGCTTAATATAAGCCGTTGGGATTTTATTAAATTCAATCTCACTATCTATATTATAGACTACATAAAAGCCTTTAAATAGGGTATTGCAATTGTGAAACCCTTTCCTAGAAAGACGAGGACTCCTAAATAACCTTTTTTTAAGAAAGAGTAGGACTCTTGATAGCCAAGGAGAGAGAGAGAGAGAGAGAGAGAGTGAGAGAAAGTACATAAAATAAGACTTATGAGCCATATCATCAAATTTGTAGATAATGACAAAATCATATTTGGTATTTCTTCTTGCATTACCAAAATGATTTAGAACATGAATTGTGATGAAGTTCTCTTTCACAGCAATTTACTTTTGTTTCACATTTCAATATCCAACTTTCTAACCTATGAAGGTGACAAGAAGATATTACAGCAAAACCAGACCAAAAATCTTGACTTTGTATTTAATATTGCTTTTCCTCAAACTCTCTCCTGGCTACGTCATAGCAAAGTCATGTTATAGACCAAATGAAGACTCATTCAATAGGTTCATAAATGCAAAATGTCAAATAAACATAGCTCTAAAAAGCAAAATATATGAACTTAAAAATTAAAATAAAAAATAAAAGAAGGGAGGGGGGTGGGGGAGAGAGCAGAAATGAACAATAGTTCCAACCTGGACATATCTATGCCAACAGATAAGAAGGTAGAAAAAGAGTTTTAAGTTTATTAAAGCAACATTTTTTTTTTTTGTATAGGTAAGGTTGTTAAAGTAACATACTGAAAAAAATAGGAATACTGGACAGTAGCCTTTAATCTCCTTTGCTTCATGATAAGCAGCATCTAGTTTCTTATTTCCATGTGGTGTGCTGGCCCAAACATTGTATTTAATACTTTTATGAACATTGTCCTCACTGAAGGATTTGATGATGAAGAATTTTGCATTCTCATAATCTGTGACAAAATCCAGCCGGTTGTATGAATCAAGACGAATTCCAAGAGTAGATATAACATATTTGCTAACAGATGAAGAGCCCAGTTCAGTGCCACTCTTGCTCCTCAGCTTTGAAGCCCTTGGACCACGATTACGGTCATTGAAGATATCCTGTGGATCATTAAAAATGGAAATTGAATCCCGGTCCCTTTCCCTTCTTCTGCCCTTGTCAAGAGTGAGACGATTCCGGTCATTAACAACAGGATAAGAAATTGAAGCACCACCAAAGGTAGAGCTCTGATTAGAACTACCATGTGGGTAGCGTCCACCAAAGGAACTTGACATCAACCCATATCCATGCATTGGTCTCTGTTGTTGGGAAATCTGGAAATATTTAATAAATTAATGTCAGGGACATGAGATTTAACATGTCTACATTGATCCTCATAATCAGAGGAGCAAATACACGGCAAGTTTTTTGTGTTACCGAGCTAGAAGTCTAAGTAGCAGTACATGCCTACACAATTCCAGTAGCCCAGGGAATATTACTTAAGAGATGTAAACAGACTAGTAGTACCCAAATGTTTAATTTCAAAAGCTCAAATTGCAGCCAAACTTTAGCCCCTTAGTATATTTGGTATCCAAAAATGTTCTGCATGTATAGTTGGGAGTTTGATGTCCATGAAGAAGCATGTGAATAGGTGCAGTCCATTTCTTCATCCCACAAGGGGCACAATATTTTAAAGTGGATTCCCTGCTATTTTGGATTCCAGTGGGTATTCTCATATGACCCTGAAGAGGTAATACCCCCAGGAAGCTCTCACTTAAAAAGATAAAACAGTCATTTAATTTTTGAATGAAGACACCATTTTGGAAATTTTTTTTTTTTTAATAAGTCAAATAGTTCTCTTCAAAAAGATGTAGCTTATTGAATAATCAACACGAGTAGCAAACTACTCCTTAATAATTATCATTTTGGGATTATTTTCAATTATCTTAGATTCATCAATGATACGACAATATTAGTAAAAAGAATGACAAACCTAAGTTGCTTGCTTAGGCTTCTGAAATAAGAGATACGGTTGCACCATTGCAATATAAATTTTTAATAACCAAAGAAGGGGGATATCAAAGTCACCGGTTCAAACCTCTCATGGTGTGTGTGAGTTGAATTAAATTTTTCAAAAAAAAAAAAAGAACAAGATAATCTAATACCTCTTTTTTTTTTTAAATGTTCATCAATATTTCTTAAGTTAATTATAACACCATTCATTGGTGCTATCTTCCCATCTTGGAATGAGTCAGACCTCATTTTGGGAGCATAATGGCTGGGATATAAACCAGTGCAGCATGCCCTTTAGTGCCAAAGTTTTCATACTATCAAGGAATGACAATCTTCAAAATCAACTTAAAACAAACCTGTCCAGCATTGTGCTCATATGATCCAAGTATGCCCATTGGTTGATAAGTTACTGGAGACGTTAAAGAACTAGAACCAAGATTTCCAGAAAGGTTTCCTCCACCAAATGACCCAAAACCTACATAACCTGATCCTGGTCCATAAAGCATAGTGTCAATGCTACTATTTTCCGGCAACATCAGGTCAGCTGGTGAAATTGGAATAGCTGAAGACATATGAGGCAAATTTGGAGCAGATGCCTGTGCATAATAAGATGGAGAAAATGGGACTTGCTGTGGAGAGTACAGTTGGCCATCCATCATTAGAGGATGCAGTTGTGTAGCAACTGGAGAATATTGTCCATATGCCATTTCAGGATTGAAACCATAACCAGAATGAAATACAACAGATGGGTTATCATTGTAGATGACCTAAAACAGGTTAAAATAAGAAGAAAAAAATGGTGAGCTTAGTTTGAAACATTAAAATCTGATAAAATGCAAGTGGGTTTTATCCTCACCGGTGATACAACATGCATGGCCTCAGTATTAACATACTGAGAATAGCCATCCCAAACACCAGTGTTATTAGCATAACCTGAATCAAGAGATAAAACTTTAGAAGCATTAATTAATATTAAAAATGATATATAATATTAATAATAAATTGAGCGCAGCTAAAATGCAAATGTAAAGATGGATAAGTGGCAATACAAGAAAACATAGGAGAGAAAATGAAGAACTATGTTTAATGATAGGGTGGCTCCTATTAAAGAAAAAATGAATGTGAGTCGCTCAAGATGGTTTAATCATATGCAAAGCAGAGCAATTAATGCACCAATGAGGAAGAGTGATTTGATTCCAATGGAGAGAACAAAAAGAGGTGAGGACTAAAACAACACTAGCAGAAGTAACAAAAAAAGACATGTTAATTAAGGAAATAATAGAGAGTATTTTGGTTAGAATAGTATGGAGAAGAAGATAGTCAACCCCAATTAGTCTGCTAGGTATCCATAACTACCCCCAAAGTTTTGAGTCTAAGGGTTTCTCATTGTTTGTTCTTGTTGTAAGAAATATTATCAATGATTTATGTTAAGACATAGCACAACCTAGACTAATCACTGTATGACCACCACTATGGATGAAAAGGTTCTCAAATTCAATTTTAAAATGAACCCTCCAGTAGGTATTAATACAATAACATTTTTATACTCTCCAAATACTGTTTATGAACTCCTTGAAACTTAGAAATTGTGTTAAAATGATCACAATTTCAAAATGGCTCAAAGTGCAAAAAAATGCCACAGTACTCAATTTTACAAAAGCAGGTCACAAGTCCATCACCACAAGTTAAAGCTTCATTCTAAATTGGTCAGAGCAGCATAAGAACTAGAAACTAACCACCATATGATACATTTTGCTCATGAGAAACATAGGCATCGAGTGGATGGACAGTGTTCAAATCTCCAACTGCTTCTGTAGATTCTTGTTGTTCAGTG